>JARQOD010000004.1:168371813-168406777 GCA_033576555.1 Oophaga sylvatica | reverse complement strand
AACCCCGTGTGGTGGGGCCCAGAAGGGGTCTGCAATAAAGTCTGCAGCCCCCCGGCCTACGTGGGGGGGTTTTTTGGGTGGGGTCCTCACAAGATTTGTTTATATGAACACTTTTGATATCTTGATATTTGATACTTTTGTTTTTTCTTATGTAATATTGAAACGTTAAAGAAGTCGTACCTCTGGATGGGAAGAGTTAAAAGTTGTTGTTAATGCAAAAAAAAATATTCTTTTTGTTTTTTACCCCCCCGGGGTCTGTTTTTTTACCAGGGGGGATGTGTAGCCCGCTTCGCAGGCACATGAAAACCCGGAAAAATGCACGGAAAGGGTGTATGCCCCGCACCACAATTGTGGATTACCAGGGCAAGGGGGGGTATCGAGCCGACCCCATGGAAGTCTTGGGGTTGTACAGGTAGCGGTGGTCGGTCGTGGCCCTGGCGGTCTGGGTATGTTTGGGGGATTTTCGGGGGTTTTGATTATTTCAGTTGTGACGCCACCTGTAGTTCTTGGAAATTTTTCCCGCGCTGTGTAGATCTCTGAGGGGTGGTGAGGCAGTAGATGTCGGGTCCCTCGGGGGGATTTCCCTCAGGTGTATTTTATGGGGGGGGGTTGTGGGTAAAATTAATAACTCGTCTCCCCGCAGGTCTTTCCCATACCTTTACTTGTCGATGGTAAGACAGGTCCCGGGAGGGTGGGGTTGTTTGGAGGGAGTTTTGGGAAAAAGGGGGGGGCAAGGTAGGGGCCCCCTTTAAATTTCCCAAATGATGATGAGTCCAACCAGCGAAAGGTTTTCCCCCCTGAAACCCCAGCTTCTCCAAAGTGTACTGCCGGTCAGTTTTTGGTGGACCTTCCAGTGATGGAACTGGTTCTTACTGTTGCTGTCAGGCTCAAAGTTCCTATTCCCCCCTGACCCGTTTCGTACTGACACTCCCAAAGGGGTGCTTGCCGCGACCCAAGGTCCAGTAAGCCTTGGTTTTCCCATCCTATGCCTGGGGCAATTGATGCTTCGGTCCCCAGTGGACGTGAAATTGTGCAGGATAGCCATCCTATTCACTTCTAAGAACCCTTCCACTGTGCCCTTCGCTTGTCCGCGTTGTAGATAGCACTCCACACTTTAAAAAGGTCATATAAACCCAACCCTTCCTTACTTCTCTCTTGTAGTTTGTGACAAATTCAGTATTCTTTGGCGGAGCAGTCAATGAACCTCCATGTCCTTTGGGGGAAGGCGACTGAAGTATCTGCAAAAAAATCTTCTTTCTCAAAAGTGTCCCCGTCTGCTTCTGTGGGGCCAGTTGCTAGGCTGAGGGAAGGTCACCCTTATCCCTCCATTTTTAAGAACTGCTGAAAGGATTGGCTGAATTCTTCCTCCCTTTTGTCGGCTAGACTGCCCTGTCCGAAGACAGGAAACTGACTGACTTCCTCTGCTGCCTGACACTGGCTTATCTCCCTATGGGTGTGTCTAAGTGTGTGTTGGAGTGAATGGTTATAGAGCATTAAACTGCTAACTCTCCACACATCCTCCAGGGTACTGCGTGTGCCTTCACACCAGGGCTACACAAAGGTAACAGCCAAAGCTTGATATGCATTCACTCATGTCACTCACATTTAGACACACCCATAGGGGTATATAGGTTTGGTGAGTGTCAGCATAGAACAGTTAGTTTCCTGTCTTCGGACAGACGAGTCAGCTTCCTGTCTTAGGACAGTGATTCAGTCAGTTAGCTCCGGGAGGCTCAGGAGTGAGTCATCCCTTGGATAGTTACCTGTCTGAGATAGTCAGTCAGATTGGTTTCCTGCTGAGTTCAGAGCAGAGACTTCAGCCGCCTGTCCCAGGACAGTGAAGTTCAGTCGACAGAGGTCCTGGACTAGGAGAATACTGAGAGCTGCTCAGCGAGCCCAAACAGGGAATCTGTGATTCGACTTCTATGCAGCAGTGCTTATCTTAAGAGCGGAAAGCAGGGCGAAGGGCACAGTGGAGAAGATAAAGAAGTGCTTAAGGTATTGGATTGCCTGCACTAAATCACCGGTCACTGGGGACCGAAGCGTTGCTATTGTTTCAAGCATAGTGACAAGAAAACCAGAGGCATCTGGACTACAGGTCGCAGAGAGCAGCCCTAAGTGTCAATACGTAACCGGAGTCAGGTGGAATAGGGACTTTGAGTCAAGCGCAGACAAAAGTAAGAACCTAGTTTCATCACTTGGAAGGCTCCACCACAACGTTGGCCGGGCAGTACAGCTATAGAGAAAGCTGGAGTTTTGGAGTTAACTTTGCTTCAGGCAAGTTGGACTCACCTATATATTGGAAGTTAAGGAGGCCTCTAACCTGCTCGGCTGCTACCTGAAAGTGCACTCTCCACCCCGACCAGCTTCCCGGGATCTGCTTGAACCGTCATCAGTAAAAGGTATGAAAGGAAGCTACCTTGTGTGTGACTGAATTCTTATTGCACCCTGCATCATCATCCTCATAGACTTCCAGGGACCCGTCTCACCTGTGGGAGACTTACTACCAAGCTGCCCCATAACATCCCTGTGAAAGTCCTTAGAGCAGCGCTGGTACAATTTACCAGAAACCGCAGGTGGCGTCACAAACTACCTAATAATCCCCTGTAAATATTTCCCTTATTGCACGACTGCCAGGGCCACGGACCGAGCCACCGCTACCAGTGACAACTCCCATAGATGCCCATGGGCTCGGCTCCGAGTACCCCATAGCCCTGGTATCCACAATTGTGGTGCGTGGTCGGAAACCGGCCCATCATCATCTTCTCCCCATCATCAATGCCTGCCCATTATCATCAATGCCTGCCCATTATCATCATCTTCTCCCCATCATCATCATCAATGCCTCCCCATTATCAGCAATGCCTGCCCATCATCACACACAGACAGCACACAAGCACTCTCTCACATACATACACACACACATACACACACACACATACATACACACACAAAGCACCGCACTACATACACACAGAGACACACACACACACACGTCTTACCTGTCCGGCGTCCCCGCGCTCTGTGCCACAGCCGGCCGCTGAATGATGACGTCATTCAGCGGCGCTGCTGTGAGAGGAAGCGCTGGCGCCCCATGGAGCCCGGAGCTGCGGCAGCGGAGGCACGGGAGAGGTAAGTATTGTGCCAGCTGCTGCCGGGGCCCTGAGCAAGCGGGGGGGGCCCAGTGGCGGCGCTGACACCGCTCTCCTCCGCTAACGGGCGCGGGGGTGCCAGGCTGCGAGTGGGCCCCGGCACTTGCCCGGGTGTGCCGGGTGCTGATGCCGGCCCTGACCATGAAGGGCTCGCTTACATGAGTTTTTAACTAGTGATGAGTGAACCTTTCAGGGTATGTGCACACTTTGCGTATTGGACTCAGGAATTTCCTGAGCGGATTCTGCATCTTTTGATAGAATCCGCAGGTAAAAATCTGCGCGGTTTTTGTGCAGATTTTGTGTGGATTCTGTGCAGATTTAATGCTGATTTTTCAGTGTTTTTACCTCTGCAGTTTTCTATAATGAAATGGGTGTAGAAACACTGCGGAATCCACACAAAGAATTGACATGCTGCGGAAAATAAACCACTGCGGATTCCGTGAGGAATTTTCCGCAGCATGTGCACAACAATTTTTTTCCTCCATTGGTTAATATTGTACTGTAAAACACTTGCGGATCTGCAACGATCCCGCAAGGAAAATCCGCTGTGGATCCGCAACAAATCTGCAACGTGTGCACACAGCCTTAAGGTTCGATTTGGTTCAGCGAACGTCCCGATGTTCACAGAACATGTTCACCAAATAGTTTAACGAACATAACCGAACCCCATTGACTTCAATGGGAGGCAAAACCAAATGCATAGACAACTATTTCAGGGTGGCCAAAAAGCTGCCAAAGCAGCTAAAATTAGGGGCAGACAACAGGAAAAGTGGCATTATTTGACCCATCAATTAAGCTATAAATAAATAATTAAAAAAAAAATTGATGTGGGTTCTCCTGTATTTTTGACAACCAGACAGGCAATACTGACAGCTGTGGGCTGCAACTCTCAGCTGTCAGCTTCAGCAAAGCTGATTATCAAAATAGATGGGTCCTCATGCCATATTTTTTTAATTATTTAAATAAATATTTAAAAAAACACTTAGGGGTCCCCCCATTTTTTGACAACCAGCCAAGCTAAAGCTGACAGCTGGTTGTCAAGGGGCCATTGATATTGATTCCCCAGCCTAAAAATAGCAGCCGGCAGCCGCCCCAGAAAGACGTTTATTCATTACTAATCCTATAGTTACAGGTGCTTCTCACAAAATTAGAATATCATCAAAAAGTTAATTTATTTCAGTTCTTCAATACAAAAAAGTGAAACTCATATATTATGTAGAGTCATTACAAATAGAGTGATCTATTTCAAGTGTTTACTTCTGTTAATGTTTATGATTATGGCTTACAGCCAATGAAAACCCAAAAGTCATTATCTCAATATAGTATAATAATTAACAAAAAACACATGCAAAGGCTTCCTAAGCATTAAGAAAAGGTCCATTAGTCTGTTTCAGTAGGGTCCACAATCATGGGGAAGACTGTTGGCTTGACAGATGTCCAGAAAGCAGTAATTGACACACTCCACAAAGAGGGTAAGCCACAAAAGGTTATTGCTAAAGAAATTGGCTGTTCACAGAGTTCTGTGTCCAAGCATATTAATGGGAAGTTGAGTGGAAGGAAAAAGTGTGGTAAAAAAGGTGCACAAGCAACCCGGGATAACCGCAACCTTGAAAGGATTGTTAACAAACGGCCATTCAAAAATTTTAGGGGGGATTCACAAGGAGTGAACTGCTGCTGGAGTCATTGCTTCAAGAGCCACCACACACAGATGTATCCAGGACACGGGTTACAGGTGTCACATTCCTTGTGTCAAGCAACTCATGAACAATAGACAATGCCAGAAGTGTCTTACCTGGGCCAAGGAGAAAAAGAACTGGACTGTTGCTTAATGGTGTTGTTTTCCAATGAAAGTAAATATTGCATTTAATTTTGAAATCAAGGTCCCAGAGTCTGGAGGAAGAGTGGAGAGGCCACAATCCAAGCTGCGTGAGGTCTAGTGTGAAGGTTCCACAATCAGTGATGGTTTGGGGAGCCATGACATCTGCTGATGTAGGTCCACTGTGTTTTATCAAAACCAAAGTCAGCGCTGCCATCTACCAGGACATTTTAGAGCACTTCATGCTTCCCTCTGCCAACAAGCTTTTTGCAGATGGAAAATTTAATCTCCAGCAGGACTTGGCAACTGTCCACACTGCAAAAAGTACCAATACCTGGTTTAAAAACAACAGTATCACTGTGCTTGATTGGCCAGCTATCTATGGAGTATTGTCAAGAGGAAGATGAGAGACACCAGACCCAATAATGCAGAAGAGCTGAAGGCTGCTATCAAGCAACCTAGGCTTCCATAACACCTCAGCAGTGCCACAGGCTGATCGCCTCCTTGCCACGCCACATTGATACATTAATTGATACAAAGGAGCCCCGACCAAGTATTGACTGCATTTACTGTGTTTGCAATGACTCTATATAATACTGTATATGAGTTTCATTTTTTGTATTGAAGAACTGAAATAAATGAACTTTTTGATTATGCTCTAATTTTGTAAGAAGCACTTGTACAATTCAGTACGCCAACATTTCGGATTTTAAAATAATTTTTCAAGCTGGTGTTATAAAGCATTCTAATTTACTGAGATAATGACTTTTGGGTTTTTATTGACTGTAAGCCATAATCATCAACATTTTCAGAAATAAACACTTGAAAGAGACCACTCTGTAATGACTCTATATAAAATGAGTTTGACTTTTTCTTTTGAAGAACTGAAATAAATTAACTTTTTGATGATATTCTAATTTAGTGAGAATCACTTGTATATAATATCTCAATATACAGTCATGGCCAAAAGTTTTGAGAATGACACAAATATTATCGTTTCACATGATCTGCTGCCCTCTGGTTTTTGTGTGTTTGACAGATGTTTTTATCACAGACAGAAATATAATAATTGCAAACATATGAGTAACAAAAACTTATATTGACAGTTAGAATGAGTTAATGCAGCAAGTCAATATTTGCAGTGTTGACCCTTCTTCTTCAGAACCTCTGCAATTCTCCCTGGCATGCTCTCAATCATTTTCTGGACCAAATCCTGACTGATAGCAGTCCATTCTTGCACAATCAATGCTTTCATTTTGTCAGAATTTTTAGGTTTTTGTTTGTCCACCCGTCTCTTGATGATTGACCACAAGTTCTCAATGGGATTAAGATCTGGGGAGTTTCCAGGCCATGGACCCAAAATCTCTATGTTTTGTTCCCTGAGCCATTTAGTTATCACCTTTGCTTTATGGCAAGGTGCTCCATCATGCTGGAAAAGGCATTGTTGATCGCCAAACTGCTCTTGGAGGGTTGGTAGAAGTTGCTCTTGGAGGACATTCTGGTACCATTCTTTATTCATGGCTGTGTTTTTAGGCAAGACTGTGAGAGAGCCGATTCCCTTGGCTGAGAAGCAACCCCACACATGAATGGTTTAAGGATGCTTAACAGTTGGCATGAGACAAGACTGGTGGTAGCGCTCACCTTGTCTTCTCCGAATGAGGCGTTTTCCTGATGTCCCAAACAATCAAAAAGGGGATTCATCAGAGAAAATAACTTTACCCCAGTCCTCAGCAGTCCACTGCCTGTGCCTTTTGCAGAATATCAGTCTGTCCATGATGTTTTTTCTGGAGAGAAGTGGCTTCTTTGCTGCCCTCCTTGAGACCAGGCCTTGCTCCAAGAGTCTCCGCCTCACAGTACGTTCAGATGCACTCACACCTGCCTGCTGCCATTCCTGAGCAAGCTCTGCACTGCTGGTAGCCCGATCCCGCAGCTGAAACACTTTTAAGAGATGGTCCTGGCGCTTGCAGGTCTTTTTTGGGCGCCCTGAAGCCTTTTTGGCAACAATGGAACCTCTCTCCATGAAGTTCTTGATGATGCGATAGATTGTTGACTGAGGTGCAATCTTTCTAGCTGCGATACTCTTCCCTGTTAGGCCATTTTTGTGCATTGCAATGATGACTGCACGTGTTTCTTTAGAGATAACCATGGTTAACAGAAGAGAAACAATGATGCCAAGCACCAGCCTCCTTTTAAAGTGTCCAGTGGTGTCATTCTTACTTAATCATGACAGATTGATCTCCAGCCATGTCCTCATCAACACCCACACCTGTGTTAATGGAGCAATCACTGAAAAGAGGTTAGCTGGTCCTTTTAAGGCAGGGCTGCAATGATGTTGAAGTGTGTTTTGGGGGATAAAGTTCATTTTCTAGCCAAATATTGACTTTGCAAGTAATTGCTGTTAAGCTGATCACTCTTTATAACATTCTGGAGTATATGCAAATTGCCATTAGAAAAAGTGAAGCAGTAGACTTTGTAAAAATTAATATTTGTGTCATTCTCAAAACTTTTGGCCATGACTGTAGGTTATTGGGTGTCAGCTAGATCCTCTCATGGCAGGAAGCGCCACAGGCCGGTGCCATCCTTTCCGCTTAGCGACTCGGAGATCTCTGGTATGGAGGGTTCCCCTTCAAGCTCGGATGGGGAGATGTCCGATTCGGATAAGGAGGATCGGCAGGGGCACTCTGCCTCTCTTTTGGGCCGTACAGAGGCTTTTATTGGAGCCATGAGGGAGGCGTTGCAGTTACCGGAGGAGGTAACTAGACGTCCTGGTAAATCGGCTCGGATGTTTCAGGAGTCGCATAGGTCGCGATCAGCATTACCATCTCTGGATGAGCTTAATGGGGCAGTGGAGAAGGAACGCCTGTGTCCAGATAAACGTTTTCAGGGGACACGGTTTTTTGAGACACTGTATCCGTGTACGACGGAGTTGATTGATAATTGGATTCCTTCTCCTGAAGTGGATGTCCCTTTATCCCAGCTTAGCAAATCCTCGTTACTTCCTGTTAAAGGGAAGGCGAGTCTACAGGATCCGCTGGACAGAAAAACGGAGATGGCGACGAAATCCATCTACGAGGCCGCGGGTCATGGATTCAGAGCAGTACTAGGTTCCATGTGTGCTTGTAAAGCTTCCCTGAGCTGGTTGGACCGTCTACGGACGGCGTGGCAAGATGGATCCCCGCTATCCGAGGTAGATGGGCTGTTCAAGTTGTTGGAGGATGCAGCCCGATATGGCAGTGACGCAGGTTTGGATACTGCGTCGCTGCTGTCCAGGGCGCAATCCTCGGCGGTCACAGTCAGAAGAGCACTGTGGCTTAGACAGTGGACCGGCGACGCGGTTTCCAAGCAAGGTTTGCTATCTTTAGCTTACAAGGGTGGTCAGCTATTTGGATCTGACCTCACGGAGCTGATTGTCAAGGCAAAGGCAAAAGAAACGGCTTTACCACAGCGAAGAGCTGTGACTTCTGCGTCTGGCAGACCTAGTGCCGGTAGTAGTCGGCGGTCCTTTCGGTCCAGGGGACGGTTCGGTCAGCCCTCTTGGGGATCGGGTCGTCCATCTTTTTAAGGAAAAAAGACCTCTCAGAAATCCCCCACTCCCTGGAAACAGGGCTTCCGTCAAGACAAGCGGGAAGCTGACAAAAAGCCCGCTAAGGCGGACTGACGCCAGGGTCTCACTCGAGGGCTCTCGAGTGGGGGGTCGTCTGCTCCAATTCGAATCGACTTGGGCTTCCCGCGTTTCGGACTGGGTGACGCGGGTTGTGTCGGCAGGCTACTTCATGACTGTACGTATATAATGTATATACGTTGTAAGATGGCCATCGGACAAGTCCTTTCCGAAGGGAGATATGTATCATCGAGGCTGAAAGCCTCAGCGATGTAAGCCCGGAAAAGCATGCTCCAGAGAGAATTAATAGGGCACATCCAGGGCTGGGTTTATGAGCAGTCAAAGAGATGAGTGGGACTAGCTTTTCACATATCCCCATCCTAGCGCCTGATATCATTAGTGGTGGTGTGTGTAAGGTGAAAAGACCTTGCTTGTGTAGTTCAGTATCCTTTCCGTTATGTTGCTGTTATACCTTTTTGTACCCAGAAGAGGCTGTTTTTGTTTGTTAAACTGGATGGTTTATGGATATTTAACCCCTTAATGACCGCCGATACGCCTTTTAACGGCGGTCATTAAGGGTACTTAAACCGGGGGTAGCCAAGACTCCAGAGAACATGAATCGGGTTGGTTTTTACCGACCCGATGTTGCGATCACCGTTATTAACCCTATAACGGCGATCGCAACAAAAAAAAATCTGATGTGCCATTTAATTTCTCTGTCCTCTGATGTCATCGGACATCAGAGGACAGAGAAAAAGGGTCCCCGATCCCCCCTTCTGGCCCCAATATGCCCCTTGTGGCCCCCGGGCCCACCTTCCTCCTCAGTGCGCCTGCCGTGCTCTGCCGGGGGGGGTGGGCAATTTTCTCTGGGGTCTCGGCTGCCAAGGGTAGCCGAGACCCCAGAGAACATGATTTGGGTCGGTAGTTACCGACCCCGGTGTCGTGATCGCCATTATACTGAGTATAACGGCGACCGCAAAAAAAAAAAATAAAGATTTCTCTCCCCTCTGATGTGATCGCACATCAGAGGGGAGAGAATTATGGTCCCCAGGTCCCCGATCCCCCCCCTGTACCTCCCGGTGTACCCCATCCTCCAGCAGGCCCCAGGCTCCCGGGTCTTCTTCCTGTAAAAAAAAAATGGTGGGCGCATGCGCAGTGCCATTCAAAAAAATTTTCATTCATTCTCCTAAAAGTACATTTTGATCACTGTGATAAACTATCACAGTGATCAAAATAAAAAAACAGTACATAACCCCTCCCTTTATCACCCCCTTAGTTAGGGACATATAATAAAATATAGAAATTATATTTATTTTCATTTTTCCGTTAGGGTTAGGGCTAGGGTTAGGGTTAGGACTAGGGTTAGGGTTAGGGTTATAATTAGGGTTAGACTGGGTTCATACTGCGTTATGGCAGTCCGTTAGATGGACTGCGTTACACCGCGGTATAACGTGGTGTAACGCAGTCCGTTAATGCTGCCATTCACCCCCATTTGAGGGCACATCGCGACGCATGCCGTAAAGCGGCATGCATTCGCGACGTGCCATCATTCAGTGACGGAGCCTCAGATGCGGGCTGCAGCGCCTGGGCTCCGTCACCACTAGCGCAGATGAATCATCTGCTGATTCCTCTGCGCTAGTGGGTATAGCATAACGCGATCGCGTTATGCTATACCGGTACCAGCCCGTCAATGCTAAGTGTTGAATGGGCTGGTAAAACGCAAAATGAACCTAGCCTTAGGGTTAGGGTTATAATTAGGGTTAGGGTTACAATTAGGGTTAGGGTTACAATTAGGGTTAGGGCTACAATTAGGGTTAGGGTTACAATTAGGGTTGTAATTAGGGTTGGGATTAGGGTTAGGATTAGGGTTAGGGTTGGGATTAGGGTTAGGGGTGTGTTGGGGTTAGGGTTGGAGCTAGAATTTAGGGGTTTCCACTATTTAGGCACATCAGGGGGTCTCCAAGCACGATGTGGCGTTCAAAAAGTCAAATGGCGCTCCCTCCCTTCCGAGCCCTGCCGTGCGCCCAAACAGTGGTTTACCCCAACATATGGGGTATCAGCGTACTCAGGACAAATTGCACACCAATTTTGGTGTTTTAATTTCTCTTGTTACTCTTGGGAAAATAAAAAATAGCTGGCTAAAAAAATCATTTTTGAGGATAAAATTTGTTTTTTATTTTCACGGCTCTGCGTTTATAAATTTCTATGAAACACTTGGGGGTTCAAAGTGCTCACCACAGATCTAGATAAGTTACTTAGGGGGTCTAGTTTCCAAAATGGGGTCACTTGTGGGGGTTTTCCACTGCTTAGGCACATCTGGGGCACTGCAAACGGAACATGACCCCCATCAACGTCTGCATTCCAAAACGTTATTACTTCCTTTCCAAGCCCTGCTGTGCGCCCAAACAGTTCCCCCCTCCCACATATTTGGTATCAGCATACTCAGGACAAATTGGACAACAACTTTTAGGGTCCAATTTCCTTGTGAAAAATAAAAAATTTGGGACTAAAAAATCATTTTTGTGGAAAATTGTTTTTTTTTTTTCACACCCAGGCATTATAAACTTTTGTGAAACACTTGGGGGTTCAAAGTGCTCACAACAGATCTAGATAAGTTCCATAGGGGATCTAGTTTCCAAAATGGTGTTACTTGTGGGGGTTTCCACTATTTAGGTGCATCAGGGGCTCTCCAAACGCGACATGGTGTCCAATCTCAATTCCAGCCAATTTTGGTTTGAAAACGTCAAACGACGCTGCTTCCCTTCCAAGCCCTGCAGTGCGCCCAAACAGTGGTCCCCCCATATATGGGGTATCAGCGTACTCAGGACAATTTGGACAACTTTTGTGGCCTAATTTCTCCTGTTACCCTTGGGAAAATAAAAAATTGGGGACTAAACGATCAGGTTTGTGGAAAAAATATGATTTTTTATTTTCACTCCAGGCTGTTATAATCTTCTGTGAAGCACTTGGGGGTTCAAAGTGCTCACCACACATATAGATAAGTTCCTTAGGGGGTCTAGTTTCCAAAATGTGGTCACTTGTGGGGGGTTTCCACTGTTTAGACACATCAGGGCCTCTACAAATGCGACATGGCGTCCAGCCAATTCTGCGTTGAAAAAGTCAAACGGCGCTCCTTCCCTTGCGACCTCTGCCGTGCGCCTAAAAAGTGGTTTACCCCCCATATGGGGTATCGGCATTCTCAGGACAAATTGCACAAAAACTTTTGGGGTCTTGTTACCCTTGGGAAAATAAAAATTAGGGTGAAAAGATCATTTTTGTGGAAAAAATGATTTTTTATTTTCACAGCTCTACGTTATAAACTTGTGTGAAGCACTTGGAGGTTCAAAGTGCTCACCACACATCTAGATAAGTTCCTTAAGGGGTCTAGTTTCCAAAATGGGGTCACTTGTTGGGGGTTTCCACTGTTTAGGCACATCAGGGGCTCTCTAAACGCGACATGGCATCCAGCCAATTCTGCGTTGAAAAAGTCAAACGGCGCTCCTTCCCTTGCGACCTCTGCCGTGCGCCCAAAAAGTGGTTTACCCCCACATATAGGGTATCGGCATGCTCAGGACAAATTGCACAAAAACTTTTGTGGTCTTGTTACCCTTGGGAAATAAAAAATTGGGGTGAAAAGATCATTTTTGTGGAAAAAAAATGATTTTTTGTTTCACGGCTCTACGTTATAAACTTGTGTGAAGCACTTGGAGGTTCAAAATTCTCACCACACATCTAGATAAGTTCCTTAAGGGGTCTTGTTTCCAAAATGGGGTCACTTGTGTGGGGTTTCCACTGTTTAGGCACATCAGGGGCTCTCTAAACGAGACATGGCATCCAGCCAATTCTGCGTTGAAAAAGTCAAACAGCGCTCCTTCCCTTGCGACCTCTGCCGTGCGCCAAAAAAGTGGTTTATCCCCACATATGGGGTATCGGCGTATTCAGGAGAAATTTTGTGGTTCATTTTTTCTTTTAACACTTGTGAAAATAAAAAAAATTGGTTCCGAAGTAAAGCTTTTGCAAAAAAAGTTAAATGTCAATTTTTTCCTTCCACATTGCTTCAGCTCCTGTGAAGCACCTGAAGGGTTAATAAACTTCTTGAATGTGGTTTTGAGCACCTTGAGGGGTGCAGTTTTTAGTATGGTCTCACTTTTAGGTATTTTCTATCATATAGACCCCTCAAAGTGACTTCAAATGTGATGTGGTCCTTAAAAAAAAATGGTGTTGTAAAAATGAGAAATCGCTGGTCAACTTTTAACCCTTATAACTTCGTAACAAAAGAAAATTTTGTTCCCAAAATTGTGCTGATGTAAAGTAGACATGTGGGAAATGTTATTTATTAAGAAATTTGTGTGACATATCTCTCTGATTTAACGGCATAAAAATTTCAAAATTTTTGCCATATTTCCATTTTTTTCATAAATAAAAGCAAGTCATATAAAACATTTTTTACCACTAACGTGAAGTACAATATGTCACGAAAAAACTATCTCAGAATCAGCTGGATTTGTTAAAGCGTTCCAGAGTTATAACCTCATAAAGGGACAGTGGTCAGAATTGTAAAAATTGGCCCGGTCATTAAGCTGCAAAATGGCTCTGTCACTAAGGGATTAATAAACAGCACATTTGTTTTGAACCAACGAATCAGACCCTGTGTGTGCACCACTGTCTATCTGAAAGCTGATGCTTTACAACATACAGTACAGACCAAAAGTTTGGACACACCTTCTCATTCAAAGATTTTTCTTTATTTTCATGACTATGAAAATTGTAGAATCACACTGAAGGCATCAAAACTATGAATTAACACATGTGGAATTATACATTACACTTTACAAAAAAGTGTGAAACAACTGAAAATATGTCTTATATTCTAGGTTCTTCAAAGTAGCCACCTTTTGCTTTGATTACTGCTTTGCACGCAGAAAAGGTGAACAGATGGACTCTACATGCCTCGTTCCCACCGTGAAGCATGGAAGAGGTGGTGTGATGATGTGGGGGTGCTTTGCTGGTGACACTGTTGGGGATTTATTCAAAATTGAAGCGGTGAGCGGTCCAGCTCACCCCAAACCATCTCGATTGGGTTTAGGTCTGGAGACTGTGGAGGCCAAGTCATCTGGCGCAGCACCCCAACACTCTTCTTCTTGGTCAAATAACCCTTACACAGCCTGGAGGTGTGCTTGGGGTCATTGTCCTGTTGAAAAATAAATGATGGTCCAACTAAACGCAAACCGGATGGAATAGCATGCTGCTGCACGATGCTGTGGTAGCCATTCTGGTTCACTATGCCTTCAATTTTGAATAAATTCCCAACTGTGTCACCAGCAAAGCACCCCCACATCATCACACCACCTCCTCCATGCTTCACGGTGGGAACCAGGCATGTAGAGTCCATCCGTTCACCTTTTCTGCATGCAAAGCAGTAATCAAAGCAAAAGGTGGCTACTTTGAAGAACCTAGAATATAAGACATATTTTCAGTTGTTTCACACTTTTTTGTAAAGTGTAATGTATAATTCCACATGTGTTAATTCATAGTTTTGATGCCTTCAGTGTGATTCTACAATTTTCACAGTCATGAAAATACAGAAAAATCATTGAATGAGAAGGTGTGTCCAAACTTTTGGTCTGTACTGTAAGTCAGGGCAAATCCACTCAGGGCTCTGGTTCTGACGCCAGGCTGACGGGATGATGTGGGATATTAGGGGTAGTAGTCCAGTGGCTCTGGCTGACGGGATGATGTGGGATTTTAGGGGTAGTAGTCCGGTGGCTCTGGCTGACGGGATGATGTGGGATTTTAGGGGTAGTAGTCCAGTGGCTCTGGCTGACAGGATGATGTGGGATATTAGGGGTAGTAGTCCGGTGGCTCTGGCTGACGGATGATGTGGGATATTAGGGGTAGTAGTCCGGTGGCTCTGGCTGATGGGATGATGTGGGATATTAGGGGTAGTAGTCCAGTGGCTCTGGCTGACGGGATGATGTGGGATTTTAGGGGTAGTAGTCCAGTGGCTCTGGCTGACGGGATGATGTGGGATTTTAGGGGTAGTAGTCCGGTGGCTCTGGCTGACGGGATGATGTGGGATATTAGGGGTAGTAGTCCAGTGGCTCTGGCTGACGGGATGATGTGGGATTTTAGGGGTAGTAGTCCGGTGGCTCTGGCTGACGGGATGATGTGGGATTTTAGGGGTAGTAGTCCGGTGGCTCTGGCTGACGGGATGATGTGGGATATTAGGGGTAGTAGTCCGGTGACTCTGGCTGATGGGATGATGTGGGATATTAGGGGTAGTAGTCCAGTGACTCTGGCTGACGGGATGATGTGGGATATTAGGGGTAGTAGTCCAGTGGCTCTGGCTGACGGGATGATGTGGGATTTTAGGGGTAGTAGTCCAGTGGCTCTGGCTGACGGGATGATGTGGGATTTTAGGGGTAGTAGTCCGGTGGCTCTGGCTGACGGGATGATGTGGGATATTAGGGGTAGTAGTCCAGTGGCTCTGGCTGACGGGATGATGTGGGATTTTAGGGGTAGTAGTCCAGTGGCTCTGGCTGATGGGATGATGTGGGATTTTAGGGTAGTAGTCCAGTGGCTCTGGCTGACGGGATGATGTGGGATATTAGGGGTAGTAGTCCAGTGGCTCTGGTTGACGGGATGATGTGGGATTTTAGTTGTAGTAGTCCGTGGCTCTGGCTGACGGGATGATGTGGGATATTAGGGGTAGTAGTCCGGTGGCTCTGGCTGACGGGATGATGTGGGATTTTAGGGGGAGTAGTCCGCTGGCTCTGGCTGACGGGATGATGTGGGATATTAGGGGGAGTAGTCTGGCGGCTGTGACGGGATGATGTGGGATATTAGGGGTAGCAGTCCGATGACTCTGGCTGACGGGATGATGTGGGATATTAGGGGTAGTAGTCCGGTGGCTCTGGCTGATGGGACGATCTGGGATATTAGGGGTAGTAGTCCGGTAGCTCTGGCTGACGGGACGATGTGGGATATTAGGGGTAGTAGTCCGGTAGCTCTGGCTGACGGGATTGTGTGGGATATTAGGGGTGGTAGTCCGGTGGCTCTGGCGGACGGATGATGTGGAATATTAGTAGTCCGGTGGCTCTGGCTGATGGGACAATGTGGGATATTAGGGGTAGTAGTCCGGTGGCTCTGGCTGATGGGACGATCTGGGATATTAGGGGTAGTAGTCCGGTAGCTCTGGCTGACGGGACGATGTGGGATATTAGGGGTAGTAGTCCGGTAGCTCTGGCTGACGGGATTGTGTGGGATATTAGGGGTAGTAGTCCGGTGGCTCTGGCGGACGGGATGATGTGGGATATTAGTAGTCCGGTGGCTCTGGCTGATGGGATGATGTGGGATATTAGGGGTAGTAGTCCGGTAGCTCTGGCTGATGGGATTGTGTGGGATATTATAGTGAATGTGGCTATGCGGAATGGGCGAGGCTCTACACTCAGATAAATATTTACAGCTATAATCATTACAATTTCTTATAACTACCGTAGTTAGTTACTATGCCCGGGCAGTGCCGGGCCCTTCAGCTAGTATATACTGTATATATGTATATATATATATATATATATATATATATATATATATATAATATACACACACACACATATATTTAAGCACATACAGTATATTCACAGCCGAGGGTGTGAGGAGAAGCTGCCAGGAACCTGCCTCTTAGACTAGTCATCCTAGTTCAGCGGTTCCTGACTGCCCAGTCACAGCACAGTATGTTTGTGAAACATACATTGTTGCTATAAATAGTAAGGCTATGATTGATTTTGACTGTGGTTTGAACAGCTTGAATCATCTGATGGGTTCCCATTAAGAAAAACAGGACTACTTTCTTCCAGAAATAGCTCCACCCCTGTCTATGCATTGCATCTGGTACTGCAGCTCCTGGGCATCCCCTTTAATTTGCTTGTCTGTTCTAGATAGAAATTGAGTTATGGATAATTATAGACTGAGAGATTTTTAAATTATTTTATTATTAAATTCAGCAGATTTTTCATGATGATCAGCCTGGCACTTTCCAAGAGGTTGCGTATGTGATCAGAGCTGCCCATTGTTGAGTAAATTATACATTATAAGAGACCTATTACTTAGGCTACGCGCAGGTTTCCATGCAGGTGGCTTATTACTTTGAATGGAGACCTTGATGTTAATTCCGCACCACAGATTTCATGCACACCTGTTTATTACAGCAAACCATGTATGTCATCCAGCTTGTCTAGTCTTCACTGTTTCATTAATTATAGGAATTACTTACAAACCTGAGTCAAAGACTTTTCTAGGAAAATCCAAATGTGGAGTAATTTATTTTAGAATGCTTCAAAATTAGATTTGTGAGGCTACACACCAAAATGTCAAAGATGCATATACAAAACACCATATGGTGCGATTCTGGTGCAAAAAGCTTTGAAAATCCGCAATTTTGTACGCAACACAGCTTCTGGTGTTTTCAGGTGATTCTTGTCCCAGGTCCAACAAAAGTGTGGAACTAGGTAGGGATGGGGGCGTGGTGACACCCACTTGTCAAATTCATGATGAGCGTCAGCGTTCGCTACACCACAAATCTTACTCCAGTAGAGGCTAAAGCAAGATTTGTGGCAAAGCCCACATTGCATAAACCTCTTAATGAATCAGGAGCATTTGGAACTCAGCTTTATGTTCCCTAGTAGTCTGAATGTAGCTATTTTCCTGTATGGAAATTTACAGTGGGTATGGAAAGTATTCAGACCCCTTTAAATTTTTTACTGTTTTGTTTCATTGCAGCCATTTGGTAAATTCGAAAAAGTAAATTTTTTTCTCATTAATGTACACTCTGCAACCCATTTTGACTGAAAAAAACAAGAAATGTAAAAATTTTTACAAATTCATTAAAAAAGAAAAACTGAAATATCACATGGTCATAAGTATTCAGATCCTTTGCTCAGTATTGAGTAGAAGTACCCTTTTGAGCTATTACAGCCATGAGTCTTCTTGGAAATGATGCAACATGTTTTCACACCTGGATTTGGGGATTATCTGCCATTCTTCCTTGCAGATCCTCTCCAGTTCCGAAGGTTGGATGGTGAATGTTGGTGGACAGCCATTTTCAGGTCTCTCTAGAGATGCTCAATTGGGTTTAGGTCAGGGCTCTGTCTGGGCCAGTCAAGAATGGTCACAGAGTTGTTCTGAAGCCACTCCTTTGTTATTTTAGCTGTGTGCTTAGGGTCATTGTCTTGTTGGAAGATGAACCTTTGGACAAGTCTGTGGTCCAGAGCACTCTGGAAGAGGTTTTCTTCCAGGATATCTCTGTACTTGGCCGCATTCATGTTTCCTTCAATTGCAACCAGTCGTCCTGTCCCTGCAGCTGAAAAACACCCCCATAGCATGATGCTGCCACCATCATGTTTTACTGCTGGGATTGTATTGGGCAGGTGATGAGCAGTGCTTGGTTTTCTCCACACATACCACTTAGAATTATCACCAAAAAGTTCTATCTTCGTCTCATCAGACCAGAGAATCAGAGAATATTTCTTATAGTTTAGGAGCCCTTGATGTGTTTTTTAGCAAACTCTATGCGGGCTTTAATATGTCTTTCACTGACCATTGGGCCACTCCGCCACAAAGGCCAGACTGGTGGAGGGCTGCAGTGATAGTTGACTTTGTGGAACTTTCTCCCATCTCCCTACTGCATCTCTGGAGCTCAGCCACAGTGAAATTGGGGTTCTTTTTTACTTCTGTCCAATGCTCTTCTCTCACAATTGCTCAGTTTGGCTGGACGGCCAGGTCTAGGAAGACTTCTGGTGGTCCCAAACTTCTTCCATTTAAGCATTATGGAGGCCACTGTTCTCTTAGGAACCTTGAGTACTGCAGAAATTATTTTCTAACCTTGGCCAGATCTGTGCCTTTCCACAATTCTGTCTCTGAGCTCCATTCCCAGTTCCTTTGACCTCATGATTCTCATTTGGTCTGACATGCATTGTGAGCTGTGAGGTCTTATATAGACAGGTGTGTGCCTTTACAAATCAAGTCCTATCAGTTTAATTAAACACAGCTGGACTCCAATGAAGGAGTAGAAGCATCTCAAGGAGGATCACAAGGAAATGGACAGCATGTGACTTAAATATGAGTGTCTGAGCAAAAGGTCTGAATACTTATGGCCATGTGATATTTCAGTTTTTCTTTTTTAATAAATTTGCAAAAATTTCTACATTTCTGTTTTATTCAGTCAAGACATGGTGCAGAGTGTACATTAATGAGAAAAAATGAGCTTTTTTGAATTTACCGAATGGCTGCAATGAAACAAAGCGTGAAGATTAAATTTAAAGGGGTCTGAATACTTCCCATACCCACTGTATGGTATTTTTTTAAGCTTAAGAAGAGGGAAGAGGAGTTTCTAAACAAATTTTTAAGTGGTAAGATGTATTGAAATCCCCCATGATCTATCTTTCTGCCCAACTTATTAAGTCAGGGTGACTGCCCACATACATATTAGAATGTCAAATTGTTGTCAAATTCAAAAACAACAGGATTTTGCCACATTTACAGCACCTTGAAAAAATATTCTTATCCCATGAACATTTCGATGTTTTCAAGTATCACACTACACATTTAAATGTATTTTATTGGGATTTTTTGTAAGATACCAACACAAAGTAGCAAGTATTTGTGAAGTGTAAAGGAAATGAAACAGGGTTTTCTAAATATTTCAAAAATATAAATCTGAAAATTGTGACGTGCATTTTTACTCAGTCTCCCTTGAGTCAATACTTTGTAGGAACTTATTTTGCTGCAATTACTGCTACAAGTCTTTTGGGGTATGTCTCTACCAGCTTTGCGCATCTAGAGGCTGACATGTTTTCCCATTCTTTGCAAACTAGCTCTAGCCCAGTGATATTGTATGGAGTGCATTAGTGAACAGCAATTTTTAAGGCTTGCCATAGATTCTCCATGGGGTTTAGGTCTGGACTTTCACTGGGCCATTCAAGCACATGAATATGCTTTCATCTAAACCATTCCAATGTAGCTATGGAAGTATATTTAGGGTCGAAGTCCTTCTGTAAGGTGAACCTATGCCCCAGTGACAAGTCTTTTGTAGCCTTTAACAGGTTTTCCTCAAAGATTGCCCTGTTTATTGTGTCATTCATCTTACAATTAACTATTAATATCTTCCCTGTCTTTGCTGATGAAAAGCATACCCACAGCATGATGCTGCCACCACCATGTTTGACGGTGGGGAATGTTTTTTCAGGGTGATGTGCATTGTTAGTTTTTTGTCACATATAGCATTTTGGTCTCAACTGACCTGAGAACCTGCTTCCCCATGCTAGCTTTTGTGTCTTCACAGATAATTTACTAAAGAACGCAGTCACTACTTTAGGGAGTGTGGTGGAGTCAGAGGTGTCTGGTTCATTAAGTGGTAACTCAAGTAATCTTAGTGGCTTTTCTTTTGTTTATTCCTTAGTTCCTCATCCTTCCAAGTAGTTTCCACTTTACTTTTGTTGTTTCCTTTGCTTCACAAATTCCTACCATCTTCTCCATTTTCTTTTATATAATTGCCATATGTTCTTCATCAAACATTTTTCAACCAGTTCATCTATAATGGAATCACAATTTGACAGATATCATTAGTACAATTATCTTGTTTTTTGTTTGTGCTTGAATCTATTTCAAAACAGTTTCAGCTTTCATCTTTCTTTTTGACAATGTATCTGTTATGTTGCTATTCAGCCCAGTAAATGCTTTGCTTTAAAATGTACATTAAACTGCATGCCCTACAGCACTAACTTCCTCAACAAATTAAAACACTGAGCAAAAATTACCGTATTTACTAATTATTGACCACGTAAGCGTCACTCATATTGTCAGACCAAAACTCCATGACATCAATTCAACAAGACTAGCGTCAGTCTTGATTAGGGAGTGTGGTGGAGTCAGAGGTGTCTGGTTCATTAAGTAGTAACTCAAGTAATATTAGTGGCATATGGTAAGCAACAACTCGTCATGACTTAGACAAGTGGGCGTTGCCACGCTCCATACTGACCCCATCATGCCCCAGCTCAACCCTTTTGCAAAAATGTTCAAAATTTTGCAACTTTTCAAAAGTGTTTTACACCAGATTTCAGCCCAAAACACTTTGATGAATTGGGGCCCACCTCAGCCACTACTACAATCAACTCTAGTAATCTCGAGTACCACAGCAAACCTCTCTTTTTGCCCAACCTTTGGGCTGTTTTCCAGCAGCTCATCAAAGCTAGTTCCTCTAAACAAACTGTCAGTCCATTGAAATGAACAAGAAATTCCTCCCATACTGCCAAATCTTCCCTTAAAAGCCATGAAATTCTGATCTTATGGAAATACTCCATCATACCTGCTGTGCTTCTTTTGGTCTTTTACAAAATATCCTACCTTTAGGTATTGCCCAACAAGCAAATTTTAATGATTCCATCAATGAATGCATTTGCTTCAACTTCACTTTCATCCTTCCCTTTATAACCTGTACAACTTCTCTCAGTGTTGCTGCCTTCTGCTTGCACTCTGCTTCCTGTGAATCAATTTCTAAATAAATCAATATAACAGTAGGCACCATTGTGTTCTTGCAGAGAACTGGCACATCAAAAATTCTCAATTGACTGTACAAACTGTCCCTTCTCTGCTCCACAAACCGTGTGTAACTCTTGTAGAGCATTCATATATTGATTCACCGTCTCCCCCTCCCTTTGCATACGGCTAAATAGGCGAGTCCTAAGTTCCACTACGTCATTGGGGTCCCCATGGGTGGCTTCCAAAATCTGGAGTACTTTGGTCAACGTGTCACGGTCTCGGGGGGGCATGTAGCATCACGGAGTCTCTAGCCTCTCCGTCCAAGGTTCATAATGGCCACCTCAGCCTCTAGCGCGGGAGTCATGGGATGCATTCTCAACATACCCCTCATGTGCTCTGTCCAGCTCCACAACATGGTGTTAGACCCCGTGAATTTTGGCAAATTACTTAACAAGGCCCCAAGGAAATACTGGTCTTGGGCCCGGCTGCCTATTCTGCCGACTCCATGCTGCTAGACGGCATCCTGCCGACTACGCCAAAATGTAAAGGTTTGTTGGATGCAGTAGACAGTAGGAGACGGAGAAGGGGTTAACAGGAATTTACTAGGAAAATTCAGAATTCGAATTCAAAGGAACCTCCATGCAGGGAGGTGATTTAGCAAATAGGGGAACTACACAATAAATGTAACAATAATGGAACAAAGTGAAGGAAAAGACTTATCAATTGCAGTTCTTGTTGGTAAGTGGTTGGAATAGCTACCGACGGCACCACAGTCCATGAACAAAGTCTCCGGCTTTGCTGTGTAGAAACGAGATGCACTGTCTCTTGACCGTGCCGAAGTATCCGGATCCGTTGGTCTTAAGTCTGTTGTTCTTGGGTCCATTGGACCGTGAATACGAAACAGAAACAGTTCCTTTTGTGGGATTCTCAAGGAGTACGCAGTACACCGGGAACACAACACCGTGCAGGCCGCAGGGGTGACAAGGTCTCACAAGGAATCACAAAGTTCAGGAAACAAATGTACGTCTGCTGCGCTACTCATTGCGGGTCTGGTTCGTGGAGGAACACTCGGTAAAGGGATTGCAAGTCGGGCAGTCTGTGAAGAGCTGGCGTCATTGGCGGTAATTGAGGAGAGGGAGTCAACCTTCTTCCTGCTCTGTAGTCGCCTTCCGGCCAAGTCTCTCCCTTTCCCGTGCTCAGCCTCTTTTATGTCGCCCACGCCCTCTGCTGTCAGGTGCTCAGGCTTTCCCTACACAGACAAGTTGTCCCCTGCAACAGTGATGACGGCCCCGATAGTTCCGGCCCCAGAGTGTTTCCCGTACCGGCAACACTGCTCCTGTTCATCTCCTTACAAATTCTTAAACCTCTGGGGGGCCCCACCACTATAAAGTCATTCTTGTAGTGTGATATTTACCTCACCCTAACTACTGGTGTACACATCAATGTAAGCAGAAAGTTTATGTTTCAAATAACACAATGTGCAACCCACTGGAAACATTTGTCAATATAATAACCCCCCTCCAAAAGACACCCCATAAAATAACTTTCATAAACTAAGCCTAAATGTTGATCCTATATCCACCATCAATAATCCTTTTTCCAATGCCCTAACCAACCCTGCCAAATGCTAAGGGCTGTCACATTGTAGAAGGATCATCTTTATTCTCATTTGCACAAGGAAAGACTAGAAGCAATGGGATGAAACTGAATGGGAGGAGACACAGATTAGATATTAGAAAAAACTTTTTGACAGTTAGGGTGATCAATGAGTGGACCGAACAGGCTGCCACAAGAGGTGGTGAGTTCTCCTTCAATGGAAGTCTTCAAACAGAGGCTGGACAGACATCTGTCTGGGATGATTTTGAGAATCCTGCTTTGAGCAGGGGGTTGGACCAGATGGCCCAGGAGGTCCCTTCCAACTCTACCATTCTATGATTCTAATACAACTGTTAATGAACTTCACGTACTTCCTTGTCAAAAGCTTTATTGACCAAATGCCCCTTGGATTAGACATATGTTATATAATGCAAAACTACCCTGCCTCTTTCTTAGATACTACTTCCATTGGGAAAACCACTAAGGGTAGATTCTTAAATGGTTCATCCACCCTACTTAACTGCACCTTTCTCTATTAACAATGCCACATGCTTTTTAGCGGACTTTAGAATTCTCTTCTTTGTCTGATCCTTTCACCTCCCTTGAAACCATTGCTGAAACCCCTCAATAACACAATACCTTTCTCACTTTGATGTTCCTAAAGGTAATCTCTGGCTATTTTCAATGATGATAGCGCTTTTTTCACAACAAATGGACTGAAAACTGCTTGCTTCTATTGTCCATTCTTTTCTTTAAACAATACGCCTGTTGGTGATTCATACCACAATTAGCACAACTACAGATGTGTCTAGTTTAAATTGGCAAATAACACACCATCTTGACTTGTCACAGAAGGTCTTCTCATTTAAGAGGATTAAGATAATTTAACATTGCATAAACCGTTGACCGATGTCAGATTACATTACTAGCTACCTGAGATCCCAGTTTTATCCTTCTCCTTGGCCGCCTTTTTTCTCAACTGCTTAACCCATTTTCTAAGAGCCTTAAATACTTCAAAGTGCATTTACACGGCAATATAAATATGAATAAGTGTTGTTAAAAAGACTTGTCGTGAAGATTATATCGCCATGTCAACAGGTCGATCACCTGATGAATGAAAAAATTCTTGTTCTTCAGGTGAAATAATCTTTTGTGCAGCATAAAAGATCATCTTTTTCAGTAGTGCATCGTTCTGTTTAAACAGGACTCACAAGGCTGAGAACATTGGCAACCTATGTGCACTCAGTGATCTAGTATAGATCGCACAGTGAGTATTGTTTACATTGGCCTAAATGTGAAAACAATCATTAAATGACCCCCGATTGTTAAAACTTTACTAATCAGCAGTCGTATGGTGCTTCCGTTCATGGTAGTATTTACTTTTTTTCACAGCTCTTTCCGGTCCATCATCTGTAAGCCAAGGAAGAAATTTCAACTCATCCAACATGGCATTTGTTGAAAGCCCCTACTGCTTCTTCACTATCCACCCTCAAAAATGGCCAAAGTGTGTTAATTTCTCCCCCACTTTCCATGGCTGAATGCTTGTGCCACTATATATAAGCCTGCTTGCATCACTTAACCCCTTAATGACCACCAATACATCTTTTAAAGGCGTTAAATACAAAAACATGAGCCATGCACACAGTGAACAAGCCTTTAGGGACAATGTTCACACCACCAAAAGACTGAAACCTAGAAAAGCACAGTAAAACAAACGTATAAAAATAATTTGGTTTCTTGTTTTTGCAAGATTAGGGAGGTTTTCCACCCCTCCTTTGTGAGCCATGCACATAATGGCCGTTCTCTGAAGCGTGTCCACATTGACCAATACCTTTCTGAATCCTGCTCATATAGGTTCTATACACATGATCAGGTTTTAAATAGATCAGTTAGGGACTGCTGTGATATGGGTATACCTTGACATTTGGTAGAGCGGCTTAGTATACATTTTTTGCAAAAAATGTATCAACCAAATACCCTGTGTTTTATCATCTTTTTGCTAGCACTTGCTGTTTACTGTTACTTTTATACAACAGAGTATTTTGATACATTTGTTTTACTGTGCTTTTCTGTGTTTCAATCTTTTGGTGGTGTGAACACTGTCCCTACAGGCTTGTTCACTGTGTGCATGGCTCATGTGTTTGTATTTAATTTGGTTTCTTGCTTTTGCAAGATTAGGGAGGTTTTCCACCCCTCCTTTGTGAGCCATGCACATAAAGGCCGTTCTCTGAAGAATGTCCACATTGAACATTACCTTTCTGAATCCTGCTCATATAGGTAATATACACATGACCAGGTTTTAAATACATCAGTTAGGGACTGTTCTGATACGGGTATACCTTGACGTTTGGTAGAGTGGCTTAGCATACATTTTTTGCAAAAAACATATCAACCAAATACCCTGTGTTTTATCATCTTTTACTAGCACTTGCCGTTTACTGTTACTTTTTTTACAAGAGTATTTTTATACGTTTGTTTTACTGTGCTTTTCTATATTTCAACCTTTTAACGGCGGCAGTTAAGGGTATTTATTCTTCAGCGCCGCTAACAGCACTCAGAAATAAGGGTATAGTGCCCCTCAGCATCAAAAAATCTCCGGAGGTAGCTGAGACCCTGGAGAACATGATCAGGGCCTGTTTTTATGGTCCCCTGTCACGTGATCACCGAAAGGCGATCACAAAAAAAAGACTGATTTAAAATTAATTTATCTCTCCTCTGGTATGATCTAACATATCAGAGAAGAGAGAAATGAGGTCCTCTGAGTCCCCCAATACCTCTGCCACTGCCTGGGCCCTTCTGTTCCATCCCCAGGCCCTCCTGGAAAAAAATGGAGGGCGCATGCACAATACACCCTTTCACAGTGATCAGAATGAAAAAATAGTAAATCAAATCCTCCTTTGTTAGATAAAAATGATAAAATAAAAAAATTGTAGTTATTTCCATTCTTTGTAGTTATGGTTGTGGATAGGGTTCTATTAAGCTTAGGATTAGGGTTGTGTTAGAGTTGGAGTTAGAATTGGGGTTTTTCAAAATTAGAAAAAAAAATGATTACGATATGATGGCTAGTGTTGAGCTATTCGAGTTTCATATGGTGCTCGGTTATGCACGGAGTATCGCTGATCCCCGCATTTTTTTGGGGGTGTCTAACAGCTTCAAAGCATGCGTGGGAGGGACTCGGCCATGTCACTTGATCACCCACAATATTTGAGGCATACCCGAGCATCCACTGCAAACTGGAGTAGCGAGCACTTGCACTTAACACTAATGACAACATATTCAATATGATGACCTAATGTTTTCAAATTCTGTGTTATACCTGGGGGTTAAAAATGCTCACTATATCTCTGGTATAATCCTTTAGGGGTGTAGTTCCAAAATGGTGTCAATTGTAGGGGGTTTCCACTGTTTAGGCAAATCAGGGGTTCTCCAAACACGACATGGAATCCACTCTCGATTCCAGACAGTTTTTCATTCAAAAAGTCAAAAGATGTTCCTTCCGTTCCTAGCCCTGCTGTGTGCCCAAACAGTGAATTTCCACAACATATTGTATCGGCATACTCGGGAGAAATTGCACAACAAACTGTGTGTTCCATTTTACCTTGGAACTCTTGTTAAAATAAAAAAGTTTGGGTCTAAATTAATTTTTTTGTGAAAAAAGTTAAATGTTCATTTTTTCCTTCCACATTGCTTTAGTTCTTGAAAAGCAACTGAAAGGTTAATAAATTTCTTGAATGTGATTTTGAGTACCTTGAGGGGTGCAGTTTTTAGAATGGTGTCACTTTTGAGTATTTCCTGTCATATAGACCCCTGAAAGTCATTTGAAATGTGATGTGGTCCCTAAAAAAATGGTTTTGTAAAAATTTTGTTGGAAAAATTAAAAATCGCTGGTCAACTTTTAACCCTTATAACTTCCTAAGCAAACAAAATATGTTTCCAAAATTGTGCTGATGTAAAGTAGACATGTGGGAAATGTTATTTATTAACTATTTTGTGTGACATATCTGTTAGGGATCGAGTTCACGCTGCTGCACCAGTCCGGCTGTGGTCCCCCATCCATCTCCGGCCACAGTGGAGCCTGCTCAGCGGAGACGTCAGTCCCAGCGTCTCGCTCAGTCTAATACTGTGCAGAGGCTTGTTGCTGCCTCTTCTGGTTCCTCTATTATAACCAGTGCTGGAACAGGCAGTCTTAGGACTAAGTCCTGCGTTTCTCCATCTGAGCATGCCCAGGGCAAGATCTCCCATTGGAGATCAGGGGTCACATGCTCGGTTACAGCAGCGACTCCCATTGGTCTGCCAGGAAGGTCCTGAAACTACTTGTGTTCTGGAACAGTCTCTCATTGGTCCTTTTCTGGAAGGTCCTGTAGCTGCTACTATAAAAGGTGCGCATGACCGCTCGGCCATGCGCTAGTATCAATTGTGTTATGTGCTTTGCGCCAGTGTGATCATGCATGCATGTGGTTAGGGCTCGGCTGAAATAAGCCCCTAGAATACCGGCACCACCGGTGAGGAGATTTGTATGCACGTGTTCAGGGCTTGGCTGAAATAGCCTCGAGAATACCGGCTACTCCGGTGAGGAGTTGCTTGTTTGTATTGCTGACTGCATGACCACGGACTGCTATCCGCACAGCAGTTATCTGTGTACCCCTGTGGTGTTAACAGGACACAGTCTCTATCTCTGCGTCTCTACCTCAGCGACTCTGTGGTGTAACAGAGTTCGCTTATACCGCCATATAGTGCCACAGCATCTATGTTTGCAACTCTGTGAAGTAACAGAGTTCGCTTATACCGCTTATATCTTACTAGCAGCAGGCTCTGCCTGCATGGTGGACCCCGGGCTGCGAACGCACCCATTATTTATATTTACTTGGTGCGTTCCGCAGACCCTAACATAGTACTAGGCCAGGGTCTGGCTAGTAAAATGGCCGACGACCATCGTCTGCAGCGGTTCATCCAGCAGCTGGAGGGTAGGTTGGCGACTCTAGAGCGCACAACCTCAGCTGTGGATGTTACCGCAGTCGCTGTTCAGGCTGCTAGTGCGGCTGCAGCCAGTTTGTCCTCTGCTACCCCTGCTCCGACTTTTTCCCGCCTCCCACTTCCAGACAAGTTTGCTGGTGACAGTAAACAATGTCAGGGTTTCGTGAGTCAGTGCTCCATACATTTAGAGCTTCTGGCTGCACGGTTTTCCTACGGAGCGGGTGAAAGTGGGTTTTATCATATCCCTTTTGTCGGGCAGGGCGTTGGAGTGGGCAACGCCGTTGTGGGAGCGCGATGATCGTGTGGTGCAGAGTGCTCCTCTCTTCTTGGATACTCTGAGACAAGTCTTTTTAGTACCTCGTGTCACCCACGATACGGCACTCCAACTGTTGGCAATCACCCAGGGTTCATCCATGGTCAGCCAGTTCTCCGTCCAATTTCAGACTCTGGCCTCTGAGCTGGAGTGGCCAGATAAAGTCCTTATACCAGTGTACTGGCAGACCATGTGAAGGACGCCTTGTCCACCCGGGAGATTCCCGCCACACAGGAGGAGCTCATTACCATATCTACCCGCATCGACCTCCATTTTAACGAGCGGAGGTTGGAGCAGATCCAGTGTAGGCAGAGATTTCCTCTGGCGCCCACCTTCGCCAGACCTCTTGAATCTTTCGTTCAGGCGCCCGATTCCCTGAGGCCATGGAGGTTTCTCAAGCGAGACCTAAGTCTCGGGCCGCTCGAGTACCTGTGATTTGTAATGTTTTCCAACAGTTAGGGCATTATGCTAATAAATGTCCACAGCGGTCGGGAAACGACCAATCTAGTAACCATTGGAGGGGGTTCACTGGACACAGCAGTACACGCCTCCAAGTTGTCCTTTAAGTGGACAATCAATTTAGGCTCATCCACTATAACAGTTACGCTTTGTGTGGACTCTGGAGCAGAAGGAAATTTCATGTCCTCTACCTTTGCTCTCCGCCACTCAATACCTTTGGTGATGCTCGCCAAACCAGTGACTGTTCGAGTAGTGAATGGGTCGACACTGCATTCACAAATCACACATCAGACCATCCCTTTCATGTTTCTATGTCCCCTTCCCATCAGGAGATTATCTCACTTCTTGTCATTCCCGAGGGAATAGACGAGATATTGCTGGGGATGCCCTGGCTCCTTTTCCATTCCCCACATATTGAGTGGATCTCTGGGAGGATATTGGGTTGGAGTGAGTCGTGTAAAGTCAGATGTATGAGGGAATGCATTCAGGTGGCTACTACAGAGATACCCGCAGATCTTATTTCCCTTCCCAAATACTATTGGGCTTATGCAGACGTGTTCTCCAAGAAGGCTGCGGAGATCCTTCCGCCTCACCGTCCCTATGACTGTCCTATTGACCTCTTGCCCGGAGCAGAACCTCCTCGGGGACGAGTCTATCCCCTTTTTCTCCCCGAGATGGAGGCTATGTCTCAATACATTCAGGAAAATCTGGCAAGAGGATTCATTAGGAAGTCAGTGTCATCTGCAGGGGCGGGGTTCTTCTTCGTTCAGAAGAAAACGGAGAATTACATCCATGCATCGATTACAGGGCTCTTAACACCATTACTGTTAAGAATAAATACCCGTTGCCCCTGATTTCTGAGCTCTCTTTGATAGACTCCGGGGAGAAAGGGTATTTACCAAATTAGACCTGCGGGGTGCTTATAACCTGATTCGCATCCGTGAGGGGGACGAATGGTAGACGGCTTTTAATACCAGGGATGGACACTATGAATATCTGGTGATGCCCTTCGGGCTCTGTAATGCCCCAGCCGTTTTCCGAGACTTTATTAATGACATCTTCCGGGATATGCTTTCCACCTCGGTTGCAGTCTATCTGGATGATATTCTCATCTTCTCTCCAGATATTGACTCCCACAAGGAGAGGTGTCTGCAGAGTCTTCAACCTCTTGCGGGCAAATTCCCTTTATGCAAAGTTGGAGAAATGTGTGTTTGAGCAGGAGTCTTTACCATTCCTGGGCTATATCATCTCCGCCCAGGGATTGGCTATGGATCCTGCCAAACTACAGGCTGTGATGGACTGGCAAAAATCCCATTCCCTTAAAGCGATGCAGCGTTTTATGGGGTTCATTAATTATTATCGCCAGTTCATTCCCCATTTCTCAACTTTGGTAACTCCCTTGGTAGCCCTCACCAAGAAGGGAGCAAATCCCAAATTGTGGTCCGAAGAAGTCTCCAAGGCTTTCACCTCAATTAAGTCTCATTTTGCTAGTGCTCCCATCCTAAACCGCCCTGATGTTGATAAGCCATTCATATTGGAGGTGGATGCCTCATCCGTTGGTGCTGGAGCAGTCCTCTTTCAAAAGGATGCTCAAAGTCGGAAGCATCCTTGCTTCTTCTTCTCCAAGACCTTCACACCATCGGGGACAGGGAGTTGCTAGCAATGAAGTTGGCTTTCTCTGAGTGGAGACATCTGTTGGAGGGGGCTTGCTTTCCCTTCCAAGTCTTCACTGACCACAAGAATTTGGTATATCTTCAGAGAGCCCAGCGGCTTAATTCTCGCCAGGCCAGATGGTCCTTGTTCTTCTCCCGGTTTCATTTCACACTCCATTTTCTTTCGGGAGAGAAGAACATTCGTGCCGACGCTCTCTCTCGCTCTGTGGTGTCCTCTGAGGAGGAGGAGGAGCCTCGGTTTATTATCCCCACAGAGAGCCTGAGAACAGTAGCCCCGGTTTCCCTAGAGTCTGTGTCTCCGGGCAAGACTTTTGTGCCTACCAGTTTGTGAACCAGAGGTACTCTCTTGGGCACATTCGCCCAGAGTGGGTGGACACTTTGGGGCAAAGAGGACATCTGAGTTGCTGGCGAGGACATACTGGTGGCCGCATATGGTCCGTGACGTTGGGGACTATGTTCGGGCGTGTGTCTCCTGCGCCAAGAATAAGTCTCCTCGACAACGGCCAGCTGGGTTACTTTACCCTTTGCCGGTGGCAGACAGGCCTGGGAGATGGTTGGGTGGACTTTGTGGTGGGCTTACCCAAGTCTCTGGGCTGAACCATCATTTGGGTAATCACCGACCATTTTTCCAAAATGGTGCATCTGTTGCCGCTACCCGGTTACCTTCTGCATGGGCTCTGGCAGCGTTGTTCGTTAGGCACATCTTCAGTCTACACGGCCTGCCGGACAAAATTGTCAGTGACCGAGGTCCCCAGTTTGCGTCTCGGTTCTGGAGAGAGCTTTGTCGTCTACTCAGTATTGAGTTAAATCTCTCTTCAGCATATCATCCTGAGACGAATAAGTTGGTAGAGAGGGCCAACCAGACCTTGGTCACCTATCTATGCCATTTTGTCTCAGCCACGCAGGATGACTGGGCATCCTTGCTACCGTGGGCTGAGTTTGCACTAAACAATGCTGTGGCTGACTCCACCAGACAGACTCCATTCCTCCTAAACTACGGTCAGCATCCGTGGGTTCCGGTGCCCATGCCCGTGTCTTCCGCCGACTCCAGAGTGGCAGACTGGGCTGTGGAGGCACGGGACATTTGGGACCGTACCCAGGATGCCATTCAGGCGACCAAAGAGAGAATGAGGTCCTCCGCCGACGCACATCGGCGCCCCACTCCGACATTTGCTCCTGGGGCTTGGTGTGGCTCTCTGCCCATAACATCAGGCTGCGAGTTGAGTCCACTAAGTTGGCACCCCGCTACCTGGGTCCTTTCAAAGTCCTCGAGCATGTTAACCCTGTGGTATACCGTTTGGCTCTTCCACCACGCCTGGGAATCTCCGACACCTTTCACGTATCCCTCCTGAAACCCGTGCTCATGTCCCGGTTTTCCGAGTCATCTGCCGGACATCGAGTTCGTCTACGGACGACCATGAGGTGAATGCCATCATAGGGTGTAAGATGGTACGTGGCCAAAGATTTTATTTGGTGGATTGGAGGGGTTATGGGCCTGAGGATAGGTCCTGGGAGCCTGCCGAGCACATTAATGCTCTGCAGCTCATCGCTGCCTTTGAACGCAGTGAGTCCCAAAGAAGGGGGGCCCTAGGAGGGGGGTAATGTTAGTGATCGAGTTCCCGCTGCTGCACAAGGGGAATCTCGAACCAGTCCCGCTGCGGTCCCCCATCCATCTCCGGCCGCAGTGGACCTGCTCTGTTGTGAATAGGCTGGAAATGAGTTCTGAGCAGAAGCACCCTCTGGTGGTTACAAACGGTACTGGACTGTCCAGTGAAGATTGTGAGGATTGGGAATCAGGTGTTACTGACTGGTCTTATATAAGGGAGTCGCCTTCCCATCAGGGTTGCCGGTGATCAATTGTTCTGGTCTCAATCCTTGATTCCTGTTTCCTTGGTAGCCTGCTGTGTCGTGTCTGAATCTCCTGCTAACAGATAAGACATTTTCTTCTTTTTGTTTTTGTGCTTGATTTTTGCATTTTGTCCTGAAACTTCTGTGGGGGCCTTCTGGGTCCCCTCAGGGGGCTTTTGCCCTCTCAGTTCAGTTCAGCCACTGATGTTTGTACATTTGATTTTTCCAGTTTTTTCAGTGGCTGCTGTTTTGTTTTTGGTTACACCAGAGAACTAATTTAGGTGGTAGAGGTCGTGTGATCTCAGGTGTTTTTGAAATTAGTAGAGTTGGTGCTTTTCAGGGTTTTTTGGGATTGCAGTAAGTGCCCTTCCTATCCTTTTCTATTTAGTAAGTTTGGGCCCCAACATTTGCTCATACTATTTTCTGTCTGTGTCAGTATTTCTTCTTGTCTAACCGCCATTACATGTTTGGGGGCTTTCTGTGTTCTTTGGGGATCTGCTCCGGGGCAGATAGCTTTCCTCTTTCTATCTTTAGGTGTAGTTAGTTTCTCAGGCTGTGACGAGGCGTCTAGGACCAACGTGGGAACGCTCCACGGCTGCCTCTAGTTGTGGTGGTTAGTCAGGGTACTGCAATCTCATAGTTTCCAACTGCTCTGGTGTATTTCCTTTTTGCCTGCTCTCCTCAGCTACCAAATCATAACACTGCTCAGTGGAGACGTTGGTCCCAGCGTCTCGCTCAGTCTAATACTGTGCAGAGGCTTCTTGCTGCCTCTTCTAGTTACTCTATTATAACCAGTGCTGGAGCAGGCAGTCTTAGGACTAAGTCCTGCGTTTCTCCATCTGAGCATGCCCAGGGACAGATCTCCCATTGGAGATCAGGGTCACATGCTCGGTTACAGCAGCGACTCCCATTGGTCCGCCAGGAAGGTCCTGAAACTGCTTGTGTTCTGGAACAGTTTCTCATTGGTCCTTTTCTGGAAGGTCCTGTAGCTGCTACTATAAAAGGTGCACATGACCGCTCGGCCATGCTCTAGTATCAATTGTGTTATGTGCTTTGCGCCAGTGTGATCATGCACGCATGTGGTTAGGGCTCGGCTGAAATAGGCCCCTAGAATACCGGCTACTCCGGTGAGGAGTTGCTTGTTTGCGTTGCTGACTGCATGACCACGGACTGCTATCCGCACAGCAGTTATCTGTGTACCCCTGTGGTGTTAAAAGGACACAGTCTCTATCTCTGCGTCTCTACCTCAGCAATTCTGTGGTGTAACAGAGTTCGCTTATACCCAGGGTGAACCTAGCCTCTCTGCTGCCTGAGGCGAACTGCAAAACGACGCCTCCCCCATTGTAAAATCAGTACAAAGCTCCGCCCCTTCTGAACGCGCGGTGAATCCGGATGTGCTCATTGAACACATCCGGAATCACCGCAGCGCTACACAGGCCTGTGTATTTCCCTTGTCGGGAGATCATGTTTTCAAGTCCCATATAGTAACTTAAGTAGATGCATTAATAACTAGTCACCGACCTGACTTCTCCTAACTCTGGACATGAGGGGAGGGAGTCACAAGGATATCAAGGAAGCAGCACCGTACGCAGCAGCCAGAAGCAGGAGCATGGGCGTACCCAGGTTCAAAACTAGGGGGGCAAGCCAATGTCACATCAGGTTACATCATATACACTGTACATTACCCTGCATATTAGGTATGGGCATTAGAAACTGTTGTATATTGTATAATACAGCAGTGTATGTGACACTACGCTGTATATACCATATATTATACATGGCACACTCACCTCTATACAAAGAATAAGAGGGCAGCACGGTGGCTCAGTGGATAGCGCTACAGCCTTGCAGCGCTGGAGTCCTAGGTTCGAATCCCACCAAGGACAACATCTGCAAGGAGTTTGTATGTTCTCCCCGTGTTTGCGTGGGTTTCCTCCGGGTACTCCGGTTTCCTCCCACATTCCAAAAACATACAGATAGGGAATCTAGATTGTGAGCCCCATCGGGGACAGCGATGATAATGTGTGCAAAACTGTAAAGCGCTGCGGAATATGTTAGCGCTATATAAAAATAAAGATATTATTATTATTATAACCTGAATATGAAAAGTATAATACAGCAGTGTATTTACACTCTATATACCGCACACAATGTGTATGACCCTGTATACACCATATACACTCTTATTTTGAAGTAAAAAAAAAAAGAAACAGGAACAAATACAATACTTAAAATAAAGAACAAGTAAAGTTAAAAATCAACAAACTTACTGGTATTTCAATGGGAACTATGGGCCTGCTTTTGGTTAATGAGATGGTCAATGTTCGGTTCCATATTTGTCACAAGTGAAGCAATTTTTCTCTTTCTTGATATCATTATTTCCTAGGATTCCAAATTGCTATTAGTAAAATACCAATATTTATACAGCGCTACAAAAACAATATACCAGCAATAAAACTGCCCACACAGAGACATACAGCCTGCACTGTCCATCACTGCAGCCTTGCCAATCCATATCATTTCATCCTCATCAGAGCACATATTGGCGCAACTCCACTTTTAGCTCAGGCTCAGACTGGTGTGGTGCGAGAGTCCCTAATAGGCAGGTAAATGTCCCCAATAGGCAGCATTGGTCCCCAATAGACAGGTAAATGTTCCCAATAGGCAGCATAGTCCCCCAATAGGCAGCATATGTCCTCAATAGACAGCATATGTCCTCAATAGACAGCATATGTCCTCAATAGGCAGCATAGGTCCCCAATAGGCAGCATAGGTCCCCAATAGGCAGCATAGGTCCCAATACGCAGCATAGGTCCCCAATAGGCAGCATGGGACCTCAATAGGCAGAATAGGTCCCCAATAGGCAGCATAGGTCCCCAATAGGCAGCATAGGTCCCCAATACGCAGCATAGGTCCCCAATACGCAGCATAGGTCCCCAATACGCAGCATAGGTCCTCAATAGGCAGCATAGGTCCCCAATACGCAGCATAGGTCCCC
>JARQOD010000004.1:168340816-168371713 GCA_033576555.1 Oophaga sylvatica | reverse complement strand
CCATCTATTGGTAACAAAGTTTCTCCAAGCATGTTCAGTAATAATTTCTCTTCTCATAAAACATCGTGGTTAGAACATAAAGGTTTTTATAAATGTGGCCACAATAGATGTGCACTTTGCAAATATGTTGTGTAACGAAAACCTTTGAAAATAATGACAGCACTGCGATTTATACCATTAACAAATATATCAATTGTAATTCATACTATGTGGTATATAAAATTATGTGCACTACTTGCAATTTATCTTACATAGGCTGCACTACTAGGAAATTAAAAATCAGGATCGCTGAACATTTGCAGGATATAAAGAATGTTTCTTCGAATCGCAATATTTCTGCTGCTGCTAAACATTTTATTTTTCAGCATGCTCGCAATGTTTCTTCCTTCCAAGTCACAGGTATTGAAAGTGTTAACCTGTCTGCCCGAGGTGGAGATGCACGTCAGCGACTCCTCACACGTGAAGCTTTCTGGATCTTTAATCTACATACCAGACATCCATTTGGTCTCAACAAAAGAAACGAATTGATGTTCCATTATTAATTTTATTTCTTTGCATTGATTTTATTTGTGCAAATATTGTTTTTGTTTCTTTATTCGTTATGTGCAAATTGTTAAAGGACTTGTCAAAAATCACATGACATTTTTTCTGATCGTGATTGGTCTTTCTTTGTCTTAAATATGTGCCTTTGTCTGAATATGTCAGCTGTGATAAAGATCCCTGTGATCGAAACGCGTAGCCTTGTCCTGAGCTTGTCCAGGAGCATGCCATTATTCATGTTTTTATGAATCAATAAAGATGAAGATTTTATTGAAGCTGGATCCCTTTTTCCTTCATTTTCTCATGTATCTTCACGTTTGATCAAGCGGAGGATCCGTGCTTCTACAAACCGGTGAGCTGGTTAGCGTTCTAACATCGCTTAGTTACCCGCAGTGTACCTTGGATACCAGCGCCCTGCTTCAGGGAGCTGGTATCCAAGGTACACAGCGGGTTTCTAGGCACAGCCCCGCACCTGGAAACCCGATGTGTACCTTGGTTACCAGCGGATCGCTGGTCTCCCGCCTGTCACACGCAGCGATGCGTGCCTGTCAGCGGTAGACCAGCGATCAAAAAATGTCCTGGCCTTTCAGCGACGATCAGCGATACCCGGCAGGGGGGCTGATCGTCGCTGAATGTCACACACAGCGATATCGCTGGTGAGCTCGCTGCTGCGTCACAAAACTAGTGACTCAGCAGCGATCTCGCTAGCGATATCGCTATGTGAGACGGGGGCTTAAGGATAAAAAACAAACAAACAAAAATCATGTAGCTGATTGGTGTTTTCGACCACTGATCATGCAATGTTAAAGAGCCCTTAGTAAGATTAATGCTAAGGAAATTTGATAACCAATGTTTACACGAAATGATGGTCTTAGCACAAAGAATTAACAGTACAAAGAGGCCATAGTATTCTACTATGACTTCTATGTACAAAAAAAAGCGTTGAGATAAAAATTGTTCTTGTTGCTGTTATATTAGTAAGCATATGGAAAAGCAGATGACATTGACAACAAAGTTGTAAATTTCTAAACACATATTGATATATTGCAGTGTATTGAGTAAAAATGAGCGAAGTTGTTAGAAAAACGTTCACCAATCTCAAATTCGGCATGGACGTAGGACATTCAGATTCGTGTTCGGTTTCACCTGTATTTGTACTCAAAGTCGGCAAAATTCGGTCACAGTTCGGTAAATCATTGCGTTTCCACTAATGCTTATATTATTACTTTGGCAAGGATAATGGTGCGGTATGATAAACGGAGGGGTGACGTGTTTGATGAGGGAGGGGTTGTATCTAGGTCAGAGGAGCTGCGGAATGTAATTTTTTTTCTTTCATCCCTTTACCAGTGTATGTGGTTTGCATGTTAATTCTGACCACTGTTACTTTATGAGGTAATAACTCAGGAATACTTCAACGGATCCTGGTGATTCTGACACTGTTTTTTTGTGACATTCATTATACACAGGGCCGGTGTCAGCACCCGGCATACCCGGGCAAGTGTCGGTGCCCTGAGCATGCGGGGCCCCTCGACTCGGGCACCGGCCCACTCGACGTCGGGCACCCCGGCACCCGTTAGCGGATGAGAGCGGTACCAGCGCCGCCACTGGGCCCCCCCGCTTGCTCAGGGCCCCGGCAGCAGCTGGCACAATACTTACCTCTCCCCATGCCTCCGCTGCCGCAGCTCCGGGCTCCAGGGGGCGCCTGCAGGGTGCCTGCGCTTCCTCTCACAGCAGCGCCGCTGAATGACGTCATCATTCAGCAGCTGGTTGTGGCAGAGAGCGCGCGGACGCCGGACAGGTGAGATGTGAGTTGTATGTGTCTGTGTCTGTGTGTATCAGTGTGTGTGTGTATGTAGTGCGGTGCTTTGTGTGTGTGTGTATGTGAGAGAGTGCTGGTGTTCTGCGGTGCTGCCTGTAAGTGGTGCTGTATGTGTGATGGTGGTGAGGGAGGGCAGTGATGATGATGATGGGGTGGCAATGATGATTGATGTTGATGGGCAGGCAATGATGATTGTTATGTTTTGGTAGCTGAGGAGAATAAGCAAAAACGGCAATACACCAGAGAGGCTGGAACCTATTGGATTGCAGGAACCTGAACTAACCACACAACTAGAGGTAGCCGTGGAGCGTTCCTACGTTGATCCTAGACGCCTCGTCACAGCCTGAGAGATAACTACACCTAAAGGCAGAAAGAAGAAAGATATCTGCCCCGGAGCAGATCCCCAAAGAAAATAGGAAGCCCAAAAACATGTAATGGCGGTTAGAAAAGAAGAAGCACGGACACAGTCAGAAAATAGAATGAGCAAACGCTGGGGCCCAATCTGTCTAGACAGAAAAGTACAGGAAAGGATACTCACTGTAATCCAAAAAAAAATCTAAAAAATACCAACTCTTCTGATTGCAAAAACACCTGAGATCACACGATCTCCACCACCTAAATCAGTGCTCTGGTGTAACAAAACTAAGCCGCAGCCACTGTAAAAACTGGAAAAAGCAAATGAACAAACAACAGTGGCTCCAGATAAACTGAGAGGAGCACAAGCCCCCGGAGGGGACCTGGCTGACCTCCACAGAAGTGCAGGGAAAAATGCAAAAAGCAAGCACAAAAATAAAAGCAGAAAATATCTTATCTGATAGCAGAAGATGCAGGCAAGACTCCAGCAAATTTCCAAATGAACCAGGAACCACAATTGAGACAAGAACAATTGATCACCGGCAACCATCATGGGAGGGAACCTCCCTTATATCAGACCAGTCCGTGATCCCAGATTTCCATTCCTCGCTGAAAGGTTCAGTACTGTCTGTAACCACCAGAGGGAGCCTCTGCTCAGAAACCATCTCTAGCACATTCATAACAGTACCTCCCTTGAGGAGGGGTCACCGAACCCTCACTTGTGCAACCAGGTCGATCAGGATGAGCTCGGTGATAGGCACGGATCAGTCTCCTAGCATGGATGTCCGAAGCAAACACCCAAGAATTGTCCCCCTGACCATAACCTCTCCACTTAACCAAATACTGGAGTTTCTGTCTAGAAAAACGAGAATCCAATATTTTCTCAACCACATACTCCAGATTGCCCTCAACCAAAACAGGGTCAGGAGGCGCAGCCGTAGGAATCAATGGCTTGACAAACCTCTTCAATAAGGACTTGTGGAACACGTTATGGATCTTAAATGTCCCTGGAAGAAGCAAACGGAAGGAAACAGGATTAAGAATCTCCATGATCTTATAAGGTCCAATGAACCTAGGCTTAAACTTTGGAGATGCAACCCTCATAGGGATATTTCTTGAGGACAACCAAACCAAGTCCCCCACTTTAAACCGAGGACCATCAGTCCTATACCGGTTGGCAAACCGTTGGGCCTTCTCCTGAGAGAGAGACAACCTCTCCACTACCTGGTCCCAAATCTGCTGCATTCGCTCCACAACAGAGTCAACACCCGGACAGACAGAAGCCTCCGCCTGTCCCGAAGAAAATCGAGGGTGAAACCCAAAATTGCAGAAAAATGGAGACATCAAGGTGGCAGAGCTAGCCCTATTATTAAGAGCAAACTCAGCCAAAGGCAAAAAAGAGACCGAGTCATCTTGATCAGCAGACACAAAACATCACAAATAAGTCTCCAAGGTCTGGTTTGTTCTCTCGGTTTGTCCATTGGTCTGAGGATGAAATGCAGAGGAGAAAGATAATTGAACACCAAGTTTAGAACAAAATGTCCTCCAAAATCTGGAAACAAACTGGACTCCTCTGTCAGACACAATGTTCTCCGGAATGCCATGTAACCGAACCACGTGCTGAAGGAACAAAGGCACCAATTCGGAGGAGGAAGGTAACTTAGGTAATGGCACAAGATGTATCATCTTGGAAAACCTATCAAGGATTACCCAGATAACGGTCATTCTCTGAGAAACAGGGAGGTCGGAAATAAAATCCAGAGAGATATGGGTCCATGGCCTCTTGGGCACAGGTAATGGCATTAACAAACCACTAGAGCGAGAGCAAGGCTTGGAGCGAGAGCAAGTCCCACAGGACTGCACAAATTCCCTGATGTCACGAGACAAAGTAGGCCACCAAAAGGACCGACTCACCAAGTCTCTGGTACCAAAAATCCCGGGATGACCAGCCAATGCAGAACAATGAATCTCAGACATCACACTCTTCTTCCACTGGTCTGGGACAAACAATTTCCCAATAGGGCAGCACTCAGGTTTATCCTCCTGACACCCTTCCAGAGCCAGTCTCAAATTGGGCAAGATGGCGGAAATAACTACACCCTCTTTCAAAATAACAGTAGGATCAGATAACTCAGGAGAGTCTGCAAAGAAACTCCTCGAGAGGGCTTCCGCCTTAACATTCTTAGTGCCAGGAAGAAAAGAAACCACAAAATTAAAACGTGTGAAAAACAAGGCCCACCTGGCCTGTCTAGGATTAAGTCGCTTGGCTGATTCGAGATAAACCAGATTCTTATGGTCCGTGAGGACCACCACCTGATGTTTGGCTCCTTCCAGCCAATGTCTCCACTCTTCAAAGGCTCTGTCATGTATAGTGTACAGTTCCTATAGCGTCTTGTGCTTGGGTGCGAGGAAAACACAGGAGACACAGGTTGATATGAAATGACTTGTATTACTTCATACAAGCATGCTGAAAAGTTCACACAGTTTGCAGGAACACGACAGGAGACACAGCAGGCCAGAGTAACTTCAAGCACTACAATAAATCTCCAAAGCAGGTTCAGGATCTCTTCTCTGTACCGTAATTCCTCTGCAAACATGGATTCACCAAACAGCAGGTTTCCAGAGTCCAAAAGTGTTCCAAGGCTCCTCAGTAGGGAATAGCTGGAGTACAAGTCCAAGGTTTCCAGAAGTCAGGTCACAGACTGACTGAGGCTTGATTCAGGAGCACTGATTGTTCAGCTGAGGCTGCTTAAGAAGCAAGAGGGAAGAATCAGGGCGGGAACATGAAAACTGGAAACTCCATATTAACTGAGGGCAAGAGCTGCAGAAAGACAGAAAGCAAAATGGCCGACGGAAAACTGAGTTTCAAGGAACATGTCAACAGAGACAAAGAACCTTACATTACTCCCCCCTTAGGGACAACCTCCGGATGACCTCAGACCAGGCTTGTCAGGGTACCTCTGATGAAACTGGCGGAGCAGGCGAGGAGCATTTACATTATTGACTGGTTCCCATGAGTTGTCCTCCACTGGGTAGCCCTACCATTTAATCAAATATTGCAACTGATTTCTGTACAACCTGGAATCTAGAATCCTTTCCACCATAAATTCTTCCTGACCATCGACCAGCACGGGGTCAGGGCAAGGAGAAGAACGTCCAGGAAACGTATTGGGTGTTGCAGCCTTTAGTAGGGATACATGAAAGACAGGGTGGATTCTCATAGTTCTGGGCAGTTGAAGACGACAAGCAACAGCACTTATAATCTTATTGATCTTATAAGGTCCAATGTACTTATGTCCCAATTTAGACGATGGAATCTTTAATTTAAGATTTCTGGTTGACAGCCAGACACAAATCTCCTACCTTGAAAGCTGGTGCAGGTTTACGAAATTTATCTGCTGCTTTCTTGTACCTTTCCTGAGCCAATTCTAGATTTTCCTTTAGAAGATCCATATTCTTTTGTAAAGAAGTGATTCTTTCAGCCACTGCCGGCAAGGGCGTATCTATGGGAAATCGAGGAAGAATGTTAGGATGATAACCTAGATTGGAGTAAAAAGGAGACTGCTTAGTGGAGGCGCTCTGAGAGTTGTTATAAGAGAACTCAGCCAGTGGAAGTAGATCCACCCAATCGTCCTGTAGGTGGCAGATAAAACAGCGGAGATACTGCTCCAGGGTCTGATTGGTTCGTTCTGTCTGTCCATTAGTCTGGGGATGAAAAGCAGAAGAAAGGTTTACTTTAATGTCCAATGCTGCACAGAAATTTTGCCAAAACCTTGAAGTGAATTGCACCCCTCGATCCGAAATGACCTCATCCGGTACTCCATGTAAGCGAAACACATTCTTAATCATCAAGTCTGATGTCTGTTTTGCAGTGGGTAAGCCGACACAAGGTATAAAATGAGCTGCCTTTGTTAGACGGTCAACCACCACTAGAATGGTGTTCTTCCCTTGAGAGGTTGGTAACTCCACAATGAAGTCCATAGAAATGGATCCCCACGGGCGGGACGGGGTGGGAAGAGGTTGCAACAGACCAGTTGGTGAGGAGCGAGGTGTTTTGCATCTTGCACAGACTTCACATGAAGTGACATAGTTTAAGACATCTTTCCTGTAAGTGGGCCACCAAAAGAAACGAGAAAGAAATTCTTGTGTCTTTAGAATTCCCCTATGCCCGGCTATCTTGGAATCGTGGATGAGTTGCAATACTCTCAATCTGACTGTTTCAGGTATATACAGACGTTGTCCCTGAATCCACACACCATTCTTAAAGACAAGACTTACGTCCCTTGGGGTTGAGCCAACAAAGAATCCGCATGGTATGCTTCCTTGATGTCCTTAAGTAGGTCTTGATTATGAATCACTCCCAGGAATCTAGAGTCAGGAAGAATAGTCTTAGGAGGAGTAAGTGGACGTGTCTCTGCTGAATGAATCCTAGAGAGTGCATCAGCCTTTCCATTGCGCGATCCTGGTCTATAAGAAATGACAAAATTAAATTGGTTTAGGAAAAGATTCCAGCGAGCCTGGCGAGGAGTCAGGCACTTAGCCGACCTGATAAATTCAAGGTTACGATGGTCTGTCAGGACGACTATTTGCTGTGCAGCACCCTGAAGAAGGTGTCTCCATTCCTTGAAGGCGGCAATAATGGCCAACAATTCTCTATTGCCCACATCGTAGTTCCTCTCAGCCGAAGACAACTGCTCGGAAAAGAAGGCACAGGGATGCAAGACATTCTTCTCACCTGTTCTCTGAGAGAGTATAGCTCCAACGGCACAGTCTGAAGCATCCACCTCTATTATGAAGGCAAGCTCGGGGTTGGGATTACTAAGATAGGTGCGGTGGTAAATTTATCCTTTAAACAGGAAAATGCTTCCTGAGCTTGCGGGGTCCAGGAGAACCTAGACTGTTTCCGGGTAAGTTGGGTGATAGGTGACACTACCTCAGAAAAATTCTTAATGAAACGTCTATAGAAGTTGGCAAACCCGATGAAACGCTGCACCTCCTTCACATTTCTAGGAATTGGCCAATCCTTGATGGCTTGGGTCTTGCTTCCATCCATACTAATCCCTTGCGTAGATAGTACATACCCCAGAAATTTGAATTTCGGTCCTATGGAATTCACATTTTTCAAGTTTGATGTAGAGATGGTTTTGTCTTAGGCATTCTAAGACCATTCTCACATGTCCATGATGTTCCTCTGTGGAGTTAGAAAAAATTAGAATATCATCCAGATAAATCACCACAAATGTATCTAGGAGATCCCTGAAGATATCATTCACGAAGTGTTGGAAAGTGGCTGGGGCGGTACTCAGACCAAAAGGCATAACTAGATATTCAAAGTGTCCATAGCGTGACCTGAAAGCAGTCTTCCATTCATCCCCAGGTCTAATACGGACCAAGTTATAGGCCCCACGGAGATCCAGTTTAGAGAAAATTTTGGCATGCCGCACTCTCTCCAACAACTCAGGGATTAAAGGCAATGGATAACGGTTTCTAATAGTAACCTTATTGAGTTCCCTATAGTCTATGCAGGGTCTCAGAGATCCATCTTTCTTCTTCACAAAGAAGATGGGTGCACCTGCGGGAGATGAAGAGGGCGTATGAAGCCCTTGGCTAAATTTTCGTCTATATAATCCTTCAAAGCTTTTAGCTCGGGCCCCGCTAGGGGGTAGATCTTACCAAAAGGTATCTCGGCTCCAGGCAATAATTCAATTGGACAATCATATGGACGGTGAGGAGGAAGCTGATCAGCATTCTTCTTGTCACATAAATCCACATAGTCCTGGTATACAGCTGGTAGTTCAGGGACTGACATGGTTCCTTTAGGAACAGAGCAAGCTGAAACTCCTTGACTCATCTGTTTCTCCGGAAAGTGTAATTCCTTGGTCTCCCAGTTAATCGTAGGATTCTGCGCCTGCAGCCATGGTAGCCCTAGAATAATGGGAAAGTGGGGAGAAGAGGTAAGCAAAAAAGACATTTTCTCCTGATGATCTTTACCCATAAGGACCCTCAAAGGCTCTGTTTCTTGATCCACTGGTCCAGAAGTCAGTAGAGAGCCATCCACAGTCTCCATCTGTACTGGAGTAGCCTTCTTCACTGAACGTATCCCCTGTTTCAGAGCAAAGGAGATATCCATAAAATTTCCACTTGCTCCTGAGTCGATCATAGCAGAGCTAGACACCCAGACTGAGTCAACCCAGAGTTTGATGGAAAGGAAGCAATGAGAACTGTTTCTTTTACAACTCAGCTGGGACACCGCTGAGGAAACTTGAAAAATTGCAGCGTTTATACCGTCATCGTCCCCAGAACTAACAGAGTTTAAGTCCGAGAAATCAAGATCTCTTGCAGCAGATCTCTCTGGAGCCTGAGGCTCGGACATGACAGAGCTCCTCTCGCAACACTCACAGTGAATGACTGCTGCAGTAGTCTTACGAGAACGGCTGGGGCAGTTTATAATGAAGTGCCCTGACTTACCACAGTAGAAACATAGATTTTCCTTTATAGATGTTCTTTGCGTGCATCACTAACCCGTCTTTGTAAAGAGTCCACCTGCATGGGTTCAGGTTCTGGTTCCCTTGTGATCCTACTCAAAGGTTCCTTAGCTGAGGAGGGAGGTAGTAAAAGGTTAGTGCGATTATTTTCGAACCATCTCTCTTGTCTGCGTTCAGTCAGACGAGCATCAATACGGATACAATATTTAATAAAGTCACCTAACGCAGTGGGAGGGTCGGCACGAGCAAGTTCATCCTTAATCAGTGGAGACAACCCTTTCCGAAAAATAGATTTTTTAGCGGAAGTGTCCCAAGTGGTATCAAGAGCCCATCTCCTGAAATCCAGGGCATATTCGGCTACTGAACGCTTACCTTGGCGCAAAGTTAACATGGCTGCTTCGCTGTTGCACCTCGATTGGGGTCATCAAAACCTGCCCCATGGCTGAAATAAAAGCATCAAGGTGATTCAAACAATCATCCTCAGTCTCAATCAGAGGGTTTGCCCACATCAAAGCCTTATTGGTAAGCAACATGATTATAGTAAGCACTTTGGATCGTTCAGTGGGAAATTGTGAAGCATGTGCAGAGAAAAATAAATTGCATTGATTAATAAATCCCCTGAATTTCTCACGTTCACAGCCAAAACGAAAAGGAGGTAATTTGGGGATCCCAGAACTCGGGGTTATGGCAGGAGCCTGGGCTCGTTCCTCTAGAGCCTCAATCCTGGCTCGCAATTCCTGGGTAGTCTGTCCAAACACTTGCAAATTATGATTAGTGAGGTCCTGTAGGCTTGCAAAACGGGTTTTTAAAGTCTGTACATCTGAAAGGATTGTATCAGTCACTCCGCAAAGTTCCTTTATGCGGGCCTCCATCTTCCAGATCTTTTAAGGCAGAAGTGCAGGAAGGAGAAGAGGAAAGGAAAAAAAAAAAAAAAAACAATAGTGTTTACCTGTGGTAACACTCCAGAGTAAAATTTTAAGGGAATGCACTCACCTGGAATGGTTGTGAGAAGTCACAACCACTGTCATCACATAAGGTATTAAACGGACATCTGATATCCACAGTCACAGCAGACACGGCTTTCCCAGACCCAGCAGACACTAAACATTGGCTCCTGAATCTTGTCATGTATAGTGTACAGTTCCTATAGCGTCTTGTGCTTGGGTGCGAGGAAAACACAGGAGACACAGGTTGATATGAAATGAATTGTATTACTTCATACAAGCATGCTGAAAAGTTCACACAGTTTGCAGGAACAGCGACAGGAGACACAGCAGGCCAGAGTAACTTCAAGCACTACAATAAATCTCCAAAGCAGGTTCAGGATCTCTTCTCTGTACCGTAATTCCTCTGCAAACATGGATTCACCAAACAGCAGGTTTCCAGAGTCCAAAAGTGTTCCAAGGCGCCTCAGTAGGGAATAGCTGGAGTACAAGTCCAAGGTTTCCAGAAGTCAGGTCACAGACTGACTGAGGCTTGATTCAGGAGCACTGATTGTTCAGCTGAGGCTGCTTAAGAAGCAAGAGGGAAGAATCAGGGCGGGAACATGAAAACTGGAAACTCCATATTAACTGAGGGCAAGAGCTGCAGAAAGACAGAAAGAAAAATGGCCGACGGAAAACTGAGTTTCAAGGAACATGTCAACAGAGACAAAGAACCTTACAGGCTCACTTCATGGCCAATAACTCCCGATTACCCACGTCATAATTACATTCAGTTGAAGAAAATTTTCGAGAGAAAAAGGCACAAGGGTTACCCTTAGAGGTCTCTGGATCTCTTTGGGACAAAACGGCACCTGCCCCAATTTCAGAGGCATCAACCTCCACCTCCACCTGTAGAGAAACATCAGGCTGCTGTAGAACAGGAGCGGAAGTGAATCTCTGCTTAAGTTCCTGAAATGCAGAGACTGCCTCAGGAGGCCAATTCACCACATCGGAACCCTTTTTGGTCAAATCAGTCAATGGTTTAACAATACCAGAGAAATTATCAATAAATTTATGATAAAAATTGGCAAAACCCAAAAATCTCTGAAGAGCCTTTAATGAAGTAGGTTGGACCCAATCACAGATGGCCTGAACCTTGACCGGGTCCATTTCAATAACAGACGGAGACAAAATGAATCCCAGAAATGAGACCTTCTGTACGCCAAAAAGACACTTTGATCCCTTCACATACAGTGCATTCTCTCTCAAAATCTGGAACACAGTCCGAACATGTTTCACATGAGAGTCCCAGTCATTGGAAAAAATCAAGATATCATCCAAATAAACAATCAGAAATTTATCCACAAAATCCCTGAAAATATCATTCATGAAGGATTGGAAGACGGAAGGAGCATTAGCGAGCCCAAAGGGCATCACTAGGTACTCAAAATGCCCCTCTGGGGTATTAAACGCCGTCTTCCATTCATCCCCGTGCTTAATGCGAATAAGGTTATACGCCCCCCTGAGATCAAGCTTGGTAAACCAAGTAGCACTTTTCACCCTGGAAAACAGGTCAGAAATCAAGGGTAACGGATATTGATACTTCACAGTGATCTTATTCAAGAGACGATAATCAATACACGGCCTCAATGAACCATCCTTTCTGGCCACAAAGAAAAAAACCGGCACCCAAGGGTGAAGAGGATGGTCTGATATGACCCTTCTCCAATGACTCCTTGATATAAGATCGCATAGCATCGTGTTCAGGTACAGACAAGTTAAAAAGGCGACTTTTAGGAAATTTACCACCAGGGACTAATTCAATAGCACAATCATAGCTCCTGTGAGGGGGCAAGGATGCAGATTTACTTTCACTAAATACATCCGAAAAATCAGTCAAAAAGTCAGGAACATCCTGAGACTGGGGAGAGGCTGAAAAAACAGGAGTGTCGGCATTAACACATTGGCAGCCCCAACTGGTCACAGACACAGATTTCCAATCCAAAACAGGATGAGACTGTAACCAAGGGAAACCTAGTACAATAATGTCATGCAGATTATGCAGCACCAGAAATTTGCAACTCTCCTGATGATCTGGTTCAACCCTCATTATCACCTGAGTAGAAAACTAGGGTTTATTCTCCGCCAAAGGGGTAGAATCAATGCCCAGTAGGGGAATAGACTTCCGCAGGGGTATCATGGGAAACCCACAACGTTTGGCAAAGTCAAAATCCATCAGGTTAATAGCTGCTCCTGAATCAACAAAAGCCTGAGCAGAAAATGTGGACAGGGAGCAAATCAGGGTAACAGTCAACAGAAATTTAGTCTGAACACTACCCAAGACAACTGAGCGTGCAAAACGTCTTCCTCGCTTAGGGCAGACTGAAATAGCATGAGAGGCGTCTCCACAGTAGAAACATAACCCATTGCGCTTTCGAAACTCATGATGCTGTGCCCCAGAAGTCACTCTATCACACTGCATGGGCTTAGAAGCTGGCTCACAAGGCAACACTATCTCACGCATACCTCTGCGCTCACACAAACGTCTGTCAATTTGAATAGCCAATGACATAGAATCATTGAGACCAGAGGGAGCAGGGAATCCCACCATAACATCCTTTACATTCTCTGACAGCCCCTTCCGAAAAAGGGCTGCCAAAGCATCATCATTATATGTGGTCAGGACTGCCCACTTTCGGAATTTCTGACAGTACAACTCAGCGTCTTCAAGACCCTGATTTAATGCCAACAAGTTTTTTTCAGCTTGATCAGTGACATTAGGTTCATTGTACAATAACCCCAGAGCGAGAAAAAATACATCAATATCATTCAAAACAGGATCCCCATGTGTCAGGGAAAAAGCCCAATCCTGAGGGTCGCCGCGCAGGAGAGAGATGACAATTTGAACCTGCTGGGATGCGTTTGTGTGGCCCAGCTATGCCAGGCACACACATAAATCCAGGAGAATGCACAGGAAGGTAACCGCAACGCTTGATATTCATTCACGTCACTCACACTTTCAGACACACCCATTAGGGGTATAAAAGGGAGTGACACGTGGCTGAAGGGGGGAGTCAGTCAACCTAGAAGGGAGAGCAGTGAATTCTGTTCCTGTCTTCGGACAGATCAGTTCAGTGTCAGTCCAGCCTGGACTTTGAGGATACTGAGGGCTGCTCAGCGAGCTCTAGAGAAAGCTGACTTCACCATTGAAAGCTACAAGTGCTTATGTTAAGAGCGGGAAGCAGGGCGAAGGGCACAGTGGAGAAGACAGAAAGAAGTGCTTCAGGTATTGGATTACCTGCACTAAATAACCGGACACCGGGGTCCGAAGCGTTGCTAGTGTTTCAAGCATAGTAACAAATACCCGGAGGCTTTCTGGACTACAGGTCGCAGAAGGTAGCCCTAAGCGTCGATACGTAACCGGAGTCAGGGAGAACTGGGACTTTGAGTCAAGCGCAGACAAAAGTAAGGACTTAGTTCTCTCAACATCTGTTAATCAGAGACATAGAAGGCTCCACCACAATGTCGGCCGGGCTTGTCAGCTATTGAGAAAAGCTGGAGATTGCAGAGTTAACTTCGCTTCACGCAAGTTTGGACTCAGATACATTTGAAGTTAAGGAGGCCTCTAACCTGCTCAGCGGTTATCCCGAATGTGCATTCTCCACCCCGACCAGCTCCCCAGGACCTGCTTGAACCATCTACCAGTAAAGGTATGAAAAGAAGCTGCATTGTGTGTGACTGAATTCTTAATTACACCCTGCATCATCACCATAGACTTCCAGGGACCAGTCTCACCTGTGGGAGACTTACCACCCAGCTGCCCCATAACATCCCCTGCGAAGATCCTTATAGCAGCGCTGGTACAATTGACCAGAAACCACAGGTGGCGTCACGAACTATTCCAAATCCCCTGTAAATATCCCCCATTGCATGACCGCCAGGGTCACGGACCGAGTCCCGCTGCCAGTGACATCTCCCATGGAAATCAATGGGCTCGGCTCCGAGTACCCCATAGCCCTGGTATCCACAATTGTGGTGCGAGTCAACTAAAACTTGGCGTCACGAACAGGATGCGAAGCTTGCAATTGTGAGTCCTGTGTGCCTATATTGACTGTATGGTGAAAAAGACTGTCACATTTGGCGCCAAATACCGCCATTTTACCGCCATATTGGCGCCCTGAAGCGCTAGTGAAGAAGGTGGGCTGCATTCGTGGGCGTGTACCCCCCCTGTGGCGCGAAAGTTATGGCCGCCTCTCAAAGTGTTTCTATAATGTGAGATCCTACCCCACTGCCCGGGAGATCCGCCTCCTCTTGATCTTTTATGCAAAGAAGAGGAAGCGCAAATCCGGCCTCCACGGAAGAGACCAGACTGTTCCGGATGGAGAACACAGTCTGGCTTGGAGAGAGATGGAGGCAGGACAAGAGCAGCTGTGTGAGGGAGCGGTGGAGCACCGGCCCTGTTCCCCAGTAAAGCTGTTGCTTGAACCGGAGCCATCCCTAGTTAGGGACCTTCAACAAACCCTGCTGGAAATAAAGGAGGAGAATGCGGCGCTTAAAAAGCTGATCCTGCGCCAGGCAGATATGGATGAGACTGAGAGACGCTGGCGTGCCCAGACACAGCGGCTGCTGTGGGACGCAGTGCTCTCTCCCACTGGCCTAACACCCTCATTGGAATTCCCTAAGTCCCTGCTGACAAAGGCTGAAGGACGACCGGAGGATGCCCCCAAAAGTGCTGTACCTGATCCCACCGATGGAGAGGTGGAAGAGAAGGAGGCTGAGGAGGCCCTGTCCGATCCGGAGTACCAGCCAGGCCAGGAGGCCGCAACAGGTTATAGTTCCCCAGTAGGGACACCAGAGAGGTCCCAGCCATCACTGCCGGAAATCGATTGGGACGCAATGCAGTACTTGGATGACGTCACTTACGCTGTGAAAGTGGAGAAGGAGCAGCAATGCCGTGATCGGGATAAGCAACGCCAACAGGAACAGAGGGAAGCGCAACAGCAGTGGCAGCAGTACCACGACAAATTTCTTGCTGACAAGGAAGCAGTCCGGAAAAATAAAGGTACCCGAAGGGAACCACGGCGTCAGGGGTGCGTAACTGGGTTCCAACTCCGCAGGGGCTGGGGCTTTATACATGAGCCGGGCCTGTACCAAGAAATATTTGTAGGTCGGAGAGACGTGGAATCTCATTTACCTATCGGGCACCCTGGGAGGGACCTTGAAAACGGGGACATTGTAAGCTACACACGGCACTGGGGTTAAAGGGGTGGTACGCATTAAATGTCACCCGTGTCAGCGACCCCGTCCTGGAAACCAGTGAGGTCTCCTATGTCACAGCACCGCAAACCCCAGCAGCGTCATCTTTGGCGTCCGCACCAGGCCGTGCACCAGCATCGCCCCCTGCGTATTCCTCTGTACCTAGATCTTGCCCTGCATCGCAACCCGTGATCGCATCGGCATCGCCCCCTGCGTACACCTCAGTATCGCAATCTAAATCGCAATCTGTGACACCATCAGCAACGCCACTTGCGTCATACATGACGGAGGCACCCGATGGGACCTTAGTTAGAATGAGAACCGTGGCTACTCAAACGCTGATAGCAGGCCATGACTTATTTGTTATGCGATCAAAAGAACACCGCGTCGTTCCAGCCCCAGGTGTGGAAGACGTTAATGAAGTCTGCAAGAAAAATGAAAGCCAGTAGGACCCAGACAGGGGTTTACTGTACCTGAAAATTGTAAAAAGTTTAAAGAAGAAGTTTTGCCGAATTTGCACTTTATTGGAAAATGTTGATAATATGTCTGATGATGTTTATTAACTCTGCATATTTAAAGTAGAATACCCCGGCTGGGTAAAGAGTTTAGAGAGTTTAAAGTGAGTTGGAGCATAATGTAATTATTTGAAATGTGTTTAACCATGCCAATGGACTGCGTGGCTGTGGACTGTGCCAGCCCAAGAACTTGCTTTGTAAATAGTTGCACTTCGGTGCCTCATCTTGGTTTTACACAAAACCATTACTATCTACCTCTGAAGAAAAACCCGTATGGTGTGGCCTAGAGTGAGGTCTGCATTCAGAAGTCCTGCAGCCCACCCAGGACCCACGTGGGAGGTTTTTGGTGCGGGTCCTCCACAAGTATCTTGTATTATGAGAATGTTTTGATGCTTTGATACTTTTGTATTTTTCTAATGTACAAATTGTAACGTTCAAGATTCCTCACCTCCCGGATGGGATGAGTTAAATGTTGTTGTTATATGCAAAACAAAAATGTTTTCTTTTTCTCTTTTACAGCCCGGGAGTGCTGTGTTTAACCAAGGGGGGATGTGTGGCCCAGCTATGCCAGGCACACACATAAATCCAGGAGAATGCACAGGAAGGTAACCGCAACGCTTGATATTCATTCACGTCACTCACACTTTCAGACACACCCATTAGGGGTATAAAAGGAAGTGACACGTGGCTGAAGGGGGGAGTCAGTCAACCTAGAAGGGAGAGCAGTGAATTCTGTTCCTGTCTTCAGACAGATCAGTTCAGTGTCAGTCCAGCCTGGACTTTGAGGATACTGAGGGCTGCTCAGCGAGCTCTAGAGAAAGCTGACTTCACCATTGAAAGCTACAAGTGCTTATGTTAAGAGCGGGAAGCAGGGCGAAGGGCACAGTGGAGAAGACAGAAAGAAGTGCTTCAGGTATTGGATTACCTGCACTAAATAACCGGACACCGGGGTCCGAAGCGTTGCTAGTGTTTCAAGCATAGTAACAAGATACCCGGAGGCTTTCTGGACTACAGGTCGCAGAAGGTAGCCCTAAGCGTCGATACGTAACCGGAGTCAGGGAGAACGGGGACTTTGAGTCAAGCGCAGACAAAAGTAAGGACTTAGTTCTCTCAACATCTGTTAATCAGAGACATAGAAGGCTCCACCACAATGTCGGCCGGGCTTGTCAGCTATTGAGAAAAGCTGGAGATTGCAGAGTTAACTTCGCTTCACGCAAGTTTGGACTCAGATACATTTGAAGTTAAGGAGGCCTCTAACCTGCTCAGCGGTTATCCCGAATGTGCATTCTCCACCCCGACCAGCTCCCCGGGACCTGCTTGAACCATCTACCAGTAAAGGTATGAAAAGAAGCTGCATTGTGTGTGACTGAATTCTTAATTACACCCTGCATCATCACCATAGACTTCCAGGACCAGTCTCACCTGTGGGAGACTTACCACCCAGCTGCCCCATAACATCCCCTGCGAAGATCCTTATAGCAGCGCTGGTACAATTGACCAGAAACCACAGGTGGCGTCACAAACTATTCCAAATCCCCTGTAAATATCCCCCATTGCATGACCGCCAGGGTCACGGACCGAGTCCCGCTGCCAGTGACATCTCCCATGGAAATCAATGGGCTCGGCTCCGAGTACCCCATAGCCCTGGTATCCACAATTGTGGTGCGAGTCACGTTCCCTGAGGACTTAGGCTTTAAGGCAAAAAACAACTTACAGTTATTTTTGAAATTCAGAAATTTAGCCCGATCCCCCAAAAACAAATCTGGCATGGGAATCCTAGGTTCCACAACCGGCAACCCAGCAAGATAGGTAGCAATACTCCGAACCTCAGTGGCAAGCTGATCCACACGGCCAGACAACTGTGCAAGCTTCATTGAGAGAAAAAAAATCCTCCTCAGCACCCAGAGAAAAAGAGGGAAAAAAATGGAACAAACAGGGAAAAAAAAATCTCTGACAACTCTGACAACTTTTTTTTTTTTTCCTTTCCACACTATTTTTCCCTTCTGTGAGTATCATGTAATTTTCACTTTGGAGAATAAGCAAAAACGGCAATACACCAGAGAGGCTGGAACCTATTGGATTGCAGTAACCTGAACTAACCACACAACTAGAGGTAGCCGTGGAGCGTTCCTACGTTGATCCTAGACGCCTTGTCACAGCCTGAGAGATAACTACACCTAAAGGCAGAAAGAAGAAAGCTATCTGCCCCGGAGCAGATCCCCAAAGAAAATAGGAAGCCCCCAAACATGTAATGGCGGTTAGACAAGAAAAAGCACGGACACAGACAGAAAATAGAATGAGCAAACGCTGGGGCCCAATCTGTCTAGACAGAAAAGTACAGGAAAGGATACTCACTGCAATCCAAAAAAAAACCCCTAAAAATACCAACTCTTCTGATTGCAAAAACACCTGAGATGATGATGGTGAGACAATGATGTTGATGGGGAGGCAATGATGATGATGATTATGGGCAGGCATTGATGATAATGGGGAAGCAATGATGATGATGATGGGGAGTCTTTCCACATCGCCCTTTCCCGAGCCGTAACAGTGCAGAATGCAGCACAGTGAAGAGGAGAGCTCCATATTTTTTATGGAGCATTATATGGGGACCAGTATCCTGTATGGAGCAATTTATGTGGTCCAGTATTCTGTATGGAGCATTATATTGGGTCCAGTATTCTGTATGGAGCATTATATGGGGGATGGGGAGGTGACATCCTGCATGGGGTATTATATGGGTGATGAGGGGGAGACTATGTGGTGCCCATAATATTGTATGGAGGACTGTACTGTCCAGTCTGTACTGTGCGCTGTGAGGATTCAGCTGTTTTTGAGCTATTGTAGAATTTACAATAGATATCATTCATGTAATGGAAGAAGTGAAGTATTTGGCATTGTACTATACCTATATTTCTCTGCAGTATCTGTGCATCATGAATCGTGGTCTGTGTTAAAGGGGCCCACTGAGACTCTTTCGCCCGGGGCCCATAAAAACCTGGAGCCGGCCCTGATATACAATATGATATGAAAGTTATTAACCCTTCACGTGCGTCACAAGAATTTTTGGAATGCGGAAACAAAATGAACATTTAACTTTTCTTCACAAAAAAATTTCTTCAGATACAAATTTTGTTGTGTAATTCTCCTGAGCATGCCAATACCCCATATGAGGGAGAAAACTACTGTTTGGGCACACAGCAGAGCTCGGAAAGGAAACGCCATTTGACTTTTTGAATTTAAAATTTGCTGGAACAATTGGCGGACACTAAGTTGTCCTTGCAGTGCCTCTGATGTGCCTAAACAGTGAAAATCCCCTATAAGGGACACCATTTTGGAAGCTAAGCCCTCCAGAGAACTGATCTAGATGTGTGGTGAGCACATTGAACCCTCAGGTGCTTCAGAGAAGTTTATAACATTGAGCCATGAAAATAAATAAAATATAATTTTCCCCACAAATATGTTTTTTGCTCCAAATTTTGCATTTTCATAAGGGTAACAGAGATATTGCACCATACAATTTGTTGTGCAATTTTTCTGAGTACGCTGTTACCCCATATGTGAGGAATACTACATTTGATGCACAGTACAAAGCTCAGAAGGGAAGAGGCGACATATTGGAGTTCAGATTTTGCTAGAATGGTTTGAAGGTGCCATGTCACATTGGCAGAGCCACTGAGGTCCCAGAACAACAGAAACCCCGTTTATGTGAATTCATTTTACAAACTACACTCCCCAATGAATTCATCTAGGGATGCAGTGATCATATTTACACCACATGTGCCTCACAAAATTTTATATCACTGAGCGGTGAAGAAAGAATAAATTGCATTTTTACCACTAAAATTATGTTTTAGTCCCAAGTTTTTAATTTTTCTAAGGGCTAATAGGAATTTTTTTTGCAACAAACTGAGGTCCATTTTTTCCTGAGTGTGCCAATACCCTACATGTAATCGGGAAATATTTTTCAGGCACAGTTCAAAGCTCAAAAATCAAGGAGCGCCAGATTTTACTGTAATGGTTTGCAGGTGCCATGACCCACTGCGAGAGCCCAAGAGGTGCCAAAACAGTGACCCAACTTTACAGACTATACCTCTCAAAGAATTCATCTAGGGCTACAGTGATCATATTGATATCACGAGTGTGTCACAGAATTTTATACCATTAGGCAGTGAAGAAAAAATAACTACCACACATTTTTACCACCAAAATTTTGTTTTAGCCACAGATTTTACATTTTCACACAAGAAGTAGGTAAAAAATGGCACCATAATTTGTCTCTCAACATCTACTGAATGTGGCAATACCCCATATATTTCTCTACAGTACTACTTAACTATACGGAGAGACTTGGGAGAAATGGAGAGCTATTTGCCTCATGGAGTGCAGATTTTCCTAGAACAGTTTGCAGACTCCATATACAGAGCCCTTAATTGCTAGAAGAGCAGACTCCCCCCTCAAGTGACCCCATTTCAGAAATGATACCCCTTTGGGAATTTATCTACAGGTGTAGTGACAATTTTGACTCCATGAGTATTTTCCAGAACCAAGCAGCAATGAATGTTGCCAAGTAAACATTGCAAACTGCCATTGTAGTGACCAGTACGCTGTAGTGACCAGGACGTTAATCCTAGCCCGTTCTTCTAGAGACTTGTACCAGTAAGTTAGGTGGGCTCTCGTCATTTCAGAAATGCCTAACATGTGGACCCTGTATGTGGTTTAGGTACACTGTGGGGCTTAGAAAGGAGAGGGTGTTTGGATTTAGGATTGGAGAATTTACTGAATTTCTTTAGGCGGGTGAGGAGCCATTTTGCTTTTTCAGAGCTTTTGTACTACGAGTAACGTGGAGCCCCCTAGTATTTATGTTAGCAGATGACATACCTGAGTAGGGACTTTCTTTTTTTGTAGATTGAGTTGAAGCTTTTATTGGAAACATTTTACATAGTGTTTGGGATCACATTTATCCGGCGCTCTACGCTGAGCACTTACTTTGGGGTTCACTATAATGAGGCAGCAGAGTTACTTTACATTTTGTCTGGCCTCTTTTCAGTGGTGTCCTTCTTTTCAGAAGTGCATAAAATTGTTGCCAACAGCACTTTTATGCAATCCGAAAAAGACGGACATCACCGGTCCACAGTGCCTACATCAACCTCATTTTAGGGAATCTTCCATTGAAGGTTCTGTCTGAATCACGTATTTCAGAGGTTTACATGGAAACCCCAGTGTAAGCGCTCATCACAGAGCGCAGGATAAATGTGCGATCTTTGGGAGGCAGAATTAAAAAATCAACAGCAGGTGAAGAATTAGTTTAATTTATTTTTTACACCATTCCTCATGCAGTATAGGTGATTAGGCGACTTTATTCTTCAGGTCGGTGCGATTACAGTGATACCAGATTTATATCGTATTTTTAAGTTTAGTTGCAGTTACACGTTAAAAGACCTTTTTTATTGCAAAAAATAGTTTTTGCATGACCATATTTTAAGAGCTATAATTTTTCCATAGTTTGGCCCATAGAGTCATGTGATGGCTTATTTTTTATTTATATCCGTCTTTTTTATCGCGAGTTATTCTACTTTTTGTTCGGCGGTATGATGATAAAGCATTGTTTTTTGTCTTGTTTTTTTATGGTGTGCACTAAAGGGGTTAACAAGTGGGACAGTTTTATAGGTCGGGTCGTTACAGACATGGCGATGCTAAATATGTATACTTTTATTGTTTAGATTTTTTTCAATTCAAATATGTATTTATTGATATAATATATATTGTTTTTTTTATTTTTTATTTATTTTAAATATTTTTACAATTATTTAAATTTTTTTTTAATTTAATTCTTACTTTTACACTGTGTCCCATTATGGGACACTCATTTTGTGCAGGCTGATCGCTTATATGGCATGCAGATGTGCATGCCATATAAGGCTACTTTCACACATCAGGTTTTTGCAATCAGGTGAGTTCCGGCATTTTTTCTTAAAACCGGATTCGGCAAAATCTAATACCAGATCTGTTTTTTTCCCATTGACTAACATTAGCGCCGGATCGCGCCGCATGGCTTTGCGGCACCATGCGGCGCATCCGGTTTTTGCCGGATCTTGCTAATTGTCTCATTCTGGCATCTGGAAAAAACATCTACTGTAACGTTTTTTGTCAGCAGCGAAAAAGCCGGAAGCGCCGGCTTTTGTTACAATGAAAGTCTATGAGTGCCGGATCCAGCTTTTTAGTCTGAGCATGCTCTCTGTAGCCCAGCCCACAGCCAACCTATATAAACCATGCCAGTGGGACCACCCTCAGCCATAACCATGCAGCCAGCGAAGCAAAGAGGAGCCAGCCGCAGAGGAGCCAGCCGCAGGAGAGAGATCAGACCAGCACCACCACCAGCAGCCGCACCATCCCCTCAAGACATTATGATGCAGCCGGGAGCAGAAGGCAGACGGTAAATATCACAGACAACCCCTTTCAGCCAGGGCCATGCAATATCAATATATTCATGGCTTTTTTTTCTCTTTATTCCACAGCACAAGCCGCCCAACAGCAGCAGCGTCACCAGGAGCTGGAGAATCTACACCACCAGGACTCCAACAAATGCGGCTACTGATGGAGAGTATGGGAGCAGAGGCCAGACGGTAAATATCACACACAACCCCTTTCAGCCATGGCCATGCAATATCAAGGCTGGGAGGACCACGATGCTTGGACCCGAGTAAAATGCGTAAGCATACACAGTTCAGGTTGCTGGATGTAAAGCTGTGTTTCCCAAACTCCAGTCCCCGTGGCCCCCACTGGTCAAGTTTCAGGATTTCCTTTTGTGCAACACTACGGAAATCCTGAAAACATAACCCGTGGGGGCTGTGAGGACTGGAGTTTGGGAAACACTGATGTTGTATACTAACCAATTTGTGCTTTCTCGTTTCAGGGAGAGAATTGTGAAGCGGTGGCGGTCTGTGAGGGATCGCTTCAAGAAGGAGTTCAACAAGGAGATGCGGGCCCCGAGTGGATCTGGAGGACGCAGGAGCAAGTACAAGTATGCAGAAGCCCTGTCATTCCTCAGGGTAACAATGGTCACCGAAGGTAAATATTACACTCCCCATGTGAAAAAAAGTGCTAACATGTCTAACTATTTTTTTTTTCAGCCAGGGCCATTCAAATACAGTATATTAATTGTATTTTTTCTCTTTATTCCACAGAACGGTGACCAGCACTCGGGAGCCTGCAGCGTTGGACCCTTCTGGAGCGATCCCTCAGGAGTTCGCCACCGAGGGACACTTTGACAGCCTCGGCCCATCCGCACCTTCCCAGACACATGAGCCCTCTGTCCCCTCCACCAGCGCTGGCCGAGTGCATTGCATGAGGCTGCTGGTCAGGAGATAGATTTCCCCTTACCCCACCCTTCTGCCGCTGCCACCTCTAGTACACCTGTGGCTACTGGGCAGCTGCGGCAGAGGGGTCAGGAAAGGAGCTATGTGCCCAAATTCTTTCATGTAAATGCATTGTTTCAGAACTGTCTTAAAGTCTTGTCAGAGCAAATGGATGCAGGCTTTAATCAGCTCAACTCCAGCATTCTGGAGGTTAAGACAATTCTGCAAACGATGCATTCAGAAGCAAGAAGTTCGCCAAACCATAGTTTTTTCCAAGAGAAGAAAAAAAAAATCCAGCTTCACGATTCCAGAAAAATCTTTATTCCACAAATTATGATAATTCCAACTTCATAACAGCATACAGTCACCACTGAGGTTGGATTGAACAGACGCGTTTCGAGCTATATGCTCTTATTCATTGCTCTACAGATAACATACTTTGCACTTATTATATACTATTGGCTAATTAAAACAGGTGAGCTATTAACCCTCACATTGCTTTCATTAATTAGCTCTAACTTGATGCGTGTTCGCAATCTCATAGCATACACACACAGAAATCCAAAAAAAACCAGTATATTCATAACAAATTGAAAAACAAAATCAACGTAACACCATAAAAAATATATATAAATCATTTGTGTAAAAATAATACATCAATATAAACATAAATTAATAAATAAAAAAATAATGACAATCAATATAAAAAACACAAAAAAGAATACTAAAAAAACAAAAAACAAACGACAAAAGAACTCCAGGCTGTGTTATCTTTCTTTTTTCTCTTATTTTCATTTAAATATAATGATAGGATAAATCTTGTCTAATATTCATACCTTTAGGGGATCTAGTTTTTAGATTGTAAATCCACCAAGATTCCCTATTCATTAATTTCCTACGATGATCTCCTCCTCTCCACGGTTTAAAAACTTTTTCTATCCCCATGATTTTAAAAGTGGACAAATTACCCTCATGATATGTAGAAAAATGTCTGGAAGCTGCAGAGCATTTAATGACCTCTTATTAGCAGCATCAGATAAATGTATTTTTTTCCGGTCTGTAGCCGAGCGCATGGATACGCTATCTCCTAGCCAGCAGATGCATGTAATGCATGCTTGCCACGCTGCTCTAGCGCAAGTTACCTCCCAACCTCCTATACCCACCCCAGTCGTTCCTCCCACACCTGCCCCCCTCCAGCCACCGTCCCTCCTCCCCCTCCATTCAATACCAGCAACCTCCCCAATACCAACAACCTCCCCAGTACCAACAACCTCCCCAGTACCAACAACCTCCCCACTTCCAGCAACCTCCCCACTTCCAGCAACCTCCCACCTTCCAACAACCTCCCCACTTCCAACAACATGACCCATACCAACATCCTTCCCAGTACCAGTTCCCAACCACATCTGCTCCTCTACTCCCTGCCCAATCCTCCTCTCCACCACCCACCTGTTCTGCCTCCACCTCTCCACCCGTTCCATTTCTTTTTCCACCCCTTCACCTCTTTTACCTGATCCTTCCCCACCATCATCCCAGTCCGCTCTCCACACTCCCACTGTCGAAGGGTCCCACAGCCCCTCCAGTAGTATCTCCACCCCACACTACACCAATTTGTAAATATGTTTGTTAAATTTTCTTTTTTAAAATATGCCAAAAAAATATTTCAAATTGAAAAAAAAATTTAATAAAGATTTATTTCACATTGAAAAAAGTATGTTATTAAACATTTTCATAAAATAAATGTTAATTTGGTTTATTAAAATGGTTGTCTGTCATTTATTTCTAAGGTTAAATAAAGGTAACATTTATTGGGGATGCAAAACCAGGCACATAACTTTAGGTAAAAGGTAAAATAATTTTACCTTTGGCCAAAGTTGTGTCCCTGGTTGTGTATTAGCCAAAGTATTTCACCTTTTAACCAAAGTTCTGTACATTGTTAGGTAATCCCCAACAAGGTACAGAACTTTGGTTAAAAGGTGAAATACTTTGGTAATACACAACCAAGGACACAACTTTGGCCAAAAGGTAAAATACTGTACATAATACACAGCAAGGTACACCACTTTGGTTGGCAAAGGTATACTGTGGGTACACAAGGTACAAAGGTTACAGAGCAGTTTATTAAACTCTGTCATCCTGCCAGTTTAGTCTTCCTTCAGGGGACATAAAGTATTTGGCAAATTGGTCCCTCATTCGGGAAACAGTCATAGAACTTCTATTGGTAACGTTCTGGTAATCATGCAAGGTGGTTTCTTCAGAGTGGTCTTCAATGCAAATCTGTTCCTTGCTGAAAACAAAATTGTGTGGAACCACACAAGCTTTGATTACCTCATCCACAGTTTCAGTTTTTAGGTTGATAGCAGTCAAAAGAACACGCCATTTGGCTGTCAGAATCCCAAAAGCGCACTCCACCATTCTGGCTCTTGTGAGGCGGTAATTAAAAATTATTTTTGGTGTGTGTCAATCCTCTGCTGGAGTACAGTTTTAGCAGGTGTTCTGACAGCTGGAAGGCTTCATCCCCTACACAAATAAAAGGCATAGGTGAGCCAGATGTTTGAGGCAGTGGTCTAGGGGGTGGGAACTGGAAGGTGTTTCCATACAGCTGACAGCCCATTGCTGACAGTTTGAACACTTGAGAGTCATTGGAGCGGCCATAAGCCCCAATATCTACGGCAATAAATTTGTACGATGACCATTAGGACAATGGAGAAATATTTTTTGTAGTTAAAATATTCGGATCCAGATCCTACTGGCTTGACAATCCGGATATGTTTCCCGTCCACAGCGCCCAGGCAATTAGGAAACTGACATATTTGTTCAAACTTTTCTGCAATTGCAATCCAACTCTCTGTTTGGGCTCTGGTAGAAATTCCGCAACTAGACAGTCCCACAATGCACGGCATGTGTGCTTCACAATTCCAGAGATGGTGGAAATCCCAAGTCTGTACTGGAAATGGAGTGAGGAAAGAGATTCTCCAGTTGCCAGAAATCTGTGAATAAAAAACCCCCAAAAAATGAGTTTCAAATCATAGCATTACATACCAGAACTCAGCTTTATCAATTGGAGATACTATAAAAAAATATTTTTATAGTATCTCCAATTGTTAAAGCGGAGTCAGATGGCCATATACAAACTACCAGCAACAACATTCCAGGACAAGTCTGCTCTGAAGCAAGCAGATACAATAAATATGGCTTTCCGAAGAGTCACCATCAGACGCTCCGCCGGTGAAATGGAGAAGCGGCAATAGGTGTCCGATCTTCTTATGAGGTCTCCAATACGCTCCACCAACAAATCAAAGTTCTCCATTTTCATGTGAACATATGCAAAACATTTCTGAGGGTTTCCTTGTAGCTCCATGTATAGTGTAGAAAAAAACCCACACGTCATTCTCTGGGCTGTGATGGGGTGGATCCAGAAACGGCATGGGCGCTGACGCATGATGCGCTGCTGTATCTTTCTCTCCTTCTCCAGAACAATCGCTTTCAGACTATTAGCCTCCACTGTGAAATCCACCAAATTCTTCATAATGTTTCCTATCACAACGTCCATCTTCACCAGCCACTTGCTCTTCTGTTGTGAATAGGCTGGAAATGAGTTCTGAGCAGAAGCTCCCTCTGGTGGTTACAAACGGTACTGGACTGTCCAGTGAAGATTGTGAGGATTGGGGATCAGGTGTTACTGACTGGTCTTATATAAGGGAGTCGCCTTCCCATCAGGGTTGCCGGTGATCAATTGTTCTGGTCTCAATCCTTGTACATTTGCTTTTTCCAGTTTTTTCAGTGGTGCTGTTTTGTTTTGGTTACACCAGAGAATAATTTAGGTGGTAGAGGTCGTGTGATCTCAGGTGTTTTTGAAATTAGTAGAGTTGGTGCTTTTCGGGGTTTTTTTTGAGTTTGCAGTAAGTGCCCTTCTATCCTTTTCTATTTAGTAAGTTTGGGCCCCAACGTTTGTCATACTTTTTTTCTGTCTGTGTCAGTTTTCTTTTGTCTAACCACATTACATGTTTGGGGGCTTTCTATGTTCTTTGGGGATCTGTCGGGGCAGATAGCTTTCCTCTTTCTATCTTTAGGTTTTAGTTAGTTTCTCAGGCTGTGACGAGGCGTCTAGGACCAACGTAGGAACGCTCCACGGCTGCCTCTAGTTGTGGTGGGGTACTGCAATCTCATAGTTTCCAACTGCTCTGGTGTATTTCCTTTCTTGCCTGCTCTCCTCAGCTACCAAATCATAACAGTACACGGCCTAAACTAAAAATTATATGGTACTCACAGAAGGGAAAAATATTTTGGAAAGAAAAAAGTGTGAGTTTCAGAGATTTTTTTTTCTGTTTGTTGCATTTTTTTTCCTCTGTATCTCTGGGTGCTGAGGAGGATTTTTTTTCTCTCTCAATGGAGTTTGCACAGTTGTTGGCCGTGTGGATCAGCTTGCACTGGGGTTCGGAGTATTGCTACCTATCTTGCTAGGTTGCTGTTTGGAACCTAGGATTCCAATGCCGGTTTGTTTTTAGGGGATCGAGCTAATTTCTGAATTTCAAAAAAATCACTGTAAATTGTTTTTTGCCTTAAAATCTAAGTCTCAGGGAACGCAGCGCAGCAGGTTCAAATTGTCATCTCTTCCTGCGCGGCGACCCTCAGGATTGGGCTTTTTCCCTGACACCTGGGGATCCTTTTTGAGTGATGTTGATGGTTTTTTCAGGCTTTGGGGTTATTGTACGATGGCCTAATGTCACTGATCAAGCTGAAAAAACTTTGTTGCATTAAGTCAGGGGCTTGAGGACGTGAGTTATACTGTCAGAGATTCCGTAGGTGGGCAGTCCTGCCCAAAATGGAATGACGACGCTTTGGCAGCTCTTTTTTGGAAGGGATGTCAGATAATGTAAAGGATGTTATGGTGGGATTCCCTGTTCCCTCTGGTCTAATGATTCTATGTCATTAGCGATTCAAATGACAGAGTTTGCGTGAGCGGAAAGGTATGCGTGGAATAATGTTGCCTTGTAAAACCTGCTTCTGAATCATGCAGTGTGATAGAGTGGTTTTGGGGCACAGTGTCATGAATTTTCGAAAGCGCAATGGGTTATGTTTCTACTGGGGTTTGATGCCTCTCATGCTATTTCAGTCTGCCCTAAGCGGGGAAGACGTTTTGCACGTCAGTTGTCTTGGGTAGTGTTAGACTAAGTTTTTATTAACTGTTACCTGATATGCTCTTGTCTCATTTTCTGCTCAGGCTTTTGTTGATCTGGAGCAGCTATTAACCTGATGGATTTTGATTTTGCTAAACTTTTGTGGGTTTCCTTGATTACCCTACGGAAGTTATTCCCTACTGGGGATCGATTCTACCCTTTGGCTGAGAATAAACCTCAGTTCTTATCAGTTGATAATGAGGGTAGAACTGATCATCAGGAGAGTTGCAAATTTTTGGTTCTGTATAATCTGCTGACATTATCGTATGGGTTTCCCTTGGTTACAGTCTCATAATCTGTTTTGGATTGGAAATCTGTGTCTGTTACAGTTTGGGCTGCCAATGTGTTAATACCAAACTCCGTTTTTTCTGCCTTCCCCAAGCTCAGGATGTTCCTGACTTTTTGATTGATTTTTTGATGTGTTTAGCGAAAGTAAATCTGCATCCTTACCTCCCATAGGAGTATGACTGCGCTATTGAATTAGTGCCTGGTAGTAAATTCCTAAAGGTCGCCTTTTTAACTTGTTGTACCTGAAATGACGCTATGCGGTCTTATATCAAGGAGTCATTGGAGAAGGGTCATATCAGACCATCCTCTTCACCCTTAGGGGCCGGTTTTTTCTTGTGGCCAAAAAGGATGGTTCATCAAGGCGTGTATGATTATCGTTCTTGAACAATATTACTGTGAAATATCAATATCCTTTACCCTTGATCTCTGATCTGTTTTCAGGGTGAAAAACGCTACTTGGTTTTCCAAGCTTGACCTCAGGGGGGCATATAACCTTATTCGCATTAAGCACGGGGATGAATGGAAGACGGCATTTAATACCCCTGAAGGGCATTTTGAGTACCTTGTGATGCCCTTTGGGCTCACTAAGCTCCTTCTGTCTTCCAGTCCTTCATGAATGACATTTTCAGGGATTTTGTGGATAAAATTTTGATTGTTTATTTGGATGATATCTTGATTTTTTCCAATGACTGGGACTCTCTGTAAAACATGTTCGGGACTGTGTTCCAGATTTTTGAGAGAGAATGCTCTGTATGTGAAGGGATCATAAATGTCTTTTTGGGTTCAGAGGATTCATTTTGGGATTCATTTTGTCCCCATCTGTTATTGAAATGGACCGGTCAAGTTCAGGCATTGTGATTGGGTCCAATCTACTTCATTAAAGGCTCTTCAAAGATTCTTGGGTTTTGCCAATTTTTTATCGTAAATTTATTGGTAATTTCTCTGTATTGTTAAACCATTTAAATGATTTGACCAAAAAGGGTTCTGATGTGGTGAATTGGCCTCTGAGGCAGTCTCTGCATTTCAGGAACTTAAGCAGAGATTCACTTCGCTCCTTGTTCTACGGCAGCCTGATGTTTTTCTACATTTCAGGTGGAGGTTGATGCCTCTGAAATTGGGGCAGGGGTTTTGTCCAAAGGGCAGAACCTCTAAAAAGTTACCCTTGTGCCTTTTTCTCCGAAAATTTTCCCCAGAATTAAATTTGAGGGGTAATGGGATTATTACCCTGAAGTGGGCTTTTGAAGATGGAGAATTGGCTGGAGGGAGAAACATCAGGTGGGGGTCCTTACGGACAAAAATTGTTTATCTGGAATTGCAAGGGATTAACCCTAGAAGCCGGTGGGCTTGTTTTTTCACACGTTTAATTTTGTGTTTTCATTTTTCCTGGCACAAAAAATGTTAGGCGGATTTCCGAGGAGTTTCTGGCGGACTCCCTGAGTTATCGATCCTTTGTTATTTTGAAAAGGGGTAGTTCTTTCCGCCATCTCGCCCAATTTGAACTGGCTCTGGGGGGTTGTCAGGAGCGGGCCCCTTTTGGGAAATTGTTTGTCCCGGACATGGAAAAAAGTGTAATTTAGATTCATTGTTCCGCTTGGCCGGTCTCCCAGAATTTTTGGTACCAGAGGACTTGGTTATTTGGTCCTTTTGGTGTCTACCTTTTCGTGATGTCAGGGATTTGTGCGTCCTGGGGACTTGCTCTGCTCCAAAGCCTTGGCTCTCGTTTAGTGGTTTGTTGATGCCTTACCGTGCCCAAGAGACCATGGACCCATATCCATGGATTTCTTTCCGACCTCCCTGTTTCAGAGAATGACCGTCACGGTGATTTGCGATAGGTTTTCCGAGATAATCTTGTGCCTTATAAGTTGCCTTCCTCCTTGATTGGTGCCTTTGTTTTTCGCATTGGTTCGTTTCACGGCATTCCTGGAAATTGTGTTGACAGGGAAGTCCAGTTTGTTTCCAGATTTGGAGGACCTTTTTTCTAAAATTTTGTTCAATTGCTTTCTCCTCGGGTTTCTCCAAAAACCCAAAGGCAAAGAGGAACAAACCAAAAGGAGATTTCTAGTCTTTTGTCGGATCAGGGTCGGGTCCTTTTTTCCTTGGTGAGTTTGCCAATAAAGGGAGCCTGCCCTTTGATGTTCCCCTTTTTTTTTTAATTTGGGTTTACCCCCATTTTCTTAGG
>JARQOD010000004.1:168290949-168340716 GCA_033576555.1 Oophaga sylvatica | reverse complement strand
CCCTTTAAATTTTTGCTTTGTTAGCATCTAGCAAGAAAACATTTCAAAGCCAATTAACAAAAGATAATGAAAAGGTTATTTAAATAGAAAGAACTGAGAGATTCAGAGATCAATGCAAAGTAGATGTCCTCCTGCCAGTGGAAACATGCTCACACGTAAGCTGCGAATGGAAACTTGGCTTCATGACACATTCTCTGAAGTTACCAGGGACCTGGAATAATAATTACCATAATCTGGATCATCCGAGGTAACAAAAGTGAATGGAGTCTTACATTCAGGAGCGCACTACATCATTGGATTAATTAACAAAACATGTGTAATAAAAAATGGCTGGATTTAGTCAGAATAAAGGTACTGTCACACTAGGCAAGAGCGCTAGCTATATCGCTTAAGCGACACAGATTTTATGACGCAACAGCGACATCGTCAGCGACGTCGCTGTGTGTGACATGTAGCAGCGATGTGGCCCCCGCTGCGATGTCGCTGATCGTGCACGAACGGTTTGGGCCGTATTTTGATAGTTGGCGTCCCGCTGGTGAGCCTGAATCGCTGAGTTTGACACCCTTTATGAACAACGAGCGACCTCGTTGGCGACTCATATGTCAGCGGCGCAGGCGGGACTAGGTTTCTTTAGTAACGCCCCTCAGCTCCGATTGGTGGCCACAACATCACCTCAGCAATAAATGAAAACGGAAAACTGCGCCCCATCCATTGTTCCAGAGCGCTTTGTGGATTACTCCAACGTTCTAGTCCTTTGTGCGTTGTTGCGAGGATACTATCGTGTGTGGGGGTTTTGCGATCCTGTCAGAGTTGCTACAGCGCTTCATCTTTGACATTTATACCTTGTCATGACATACAGTGACCACCAATCTGTGCTGAGGGGCGTGGAAAAGGTTGCGCTCAATCACGCCTATCGAGGTCGGGATCTTTAACAATACATGCTGTGTGACACGTCCCAACGACCGCCAAGGTCATTATACAGATCGCTGATCGCTGATGTGTCGTTTATGAGATCTTCCTGTTTGGAAGCTAACTAGCGACCATATAGCGATGTACAAACGATCTCTGCCAGGTCGTGTCGTTGTCATGATCGCTGGTGCGATCGCTTAGTGTGACAGTACCTTTAGGCTAGGGCTACATGGCGACATGAGTCACGCAACAGCAATTCTCAGGCCAGTTGCACAGCACAAAACATCTACGCAACTTGTTTGCCATTTGCTGTCACATGATTTATTTAAAAAATGGTTAAATTGCAGAGAATCCACACACAAGTCACAGCCACGTGACTTGCATTGAAGTCTACGGCAAGTTGTTTCTCTCTTTTGAGCATGTGCTCATGATATACTGAATATTATTTTGTTGCAACTTGCGACACCATAGGTAATCATTAGTAGAGTTGAGCGAATTTGTTCGGGTCCCCGTTTATTCGGGAAGCTATAGCGCTTACCGAATAATCTATAGAGGGAACCTGGATACATGGAGCATGCCGGCTGATCAGATGATCGGCTCCACTGCTGCATCTGTCTCGGCTGTGTCAGTCATAGCACATGCATGAAAAGCCCAACACACAGGCTCTCCTTGTACTTGAAAAAGGCCACAATATGGCCGAAACGTTGTTATTACTTGTGGCAGAATAAAGATTTTTGTATTCTTCACCTGGACGGATGCTGCTCCCTCTTCTTGTTTATGGAGTTTGGGGTTCATTGGGATCCATGAACCAGAGCGTGCATCCCTGATCTTCTCCGTGTGCTGTCTACTACTTTCTATACTTTGACACAGCCGAGACACATGCAGCTGCGACGCCGATCAGCTGATCACCCGGTGCGCTCCATGCTGTAACAAATGGAAGCAGAGGCAAATGTGGTGAAGTTCACATTCACTTTTTATTGTTTTTGTGGAACCTCGGAACCACGGTCTGGGGGGCTCCAAAGGGGGCGTGAATAAGTGAGCCCCAGACACACGTAGTAAGTCCCCTTGAACAGGGTCAGAATGGAATGTCTGGGGGACACAGGTGCTACCTCTAGTTAGACTCCGGACACATGGCAGCTGTCCCAGCAGGACCAACGGGTAAACAGATTTAACAGATATGGTGGAGCTGACTGGCGAGTCCCAGGTACTCGGATATAAGCTGCTACCGGCGTTGTCCAGAGTTTCGGATGGCTGAGTGATGGAAAGGAACAGAGCTGGCGCTGTCCGTACAGACGTTGTCCTAGACAGCCGGGTAACAGGTAACTGATAGTCTGCGGAGTCAAACAGTGTAAGCGAAGCAGAAGGCAAAACACTGCAAAACCATAGGCATAAACACAGCAGAACCAGAAGTTAGCAACAGTAGCTACTTGTTGCTCCGGCGCCCTCTCTATGGCAGAGCAGCCAGAAATAGTGCACACAAAGAGATCATTGGTTAATTACTTTTTTGAAAAATGCGAGCTGTCTCTTTAAGAGACCTAGAGAGCTCGCTCCTGGCCTTAATCTCATACCAGGGGATGTGCTGGCTGCTCGCCAGGAAGCTGGAGAATGAGCAGGACTGCAGACCACAGACTGAGCGTGAAGGCCCCGCCGGGGGTCTCGCTGAGGTACGGCCACCACAGCATGAGGACGGAGACCCCGCTGAGGGTCTCGCTGAGGTACAGGCACAGATGTAACAGTATCCCCTCTTTTTCAAGCCTGCGTAGAACTTCTTTATTAGGAGAGGGGCCTGGATGTTCTCTTTAGGCTCCCATGACCTCTTCTCAGTGCCAAAACCCCTCCAGTCCACCAGATAAAAGGTCTTACCCCTTAATTTATTAGTGGTCAAGATATGCTCTACCTCAAAGACATCATCCTCAGAGACCGGATCAGGAGTGGTACCCGGGTGTTTAAAGAAGAAGCTCAAAACTACTGGTTTGAGGAGGGAAACATTAGGCACACGTAAAGAAGGAGGCAATTTCAGTTTGTATGAAACTGGGTTGATTTGTCTCAGGACTTCAAAGGGGCCAATGAAATGAGGACCCAATTTGTAGGAGGGCATCTTCAAGTAGATGTATTTGGAGGAGAGCCATACCTTATCTCCGGGACGAAACTTTGGAGCTTCCAGGTGTCTTTTTTCCACATGCCTCTTCATACATTGAGAGTCTCTCTCCAAAGCAATTTTTGTGTCGCTCCACACCTTCGAGAATTCCTCTGCAAACATAACGGCTGCAGGAATGCCTGACGGTCCAGAGATGGGAAGAGCAATTCCGGGTTGGAGTCCGAACACAATCTGGAAGGGAGATTTTCCAGAGGATTCACTTCCTGATTATTATAAGAGAATTCTACCCAAGGCAGTAACTCCACCCAGTCGTCATGATGTACGTTGACGGAGTGCCTCAGGAATCCTGACAAGATTTGATTGGTCCTCTCCACTTGCCCATTGGATTGGGGGTGGTATGCAGAAGAGAAGTCCAGTTCTACTTTCACTAGTCTACAGAGCGCTCTCCAGAACTTTGAGGTAAACAGGACTCCCCTGTCAGACACGATGTGGAGAGGAAATCCATGAAGACGGAAGATATGCTGTATGAAATGATCCACAAGCTCAGGAGCAGACGGAAGACTGGGTAGTGGAATGAAGTGAGCCATCTTTGAAAAACGATCCACCACAACTGGGCAAAACTGTCACTGGACGACAAACTCACATTTAGTGGCCAATGTCAGGCAGCTGCTGCCAAGGCAAATAAAATAATGGGATGCATTAAAAGAGGCATAGATGCTCATGAGAGGAACATAATTTTACCTCTATACAAGTCACTGGTGCGACCACACTTAGAATACTGTGTGCAGTTCTGGTCTCCGGTGTATAAGAAAGACATAGCTGAACAGGAGCGGGTGCAGAGAAGAGCGACCAAGGTTATTAGAGAACTGGGGGGGTCTGCAATACCAAGACAGGTTATTACACTTGGGGTTATTTAGTTTGGAAAAACGAAGGCTTAGGGGTGATCTTATTACAATGTATAAATAAATGTCACGCTGTTACTGCATACATGAGGTCCGTGGTCTATGCTGACCCTAAGCTGAGGTCCTGACTAATCCCTCTACCTGGAGGTACTGTTGATGGTACAGAGGTCCAGGCCGCCAGCGTAATCCCTACCTCCTGAGGATCCCTGAACCTCAGTGATCTAGTCCTGAGAAGGACCCTGATCACAACACCGGGGACTGGAAGGTATATGCCTAGACACAGTAATAGACGAACAAGACAGTACAAGGGGTAAACTAAAATCCACCTTGCATACAAAACTCTCACCACAAAACACAGAGGGAACAACAACGGGTACGGAGATAAATGATAAAGCGAGGAGGGGAAAAAGACCACACCAAGTACTCTTCACTTCAGACTTAACAACACCACGATCCGCTCTGCTGGTCTGCATGAATGCTTTCACCGACACTTCCCTAGCAGACTGGCAGGTATTTGAAGGAATCCAATTACAGCAACATTAATTGCAGCTGGGCGATGCTGGCCCTGTCTAGCACAGAGAGAGAGAGAATTAACTCCCTCACTGCCGAAAAACACCCAGCACCAGAAACTCAGCTGTGAGAAGTCAGGGTGTGCAATCGCGACGATCTTCGTAGCGACACACCCGTGACAGTACCCCCCCTTCTACGAGGGGCCTCCGGACCCTCAGGGCCGGGTTTATCTGGGTGAGTAGTGTGGAAGGCCCGAACTAATCGGTCTGCGTTAATATCCGACGCAGAAACCCACGTCCTCTCCTCAGGACCATACCCCCTCCAATGAACCAGGTACTGAAGGGACCGGCGATTCAGACGTGAATCGATGATTCTCGAAACCTAGAACTCCAAGTTACCATTGACCACCACAGGAGGAGGAGGTAAAGGTGAAGGTATCACCGGCGCCACATACCTCTTAAGCAACGATCTGTGGAACACATTATGAATTTTAAACGAAGGGGGGAGGTCAAGACGAAATGCCACCGGATTAATTATAGAACTGATCTTGTATGACCCAATGAACCTAGGACCCAGTTTCCAGGAGGGAACCTTAAGTTTTATATTCTTGGTAGACAACCATACCAGATCGTTCACACTTAGGTCTGGACCAGACACTCTCCTCCTATCAGCCATACGTTTGTATCGGTTCCCCATAGTACTCAGATTATTCAGCACTCCTCTCCACACTGAAGCAAGTGACGACGAAAATCGTTCCTCCTCAGGAACCCCAGAAGAGCCCCCCCTATTGAAAGTACAAAACTGGGGTGAAAACCATATGCCCCAAAAAACGGGGACTTACCAGTGGACTCGCTCCGCCTTTTAGAGCAAACTCCGCCAGAGGCAAGAAAGAAGCCCAGTCCTCCTGGTTCTCTGACACAAAACACCGGAGATATGTCTCCAAGCTCTGGTTCAGACGCTCTGTCTGACCATTGGTCTGCGGATGAAAAGCCGATGAAAATGACAACTGCATCCCCCGCCGTGTACAAAATTCCTTCCAGAATTTGGACACAAACTGAGACCCCCGATCCGACACCACATCGGAGGGTACCCCGTGAAGCCTTACAATCTCCCCAATGAACACCTGCGCAAGAGTTTTAGCATTAGGAAAGCAGGAAGAGCGATAAAATGTGCCATCTTGCTGAACCTGTCCACTACAACGAGTATGACTGTTTTACCCGAAGATGGCGGGAGGTCCGTAATGAAGTCCATAGACAGATGAGTCCACGGACGCTCCGGGATCTTCAAAGGTAAGAGGGCCCCAGACGGACGGGTATGTGGGGTCTTAGAGCGCACACAAACCTCGCAGGACGCGACAAAAGTTACCACCTCCCTATGTAAGTTAGGCCACCAAAACCGACGCGAGAGGAGATCCTCAGTTGCTTTACTCCCTGGGTGTCCTGCTAAAGCTGAATTATGGTGTGCCTCGATCACCTTTTGTCGCAACTGATTTGGAACAAACAGTCTCCCTGGAGGTCCTACAGGGGCGTCCCCCTGAGCCTCCAATACCTCCTCCTCAAGCTCAGAGCATACTGCCGACACCACCACCCCCTCCTGAAGGATAGGAACCGGGTCCTCCGTATTCCCGGCCCCAGGGAAACTACGAGATAAGGCATCCGCCTTTACATTTTTTGACCCAGGACGATATGTGACGACAAAATTAAACCTGGTAAAAAATAATGACCATCTAGCTTGTCTGGGATTCAGACGTTTTGCAGACTCCAGATATAGCAGGTTCTTGTGATCGGTGATGACAGTGACCGGATGGACTGCCCCCTCCAAAAAATGGCGCCACTCCTCAAAAGCCAACTTAATGGCCAATAGTTCCCTATTGCCTACATCGTAATTCCTCTCAGCGGACGACAGTTTTTTAGAGAAAAATGCGCACGGATGCCACTTACCAGGGGACGGACCTTGTGACAATACTGCTCCCACCCCTATCTCGGAAGCGTCTACCTCTACAATGAACGGCTGTGACACATCAGGTTGAATAAGTATGGGTGCCGAGGCAAAGCATTTTTCAAGGAGGAGAATGCTTGACAAGCCTTGTCAGACCACCTAGAAAAATCTGTCCCCTTTTTTGTCATGTCTGTGAGAGGTTTAACCATGGACGAGAAATTACGAATAAATTTCCGGTAATAATTAGCAAAACCCCAGGAAACGTTGTAGAGCCTTAAGATTCTCTGGCAGATCCCACTCAAGAACTGCCCGTACTTTCCCAGGGTCCATACGAAAACCGGACGCTGAAACCAGAAAGCCTAAAAACTGGAGTTCCTGTACGGCGAATACACACTTTTCCCATTTGGCGTACAGTTTATTATCCCGCAAGATCTGCAACACCTGCCTAACATGCTCCTGATGAGACACAAGATCCGGCGAGTAAATTAAGATATCATCCAGATATATGACCACAAACTGTTCCACCAGGTGGCGAAAAATGTCATTTACAAAGTGTTGGAACACCGCCGGGGTATTAGTCAGACTGAATGGCATGACAAAGTTCTCATAATGCCCCTCTGGAGTGTTAAACGCCGTCTTCCACTCGTCCCCCTCCTTCATCCTAATCAGATTGTACGCCCCCTGAGATCCAACTTAGAGAACCATTTGGCGCCCACGATCTGATTGAAGAGATCGGGAATAAGTGGGAGCGGATACGGATCTCGGACCGTAATCCGATTAAGTTCACGGAAATCCAGGCAAGGGCGTAGGCCTCCATCTTTCTTCTTCACAAAGAAGAACCCCGCGGCCACCGGGGAAGATGAAGGTCTAATATGCCCTTTTGCCAGACTTTCAGCAATATAATCCTTCATGGCCTGCCTCTCAGGACCAGATAGGTTATACAACCTAGATTTAGGTAACTTGGCCTCATGGAGCAGTTTTACAGAACAGTCATACACGCGATGAGGAGGTAGTTCCTGACAGCCTTTCTCCGAGAATACATCCTCAAAGTCTGCCAGAAATGGAGGTAAAACCCTAGGAGTGACCGCACAGATAACCGTATTCATGCAGTTTTTATTACAGAATTCACTCCATTGGCTTATCTCTCTGGATTGCCAATCAATAACTGGGTTATGCTTAGTTAACCAAGGAAGGCCCAACACTATAGGAGTGGGAAGACCCTCCAACACGTAACAAGACAACAGTTCTTTATGTATCGCCCCCACTTGAAGTTTTACGTTATGCACAGCTTGCAAAAAACTTCCCTGACCGAGAGGTCTGGCGTCGATCGAGAATATGGGGATGGGTTTAGCCAACACACTCAATTGCATACCTTGAACCCGGGCAAACTGAGCGTCCACCAGATTAGCCCCGGCCCCACTATCCAAAGAACAGATATCCTCTCAGCTCTCGTACCCACCACCACCTCCGCTGGTACGAGAAACTGAGACGAACTTAGGGACGAAATACTTACTCCCAGAGTGCCGTCCACCACACAACCTGGGATCAATAGTTTTCCGACGACCCTTTACTCTGCAAAGGACGGGATGGACACCCCCCAATAAAATGTCCCTTTTTCCCACAGAAGAAACAACTTCTAGTCTTGTGGCGCCCCGCCGGTCCCCCGAAATGATGTCCCTCTTAATTGCATAGGCTCCTCGGGACTGACCAGGGGAACCTCCATATAAGGGACCCTTGAGGAAGGTGGAGTCATCACAGGGAGCGGAATTACCCCGTACCTCTCCCGAAGCCGTCTGTCAATACGAATAGCAAGGGCCATTGCGACTTCCAATGACGCGGGAGGGTCATACTGTGCCAATACATCCTTTAATTTGTCAGATAAACCTTGACAAAACTGGCTCCTAAGAGCCGGGTCATTCCACTGGGTGTCCGTGGCCCACCTACGGAACTCCGAACAGAATTCCTCCGCCGGACGATCTCCCTGCTGGATTCTACGTAACTTAGATTCAGCAAGGGAGATCCGATCCGGGTCATCATATACAAGACTCAGAGCTGCAAAAAACCTATCCACTGACTGGAGAGCCGGGGAGCCCGGGGGAAGGGAGAACGCCCATGATTGTGGGTCCCCTTGTAGGAGCGAGATGACAATTCCCACCCTTTGCTCATCACTCCCCGATGACTGTGGCCGCAGCCGAAAGTACAATTTACATGCCTCCCGGAAAACAAAAAACTTGTCTCGCCCCCCAGTGAACCTGTCAGGGAGAGCTACTTTAGGTTCTGGTCCGGCTTGCTCCGGGGGGTACAAAACCTTGGACTTAACGTCCGCCAGCTCCATGGACAAACTCTGCAACTGCCGAGCAAGACTGGCTACTGGATCCATGGTAGCTGGAGAGAATCTTTTGTTGGTCGGTGAAAATGTCACGCTGTTACTGCATACATGAGGTCCGGGGTCTATGCTGACCCTAAGCTGAGGTCCTGACTAGGGTTGAGCATTCCGATACTTCCGATACTTCCGATACCTGAAATCCAATGTAAGTCTATGGGAACAAAATATCGGAAGTATCGGAAGTACTTCCGATATTTTGTTCCCATAGACTTACATTGGATTTCAGGTATCGGAAGTATCGGAATGCTCAACCCTAGTCCTGACTAATCCCTCTACCTGGAGGTACTGTTGATGGTACAGAGGTCCAGGCCGCCAGCGTAATCCCTATCTCCTGAGGATCCCTGAACCTCAGTGATCTAGTCCTGAGAAGGACCCTGATCACAACACCGGGGACTGGAAGGTATATGCCTAGACACAGTAATAGACGAACAAGACAGTACAAGGGGTAAACTAAAATCCACCTTGCATACAAAACTCTCACCACAAAACACAGAGGGAACAACAACGGGTACGGAGATAAATGATAAAGCGAGGAGGGGAAAAAGACCACACCAAGTACTCTTCATTTCAGACTTAACAACACCACGATCCGCTCTGCTGGTCTGCATGAATGCTTTCACCGACACTTCCCTAGCAGACTGGCAGGTATTTGAAGGAATCCAATTACAGCAACATTAATTGCAGCTGGGCGAGGCTGGCCCTGTCTAGCACAGAGAGAGAGAGAATTAACTCCCTCACTGCCGAAAAACACCCAGCACCAGAAACTCAGCTGTGAGAAGTCAGGGTGTGCAATCGCGACGATCTTCGTAGCGACACACCCGTGACAATATATGAGGGACAGTACAAAGACCTTTTTAATGATCTTTTTACTCTTAGACCTGTGACGGGGACAAGGGGGCATCCTCTACGTCTGGAGGAAAGAAGGTTTAGCCATAATCACAGACGCAGATTCTTTACTGTAAGAGCAGTAAGACTATGGAACTCTCTGCCGTCTAATGTTGTAATGAGTGATTCCTTACTAAAATTTAAGAAGGGACTGGATGCCTTTCTTGAAAAGTATAATATTACAGGCTATATTCACTAGTTTCCTAGATACTGCGTTGATCCAGGGAGCTAGTCTGATTGCCGTATGTGGAGTCGGGAAGGAATTTTTTTCCCCAATGTGAAGCTTACTGTTTGCCACTTGGAGTTTTTATTTGCCTTCCTCTGGATCAACATGTTAGGGCAGGTTAGGATAGGATATGGGTTGAACTAGATGGACTTAAAGTCTTCCTTCAACCTTAATAACTATGTAACTATGTAACTATGTAACAACCCAAACAATGGAACAGCCGGAAGAGATGGGGAGATCAGTAACGAAATCCATCGAGATGTGTTGCCAGGGAGCCGAAGGGACTGGAAGAGGCAGCAGCTGCCAGCTGGTAAATGTTTAGCTGTCTTGTTACGGGCACACGAAGGGCAGGAAGCAACATACTTCTGGATATTCCTGCCTATGGTGGGCCACCAGTAGTAAGGAGAGATGAGTTGCATGGTCTTTCTCTGACCGGCGTGACCGGCCAATTTGGATGAGTGACCCCACTGGAGGACATGCTTTTGATCTGAGGTGGTCACAAGTGTCTTTCTTGGAGGAAGCCACGCAAGGTTAACAGAAGCCATCGACACTAACCTTGATGGCTCGATGATGTGTTGAGGTTCTTCCTCAGCGTTAGGATGCAGAAAGGCTTTGGAAAGTGCGTCGGCTCTAATGTTCTTGTCTACTGGACAGAAGTGAAGAACAAAATTAAATCGGGCAAAAAACAAGGCCCAGCGGGCCTGAAGGGGATTCAGCCTCTGTGCGGATTGGAGATAAGCAAGGTTTTTATGATTGGTAAATATGACAACCTCGTGGACTGCTCCCTCGAGGAGATGTCTCCATTCTTGCAGGGCCAGCTTTATTGCCATCAATTCCCGATCCTCTACGGAGTAGTTCCTTTCGGCGGGAGAAAACACCTTTGAAAAAAACCCACAGGAGAACATATGGCCGGTGGACGACTTCCTGGGTGAGAACCGCTCCAGCACCTATGGAGGAAGCATCCACATCTAGAAAAAATGGCTTATCAGAGTCCGGTTGATGGAGAACGGGTGCGGAAGCGAAGGCTCTCTTTAAAGAAACAAAAGCCATTGTAACGAATGGAAGCGGAGGCAAAGGTGGTGAAGTTCACATTCGTTTTTTATTTTTTAATGTGGAACCTCGAGACCGCGGTCCGGGGGGCTCCGAAGGGGGCGTAACTAGTGAGCCCCGGGTACCCGTAGTAAGGCCCCTCGAACAGGACCAGAATAGAATACCCGGAGGACACAGGTGCTACCTCCAGTTAGACCCCAGACACGTGGCAGCTGTCCCAGAGGGACCAAAAGGGTAACAAGTATTACAGAGTCCGTGGAAAGTTCTTGACGGAGAAGAGTAAGGTCCTGGTCCAGAACGGATGGTAGAAGGCTGGCTTCAGTGACCTTGTCACGGTCCACGGGTGCGGATGGCTGATGGCGGAACGGGATGACACTTGCCCAGTAATAGCCGAGATTGTCCAGATTAGCCAGATACGGGTTAGCAATGATCTGAGGAGACAAACAGTATCAGCGAAGCACAGAGACTGCAGACGCAGCGCAGACAGAACAAGCACAGAACCGGATGTAGCAATGATAGAACACGTTGCTCCGGCACTCCCCTAATGGTGGAGTGACCAGATATAGTACTGAGTGCGCAGCCATTGGATAATTAGCTATTTCAAAAGATCCACGCTGCCCCTTTAAGAGAGGCGGTGGGCGCGGCCTCGCGTCCTAAGCCGACTGTCTGGAGGCCTGCCAGCAGCGTGCCAGGAAGTGGAGAAGGACTCAGAACGCCGGAGAGCAGATGGGACAGGAGACCCCAGCCCACGCACAGACCGCCGCAGAGAGACAGCCCGAGGAACAGGTGAGTGAGCAGAACGGAGTGCAGAGGCAGCGCTGGGACCGGGTGTAACAGTATCCCCCTCTTTACTCCCCCTCTTTTTCAAGCCTGCGTGAAATCTTTTAAGAAGAAGAGGGGCCTGGATGTTCTCTTTAGGCTCCCAAGACCTCTCCTCAGGACCAAAACCCTTCCAGTCCACCAGGTAATAGATCCTACCTCTTACTCGCTTAGAGGCCAAGATATGTTTCACCTCAAAAACATCATCCTCAGAGACCGGATCAGGAGTGGTACCCGGGTCCTTAAAAAAGGAGCTCAACACTACTGGTTTGAGGAGGGAAACATGAAAGGAGTTAGGTACTCTTAGAGAATTAGGCAATTTCAGTTTATAAGAGACCGGGTTGATCTGTCTCAAAACTTCAAAGGGGCCAATGAAACGAGGACCCAATTTGTACGATGGTAACTTCAGACGGATGTACTTGGAGGAGAGCCATACCTTGTCTCCTGGACGAAAGATGGGAGCCTCCAAACGTCTTTTGTCCGCATGCGTTTTCATACGTTGAGCAGCTTTCTCCAAAGCCGACCTGGTCTCTCTCCAAATGTCCGAGAAATTCTTTGACAAGGTATCGACTGCCGGAACATCCGACAATCCCGAGACAGGAAGAGGAATTCCGGGTTGCAGTCCAAACACAATCTGAAAGGGAGACTTTCCAGAAGATTCACTTACTTGATTGTTGTAGGAGAATTCCGCCCAGGGCAGTAATTCTACCAGTCATTATGATGAGCGTTGACGAAGTGACGCAGGTATCCAGCCAGGATTTGATTGATCCTCTCCACTTGCCCATTAGACTGGGGATGATATGCTGAAGAAAAATCTAGTTCAATTTTTACCATTTTACAGAGTCCTCTCCAGAACTTAGAGGTGAACTGGACACCCCTGTCGGACACGATGTGGAGAGGAAATCCATGTAGACGAAAGATGTGCTGGATGAAGTGAGTGGCCAGTTCTGGAGCAGATGGGAGGCCAGATAGCGGAACGAAGTGGGCCATTTTAGAGAAGCGATCCACCACAACCCAGACCACTGAGCAGCCAGAAGAGATGGGAAGATCCGTGATGAAATCCATCGAGATGTGCTGCCAGGGAGCGGACAGAATCGGAAGAGGCAGAAGCCTGCCGGCTGGTAGATGTTTAACAGTTTTGTTACGAGCACATGAAGGACATGCTGCGACAAACTCCTGGATATCCTTGACCATGGTAGGCCACCAGTAATACCGGGATATGAGTTGCTGCGTCTTTTTCTGACCAGCATGGCCAGCCAACTTAGAAGAATGACCCCAGTGCAGGACACGAGTATGGTCAGAAGCAGACACGAAAGTCTTCCCAGGAGGAAGCCGGGCCAGATCAGTGGAGGCAACAGAGACTAACCTAGAAGGTTCAATAATGTGCTGAGGTTCCTCCTCCAGTTCAGGAGGCAAGAAGGCCCTAGAGAGTGCGTCTGCCTTGATGTTCTTGTCAGCTGGACGGAAATGAAGTACAAAATTGAAACGGGCAAAAAATAATGCCCAACGGGCCTGATGGGGATTCAGTCTTAAAGCAGATTGGAGATAGGCAAGGTTTTTATGGTCGGTGAATATGATTACCTGGTGATGAGCTCCTTCAAGAAGATGTCTCCATTCCTCCAGAGCCAATTTGATGGCCAACAGTTCGCGATCACCGACAGAGTAGTTCCTTTCTGCAGGAGAAAAAACCTTGGAAAAAAAACCACACGAGATCATCCGCCCGGTAGACGACTTCTGGGTCAGAACTGCTCCTGCACCTATGGAAGAAGCATCAACTTCAAGAAAAAATTGCTCACTTGAATTAGGACGATGGAGAACGGGTGCGGAAGCGAAGGCTTTTTTGAGAGAAACAAAGGCCTCTTTTGCCTCGGAGGACCATTCCTTAGAGTTTACACCTTTCCGGGTTAAGGCTGTGATTGGAGCCACTCGGGTGGAAAAGTGTGGAATGAATTGCCGGTAGTAATTGGCGAATCCGAGGAACCTTTGTATGGCTTTTAGCCCAGACGGACGAGGCCAGTTGAGAACTGCAGACAACTTCTCCGGATCCATCTTTAATCCTGTGGAAGATACAATGTACCCAAGGAAAGGCAAAGAGGACTGCTCAAAGAGGCATTTCTCATATTTGGCATAGAGCCTGTTCTCTCTCAGTCTTTGTAAGACCAGGCGTACTTGCCTCCGGTGTGACGTCAAGTCAGCAGAAAAAATCAAAATATCGTCCAGGTAAACCACGACACAAGTATAGAGCAAGTCCCTGAAAATGTCATTAACAAATTCCTGAAAAACCGCAGGTGCATTGCTTAGGCCGAATGGCATTACCAGGTATTCATAGTGGCCGTCACGGGTGTTGAAGGCTGTTTTCCATTCGTCTCCCTCTCTGATTCGGATCAGGTTGTAGGCCCCTCTGAGGTCCAATTTGGTGAAGATCTTGGCCCCTCGGAGACGATCAAACAGCTCTGAAATAAGAGGCAATGGATACCTGTTTTTTACCGTGATTTGATTTAGACCCCGATAGTCAATGCAGGGCCGCAAGGATCCGTCCTTTTTCTTCACAAAGAAGAATCCAGCTCCTGCCGGTGACGATAAATTTCGGATAAATCCTCTAGCCAAATTCTCTTGAATGTAGTCCGACATGGCCTGAGTCTCTGCCTGTGAAAGAGGATAAACTCTCCCGCGAGGGGGTGATGCTCCTGGAAGAAGCTCTATCTGACAGTCATACGACCTGTGTGGAGGTAGTCTCTCAGCCTCTTTTTTCCCAAAGACGTCAGAGAAGGACCAATAGGCGGAAGGCAACCCTGGCAGGGTATCAGGCTGGACTGGAGGCGAAACAGGTTGAATCCGGGTTAATCAACGATTCATGCAGGTATCTCCCCAACGCAGAACTTCTCCAGTTTTCCAATTAAGGACTGGTTCATGCATCTGGAGCCAAGGTAAACCTAGAAGCATGGGATGGGATAAACCAGGATATACATAAAATCGCATTCGTTCAGTATGCATTAGACCTACCCGGAGTTCCACCAACTCGATTTGAAACTGGACGGGTTAGGTCAGCGGTTTGCCATCCACGGCGGACACCTGCAACGGATCAGGAAGACGCTGGACTGGTAAGCGGTAATGATCCACAACCGCCTGCTGGATGAAGTTCCCTGCAGCTCCAGAATCCAGTAGACAATGTTCGGAGAATTTTATTGCTCCATAGGACACGGTGACAGAGATGTGTAAAGAGGGAGAGGACTGTTCTCTACCTAGGTTGACCCCTCCTACCGGACCTAGGCACTGGAGTTTCCCGACTTTTTAGGACAGAAAAGAATCAAATGTTCAGAATACCGCAGTAGTAACAACTTCCCTCCTTGCGACGTGCCTCCCGGCGGCGGATGGCCAAACTTACATGGTCCACCTCCATGGCCTCGGAGGCGGAGGGTGAAGTACCTGTTTTGTACAAACTAGAGTCCAGGTGATAGGACCTTTTGTCCCGCTTGATCTCCATGGAGCGCTCCTGAAAACGCAGGTCAATTCGGGTTGCCAAGGATATTAGCTCTTCCAAGAGAGTAGGTCTGTCCTGTCCCGCCAGCTCATCCTTGATTCTTCCGGATAGGCCCTCCCAGAAGTTAGCAACCAGGGCCTCATTGTTCCACGATAATTCAGACGAGAGGGTGCGGAATTTAACAGCATACTGAGCTACCGTGAGAGTACCTTGGCGCAGGCGGAGCAGAGCTGATGCAGTCGAAGTGGTACGACCAGGTTCATCGAAAGTCCTGCGAAAAGCCTCTAGGAAAGATTGAAGATCGTTAACCACCGGATCCCCTCTCTCCCATAGCGGGTTTAGCCAGGCGAGGGCTTCTCCTCCCAGGTGTGACATGATGAAGCCCACCTTGGCTCGGTCAGAAGCAAACATATGCCCCAAGATTTCGAAGTGTAGAGTGCACTGATTGAGGAAACCCCGACACAGAGTAGGATCACCCTGGAAACGGGTAGGAGCCGCCAGACGGGGACCTTGATTTGCCATGGGAACTGGTACCTGATTATTGATAGAAGAGTCAGGTGCAGACGAGGACCCTAGGGAATCCATGCGGGTAGACAAGCTGCATAGATAAGTCGTGATCTTGTCCTGTTGAACTCCCAAACGGGCCACCTCCTGGCACAGATCCGTGGTCGGAGGTCTCTGGGATCCAGCGGGTTCCATGGCCGGAGCAATCTGTAACGAATGGAAGCGGAGGCAGAGGTGGTGAAGTTCACATTCGTTTTTTATTTTTTAATGTGGAACCTCGAGACCGCGGTCCGGGGGGCTCCGAAGGGGGCGTAACTAGTGAGCCCGGGTACCCGTAGTAAGGCCCCTCGAACAGGACCAGAATGGAATACCCGGAGGACACAGGTGCTACCTCCAGTTAGACCCCGGACACGTGGCAGCTGTCCCAGAGGGACCAAAAGGGTAACAAGTATTACAGAGTCCTGGAAAGTTCTTGACGGAGAAGGGTAAGGTCCTGGTCCAGAACGGATGGTAGAAGGCTGGCTTCAGTGACCTTGTCACGGTCCACGGGTACGGATGGCGGAACGGGATGACACTTGCGCCAGTAATAGCCGAGATTGTCCAGATTAGCCAGATACGGGTTAGCAATGATCTGAGGAGACAAACAGTATCAGCGAAGCACAGAGACTGCAGACGCAGCGCAGACAGAACAGGCACAGAACCGGATGTAGCAATGATAGAACACGTTGCTCCGGCACTCCCCTAATGGTGGAGTGACCAGATATAGTACTGAGTGCGCAGCCATTGGATAATTAGCTATTTCAAAAGATGCACGCTGCCCCTTTAAGAGAGGCGGTGGGCGCGGCCTCGCGTCCTAAGCCGACTGTCTGGAGGCCTGCCAGCAGCATGTCAGGAAGTGGAGAAGGACTCAGAACGCCGGAGAGCAGATGGGACAGGAGACCTCAGCCCACGCACAGACCGCCGCAGAGAGACAGCCCGAGGAACAGGTGAGTGAGCAGAACGGAGTGCAGAGGCAGCGCTGGGACCGGGTGTAACAGCCATCTCTGCCTTGGGAGTCCAATCCTTGGCGTTTACGCCTTTCCGGGTAAAAGCCGAGATGGGTGCCACTCGGATGGAAAAGTGTGCAATGAATACACGGTAGTAGTTGGCGAACCCCAGGAATCGCTGTACGGCTTTAAGCTCGGATGGGCGGGGCCACTTGAGGATGGCAGTCAGCTTCTCCGGATCCATCTTTAGTCCTGTAGACTAGACTAAATAACCGAGGAAAGGCAGAGAGGATTGTTCAAAAAGGCATTTTTCAAATTTAGCATACAGTCTGTTCTCTCTGAGGCGTTGCAAGACCAGACGTACTTGCCTCCGGTGCGAGGCTAAATCTGCAGAGAAGATCAAGATGTTGTCAAGGTAGACAACAACACAGGTATAGAGCAAGTCTCTGAAAATGTCATTTACGAATTCCTGAAAGTCTGCGGGTGCATTACTTAGGCCGAACGGCATTGCCAGGTATACGTAGTGGCCATCCCGAGTGTTGAAAGCGGTTTTCCACACGTCTCCCTCTCGTATGCGAATTAGGTTGTAGGCCTCTCTGAGATCCAGTTTGGTGAAGATCCTAGCCCCTCTGAAACGGTCAAACAGTTATGAAATTAGAGGTAACAGATACTTGTTCTCTACCGTGATTTGATTCAAGCCCCAGTAATCAATGCTGGACCGTAGAGATCCATCTTTTTTCTTTACGAAGAAGAATCCTGCCCCTGCCGGTGAAGATGATTTTTGGATAAATTCTCTGGCCAGGTTCTCCTGAATGTACTCAGACTTGGACTGGGTCTCTGCTTGAGAAAGAGGATAAATTTGCCCCCGAGGAGATGTTCCGGGTAGCAGGTCAATTGGACAATCATACAACCTGTGCGGAGGCAGTCTCTCTGCTTCCTTTTTCCCGAAGACATCAAAGAAGACCCAGTAAGCAGATGATAGGCCTGGCAGGGCAGCAGGCTGAACTGGAGACGGAATTGGGTGAACAGGAGTGATACACCGATCTGAACAAGAATCTCCCCAGTGCAGAATCTCCCCCGTCTTCCAATTTAGAACTGGTTCATGCTTCCGGAGCCAAGGTAGACCTAAAAGTAAGGGATGAGACAAACCAGGCAACACATAAATACAGATTCTTTCAGAATTAGTGTTGAGCATTCCGATACCGCAAGTATCGGGTATCGGCCGATATTCGCTGTATCGGAATTCCGATACTTAGTTCCGATATTTTTCCAATATCGTATACCGGAATCGGAAGTTCCCATAATTCTTTGAGAGGCAATGTGATTTTAGTCAGCCAATGAGGAATCTTATGAAGTGTGGGCACATCCTGTAATGCTGCGGTCATCTTAACTAATGGCATGGCTGTGATTGGCTGCTGAAATGATGTCAGAATGCACTATAAAAGGCGCCGCCGCCATTTTAGCGTCACTGTGCTGTGAACTCAGTTAGGGACAGAACGCTGTTCTGCTGACTTTGAGAGACAGTTAGACATTGCGATTTTGTGTACTGTGCTTTAGGCAGGCTAGTTTACCAACCGCTGTGTAAAGTTTCCTTTTGCCAGTGTTGTTTTAACAGCTCTGTGCAAGGTGTGTGTGAGAGTGCAGGTGACGCTGCAGTTTGCTCTGCATCCACCGCTGTTTGTAGGCATCTGCACGTGTCACTCACTGACTCTTTTTTTTATTTTATTTTGTGGAATTGGTGCAGCTCCATTATATTTGAAAAAAATCTAATCTATTAGTGTGACGCGCTTCCATCCGTATACAATACATTGGTTGAAAACACTATAGAAGTACAGAAAGGAGCCTTTCACAGATAGTGAACAGTTGTGTTTCAGTGTTCACTGCAGTCTATGAGGTTTTGATTTTTTGAGTGCAGATCACGCTCCAGTTAGTTCTTCAACCACTGCTGGTTGTAGTCTGCTGAGCGTGTGTCACTGCCTCATCCTTCACATTTTTCTCTAATTGGTGCTGCTCCATTATATTTGAAAAAAATGTAATCTATTAGTGTGACGCGCTTCCATCCGTATACAATACATTGGTTGCAAACACTATAGAAGTACAGAAAGGAGCCTTTCACAGATAGTAACAGTTGTGTTTCAGTGTTCACTGCAGTCTGTGAGGTTTTGATTTTTCGAGTGCAGATCACGCTCCAGTTAGTTCTTCAACCACTGCTGGTTGTAGTCTGCTGAGCGTGTGTCACTGCCTCATCCTTCACATTTTTCTCTAATTGGTGCTGCTCCATTATATTTGAAAAAAATGTAATCTATTAGTGTGATGCGCTTCCATCCGTATACAATACATTGGTTGCAAACACTATAGAAGTACAGAAAGGAGCCTTTCACAGATAGTGAACAGTTGTGTTTCAGTGTTCACTGCAGTCTGTGAGGTTTTGATTTTTTGAGTGCAGATCACGCTCCAGTTAGTTCTTCAACCACTGCTGGTTGTAGTCTGCTGAGCGTGTGTCACTGCCTCATCCTTCACATTTTTCTCTAATTGGTGCTGCTCCATTATATTTGAAAAAAATGTAATCTATTAGTGTGACGCGCTGCCATCCATATACAATACATTGGTTGCAAACACTATAGAAGTACAGAAAGGAGCCTTTCACAGATAGTGAACAGTTGTGTTTCAGTGTTCACTGCAGTCTGTGAGGTTTTGATTTTTTGAGTGCAGATCACGCTCCAGTTAGTTCTTCAACCACTGCTGGTTGTAGTCTGCTGAGCGTGTGTCACTGCCTCATCCTTCACATTTTTCTCTAATTGGTGCTGCTCCATTATATTTGAAAAAAATCTAATCTATTAGTGTGACGCGCTTCCATCCGTATAAAATACATTGGTTGCAAACACTATAGAAGTACACAAAGGGCCTTTCACAGCTACTGAACAGTTGTCTGCAGTGTTCACTGTAGTCTGTGAGCTTTTCATTTTTTGAGTGCAGATTACGCTCCAGTTAGTTCTTCAACCACTGCTGGTTGTAGTCTGCTGAGCGTGTGTCACTGCCTCATCCTTCACATTTTTCTCTAATTGGTGCTGCTCCATTATATTTTAAAAAAATCTAATCTATTAGTGTGACGCGCTTCCATCCGTATACAATACATTGGTTGCAAACACTATAGAAGTACACAAAGGGGCCTTTCACAGCTACTGAACAGTTGTCTGCAGTGTTCACTGTAGTCTGTGAGCTTTTCATTTTTTGAGTGCAGATTACGCTCCAGTTAGTTCTTCAACCACTGCTGGTTGTAGTCTGCTGAGCGTGTGTCACTGCCTCATCCTTCACATTTTTCTCTAATTGGTGCTGCTCCATTATATTTGAAAAAAATCTAATCTATTAGTGTGACGCGCTTCCATCCGTATACAATACATTGGTTGCAAACACTATAGAAGTACACAAAGGGGCCTTTCACAGCTACTGAACAGTTGTCTGCAGTGTTCACTGCAGTCTCTGAGGAATAACCACACTTAGGCCTTATAACTTTTCTGACTTTCTTTATCAATCTACCAAGATGAAGAAGGCAGGGAGTAAGGCACTTGGTCGTGGCCGTGGAGTTTCAGCAGGGAGAGGACGTGGGGATTCTGTGGCTGCTGCCGCACCCAGTGACACAGCATCCACCAGTTTTCCCCGTGAGCGTTCCTTTATGCGCACTTTTGTAGGAGCTCAGCGTACCCCCCTGCTGCGGGAAGAACAAATTGAAGCCGTTGTTGGTTGGATGGCAGCCAATGCATCGACTTCAATTGCTTCCACCTCCTCTCAGGACCACAGCACTGTTGAACAACCATCTGTCTCTTCACCGCCTGCCAAATTGCCCAGGCAGTCAGAGAGTTCTGAACTGGAGCCAGCTGAGTCTCTGCTTCTGTTCTCAGAATCTGTTGGCTTGCAAACAGGGGCCCAGCCAAGCAGCATTCTGGAATGTGAAGAAGAGGCAGTATGCAGTGATGCGCAACAGCTGTGTCTCTCTGAATGTGAAGAGGCGGGTGAGCCAGTGCCGATGGTCAGCACACCGCAGAACGCATCTGATGATGATGAGACTCAGGTGCCAGTTTCTGTTGAGCATGGTGCTGGCCAGACCACCCAACAGCAGCAGGTGTTGGAAGAGGGTAGTGGAGATGATGAGGTCCAAGACCCAACATGGCGTGAGGAACAGGAAGGTGGTGGTAGCAGCTCTGAGGAAGAGATTGCCCCAACGGTCCAAACAGTAGGGAGAGGTAGGCTGCAGACTCGGTTGCCTGTAGCCTCCAGTTTGGCACCCGTTCGTAGCAGTTCTCTTCCAACAGCCAAAACGGGTGCTCCCAGGACTTGCACTGTGTGGTCCTTTTTTGACACACTTGCAGATGATATTTGCTATGTCAAATGCAAGCTGTGTAATCAAAAAGTAAAAAGAGGTAAAAGTGTCAGTAACCTTAATACCACAAATATGTGGAAACATGTGCGGTCAAAGCACGTGGTTGAGTTACAAAGACACACTGGAGATGTAGGCCAACCTACAGCAGCACCTACATCTTCAGCTCGTGTTGGAGCCTCTTCCTCCAGCTCACACACAGCTGGTTCGGCTTCCTCACAGGATCGCCATGGAAGAACCTCTGTCACTGTTGTCCAGAGACCCAGTGTTATTCCACCCACAGCTGCAAGTTCCCTGTCATCCTCACACTCCCAGGCCACAAAACAGCCATCGGTAGCACAGGCATGGGATAAAAGACGGCCATACTCGGCAAACCATCCACGAGCACAGGCTCTGAATGCTGGCATTGCAAAACTCCTGTCCCTTGAAATGCTGTCATTCAGGCTGGTGGAGACTGACAGTTTCTGTAACTTAATGGCATTGGCAGTCCCACAATACAATGTGCCCAGCCGATTTTATTTCAGCAGGCAAGCCGTCCCTGGTCTGCAAAAGCATGTTGAGGGAAAAATTAAACATGCGCTACTAAACGCCGTCAGTAGCAAGGTCCACCTGACCACCGATGCGTGGACCAGTACCCATGGCCAGGGACGATACCTTTCCCTCACTGCCCATTGGGTCAATGTTGTGGAGCCGGGTACAGATCTTGCGAGTGGCGCTGTACGTGTTCTGCCAACTCCAAGGATTGCAGGAATCAAGTCTGTCCACATTGACTCCTCCTCCTACTCCACCAGTTCCTCAGAATCATCGCTGCAGGAGCCGTCACGGTCTACCTCCACATGGACCCGTGAACGCTTACCTGATGCGACCGATATGAGCACAGCCGTGGTCAAACGTCAACAGGCCATCCTGAAATTAATTTCCATGGGGAATTGAAGCCACACAGCGCAGGAGCTCTGGAATGCCATCAAGCAGGAGAGCGACGTGTGGTTTTTGCCAGCGAATCTCCAGCCAGGCTTGGTAGTGTGTGACAATGGCCGAAATCTGGTGGCAGCTCTGGGCCTTGGCAACCTCACTCACATACCATGTCTGGCACATGTGCTCAACTTGGTCGTGCAGAGTTTTTTGAGGGATTATCCGGATCTTGATGCACTGCTGCACAAGGTCCGCCTAGAGTGCGCTCTCTTGCGACGTTCCAGCATCGCCAGATCACGCATTGCAGCTCTGCAACGCAGATTTCGCCTTCCTGAACATCGCATCATATGTGACGTACCCACCAGGTGGAATTCCACGTTACATATGTTGGATCGGTTGTGTGAGCAGCAGCCAGCAGTAATGGAGTATCAGCTGCATCAGGCGCAATCAACTCGCAATTTGCGCCGTTCACACTTCACCACTACTGAGTGGGCCTCTATGAAGGACATCTGCCACGTTTTGCGTGCGTTTGATGAGTCAACGCGGATGGCGAGTGCAGATGATGCACTAGTCAGCCTGACTGTCCCCCTTATCTGCCTGCTTCAAAAAACACTGCAAGCACTAAGGGATGAGGTTTTGGAAGAGGTGGAGGATGAGGAGTCACAAATTCCATCACCTTCTGGACAGTCAGCGCAACGTGGTTCCTCACAAAGGGCTGGGCAGGGCTCACTTTGTGAGGAGAATGAGGAGGAGTCAATGGAGGAGGAAGACATCGCTCCAGAGGGAGGTACACAACGCTCTAGTCAGTATGTAGAGCGAGGGTGGGGTGATGCAGAGCAGGCAGAGATGACGCCTCTTGCAGGGGACAGCGTTTCTTGGCCAGTTGGGAGTCTGCAGCACATGGTTGATTTCATGCTGCAGTGCCTGAGAAACGACCGCCGCATCGCCCACATTCTCACCACGTCTGATTATTGGGTGTACACCCTCCTAGACCCTCGCTACCGGGACAACTTACAAAGCCTCATCACACCGTTGAACCGGGAGCGTAAAATGCGGGAGTACCAAGACACACTGGTGCAATCCATAATGTTCTCCGTTCCAGCCGAGAGCACTGCTGCTGCTACTGCTTTACAAAGCAGCTCTGTGCGTCGAGGCAGTGGAGACAGCTCTGCAACAAGAGGGAGCACAAGCAGCGCCTCTTCAAAAGGCAAGACCAGTATGTTCCAAATGTGCCGAAGTTTTGTGGCAGCGCCACAAATGTCTACACCATCCGAGACGGCTCCAGTCAGCAGGAGGCAACGTTTCCTTAAGATGGTGACAGACTACATGTCTTTCCCTCTCAGTGTACTCCCAGGTGGCTCTTCCCCATTCAAGTTTTGGGTCTCTAAGCTGGATACATGGCCAGAGCTTAGCCAGTATGCATTGGAGGTGCTGGCTTGCCCTGCTGCCAGTGTATTATCGGAGCGCGTCTTTAGTGCTGCAGGTGGTGTACTAACAGACCGTCGCATGCGACTATCCTCCGATAATGTAGACTGGCTTACTTTTCTGAAAATGAACAAGGCATGGATCTCGCCAGAATTTGTCTGTCCGTTTTCAGATTAAATAACTGGTTCGCAACGTTATCCATGTCTCCTGTTATGTTCATCTTTCTACCACCTGAACTCTACTCCCTGGGCTACAACACTGCCAGTTGCTGCTCAGAAGTGTCGTGTCCACAGACCAATACACAAGCTATAGTGTTAGTGGGGTTCAGTAACGCCAGCTGTTCCCCTGCTGTGTGTCCGGCAAGAAGTCTCCTGTTCCCTACACATGCACAGAAAAACCCATGTCGAACATGCTCCAAATAGGGAAGAGCCGTCACCCTGATTGTTATGCTTAAAACATGAAATTGTGACGTTTTCCAGGCCTAGAATGATAAATTTTTATGACAAATATGGACAAATAATAATTTGTCATCACAGCGCATATCTGCACATGTCTATTAGAAATGGTAACAAAAACTAAAACATAGTCTTCACTTTTTAAAATTAATGCATAAAAGTACATTTCATACTTATCAATTAATGCTTTTTAAGGAACTTTATCTGTACCTGTAAGATAATGCAGTCAATGGATGTACGAATCATAAAATCCTCATCATCATCATCACGAGTTTTATTTATGACAGACATTATAAAATACACATACTGATGCCAACTGTAACTTCACACACCATATATGAAATGGCCAGCATCTAAACCTGGTAATAATGTGCAATAATAAATTATTACATCTAGAAAGTGCATCATGCATACTGACAATAGGTAGTTATACCTGCAAGTGCTGTTGAAACAACCACAACAGATATAAATTAATAATGGTATATAGGTATCACAGTGCATAGTTACTCATGGACAATGTCGATGTAATTCTGTACCTCAATAAAGTCAGCGTCAACCATTATGCTTGTTAGTCTTGTAGATTGTTAAAGAGGGAACGTTCTTTTTTTGTTGGTCATAGGTGGAGAATTAGACAGTAAATGATTACTGCTGTCGTATTTTTGGCGTCCCTAGGGCGCAATAACGCTGCGTAACGTCACATTTTATAGAGTCATCTAATTGACACACGCTACCCTACCCTACACGTGACAGTAGGAAGGTAGTGTTGACGGATAAAGCCTTGCGCAACCAGACATGCTTTTACCCTCTTCAACACTGTACAAGCAAAAAATGCATGATTGCAGCCGCAGACTTTATTGACGTACAGTATAACATCGCCATTACCCATCAGAGGCTGTCCACTGTCTGATACAGACATAGAATATACCTTTGCTATCCGTAGCCTTTGTTTCACCTACACTTGCAGGCACACACTTAAATTGTGACAATGCATTATGTTTTTTTAAATGGTTATTTTTTATCGTACATTATTGTGTCATCACATTGATGAGTCCATGCTGGACATGTCATACATGCTGTACAAAGTAACGATTTTATTAACTTAAATAATTGAAATGTCTGTGACTGTCACATCTAAATTGCAATGATGATGATGATGAGTGACTATTACAAAATCCATTGTCTTCACTATGTTATGGTTTAACATAGCATTCCTTAAGCATTATTCATACATACAAAAATGGACTTTTATTCTTAAATTTACAACACTATATTTTGTAACCAATTTTTTGGGTGGTGTGTTGTTCCATTTCTTGTTGGCATGTGCATATATGCGTTTATATTTGCAGTGTCTTTATTTTTATTCTTGAAGTTAGGAAACATGTGTATCTTCGTACCGTGTTAGCCAGTAGATAGAAAAATATTTAGACTTGAGAGTCCGCAGTGGTTGTTACCTTTTAATGGATAACTGAAAAGATGGTAACAAATTGCAAGCTTTCGAGGCTACTCACGTCTCTTCATCAGGCAAAGACTAAAACAAAAAATGAAGCATCACATATTTCTATACACAACAGGACACAGGAATAGTGCAATAGGTAAGACAAGTAAGTGACGTGTAGCAGAACTGTCATTATCACAGAGGGATGAACATAAATATTGGAACAGTTCCTAGATAAGGATAGAAAGTTTTATTGCCCTCTGATTGGGGTCTGGTTTTGTGTTTTCATGCCCCTGGAAGGGCAGAGACGCAGATTCCTTAATTGATATAGAATGACATAAATCCGTGTGATCTATTCATTCCATCACTAACAGTGTCAAAGGTCATGATGAGCTTATATTCTGAAACCTTTGTATCTTTCTCATATTTGAAGTTATATTTTAATACCAGTAATTCCATATCCATCATGCTATGACCGGGCATACAAAAGTGTTTTGCCACAGGTAAATCCATTATTTTTTCTCTTATTGTGTGGCGCTGATAATTCATCCTTGTTCTCATTTTTTGGCCGGTCTCCCCTCACTTGTCCCTCCCTCACTTGTCTTACCTATTCCTGTGTCCTGTTGTGTGTAGAAATATGTGATTCTTCATTTTTTGTTTTAGACTCCAAAAAGAGAAATTGCACACAAGGAATTGTGGTAGTACAATACAAATCACTTTATTACAAAAATATTAAAATATGAGACTTATACAAAAGAGACGTTCAACAGTGGTATCCCATAAGGGTGGAACCACGAATACAACCAGGTATATGTATAGTAAAAAATGTCACATACGCATACAGCCGTATATACAGATGTGCTTACATAACAGTCACAAAGTAGTGCCCTAGGGTAGTAAGAAATATCAGCTGCACAATATCACCTCATAGAATTAAAGCTGCAAGCATGGATAAGATACATGGACAAACTGTATGTAAATCCAAGTGACCAGAGCGGTATCTACATGTGAGAGAACGCAAGCAATACAGACCTGGGACTCAGTGGGTCACCCTCCCCTACGCGCGTTTCGGCGCTGTGCCTTATCCCCCGGAATTCCTTGTGTGCAATTTCTCTTTTTGGAGTCTATCTATGCTTGCACTGAATTGCAATTGAATAGGCACCTTAGTATTGATGATTGGCATCGCTACATTATGTGCTAGCTTTTTGTAGGTTGTATTTTTTGTTTTAGTCTTAGCCTGATGAAGAGACCTGAGTAGTCTCGAAAGCTTGGAATTTGTTACCATATTTTCAGTTAGCCATTAAACGGTATCAACCACAGAGGACTCTCAAGTATAAATATTTTTCTATTCTTGGAATTGAAATTCATCATTTTATTGTCCTAGTAAAACTTCATTTATTCTTGTTTGAAGTACATACATTTGCAATGGCCACGTAACAAGGCAATAACTCAATATTTTATGCCTACACCCTCCTTGACCCTGGGCTTCAACACCGCCAGTTGCTGCTCAGAAGTGTTAGATGCACAGATGAAAACAATCGCTGATGTGTTTGTGGGGTTCAGTAACGCCTGCTGTTCCCCTGCTGTGTGTCTGGCAAAAATTACTGCTGCTAACTACAACTTCAACTTCAAACATCTCATACTAGGCCTCTGCCTACACCCTCCTTGACCCTGGGCTTCAACACCGCCAGTTGCTGCTCAGAAGTGTTAGATGCACAGATGAAAACAATCGCTGATGTGTTTGTGGGGTTCAGTAACGCCTGCTGTTCCCCTGCTGTGTGTCTGGCAAAAATTACTGCTGCTAACTACAACTTCACCTTCAAACATCTCATACTAGGCCTCTGCCTACACCCTCCTTGATCCTGGGCTTCAACACCGCCAGTTGCTGCTCAGAAGTGTTAGATGCACAGATGAAAACAATCGCTGATGTGTTTGTGGGGTTCAGTAACGCCTGCTGTTCCCCTGCTGGGTGTCTGGCAAAAATTACTGCTGCTAACTACAACTTCAACTTCAAACATCTCATACTAGGCCTCTGCCTACACCCTCCTTGACCCTGGGCTTCAACACCGCCAGTTGCTGCTCAGAAGTGTTAGATGCACAGATGAAAACAATCGCTGATGTGTTTGTGGGGTTCAGTAACTCCTGCTGTTCCCCTGCTGTGTGTCTGGCAAAAATTACTGCTGCTAACTACAACTTCAACTTCAAACATCTCATACTATGCCTCTGCCTACACCCTCCTTGACCCTGGGCTTCAACATCGCCAGTTGCTGCTCAGAAGTGTTAGATGCACAGATGAAAACAATCGCTGATGTGTTTGTGGGGTTCAGTAACGCCTGCCGTTCCCCTGCTGTGTGTCCGGCAAAAATTACTGCTAGCTACCTAATCATGGTGAAAAAAACATGACATGTCAAAGTGTCTAGTGCTACACATAGATATGAGGCTACACCCTGATTTCTAAGCTGTAAACATTTGAAACGTCAACTTTAAAACCATAAAATGATTAGTCTTTGTCACAAATCTGTTACAAAATAATTGTGACATATTATTACAGATATGCACATGTCGAAAACAAATGCAAACACAAAAGCCTACTTATGCTATAGGATACTGATGGTCAACCTTGTCACTCCATAGCTTAGACAAATCCAACTCACATCATGACTCAAATTCTGCAATGTTGGAAGTGCATAATGTGGGTTGAACTTTGACAACTGCTGCAGTGCGAAGGTTATACTTCAGTGTTCTTGCCTTTTAAACAAAAGCATACAAGTAAATATAATAATCCAATGTTGATTAAGGGACGTGATGTACACCTGTAATATTGTGCAAACAATGCATGTAGGAATAGTCCTCTTCAACATTACTTATATTTGTGTCATTTTAAAAAATACATATTTAATTAGAAAGTTAACAGCCCATATCATAAAGGTCCTTCATGTAAACATGATAATCGCTAACAAAAATCATGCATTACCTTGGTAAAGTCAATAGTGCATAGTCACAATAGCAAAATATATACCTGTAAGTGGTGCTGAAAGAACGACAACTGATACAATAGGTGAATGATATCTATTTATCAGACTGAATAGCGACACCTGTACAATGTCGATATAATACTGTACCTTAACAAAACAGCTGTGTCACACCTCACACTCGTTTTTCTTGTAGCTTGTTATGTAATAGGGCACATGCGTGTATGTTTCATCATAGGTGCATGTTTACTGAGTAAAGCAGTCATGACAACGCCTTTGTGTTGTCGGTACGCTTGCGATGATGAACGATGCGCACCGTGAATGTTAGTCTGCGTCATAAGACGTACAGACGCTCCAATACCCAACGCGTCACAGCAGGAAGCCAGTCTGTGCGTCCAAACAAAGGCGCAACCATACATGCACGTAACCTTTTATAAAGCTATATAAAAAAAAGGATGTAGTAGTAACGCACACTTTATTGAGGTACAGTATTACATCGCCATTCACCATTATGTTTGTAAATTATTAATTTACATATATTTTTTTAAGTAAAATCATCATCTTATGGTACTAAAGGTTATATTTCTCTTGTTTGGAGTATAGACATTTTTAATTGACACGTAACAAGGAAAATACTGTCAAGGTAAAATATAATTTTCTACCTCTATATTTTAATATTTATGTGTTTATATTTGTCTTGTTATTTTGATATGTCAAGATAAACACGAAGTTTCCCTTAAATGAGTATTATTCAGATTGAAAGATATTTATACTTGAGAGTCCTCAGTGGTTGATACCTTTTAATGGCTAACTGAAAAGATGGTAACGAATTGCAAGCTTTCGAGACTACTCAGGTTTCTTCATCAGATTGAAACTTATTTTAAGATAATGTCAGTATCTGCTGGTGTCTGTCTCCACCTTGTGTCCTATCACTGTATTACACTAACTATCTAATAACTTGAACTGGATCCACTGAAATGCCCCCCACCTTTGGGGAATTGAAGAACCACATGTGATTTACAAGAACAATAGAATCGTTTCTCAAGAATTGAAACTAAGGATGACAACACGATAAAGGAGGACTTAGAAGAAGATCTAAGGACCAATTAGGATGACCAGATGCTAGACGTGTACATATATGGACATGTTCAGTATACCTCCTTCCCCCAATCCCTCCCTTACTCCACCCTAATGTCCTGTGTATGTAATTTTATGTATGTGAATAAAAAGTTCAGAGCTTGCTGACAAAGCTAGGGGCAAACAGTCTCTGGAGCATGTTCTGAAGTCTGAACCAGCTTATTGCCTGATTCATTCTTGGTCGACCCGTGCTCGTAGTCTAATTTGGAGTGACTGAGGACGAGTAGTATGTCATTATGAACCCGACATTTGGCGCCTAGCAACGTGGGGCAGTGGATTGCCGCCCGTCCGGACCCGTCCCGAGGACTTTGCGGTGGTGCCCGCGGTGACTGAGTGCGAGGACTGCAGCCTCCGTTGAACACGGTAAGTTGGGATCATATACTTTATATGCGTCCCACTTGCCTGTGTGTCAGTCATTGTTGACTTTATTGTCTTTTTGGGTCTGGGTGGGTGACCGGTTGAGTGGTGAGATCGAGGGCAATCCCACGCCACGAACCAGCAAGTGTGACCAAGTGACGTTGCATGCCTGCACGTTCTCGTGTAAATTACCACGTTCCTCCTCCTCCAGTCACTGTACCTTTATGTAGATAAATTGCCTCCCGCGACTGTTAGAATAAAGTTGGGACAAATTTTAGATTTTTGAAGTGTTGAGTGGGGTAAAAGATGCACATGATAATCTTATTAGAGATAGATTGAGGGGGACTCTCTGTCTTATCAGTGGCGAATTGAGGAGGTCTTTTCGTCTGAGAAGTGACAAATTGAGGAGTACTCTTTGTCTAACCTGGGAAGTCTCATTAGGAGAAGCCCAGGTGTCGGCACATGGAGCGGGGACTCTGTGCTGTGAAGGGTGTCGCGGCGAACTGTGCTGTAAAGTCACCATCCACAGTTAGGGAAGGGACAAATTGAGCAGGGACTCTTTGTCTTGTCAACACATGGAGCGGGGACTCTGTATTGACGGGTGGTGACCTGCAAGTGACGCCGGTGGTCTGAGTCGCGACAGATCATTACACTCTGTTAACATCATGATGTGCATGTTTAAATTAGAAAAACCCCACAAGTTAGAGGTGATGCTGTGGGAATCTGTGAGTTAGTAAGGTCGCGGGAGGGCAAGAAGGATGGATTTGCCTACTATGGGCAGATTTCAGCCTTCAGTGTGGAAGGATTATGTAGCACAAAAGAAAGGAAGTAAATGATGTAGGAGGTTCAGAAGGTGCTGAGCCTTTGTTCGGATATGTGAAATGCTCTGCATGTGAATTTGTTGATGTAACTAAAATGGCCGCTCCAAGCCCTCGGCCACCGCCCTATAATGGTGCCGATCTCAGAACAAAGGGAGGTTGGACTTGTCATGTGTGTGGTGAACAGAATCCGCCCTGGGCGGAGACCTGCCGTGTTTGTGGGGCGGGTCGCCCCTGGTGTAATGCCCAGCCCATCGCCCCTCCCACACCCAGCAGCCATTTTGGTAAACCCAGTGGCCATCTTAATACACCTGGAAATGACCAACACCCCATCTCCTCCGGCGGCCATCTTGAGACACCCAAGCACACCCAGTCAGGCCTATATCCCTCGCTGATACCAACCAGGGCCTACTACCAGCCCCCGCCCGCACCTGTGCAGGCCACAGCTCCCAATATGGCACCAGATGCAACACCATTGTTCCCTTTCACACACCCCAACCCGGCCATTGCTGCAATGCATGAATCTTCAGTTTTTCAGACAATGATCAGAAGCCGCCGCCGTGATATTATGGGATCTAACGAAGGGGAGGAGGATCAGGAGAGGGAAGAGGGGTGGGCCCCTCAACAGCCACCACTATCCCCAGCAGCACCAGTATCTTTTCTTCCCTCCTCCATTCCCCCACCATCATTGTCAACCCCTGGTCCTAGGGCCTATTCCACCCCTACTTCAGAGATGAGGCACCTTCCTCTCCTTCACAAATCCTCAGAGAGGACAGTCGCTCTGTAAGGTTCACGGAAAATCCGGTCAGGCCCCCAGCTCCCGGTGTACTTGAAAACTGGTATCCCTGCCATTCACAGCATTACACAGACCGCAACGGAAATCCAGTGACATTATCCATAGGGTACGGTGATATCCTGACACATCGGTTGGTGCTATAGTTAGTCCTGTCAACTCCAACTGCTCCAAGAAAGGGGGTCTGGCTCTATTAATAGCCCAAGCTGGTGGTCCCATCGTCACTGCAGAATGCATGGCTCATATACACACTCATGACCCTTTGCCACCTGGACAGACTCTGACAACCCATGCAGGGACCTTCCCGCTGATATCATCATCCATGCAGTAGGTCCAGTCCATGATCCTCTAAACTCAAATGAGTCACGGGCCACCCTTCGGGCCATTATACATTCAATACTCCATCATGCTGGTATGTTAAAAACAGAAGACATTAGGCACCAGGAATTATTTGAAACCAATGATAAAATAGCAAATTTGTGATTGCTTTGTCTAAAGAGTTAACTAACACCCACTCTACAGTGTCTGCTTCTCTCCCAGAATTTACAGGTGACACGGTGCACGATTTCTCGCCTGGTGACCTTGTATACATAAAAAATTTATGAGAAGAGACTGTCTCCAGCCCAGATTTGAGGGTCCCTACTCTGTGGTCCTGTCCACCCATACTGCCCGAAGCTCGAGGGCAAGAGCACCTGGATTCACGCCTCCCACTACAAGAAGGACAAGATTAGCCAGCAGTCATGAACCTTCCGTTACATATCCTTTTGAGCTATATCCTGATCTCCAGTAGTGCCAGCATGCCCACCTTCTGGGTTAATACTACAACCCCTGTGGTTGTCTTTAAGTTCGATTTCTATCAAATATTCAACTGCAATAGGAATGATTTCAAGGGATCAACATATTAAACTTAGGGTAAAAGGGATATTTTATCTCAATGTCACCCGCTCAGGGAATAAAAACTATTATAATTGATCAGATGTGGGATAGAAAACAGAAGAAGGGAAAATTGGCAGATGAAGCTAGATACAATAGATTGATAAATGAGATATACAAGTGTTATATTTGTAGGAACGGACCTAAGAATGCAGAAGTCAGTGACAGCAAGCAGAGATAAGTGCTGGCAGCAGCGAGATGGTATTTGCTTTACACCAAGGTCATTCTACAGATAAGCAAACTGCAGGCTGAGGGAGAGAGGACACACAAACTACGCAGTTGTTTGACCAGCCCCTCCCGTCGGGTATTCGTGAGGAGGCACAGGAAAGAGTGCAACAGTTTTCAGATTTTGTTGAATATGTTTTTGGAATAGACACAGTACGTAAGAATCGAAGGTCAGAGTATGTGAGAAGCAAATAGACAGGCAGAGAAAGGAAGTTACACTAGAAGACAGAGTTCAGGAAAGAGCCAAAAGATTATTTCTGGACTCTAAGAAAAACTTGGGTGGAAATGGGTTTTGTACTAATGAGAGGGTTCTGGCAAGTTTTATATGAATGGCCTAAAAAAAAAAAAAAATGACAAGGAAAAACTGAAAGTAAGTAGACCGGATTGGAGATCAGTTAAAGCAGAGGATCTAGCCAGAATAGCACAGGGGGCACAACATGATTTAGCACAGGCAAAAAGAGGTAGCTTGCACATGAACCCCCTTGTCTCCTTACCCCCCATTCCTAATTGCACAGTACAGGTGAACCTACCAGGGGGACATGAGGTTGAGTTCCAAGTGGACACGGGGCAGACAATTCAATAATTACAGAAGAGGACTGGCCATTTGGGAAAAGTGATTTCTCCCACCATGTTATAGCAACTCCTTACAACTCTCCAGCTCCCCGTCACTAAAAAGATTCCCCTGCAAATTCAAGGAACCACTGTACACACACAGTTAATGGTATCACCACGGGGTCAATGTAATCTTTTAGGATGTGATGTGTTGTCACAATTGCAAGCACATATTGAGTATTATCCTGATGGAACTGTCACTATGACACCAGGACTGAAGCCGAACACTCTTTGTAAAATCATGTCGCTAGACGTTGCTAGTATAGAGGACACAAGTGAATTTCCTTCAATGTTAGAAGGCGTGATACCGCATGATTTCTGGGCTTCAGATAAAACAGATGTGGGCAGATTAAAGGTGCAGCCAGTCATGGTCAAATTAAAGCCAGGTGCAATCCTGCCCCAACAGAGACAATATTCTCTTAGTTCAGTTCAAAAGACGGCTATTGCTCAGCAGATGCAGAAACTGGTAACAAGGGATGTTTTAGTTAAAACCTAGCCCCCACCTTTGGGATCTCTGCAGCTAAGAGTAAGGTTCCTTATCAATGGCCTTGACAGTACAAATTCCAATCTTCAGCTTCCCCCTTCAGCTATGAGATTTAACCCTCTATGTATTGGCTGGTACAATATATATATATATACACTTTTGTTCCAGATATCTCAGGATGCTGTTTAGTTTATAGTTATTGATTTTGCCAATGTTATTTTTATAATATGTTGATGATTTACTGATTTGTGCCCCCTCCAGGAAACAGTGTAGTATTGCAACAATATTACTTATGTTGTTTTTGTACCAAGCAGGTTGTAAGCGTTAAAGGATAAACTGCAATTCTGTAAATCTTCAGTTATCTTTTTGGGACATTGCATTACACTGGGGGCGCGACATCTGACCAGCGCTCGCAAAGAAGCTGTACAGAATTTTCCTATTCCTGTTAATGTTGCTGCTCTTAGGATATTTCTTGGACTGATTTTCTACTGCAGGCAGTGGATTCGTGCTGTGTCAATCCTCATGCAGCCTCTCTATGACTGTATCACCATTGTGTTTTTTTTTTTTTAAACTAACTCCTGAAGGTATAGACTGTTTTCATTCCCTCAAAAACAGGATTGTGGCAGCTCCAGCGCTAGGAACCCCCAACTATGAACTACTATTCACCCTGTATCTCCATTAGCAGCAGGGACACGCGGCAGGAGTATTGACTCAGTTACATGGTGACAATCAAAGGCCAGTGGCCTGTTTCAGTGGAAGACTAGATGCAGTGGCTAGGGGTACCCCGTCCTGTGTACGGGCAGTACATGCTGTAGGACTATTGCTCCACAAATCATCAGATATCGTTCTTGATTATCCACTGACAGCACTTACACCTCATGATGTATACACCATACTGAACCAGGTGCAGCCGGCACATCTTTCAGCTGCACGTCATCTTCGATTGCAATGTGCACTTTTAATGCCTCCAAATGTTTCTTTGCAGAGATGTACCACACTTAATCCTGCCACATTGTTACCTCTCTCGGATCTAGGGGGGAGGCCAGATACGCATTCGAAGAAGATCCAAGAGAGGAGATTCCTCATGATTGTGTTCAGCTTATGGCACAGGAAACAGCAGGCCTACCCACAGTGTTTAAAACTGAAAGATGTAATGTTGATTTTAAATCTTTTGTAGATGGAACTCGCTACCAAGATGATTCAGGTACCTTCCACACTGGGTATGCCATCGTCTCCCTGAATGCAGTAATCAAAGCAGAACCAATGCTCCCATATCAGTCGGCCCAGGAGGCTGAACTTAAGGCTCTGACCGAGGCCTGTAAGATAGCTGAAGGTAGAATTGTTAACACCTACACAGATTCTAGATAAGCATTCGGTATAGCTCATGATTTGGGTCCAATTTGGAAGTCTAGAGGATTCCTGATGGCAGCAGGACATCCCATTAAAAATGCTGACGCAGTCCAGCAGTTAATTGATGCATTACAATTACCAAAAGAGGTAGCTGTCATAAAAGTTAAAGCACATACCAGACGCACTGATCAGGTGAGTAAAGGAAACGCAATGGCCGATGCAGCAGCAAAAACAGCAGCCAGTAGACCACTCCAAGGGGTAACGATGCACCAGGTAAGCGCTCCCAAAAATCCCTTTGTGTCGGAGGATGCCTTAGCCCAGATGCAGGCTCAGGTGCGCCAGGAGGAAGTAGAAAAGTGGGAAAAAGAAGGTGCATGTCTGAATGCAGCAACTGGGGTATGGGGAAGAGGGATGCGTCGATGCCTTCCAAGGGCATTGTACCCTGCGGTCGCCCAGATGTTACATGGGCCAACCCACCAGTCCAAAACTGCTGTAATGAGCGTGATGCAGAAGCATTGGGTAGCACCAGGCTTTTCCACCTGTATAGAAGGTTTGACCCAGGGATGCATGGTATGTGCTACACATAATCAGGGAAGGGTAGTCAAGACACCACCCAAACACGCCCCTCGGCCCCTCTATCCTTTCCAGAGACTGCAGGTTGATTATATTCAGCTGCCAAAATCAGGGTCATGGGAGTACGTGTTGGTGTGTTTTTGATTTATTCTCAGGTTGGCCGGAGGCTTTCCCGATTGCCAAGGCTACGGCTGCGGCAATCGTAAAGAAGCTGCTTGCGGAGGTGGTGTGCAGGTATGGAGTACCAAAGGTGACCGAAAGTGACAGAGCTACACATTTCATATGTGAAATAATAAATGAAGTCTTGACAGCTCTGGGAATTTAACAAGTTTTCCACACCCCATATTATCCACAAAGCAGTGGAAAAGTAAAAGGACTAAATAGGACATTGAAGTTAAAAATCTAAAAGGCCATGGCTGAAACAGGGAAATCTTAGCCTGAATGTTTACCATTAGCCCTATACTCAGTAAGGTACACTCCAAATAGAAAAACTGGACTTTCTCCGTATAAAGTACTATTTGGCAAAGTGCCTAGTTTAGGATGTTTCTTTTCCCAAGCATTGGAAATGAGTAACCATGTATTAAGCTCATATGTAAGGGATTTGCATAAAAGACTCAAGAAAGTATATGATAATGTTTTCAGTTCTCTTCCAGATCCGAACCTGGATCCTGGGAGTCTGCAGCCTGGAGACTGGGTAGTCATTAAAAGACACGTGAGAGAGAGTCTGGATCCGAGAATATAGCTCCACTGATATCCAGAAAGAGAAGGAGTCTGGGTCAGCTGCACACCGGTTATGCTGAGGATCCCAAAGTTTATATGGATCCCATAGGTGTTCCTAGGGGGGTCCCAGACGAATACAAAGCTCAGAATCAGATCTTGGCGGGTTTCCGTTCTCTCATCCCAACTGTGCAGATCAATTACAATGTAGATTGGATAAAATATATATACTACACCGAGCAAAGATTTATCAATTTTAGTCAAGATGCTTTCCAGTGTATAGTTGAGAAACTGGGCCCAAAACAAAAGAATGACTCTTCAAAATAGACTGGCCATTGACATGATTCTAGCTGAAAAAGGCGGAGTCTGTGGGATGATAGGGGAAAAATGTTGTACTTATATTCCTCAGAATTCTGGAGTCAACGGTAAAACTATAGTGGCCCTTACAAAGATTAAAAATCTGGCTCAGGAAATAAAGGCCAATGCAGGAGTAGATATCTTTTTTTTCTCAAGATGGCTTGGAGGACTTAAAGAATTTCTCCAACAAGCCTGCTTAGTGGTAACAGGGCTTTTGGTGCTAGGATTGATAATTCTATGTTGTGTGATATCTATGTATAGGAAAGCTGTGACCAATGCAGCCGCCTCCTCAGGTACTTTCCTTCATCAGGAAGTTGTGTCCCTATTATATGATGACACTAATAAGGGTGATATGGAGAAATATACCCCGTAGGATAAACCTGATAAAACCCCCTATAACAAAATACAAATGGAAATAAGAGATTTAGTTTAGGGATAGTGGGAGAACTCCATGTGCAGGTTTGGTAGGGACTTGGTTGTTTGGGGACAGTCCATAAGGGGCCAGTTTCTAAAATGACCAAGCGAAGAAATCCATTACCCCTGTCCCCACACATGGACAGTCTCGAAGGTCGCATATATTAAGGGAAAACTTAGTGTTTAGGGGGGATTGTCAAGGTAAAATATAATTTTCTACCTCTATATTTTAATATTTATGTGTTTATATTTGTCTTGTTATTTTGATATGTCAAGATAAACACGAAGTTTCCCTTAAATGAGTATTATTAAGATTGAAAGATATTTATACTTGAGAGTCCTCAGTGGTTGATACCTTTTAATGGCTAACTGAAAAGATGGTAACGAATTGCAAGCTTTCGAGACTACTCAGGTTTCTTCATCAGATTGAAACTTATTTTAAGATAATGTCAGTATCTGCTGGTGTCTGTCTCCACCTTGTGTCCTATCACTGTATTACACTAACTATCTAATAACTTGAACTGGATCCACTGAAATGCCCCCCACCTTTGGGGAATTGAAGAACCACATGTGATTTACAAGAACAATAGAATCGTTTCTCAAGAAATGAAACTAAGGATGACAACACGATAAAGGAGGACTTAGAAGAAGATCTAAGGACCAATTAGGATGACCAGATGCTAGACGTGTACATATATGGACATGTTCAGTATACCTCCTTCCCCCAATCCCTCCCTTACTCCACCCTAATGTCCTGTGTATGTAATTTTATGTATGTGAATAAAAAGTTCAGAGCTTGCTGACAAAGCTAGGGGCAAACAGTCTCTGGAGCATGTTCTGAAGTCTGAACCAGCTTATTGCCTGATTCATTCTTGGTCGACCCGTGCTCGTAGTCTAATTTGGAGTGACTGAGGACGAGTAGTATGTCATTATGAACCCGACAATACTTGATATAGTATTTAAACATCCTCCTTGACCCTGGGCTCCAACACCGCCAGTTGTTGCTCGGAAGTGCTGTTAGCGCAGTGAACACTTGCTCCTGTGTTACTGGGGTTCAGTAATGTCAGCTGTTCCCCTGCTGTGTGAACGGCAAAAAGTCCTGCTGCCTCCACCATGTTCTCTTCTCATTCCTGGGCTACAACACCGCCAGTTGTTGCTCGGAAGTGCTGTTAGCACAGTCAACACTTGCTCCTGTGTTACTGGGGTTCAGTAATGTCAGCTGTTCCCCTGCTGTGTGTACGGCAAAAAGTCCTGCTGCCTCCACCATGTTCTCTTCTCATCCCTGGGCTCCAACACCGCCAGTTGTTGCTCGGAAGTGCTGTTAGCACAGTCAACACTTGCTCCTGTGTTACTGGGGTTCAGTAATGTCAGCTGTTCCCCTGCTGTGTGAACGGCAAAAAGTCATGCTGCCTCCACCCTGTTGTCTTCTCATCCCTGGGCTTCAACACCGCCAGTTGTTGCTCGGAAGTGTCATTGGCACGGGTACTCACTCCTGCCCAGACTGGTTACAGCACGCCATCTGTTTCCTGTCAGTGTAAACGTCACTTAGCCTCCAATAAGTTGTCCTGTCGTGTTGCGGTCGGGTTAGCTGACTCTATGGTGCTTGGAGTTTAGGTGCTTCCTATGTGTGCTGCGGGATATGCAAATAAAGGCTGTTTCCGTTGTGACAATAGGACAATCACCCACTGTAGTACTGTGGGATTCGGTAACTGCGGCCGGCTCGCGCCTGTCAACTTAAATTTCCATGGGTACCTTCTGCTACCCGTCCGGGTTCCAGTACCATCAGCTGGTTCTCCGCAGTGCCTTTGGCCTAGGTGCCTCCATCTCGGTATCCGAGTTCCAGCAACGTCTGCTGGTCCTTGGTAGTGCTTTGGAGCACAGGTACCTCCTGCTTAGTAACCGTGTCCCAGTAACGTCAGCTGGTCCTCGGTTGTGCCATTGGCTCTTTTCCTTCTGCTGCCCCTCCGGGTTCCAGCACAGTCAGCTGGTCCTCGTTACTTGCATTGGCTCTTGTACCTTCTGCTACCCGTCCGGGTTCCAGTACCATCAGCTGGTTCTCCGCAGTGCCTTTGGCCTAGGTGCCTCCATCTCGGTATCCGAGTTCCAGCAACGTCTGCTGGTCCTTGGTAGTGCTTTGGAGCACAGGTACCTCCTGCTTAGTAACCGTGTCCCAGTAACGTCAGATGGTCCTCGGTTGTGCCATTGGCTCTTTTCCTTCTGCTGCCCCTCCGGGTTCCAGCACAGTCAGCTGGTCCTCGTTACTTGCATTGACTCTTGTACCTTCTGCTACATTTATAAATTGAAGATTTTTTCAATGCTTTTTTGGGTAATCACTCTGGATCTCCAACAATTAAGACGACGACCCTGATGACCACCCCAAAGAAGATGACGACCACAAGGACGACGAGCATCAAGCCAACCAGCCTAAACACCATCACAAAGAAGAAATAAAAGATTACCAAACAGGACTAAGAAGGTTAAGACAAACTACAAGATACAGAACAAGAGACTTAAGAACAATAAGCAGAAGATAAAAAAGCAGAAGAACATGAAGTATAAGACCAAAATGAAGAGCAAAATATATGCTCTAAATTATAAGCAGAAGAAGACTAAGCAGTGTATGGGGGTGAGTCCGTTCCTCCTCGTGGTGCCCCTGGAAAATGCCTGCTGCTGCAGGCTAAACTGAACACGGACAAATACTGTTGTAATTTAAATCTTTTGTGACAGCAAGAACGGAAGGATGAAAAATTCATACTTTGACAGATTACAAGTACAGGATTCTCTGTCACAAATAAGAATATAATGAAGAAGATGAAGTACAATATGAATAAGAATAATAGTTTAATAAGAAGAATATGAGTAATGTTAACAAAAAGATGAATAGCAAGAAGTTTAAGAAGAAGATAAAGAAGGTAAAGATGAAGAATAATTTGATGAAAAAGATGATGCTGCTGAAGATTATGAAGGAGAAAGTGTGTCAAAAGTTAAAAAGGTGAAGAGCATGGAAGTTGTGAAATATACATATTTGCCAAAATAGAAAAAACGTTAACAACATTGTCAATTTCTTCGTTAATCCGAACATCTTTAAAAAAAAAATATTTATGCTATTCCATTTGATTGGGTTAAACATCTATGCCTTTAATGTCTCCTCAACCTTCCCCAATACATTCTACATTACTCTTTGTTGTTTTCCTTCATGTACAATTAACCAACAAGGCAAGAATGGGTTTTTTTTAATTCCGATATTTTGTTCCCATAGACTTACATTGGATTTCCGGTATTGGTATCGGGTATCGCCGATATTTTTTGGGTATCGGCGATACCATTCCGATTCCGATACTTTTGGATATCAGAAAGTATCGCTCAACTCTATTCAGAATGCATTAACCCTACCCGCAGCTCCACTGGCTCTGTCAGGAACTGAATGGGCTCAGTCAAAGGTTTGCTATCCACGGAACCCACCTACTACGGTTCAGAAAGACACTGGACTGGTATCTGGTAACGGTCCACCACTGTTTGCTGGATGAAATTCTCGGCAGCTTCAGAGTCCAGAAAACAAAGTTCCTAAAAAGTTACCGTGCCGAAGGACATGGAGAACATTATTTGCAGTGATGGAGAGAGATGCCTCTCACCTTGGGTAGCCTCTCCTACAGATCCTAGGCACTGAAGTTTTCCGACCTCTTTGGACAGGCGTGAATCAAATGCTTGGAACTGCCACAGTAGAAACAGCTCCCCTCCAGACGATGCGCCTCTTGACGGCGGGTGGCCAACCTTACTTGATCCACCTCCATAGCGTCTGCAGATGGAGACGAAGTGGGAGAGACTGTAGGTCTAGGAGAACTAGGAACCAAGCGGTAGGACCACTTTTCACGTCTGGTCTCCTTGTCGCATTCCTGAAATCGCAGGTCATTAGCTGCGATGTCACAACGCAATTCTGCAATTTCAGTATCGTGCGACACATCTCCGTGCAGCCTTAACATAAAAGCAAGCCCATGTCTAGTGTCTACGGTACGTGTACATGCATATACAATGCTTTCAGACACTATACAGGAAAACTCCTATTAAACAGTATCCAATGCTAAAGAGAGAGTAAAAAACTCTAAACCAAATTATGTGTAAGTGTCACGGGTTACCGCAATAGAGAGGAGCCAGAAAACTGCAGCGTCTGATTGCTCCTTCTCCTGTGCTGAAAAGAAGCACTTCACATTGTTTTTAAATGGTGTTAATTTCTTTTGGCAGTACAAGGGTTAATCGGCCATGTTGGGAGCTCTGGGAGTCTTGGCTCTCAGCTGAGCATGGTCAACCACTCCTATCCCCTATATAATCTGGTTCCTGACTGACACAAGTCATCAGAGTTAGCTTATGCTATATGGCTGGAAGGATAGTATTTTGATGGCTATATGAGAAGGTGTATGGTGGGTTTATCAGTGACTGCTGCGTGGGTTTTTACGTGTGATAATTGCCTTTCCTTCTTCTACTTTGGTTTATCCCCATCCTCCTCTCCTCGATGCATTCCTCTGTTATATGTGAGTGAATATTTGTATGCCTGGTAATTTCAGTTGCCCTTGTTCGTATTGCCTTTTCTGCATGTACTGCGGTGCACGGATGCTTCTCTCTTCCCTGGGTGGGGGAAAGGTAGAGACTCAGGGGAGATACAGAAGATAAGGCAAGATACGTGGACCCGTATCTTCACCTTCAGGAGTAACCCGGAGTAATAGGGCAAGTTAGGGTGCCCCCTAGTGTTAAGGATAGGGAAGGAGGCCCTGGTCCCAGGTCACCCGACAACCGAGCCATGACAGTAAGATTGTGCAGTGAATGTGGAGCTATTGGGCCACAGATCAATCTAATATTACCAATAACATCAAATAGTGCTCACCCAAATCCAGTTGGTGTCTGAATATCTGGAGTGCATGGTCTCCTCCGTGACTTTTTGAGATTATTTCAGTAAACATAAAAATCCATCACATCCATAAACTCAATCTGATGCTTTTTTGAAGATCTAAATGAGAAAACATAGATATGCCAGTCTATGACTGGTTTCGCCAATGCACATTGTTATGAATGTGCTAAAGATGGTTTCTGAGCAAAGGCTCCCTCTGGTGGTTACAGACAGTGCTGAACCTTTCAGCGAGGAAAGGCAATCTGGGATCACGGACTGGTCTGATATAAGGGAAGTTCCCTCCCATGATGGTTGCCGGTGATCAAAAAAAAAAATTTGTAATGAGTTTCGAAAGCGCAATGGGTTATGTTTCTACTGTGGTGACGCCTCTCATACTATTCAGCCAGGTCCCCTCCAGGGGCTTGTGCTCCTCTCAGTTTAACTGGAGCCACTGTTGTTTGTTCATTTGCTTTTTCCTGTTTTTTCAGTGGCTGCGGCTTAGTTTTGTTACACCAGAAAACTGATTTAGGTGGTAGAGGTCGTGTGATCTCAGGTGTTTTTGCAATCAGTAGTGTTGGTATTTTTTAGGGTTTTTTTTGGATTGCAGTGAGTATCCTTTTCTGTACTTTTCTGTCTAGACAGATTGGGCCCCAGCGTTTGCTCATTCTATTTTCTGTCTGTGTCCGTGCTTCTTCTTGTCTAACCGCCATTACATGTTTGGGGGCTTCCTATTTTCTTTGGGGATCTGCTCCAGGGCAGATAGCTTTCATCTTTCTGTCTTTAGGTGTAGTTATCTCTCAGGCTGTGACGAGGCGTCTAGGATCAACGTAGGAACGCTCCATGGCTACCTCTAGTTGTGTGGTTAGTTCAGGTTACTGCAATCCAATAGGTTCCAGCCTCTCTGGTGTATTGCCGTTTTTGCTTATTCTCCACAGCTACCACAGCATAACAGCACATGCTTTGACAAAAAGTCTGTAAGGTTTAAAACATGTCAGAGTATTATTATATTTTCATAGATTGGATATTAGCAATAGAAGATTTCAGCTGGCAGTAACATAACATGGCTTCACCAGAGGACAACAGAATACCTCATGTATGGCGGGGTCTCCAGACTCACAAACTTCGAGGTGGTGCTCAACTCAAGCAGAAGGAATAAGCAGTACTCACTATGGATGTGATTGCAACGTTTCCTTTTCTCCATCAAGATAGTTTGTGGTAAGTCGGATGCACAAGCAGGCAACATCAAAAGGCGACGGCTGTTTCACTCTGTACCAGCAGTTTGTCAATATTGAAAAGGGTTGTCTCCAGCTCTTAAAAAGGTACAGTTGCAAGGGAGGAGAGCGGACTATGCCACTGGTCCAAACTGTCAATGTTCAGGAGCACATTGCTCAGGCATAGCAGAAAGCCAGAGGCAGGGAGTGATGTGCTCCTGAAGATAGAACATTATAACAGACCTATAGCTGTATAGGCATACAGTACAGACCAAAAGTTTGGACACACCTTCTCATTTCAAGATTTTTCTGTATTTTCATGGCTATGAAAATTGTAGAATCACACTGAAGGCATCAAAACTATGAATTAACACATGTGTAATTATACATTACACTTTACAAAAAAAGTGTGAAACAACTGAAAATATGTCTTATATTCTAGATTCTTCAAAGTAGCCACCTTTTGCTTTGATTACTGCTTTGCACACAGAAAAGGTGAACGGATGGATTCTACATGCCTGGTTCCATCGTGAAGCATGGAGGAGGTGGTGTGATGGTGTGGGGGTGCTTTGCTGGTGACACTGTTGGGGATTTATTCAAAATTGAAGGCATAGTGAACCAGAATGGCTACTACAGCATCTTGCAGCAGCATGCTATTCCATACGGTTTGCGTTTAGTTGGACCATGATTTATTTTTCAACAGGACAATGACCCCAAACACACCTCCAGGCAGTGTAAGGGCTATTTGACCAAGAAGGAGAGTGTTGGGGTGCTACGCCAGATGACCTGGCCTCCACAGTCACCAGACCTGAACCCAATCGAGATGGTTTGGGGTGAGCTGGACCGCTCACTGCTTCAATTTTGAATAAATCCCCAACAGTGTCACCAGCAAAGCACCCCCGCACCGTCACACCACCTCCTCCATGCTTCACGGTGGGAACCAGGCATGTAGAGTCCAGCCGTTCACCTTTTCTGCGTGCAAAACAGTAATCAAAGCAAAAGGTGGCTACTATGAAGAATCTAGAATATAAGACATATTTTCAATTGTTTCACACTTTTTTGTAAAGTGTAATGTATAATTCCACATGCGTTAATTCATAGTTTTGATGCCTTCAGTGTGATTCTACAATTTTCATAGTCATGAAAATACAGAAAAATCTTTGAATGAGAAGGTGTGTCCAAACTTTTGGTCTGTACTGTATATGATTGTTGTTTATTATAAGGAGCTGCAATATGCTGACCCTATAAAAATATGAGTCAAATAAAACAATATGCCTTGGCTTTATAATCTTCAGTCCCTCCCAATGTGCTATTGACTGCAGTAGCATTTGAAGCATCACTATACTCATGAGATTGTTTGGTGGTCTCTCTAACATTAACAATTCAGCTGACATTCATCTGATGCAAGTATGTGAATTTTTAGCAGCTCCTAGGTTCTTATCAAATACTTTTAAAGCTCCATAATAAAACGCAACACATAAAGTGTCCCAATTTTTTATGCTCTGATAGTTCTTTTTAATTGACTGAAAATGCAAATGAGAGCAATGAAATCTTCACTGAAGTGAAATGGGGATAACTAAACAAAATGGATTTTTCTGGAGGAGCTTTACACATAAGCTTTTCCCTGAGCATGGCTAAGGAATGAAAATGTAGCTCGTTTGTTTTTTCTGTGGCATTCTCTTACACTTTTCCACTGATGGCAGCCTAAGTAAATAAGTTATATGAGGAAATAGTTTGCTATTTTCAGCTGACTTTTCTTTATTCCCTGTAAAACTAATTTAAGCAGTAATGACTCTTTTTGAAGAATGTCTACACATCTTAGACAACTGTTGGGCAAATGCCTATTCAGCGAACAGCCTTCTCTCTAAGCTCCCCTATATATGAACTCTCAGTTCGGTTGAGCATTTGCATTTTCTACAGGGAGAGAAAAGTAAGCATCATTTGACAGCGGCTTATCTGTCTGCTGAACAAAATGACCAGGCGATTGAGTTCAAACCACCAATCCATCATCTATCATGGGAGAGTCTGGAGGCCCACATACATATTAAATGATCAGCGGATCCTGCCGTAATAAGCGGGTTCATTCAACTGTTATTTAATGTTTGTAGGGGTCTCAAATCACTTATAAACACTTCCTGGAGATATTTTTTTAATCAACTCTGCATCTAGCTCTAGACCAAACGTCTGATCCACTGTTCCCATGTGTAAAGCTGTATTAAAATTTCAGATGAAGCCGCATTTACACTGGAAAAAAAGCGAGAACGAATGTTCTTAAAAATGTTACCCAATGACTGAGCAAAATGCTTGTTCATTGGGTGAAACGATCTTTTGCACAACCCATAAAATAATTGTTTTGGCAGCACATCGTTTGTGTAAACAGGACTCGCACTGCTAAGAACTGCGGTAGCCTATGTGTACTGAGCGATCTATTACAGATCGTTTACTTTGGTCTGCTTGTATAAACAGGCATTGCAAACGATCACCGATTGGTGACTGGCGGTGGTATCGTGCTGCTGGTTGGTCTGTGTAAATGGACCCCCAGTCAGTGTACCAGCAGCCGCCTATCAGGATTTCAACACTCTTTATGAATAGTTAAATGAGTTTTACAAAATTGACCTTTGCTCCCCACTTACACTGACTTTGTTATTTTCTAAAAGGTGTTTAACATGATCTGTTATTATTAGTGATGAGCGAGAATGCTTACCACTACTCGGTACTCACCCGAGCATCTCACTGCTCGAGATGCTCGTAGCTCACCGAGTATTTCCGGGGTTGCTCGGTGGGAGCTCGGGTCCCCTCTCTGCATGTTTGGCGCTCTTTAGAGAGCTAATGAACATGCAGGGATTGTCTGCCACACACTGTAATGCCGCAGCCATGTTGGTTGTGGCATTACAGTGATTGGCTGGCTGCACAGCGTCAGCAGGTCTATATCAGACCTGGCACCGCCATGCTTGTCACAGTCTACTCTGGAATCAGGCACTGTAGTGAAAAGGGCTGATGAGCTAAGGAGAGATTTGCAGAATAGCCCCGGAAGAAGCCCACGTGAAACGCGCGTCGGGGTGCAGCGTGTGACACTCTGACAGCCAGGGGTAAGAACATATAGGGGTTATGACCTGGTGACTGAATAGCGAGGGTATTTATGTGATATTCACACCTCACTTGGGGATTACCACACTTGCAATGTTCTGGTTCTAGGGCCTCTCTAGCATCATCGCACTGGCAATAGATATTTTGACTTATTGCTGTCATTAGTGCTGCACTTTGTTGCACCTAGGACTCTTTCTCAAAACTCTGCCATAATATTTTTGTTTTACTTTGTACTTGTATGTGTGATCTATTGATTAATAAATAATTATAAATTTTTATCTGTGGATATATAGATATATACTCCTTTTTTCTTATGTTTACAATGACACGTGGACAAGTGCTTGTGGGCAGGGACAGTACATCTCGCTGACGGCACACTGGATTAACATAGTGGAAGCCAGGACCACTCCCGACGCCGAGGATTGCGGGTTCTAGGTCAATCAGGGTTGAACCCACAGTCTACAGTTCCTGCACCTCCTCCTCCTCCTCCTCTTCAGCCTCAATCTCTGAAATTACCACATCAGTCACAACCTGCAAGCACTGCAGCACTGCCTCAGCCAAGAGGCAGCAGGCTGTGCTGAAGCTAATATGCTTAGCTGAAAAACCGCACAATGCTGAAGAGTTGTGAACAGCTCTGAAAGAGCAGGCAGATATGTGGCTGACACTGTTGAACCTACAGCCAGGCATGGTAATGTGTGACAATGACCGGAACCTAGTGGCGGCTCTGAGGCGAGGCGAGCTCACACAAGTACCATGCCTGGCCCATGTGCTTAACCTCATAATTCAGTGGTTTCTCAAAACCAACTCGGAGCCGCCAGATCTGCTTGTCAAAGTACGCCACCTGTGTGCCCATTTTAGAAAGTCAGCTACAGCTTCCATCGCTCTTGCCGTGCTTCAGCAGCGTTTGCATCTTCCAGCTCACCAACTGGTTGTGATGTCCCCAGGCATTGGAACACTACACTGCAGATGTTGGGAAGGATTTCTGAGAAGAAGAGGGCAATTGTTGACTACAAACATCAACAAGGCCGTCGGAATTCAGTTTAGACTCCACAGATAAGACCTCAGGAGTGGACATGGATGTCAGACATATGTACCATACTCCAAAACTTTGAGAACTCCACCAAGATGGTGAGCGGCGATGATGCCATAATTAGTGTCAATATCTCGCTTCTCTGTGTTCTGAAATGCTCTCTGCTCACAATCAAAGAGGATGCATTGCAGGCGGAGCATGATGAGATGGAGCAAGGAACCATACAGGGTGATTACACACATCACAACCTCATCTCATCCCAATGTGGATTGGCTGAAAATGACAAAGAGGAGGAGGAAGAACAGGAGCTAGTTTCATGCGCTATAGACGGTACTACCTGCACAACTGTCATACCATCTGTTCAGCGTGGATAGCCTAAGAACAGGGAGGAGAGCATGGTCAGTCGTCCTCTTGGTGAGGACATGGAAGTCTTGCCTGTTAGCAGTCTGGCACGCATGGCTGAGTTTATGTTACGTTGCCTTTCCCGTGACCCTCGCTTCTCCAAATTTTGGGTGACAGTCATTACTGGTTGGTGACACTTCTAGACCCACGCTACAAGAACTTTCTATCTTTTATTCCTGAGGTGGACAGGTCTACTAAAATGGGGCAGTACCAGAAGGCCACTGTTGCGGAATTATTAAAAAAATTCCCATCTGAAAACGCTGGTGGCAGAGGTCACAGTTCGTTGGACCACCAAGGAGTACAGGCAAGAGAGACACAACTCCAATCCAGCAGCGTCAGGGGAACACTGTCAAAGTTCTGGGAGAGTTTTCTCAGACCCTCCCATCGCACACTCCCTGAGGCGTGGAGTACTCTCACAAGGAGTGCAAAGTTTGGGAAGATCATACCAATGTCCTCCGTGATTCCTCTGTGCCTTATAATTATTGGGTATCCAAGCTGGACACGTGGCATGAACTGGCACTCTACGCCTTGGAGGTCCTGGCCTGCCCTGCCACTAGCATTTTGTCAGAGCTGGTTTTTAGGCTATGTGACCACATTGCAGAAATGCAGCATTTCCGCAACTCCCCGCCGCGGGTGAAACGCATGCGGAATTTGCATGTGCTTTCTCGCAAAACACAAGCGTTATGCAAGCGTTTTTAGCTTGCTGAATTCAAGCACTTTTCCAAGCGATTTAAAGCATCGCTTGGAAAAGTGATTGACAGGTTGGTCACACTTGTCAAGCATAGTGCTTGACAAGTGTGACCAACTTTTTACTATTGATGCTGCCTATGTAGCATCAATAGTTAAAGATAGAATGTTAAAAATAATAAAAAAATAAAAAATATGGATATACTCACCCTATTTTTTATTTTAATTCTATTTTTAACAGGAATATGGTACCCAGGGCATGGAGGAAAGTCTCATCTCCTCCAGACCCTGGGTACCATCTGCACATGAAACGCTCATATTACGCAAGGTGGGCATAGCCACATGTGTAAAGTGAGCATTTCAATGGAATCCTATGGCGGCGGAATCGCCGCGATTCTGCAAAATTAATGAACATGCTGTGTTTTTTTACCGCAAAGCAATTCCGCAGTGGAAAAAAAATGCAGCATGGGCACAGCAATTGCGCAATGTATTTAAAATTAATGGAATCCGTTTTGTAAGCGGTTTTTAGGCGTTTCCGAAGTGGAAAAACTGCTGTGGAAATGCTTAAAAAAACGCAACGTGGGCTCATAGCCTTAGTGCCGCTGGTGGAATTATAACTAATAAGCACATCCGCCTGTCAACTGAAAATACTGACAGACTGACTCTTATAATAATGAACAAGGCCTGGATTGGGTCAGACTTCTCAACACCACCAAATGATAGCAGCGTAACATAAACTCAAACCCAGTGTCTTTTTTGGGAGGTCTATTCCCATGCACCTTTTCATACCCACACATGGGTATACACTTCCTGATTTTGGCTATTTGCTGTTGTCCTCCTCTTTCTCCTCATCCTCGTCATCCACCACCATATCACCAGGGTGAGAGTGGTCCGTGATGCAATACCCACATAATTTTTTTAAAGGGTGTTTATGATGCCCCTAAAAAAAATTGTTATACAATCTAAATTCACTATGAGTTTATCTTTTTGGTATTTAGGAAGAAAGCCAATGCAAACATGGGGAAAGCACGCAAACGCCGTGCAGTTGTTAACCTCCGTCAGATTGGTCAGATTTTGTTGTGAAAGCAAGGCTTTTATTCCCTGAGGCAATGAATCCATTTACTAACCAAATGTTCCTCACCTATCGCCTCTCTATTCTCCATAGAGTATAAGAGATGTAACCTGATGCCGAAAGGTGATTATAGTCCTTTTGCTGATTTCACCTTTTTTTCAGAGTGAAGGATGAGTTCAGGAGGCAGGGGAGAGAGGAATAGGTCGCTCATAAGTGGCGAAAGAAGCACATTTTTGGAATAAGTTAAAATACAAAATTGCTTCTATGCACACATACAGTACTATTGATTTATGCAAAGATTGTTGAAACCAGTGACCATTTTATAATCAAAAATAAGGCTTTGGCAAATACTGAGCAAGTT
>JARQOD010000004.1:168029453-168290849 GCA_033576555.1 Oophaga sylvatica | reverse complement strand
AAAAACCAAGGAACTATTTTCAGAGCGGTTAAAAGTGATACCAAACAAAACCGCAGCAAAGAGTGCCCAATACTGTAAAGGCGGGAAACATTAAAAAAACCCCCAGAAAAAACAGCCAACTACGGTGCAGCTTCTAGTTTTAAAAAAAAGGGGAGATTAACTAAATGAAAAAAAACAAAGGAGTCTCATGGGGGATTTTGGACCATTTCCGATCATTCCAGATTATTTCCAAAAAAACAACAAACAAAAAAAAATTTAAAATTTCAAAAACAAACACAATTTCAGATAAGAATTCCCAACAAATAGTAAATTATTTTTATTTAACCCCCCTTTGGGTTGAATTCCCCAAAGGAAAATCCAGGGTTCCTTCTGTTTAGAAAATTAGCCTGTCCCTTCTGAGGGGGGGGCCCCACGAAACCCCCAATCTCAGCTGACTAACCGGGCCCCCATTTTTCACAAAATGCTTTTTCTCGTCCATCATTTTCGTCCTGTAGTACTCTTGTGTTTGCTTACCTGGCCTGATTCCCTCGCTCCCCTTTGTACATGAGCCCACAGGGGCACAAAAATATAGATTACATCGGTTAAAAGGGAAATACCTTTCCCCGGGATCCAAAGGTTAAACCAATTTGAGTGCCCGAACTACCCCCCTTAATAATTGCCACAACGCACAGTTCAAACATGGAAAAATTTCCATTCCCGGAGGGCCCCCAAATCAATGTTAATTTTTTTTAAAGTCCAAATTAATTTGATGCCTATTTTTAAATTCTCCTGCCTATATAAAAGAAGGGGCTTTGCGCAAATTCAGTTATTTTCCGGAAACTCTATCAAACCCAAAAGCTTGTTAAAGATATTCCCTTTTTACCACTAATGGAAAAAGGGAACAAAAGGGACCTTTTGGGGAAAACCCCTTTTACTTTTTGTTCTCACATCTTAAATTTTTTAAAGGGCCCTTTTTCTTAATTTTTTAAAGGCCCCCTCTCGGAAAACCCCTTCATAAATTTCTCAACTTGTTAAACCCCTTCACCCAAAACATTCCCTTAACTATCCTAGTACTCTCAGTTGGCCCAAGGCAAGACTCTATCATTTTTTTGGGATGATTACTAAAAAAAAACCAGAAACGTTCCTGTCTGTGTCCTTTATGAACAAAATCATTGCATAACCTTTCCTTATGTTATACCAGGTATCAAAAAATTGAATTGGTCAAAAAAGTGTCTGGTAAACTTCGCTCAGGAAAAATCATATTCAGATGACTAGGGAAAAGATCCAATTTTTCATGTTCCCTTCCCAAACAAAAAATTCGTCAAATGTAGCCCCACCGGCTGAATGGCCCAGTGGAGGACTGTAACGCGGGCCCCTCGGTCCGCCATGAGATTTTGAAAGGGGCCCACTTTGGGACCCATGGCGGAAAAAAGAAAACTGCAGGAATTATCTCCCCAAAAAAAAAAAAATTCCTTTGGGAAAAACCAACAGTGCCAGGACCAGCTGGCACCACGGGGCCTGCAGACCCCGCCAGGCCACCCCAACACCCCCCAAAACCCCTCGTTCATTTAAGGAGGGTACAGTGACACAACATCAAATGAAATGAGAATTTATTTTCCCCGTGGTAAAGGCCTAAAACTTTTAAAAAAAAAGGTTAGATCTAATAAGGTTTTTGGCCCCCATGCAAAGTGACCAACCCTTGTCTAGAAAATAGATACTTTTTGCAAAAAAAAACCCCACCCAAAATTTTTCGGGCGTCCAGGGGTCCCTTTGATTTTTATGGATTTTTTTGGCAGGGGTACCGAATCGGGGTACCGGAAAAAATTCCCCAAAAAAAACAGAAATTTCTGGGGTAACAGCCCTTTTTAAACCATCGATCAAAATTTTAATCACTCTGAAAAAAAAGGGGTGGGTCTTTGGAACTTAGCAAAAACTGCCGTATCCAATAAATGACCACAAATCTCGGCCCGGAAATTTTGGGGGGTCCTCACCCAGGGCCCCGCCCTTTTTCCCCGCCCTGATGGTGGGCTTTTTCAACGAGAGCTGTCCAAAAACCCGCCCCCATGTATTTAAATTCCCCTGAAGGACCCACACCTCTCATCTCAATCTAGCTATGCCTTTTCAAAAATTGGATTTTGTTCCACAAAATTTTTTTAAAAAGGGGGGTTAAAAATTACTTTTTTTTTTAAAAGGCCAAAAAACCCCTTTTTAAAAAAAAGCCCCTAGGGCTTTTTATTTTAAGGGAGGTATACCAACATTCTCATTAAAATAAATGCTAAATTTAGCCCCCAAAAAAAGGGCAAAAAAATTACTTCAATTTGAACCAACCCCGGATTTGGTTTGGGCCCAAAAATAAAAACCCTTTGGACAATATTTACGGGCCTCATCAGAAAAAGTTCAAGTTTAAAAAATTTACCCCCAAGCTCTTTTTTTTTTGGGGCTCTCTTTTCCCTTGTTCCCTGTTCTAAAAGTGGTTGCGGAGGGACTGGCTTTTTTGTGTTAATTCTCTGCCGTCGGTTTTTTACCACCTCCCTTTTTGGCCCCCTTTTTCCCCCAAATTTTCCATCTTTCCCTTTTCCCAAAAAATGGAAGAAAGGGTACAAAAAAAATTTGGATCATCAGGAGTCGGACTCTGCCGTGGTAAAAACCCAAAACTCTCTTTCCTTGTCTTTTGTCTCCCTTTTTTGCGAGGTTGTGAAAAAAAAATTTGTTTTTGGGGTGGTTCTATGCTCCCCCCTGCAAAAAAAAAGTGCCAGCCCCGAATTCAGCTCCAAACCATTTTTTTTTTTTTTATTTTTTTTAATGTACCACAAAAAATTCAAAAATTTCTAACCCCAAAAGGTCTTAACGTGCCCCCTTGTTGTGTGTAAAATGGTAGCAGCTGTTTCTCCAGACCCGATTTTTTTTTACTAGTGCATTTCGTGGGGAAAAAATTATTTCGGGGCATTGTCAAAAGATACTTTTTGGTAAACGATTCAAACTTGTTACGAAAAGATATTATCCCCCATAATGGGGCGCAGATGGGGTTAGCCCCATGGTTCTTTGCCCCCTGTGGTACTCACATGGTCGGGGTCAATTCTTGTAAAAATACTTTTTCTCTTTTCATATCCCTTTTCAACTCTTTTAGTGGTTTATTTGAAAGCTATCCATGTGTGCTTTTGCTAGGATTCTTTGCATCTCGCCCCTGTAAGAGAAATGGGCTTGTCCGTACACCCCCCCCCGGTTAAAATATCATATCTCCATGACGGTGCAAAGTCTGCCAGGACCAAAAATCCACAAATATTCAAGCAGTGACAGCACTCGGGATTTTTAAGGAGCACGTTCAAAATTTGGGGACCAAAAGAACGAATCCAACAAAAAAAAGGAACAACCAAACCCCGGGAGAAGTAAAAAAATTTATTCACCACAAAAAACACACGTTTCGGCCATGTTGGGGCCCTTTTTCATATAAAAAATGGGCAAAAAGGTGTCCTTAAAAAGGTGTGGAGAAGCCAATCACCATCCAGGAACCGCCCACAGTGCAAATAGATATATATAACATTTAATACAGCAATATACAATTTAAAACAGTGATCAAAGCAGAGGTAGTGACATCACAAAGAAAATACTGCAAAGTACAAAAAACAGCATATAATATTCAAGAGATTACTCCATGTAAACAGTATCACAATATCTGTCTACCAATAGATGATCTGTTCTTATACACACCCATCATAATGCTTGTACCAATCATGTGCTCACTAACTGCATCGTCCTCCATGTCCAATCAGTATCTGCTCATCAGCACTTACTCAGAGCTCTCTTCCAATCGCCCACAGGAACACAGTTCAGAAGACACATTTAGCACACCCCCCTTTTGTGGTAAACAAAAGCACATGTTCAGAGGTCGTCACAGCAAACGCTGAGTGGATCATGTGACCACCAGTGTCAGCAGACATCCGACCATGTGACCGCCAGCATCATCAAAGGTCCCGTCGCATGATGACCACATCATAGACCTCCATTTAAAGAAGTCACGGCCAAAAAGCAAAATATCACGTGATCACAGGCATCATCCGACACCCGGTCACATGATTTGATATGGGCAAAAAAAAAAAAAAAACGCGCATGCGCAATGGGTTGTACCAGGGCTTCAGCTGGTCACATGACCATCAATGTCACAAAACCAACGGAACTATATTCAGAGCTGGCTAAAAGTGTATACCAAACACAAACCACAGCAGAAGAGTGCTCAATACTCTAAAGGCGAGGAAAAATTGAAAACTCCCAGCAAAATACAGCCAACTACAGTGTGCAGCTTACTAGTTTATACAGAAAAGGGGAGATTAACTAAATGTACAAAAAACATAAGTGATGTCATCATCAGGGATTATTAGGTCACCATATGCTCCGATCACTCCAGATTATATTCCTAAAAAAACAACAAACACAAATAAAATATATATCTAAAAACAAACACAGAATTCAGATGCAAGAATTACCTAGCACAAATATGTAAATTATATTCTATATTCAACCCCTTTGGTTGTAATGTCCCCAAAACGGAAATCCAACGGAGTTCCTTCTGTTTGAGCAACTTAGTCCTGTCACCACCTCTCCTGAGGGGTGGAACCCATCGATAACCCTAAATCTCAGCTGACTAACCAGGTGCCCACATTCTACAAAATGCTTAGATACTGGCAGCTCCATCATTTTCGTCCTGATAGTACTCTTGTGTTTGCTTATCCTGGCCTTGACTTCCATCGTCGTCTCACCTATGTACATGAGTCCACACGGGCACACAAGCATATAGATTACATAGCTGGATGTACAGGAATACCGTTCCTGGATCCGAAAGCGTTGACCAGTATAAAGTGCCCGAAACTATCTCCCTTAATCATATTGCCACAACAAGCACAGTTCAAACATGGAAAATTTCCATTCCTCGGAGGGCCCAAAGTCAACTGTCTAAATATTTTTGAAGATCCAATATCAGATTTGACTAGCCTATCTTTCAAATTACGTCCTCGCCTATATGAAAGTAATGGCTTGTGCGCAAATTCAGTTACTTCCGGTAAACCTCTATGCAATAGGCCCCAATGCTTGTTCAAGATATTCCCTATTTTACCACTAATAGGGCAATAGGTAGAGACAAAAGGGACTCTTTTAGGGAGAACCCTAGTACGTTTTGTTCTCACATCTTCCAATGTTGTCTTCAAGGCCTTCTCCTTGAATTTTCTAAGGTCCCTCTCAGGATAACCCCTTCTAATAAATTTCTCACACATCTGTTCAAGCCTTCTATCCAAAACAGCCTCATCCTTAACTATCCTACGTACTCTCAGCATCTGGCTCCAAGGCAGAGACTCTATCATTTTTCTTGGATGATTACTATCGAAAACCAGAAGACTGTTCCTGTCTGTGTCCTTTATGAACAAATCAGTGCATAACTTCCATTATGTTTATACACTAGAGTATCAAGAAATTGAATCTGGTCAAAGGAATGTGTCATGGTAAACTTCAGCTCAGGAAAAATCATATTCAGATAACTATGGAAAGATACCAGATCATTCATGTTCCCTTCCCAAACACAAAAAATATCGTCAATGTAGCGCCACCAGGCTCTGACATGGCGCCAGTGGATGGAACTGTACACATGCTGGTCCTCGAGTACCGCCATGTAGATGTTTGCATAAGTGGGCGCCACATTGGACCCCATGGCGGTACCACGCAACTGCAGGATGTAGTCATCCCCAAAAAGAAAAAAATTCTTCTGAGGACAAACTCCAACAGTGCCAGGACCAGCTGTGCACCATCTGGGGCCATGTCAGAGCCCGCCAGCGCCACACCAACAGCCTCCAAACCTCGTTCATGTTTAATGGAGGTGTACAGTGACACAACATCAAATGAAATGAGAATTGTATCTTCCGTGATGTCAAGGCCCTCAATCTTACTCAGAAAATGGTTAGTATCCATAATATAGGATTTGGCCTCCATAGCAAAGTGACGCAACACCTTGTCTAGAAAGATAGATACTCTACTGCATAAAGAACCCCCCCAGACACTATCGGGCGTCCAGGGGGATCCAATAGATTTTTATGGATTTTAGGCAGGGTGTACAGAATCGGAGTCACCGGAAATTCCACCAAAAGAAAATCAGAAAGTTTCTGGTCTATCAGACCATTAGATAATGACTCATCGATCAACATTCTTAACTCACTCTGAAAACAAGGTGTGGGATCTTTAGGCAACTTAGCATAAACTGCCGTATCCAATAAGCTGACTACAAATCTCGGCCCGGTATTTATGGGTATCCATCACCACCAGGGCCCCGCCTTTGTCGGCTGCCCTGATGGTGATGGCTTTGTACCCGAGAGTCTGTCCAACACCTGCCTCTCACTGTATGTTAAATTCCCTCTTCTGAATGGACCCACACCATCTCGTCTCAATCTAGCTATGTCCTTTTCAACCAATTGGATGTATGATTCCACAAAACTGTTTTTAACAGGAGGTTGAAAGTTACTTTTGTTATAAAGGCCAAAATCCTGTAAAGCAAAGCCCCTAGAGGCATCATTAGTTGAAGCAGTAGGTATACCAACATTCTCATTAAAATAAACTGCTAATCTTAGCCTCCTAAAAAAGGCAAAAAGATCACATTCAATGTTGAACCAATCTGGATAGTTGGTAGGGCAAAATGAAAGTCCTTTGGACAATACTTTACAGTCCTCATCAGTAAGTGTACAAGATGAAATATTTACCACCAAGCTCTTCTGTTCTATGTGGCTCTCTTCTTCCCTTCGTTCCGTGTTCTCATAGATGGATTGCGAGAGGTACTCGGCATCTGAGTGTCTACTTCTCTGCCGTCGGTGTTTCTTACCACCTCTCCTTGGCCTCCTTTTGCCACATTGTCCACCCTTCCTTTCCCTAAAAAATGAGAAGAAGAGGGTACACAAAAATTGGAGTCATCAGTAGAGTCGGACTCTGCCGTGGTGAAACCAAATCTCTTCTGTTCCTTTGTCTGTTGTCTCCTTCTTCTGCGAGGTTGTGCAAAGGAATCCTGTTTCTTTAGGTGGTTCTACGTGCTCCACCCTGCCAAGAAAAAACGTGTCCAGTCCTGTAATCTTCAGCATCACGAAACCATTTAGTTTTTTTTCGTTTTTTCAATGTCACCACGAAATTTCAACAATTTCTCATCCAAATGTGTCTTAAACGTGTCCCATTTTGTGCTGTCAACTGCTAGTCAGCTGTTTCTCCAGATCATCGATTTTGTTCTTCACTAGTGCCATTTCTGTGTGGAGAAACTCGATATTCAGGAGCATTAGATCAAATGAATATTATTAGTATCGATTCAAACTTGTTACAGAAAAGCATATTATCCGCCATCAATGTGGGCCGCAGATGCGGCCTTAGTCCACGTGGAATTCTATGACTCTGTGGTACTCACATAGAGTCATGGCATGCAATTCGTGTGAGATATACTTTCTCCTCTCATTTTCATATCTCTTATTCAACATCTCTATAGTAGGTTTATTTAGAAAAGACATATCCATCTGTGCTCTAGCTAGGATTCTCTTAGCATCATCGTCCGTGTAAGAGAAAATAGCGGCATTGTCCAGTACAGCCACCTCTGGTTCAAGTATCATAGTCTCCATGACCGGTGCACGTCTGCCAGGATCCAAAGTCCACAAATATTCAAGCAGCTGACAGCACTCGGGAGTTATCAAGGATGCACGTTCAGAAGTTCGGGGATCCAAACGAACGAAGTCCAACAGAAAAAAAGGAACAGCATCCAATCCAGGTAGAAGTATGAAAAAACTTTATTCAGCCACCATAAAACACGACGTTTCGGCCATTTTAGGCCTTTATCAAGTATACAAAATAGGGCAAAATGGTGTCCTTAAATGGTGTGGAGAAGCCAATCACCATCCAGGAACCGCCCACAGTGCAAATAGATATATAACATTTAATACAGCAATATACAATTTAAAACAGTGATCAAAGCAGAGTAATGACATCACAAAGAAAATACTGCAAAGTACAAAAAACAGCATATAATATTCAAGAGATTACTCCATGTAAACAGTATCACAATATCTGTCTACCAATAGATGATCTGTTCTTATACACACCCATCATAATGTCTTGTACCAATCATGTGCTCACTAACTGCATCGTCCTCCATGTCCAATCAGTATCTGCTCATCAGCACTTACTCAGAGCTCTCTTCCAATCGCCCACAGGAACACAGTTCAGAAGACACATTTAGCACACCCCCCTTTGTGGTAAACAAAAGCACATGTTCAGAGGTCGTCACAGCAGAACGCTGAGTGGATCATGTGACCACCAGTGTCAGCAGACATCCGACCATGTGACCGCCAGCATCATCAAAGGTCCCGTCGCATGATGACCACATCATAGACCTCCATTTAAAGAAGTCACGGCCAAAAAGCAAAATATCACGTGATCACAGGCATCATCCGACACCCGGTCACATGATTTGATATGGGCAAAAAAAAAAAAAAAAACGCCATGCGCAATGGGTTGTACCAGGGCTTCAGCTGGTCACATGACCATCAATGTCACAAAACCAACGGAACTATATTCAGAGCTGGCTAAAAGTGTATACCAAACACAAACCCAGCAGAAGAGTGCTCAATACTCTAAAGGCGAGGAAACATTGAAAACTCCCAGCAAAATACAGCCAACTACAGTGTGCAGCTTACTAGTTTATACAGAAAAGGGGAGATTAACTAAATGTACAAAAAACATAAGTGATGTCATCATCAGGGATTATTAGGTCACCATATGCTCCGATCATCCAGATTATATTCCTAAAAAAACAACAAACACAAATAAAATATATATCTAAAAACAAACACAGAATTCAGATGCAAGAATTACCTAGCACAAATATGTAAATTATATTCTATATTCAACCCCTTTGGTTGTAATGTCCCCAAAACGGAAATCCAACGGAGTTCCTTCTGTTTGAGCAACTTAGTCCTGTCACCACCTCTCCTGAGGGGTGGAACCCCATCGATAACCCTAAATCTCAGCTGACTAACCAGGTGCCCACATTCTACAAAATGCTTAGATACTGGCAGCTCCATCATTTTCGTCCTGATAGTACTCTTGTGTTTGCTTATCCTGGCCTTGACTTCCATCGTCGTCTCACCTATGTACATGAGTCCACACGGGCACACAAGCATATAGATTACATAGCTGGATGTACAGGAATACCGTTCCTGGATCCGAAAGCGTTGACCAGTATAAGAGTGCCCGAAACTATCTCCCTTAATCATATTGCCACAACAAGCACAGTTCAAACATGGAAAATTTCCATTCCTCGGAGGGCCCAAAGTCAACTGTCTAAATATTTTTGAAGATCCAATATCAGATTTGACTAGCCTATCTTTCAAATTACGTCCTCGCCTATATGAAAGTAATGGCTTGTGCGCAAATTCAGTTACTTCCGGTAAACCTCTATGCAATAGGCCCCAATGCTTGTTCAAGATATTCCCTATTTTACCACTAATAGGGCAATAGGTAGAGACAAAAGGGACTCTTTTAGGGAGAACCCTAGTACGTTTTGTTCTCACATCTTCCAATGTTGTCTTCAAGGCCTTCTCCTTGAATTTTCTAAGGTCCCTCTCAGGATAACCCCTTCTAATAAATTTCTCACACATCTGTTCAAGCCTTCTATCCAAAACAGCCTCATCCTTAACTATCCTACGTACTCTCAGCATCTGGCTCCAAGGCAGAGACTCTATCATTTTTCTTGGATGATTACTATCGAAAACCAGAAGACTGTTCCTGTCTGTGTCCTTTATGAACAAATCAGTGCATAACTTTCCATTATGTTTATACACTAGAGTATCAAGAAATTGAATCTGGTCAAAGGAATGTGTCATGGTAAACTTCAGCTCAGGAAAAATCATATTCAGATAACTATGGAAAGATACCAGATCATTCATGTTCCCTTCCCAAACACAAAAAATATCGTCAATGTAGCGCCACCAGGCTCTGACATGGCGCCAGTGGATGGAACTGTACACATGCTGGTCCTCGAGTACCGCCATGTAGATGTTTGCATAAGTGGGCGCCACATTGGACCCCATGGCGGTACCACGCAACTGCAGGATGTAGTCATCCCCAAAAAGAAAAAAATTCTTTCTGAGGACAAACTCCAACAGTGCCAGGACCAGCTGTGCACCATCTGGGGCCATGTCAGAGCCCGCCAGCGCCACACCAACAGCCTCCAAACCTCGTTCATGTTTAATGGAGGTGTACAGTGACACAACATCAAATGAAATGAGAATTGTATCTTCCGTGATGTCAAGGCCCTCAATCTTACTCAGAAAATGGTTAGTATCCATAATATAGGATTTGGCCTCCATAGCAAAGTGACGCAACACCTTGTCTAGAAAGATAGATACTCTTACTGCATAAAGAACCCCGCCCAGACACTATCGGGCGTCCAGGGGGATCCAATAGATTTTTATGGATTTTAGGCAGGGTGTACAGAATCGGAGTCACCGGAAATTCCACCAAAAGAAAATCAGAAAGTTTCTGGTCTATCAGACCATTAGATAATGCCTCATCGATCAACATTCTTAACTCACTCTGAAAACAAGGTGTGGGATCTTTAGGCAACTTAGCATAAACTGCCGTATCCAATAGCTGACTACAAATCTCGGCCCGGTATTTATGGGTATCCATCACCACCAGGGCCCCGCCTTTGTCGGCTGCCCTGATGGTGATGGCTTTATTACCCGAGAGTCTGTCCAACACCTGCCTCTCACTGTATGTTAAATTCCCTCTTCTGAATGGACCCACACCATCTCGTCTCAATCTAGCTATGTCCTTTTCAACCAATTGGATGTATGATTCCACAAAACTGTTTTTAACAGGAGGTTGAAAGTTACTTTTGTTATAAAGGCCAAAATCCTGTAAAGCAAAGCCCTAGAGGCATCATTAGTTGAAGCAGTAGGTATACCAACATTCTCATTAAAATAAACTGCTAATCTTAGCCTCCTAAAAAAGGCAAAAAGATCACATTCAATGTTGAACCAATCTGGATAGTTGGTAGGGCAAAATGAAAGTCCTTTGGACAATACTTTACAGTCCTCATCAGTAAGTGTACAAGATGAAATATTTACCACCAAGCTCTTCTGTTCTATGTGGCTCTCTTCTTCCCTTCGTTCCGTGTTCTCATAGATGGATTGCGAGAGGTACTCGGCATCTGAGTGTCTACTTCTCTGCCGTCGGTGTTTCTTACCACCTCTCCTTGGCCTCCTTTTGCCACATTGTCCATCTTTCCTTTCCCTAAAAAATGAGAAGAAGAGGGTACACAAAAATTGGAGTCATCAGTAGAGTCGGACTCTGCCGTGGTGAAACCAAATCTCTTCTGTTCCTTTGTCTGTTGTCTCCTTCTTCTGCGAGGTTGTGCAAAGGAATCCTGTTTCTTGTAGGTGGTTCTACGTGCTCCACCCTGCCAAGAAAAAACGTGTCCAGTCCTGTAATCTTCAGCATCACGAAACCATTTAGTTTTTTTCGTTTTTTCAATGTCACCACGAAATTTCAACAATTTCTCATCCAAATGTGTCTTAAACGTGTCCCATTTTGTGCTGTCAACTGCTAGTCAGCTGTTTCTCCAGATCATCGATTTTGTTCTTCACTAGTGCCATTTCTGTGTGGAGAAACTCGATATTCAGGAGCATTAGATCAAATGAATACTTATTAGTATCGATTCAAACTTGTTACAGAAAAGCATATTATCCGCCATCAATGTGGGCCGCAGATGCGGCCTTAGTCCACATGGAATTCTATGACTCTGTGGTACTCACATAGAGTCATGGCATGCAATTCGTGTGAGATATACTTTCTCCTCTCATTTTCATATCTCTTATTCAACATCTCTATAGTAGGTTTATTTAGAAAAGACATATCCATCTGTGCTCTAGCTAGGATTCTCTTAGCATCATCGTCCGTGTAAGAGAAAATAGCGGCATTGTCCAGTACACCCACCTCTGGTTCAAGTATCATAGTCTCCATGACCGGTGCACGTCTGCCAGGATCCAAAGTCCACAAATATTCAAGCAGCTGACAGCACTCGGGAGTTATCAAGGATGCACGTTCAGAAGTTCGGGGATCCAAACGAACGAAGTCCAACAGAAAAAAGGAACAGCATCCAATCCAGGTAGAAGTATGAAAAAACTTTATTCAGCCACCATAAAACACGACGTTTCGGCCATTTTAGGCCTTTATCAAGTATACAAAATAGGGCAAAATGGTGTCCTTAAATGGTGTGGAGAAGCCAATCACCATCCAGGAACCGCCCACAGTGCAAATAGATATATAACATTTAATACAGCAATATACAATTTAAAACAGTGATCAAAGCAGAGGTAATGACATCACAAAGAAAATACTGCAAAGTACAAAAAACAGCATATAATATTCAAGAGATTACTCCATGTAAACAGTATCACAATATCTGTCTACCAATAGATGATCTGTTCTTATACACACCCATCATAATGCTTGTACCAATCATGTGCTCACTAACTGCATCGTCCTCCATGTCCAATCAGTATCTGCTCATCAGCACTTACTCAGAGCTCTCTTCCAATCGCCCACAGGAACACAGTTCAGAAGACACATTTAGCACACCCCCTTTGTGGTAAACAAAAGCACATGTTCAGAGGTCGTCACAGCAGAACGCTGAGTGGATCATGTGACCACCAGCGTCAGCAGACATCCGACCATGTGACCGCCAGCATCATCAAAGGTCCCGTCGCATGATGACCACATCATAGACCTCCATTTAAAGAAGTCACGGCCAAAAAGCAAAATATCACGTGATCACAGGCATCATCCGACACCCGGTCACATGATTTGATATGGGCAAAAAAAAAAAAAAAACGCGCATGCGCAATGGGTTGTACCAGGGCTTCAGCTGGTCACATGACCATCAATGTCACAAAACCAACGGAACTATATTCAGAGCTGGCTAAAAGTGTATACCAAACACAAACGCAGCAGAAGAGTGCTCAATACTGTAAAGGCGAGGAAACATTGAAAACTCCCAGCAAAATACAGCCAACTACAGTGTGCAGCTTACTAGTTTATACAAAAAGGGGAGATTAACTAAATGTACAAAAAACATAAGTGATGTCATCATCAGGGATTATTAGGTCACCATATGCTCCGATCATTCCAGATTATATTCCTAAAAAAACAACAAACACAAATAAAATATATATCTAAAAACAAACACAGAATTCAGATGCAAGAATTACCTAGCACAAATATGTAAATTATATTCTATATTCAACCCCTTTGGTTGTAATGTCCCCAAAACGGAAATCCAACGGAGTTCCTTCTGTTTGAGCAACTTAGTCCTGTCACCACCTCTCCTGAGGGGTGGAACCCCATCGATAACCCTAAATCTCAGCTGACTAACCAGGTGCCCACATTCTACAAAATGCTTAGATACTGGCAGCTCCATCATTTTCGTCCTGATAGTACTCTTGTGTTTGCTTATCCTGGCCTTGACTTCCATCGTCGTCTCACCTATGTACATGAGTCCACACGGGCACACAAGCATATAGATTACATAGCTGGATGTACAGGAATACCGTTCCTGGATCCGAAAGCGTTGACCAGTATAGAGTGCCCGAAACTATCTCCCTTAATCATATTGCCACAACAAGCACAGTTCAAACATGGAAAATTTCCATTCCTCGGAGGGCCCAAAGTCAACTGTCTAAATATTTTTGAAGATCCAATATCAGATTTGACTAGCCTATCTTTCAAATTACGTCCTCGCCTATATGAAAGTAATGGCTTGTGCGCAAATTCAGTTACTTCCGGTAAACCTCTATGCAATAGGCCCCAATGCTTGTTCAAGATATTCCCTATTTTACCACTAATAGGGCAATAGGTAGAGACAAAAGGGACTCTTTTAGGGAGAACCCTAGTACGTTTTGTTCTCACATCTTCCAATGTTGTCTTCAAGGCCTTCTCCTTGAATTTTCTAAGGTCCCTCTCAGGATAACCCCTTCTAATAAATTTCTCACACATCTGTTCAAGCCTTCTATCCAAAACAGCCTCATCCTTAACTATCCTACGTACTCTCAGCATCTGGCTCCAAGGCAGAGACTCTATCATTTTTCTTGGATGATTACTATCGAAAACCAGAAGACTGTTCCTGTCTGTGTCCTTTATGAACAAATCAGTGCATAACTTCCATTATGTTTATACACTAGAGTATCAAGAAATTGAATCTGGTCAAAGGAATGTGTCATGGTAAACTTCAGCTCAGGAAAAATCATATTCAGATAACTATGGAAAGATACCAGATCATTCATGTTCCCTTCCCAAACACAAAAAATATCGTCAATGTAGCGCCACCAGGCTCTGACATGGCGCCAGTGGATGGAACTGTACACATGCTGGTCCTCGAGTACCGCCATGTAGATGTTTGCATAAGTGGGCGCCACATTGGACCCCATGGCGGTACCACGCAACTGCAGGAATGTAGTCATCCCCAAAAAGAAAAAAATTCTTTCTGAGGACAAACTCCAACAGTGCCAGGACCAGCTGTGCACCATCTGGGGCCATGTCAGAGCCCGCCAGCGCCACACCAACAGCCTCCAAACCTCGTTCATGTTTAATGGAGGTGTACAGTGACACAACATCAAATGAAATGAGAATTGTATCTTCCGTGATGTCAAGGCCCTCAATCTTACTCAGAAAATGGTTAGTATCCATAATATAGGATTTGGCCTCCATAGCAAAGTGACGCAACACCTTGTCTAGAAAGATAGATACTCTATTGCATAAAGAACCCCCCCAGACACTATCGGGCGTCCAGGGGGATCCAATAGATTTTTATGGATTTTAGGCAGGGTGTACAGAATCGGAGTCACCGGAAATTCCACCAAAAGAAAATCAGAAAGTTTCTGGTCTATCAGACCATTAGATAATGCCTCATCGATCAACATTCTTAACTCACTCTGAAAACAAGGTGTGGGATCTTTAGGCAACTTAGCATAAACTGCCGTATCCAATAAGCTGACTACAAATCTCGGCCCGGTATTTATGGGTATCCATCACCACCAGGGCCCCGCCTTTGTCGGCTGCCCTGATGGTGATGGCTTTGTTACCCGAGAGTCTGTCCAACACCTGCCTCTCACTGTATGTTAAATTCCCTCTTCTGAATGGACCCACACCATCTCGTCTCAATCTAGCTATGTCCTTTTCAACCAATTGGATGTATGATTCCACAAAACTGTTTTTAACAGGAGGTTGAAAGTTACTTTTGTTATAAAGGCCAAAATCCTGTAAAGCAAAGCCCCTAGAGGCATCATTAGTTGAAGCAGTAGGTATACCAACATTCTCATTAAAATAAACTGCTAATCTTAGCCTCCTAAAAAAGGCAAAAAGATCACATTCAATGTTGAACCAATCTGGATAGTTGGTAGGGCAAAATGAAAGTCCTTTGGACAATACTTTACAGTCCTCATCAGTAAGTGTACAAGATGAAATATTTACCACCAAGCTCTTCTGTTCTATGTGGCTCTCTTCTTCCCTTCGTTCCGTGTTCTCATAGATGGATTGCGAGAGGTACTCGGCATCTGAGTGTCTACTTCTCTGCCGTCGGTGTTTCTTACCACCTCTCCTTGGCCTCCTTTTGCCACATTGTCCATCCTTTCCTTTCCCTAAAAAATGAGAAGAAGAGGGTACACAAAAATTGGAGTCATCAGTAGAGTCGACTCTGCCGTGGTGAAACCAAATCTCTTCTGTTCCTTTGTCTGTTGTCTCCTTCTTCTGCGAGGTTGTGCAAAGGAATCCTGTTTCTTTAGGTGGTTCTACGTGCTCCACCCTGCCAAGAAAAAACGTGTCCAGTCCTGTAATCTTCAGCATCACGAAACCATTTGTTTTTTTCGTTTTTTCAATGTCACCACGAAATTTCAACAATTTCTCATCCAAATGTGTCTTGAACGTGTCCCATTCTTGTGCTGTCAACTGCTTAGTCAGCTGTTTCTCCAGATCATCGATTTTGTTCTTCACTAGTGCCATTTCTGTGTGGAGAAACTCGATATTCAGGAGCATTAGATCAAATGAATATTATTAGTGAATCGATTCAAACTTGTTACAGAAAAGCATATTATCCGCCATCAATGTGGGCCGCAGATGCGGCCTTAGTCCACGTGGAATTCTATGGACTCTGTGGTACTCACATAGAGTCATGGCATGCAATTCGTGTGAGATATACTTTCTCCTCTCATTTTCATATCTCTTATTCAACATCTCTATAGTAGGTTTATTTAGAAAAGACATATCCATCTGTGCTCTAGCTAGGATTCTCTTAGCATCATCGTCCGTGTAAGAGAAAATAGCGGCATTGTCCAGTCACCCACCTCTGGTTCAAGTATCATAGTCTCCATGAACCGGTGCACGTCTGCCAGGATCCAAAGTCCACAAATATTCAAGCAGCTGACAGCACTCGGGAGTTATCAAGGATGCACGTTCAGAAGTTCGGGGATCCAAACGAACGAAGTCCAACAGAAAAAAGGAACAGCATCCAATCCAGGTAGAAGTATGAAAAAACTTTATTCAGCCACCATAAAACACGACGTTTCGGCCATTATTAGGCCTTTATCAAGTATACAAAATAGGGCAAAATGGTGTCCTTAAATGGTGTGGAGAAGCCAATCACCATCCAGGAACCGCCCACAGTGCAAATAGATATATATAACATTTAATACAGCAATATACAATTTAAAACAGTGATCAAAGCAGAGTAGTGACATCACAAAGAAAATACTGCAAAGTACAAAAAAAGCATATAATATTCAAGAGATTACTCCATGTAAACAGTATCACAATATCTGTCTACCAATAGATGATCTGTTCTTATACACACCCATCATAATGCTTGTACCAATCATGTGCTCACTAACTGCATCGTCCTCCATGTCCAATCAGTATCTGCTCATCAGCACTTACTCAGAGCTCTCTTCCAATCGCCCACAGGAACACAGTTCAGAAGACACATTTAGCACACCCCCCTTCTGTGGTAAACAAAAGCACATGTTCAGAGGTCGTCACAGCAGAACGCTGAGTGGATCATGTGACCACCAGCGTCAGCAGACATCCGACCATGTGACCGCCAGCATCATCAAAGGTCCCGTCGCATGATGACCACATCATAGACCTCCATTTAAAGAAGTCACGGCCAAAAGCAAAATATCACGTGATCACAGGCATCATCCGACACCCGGTCACATGATTTGATATGGGCAAAAAAAAAAAAAAAACGCGCATGCGCAATGGGTTGTACCAGGGCTTCAGCTGGTCACATGACCATCAATGTCACAAAACCAACGGAACTATATCAGAGCTGGCTAAAAGTGTATACCAAACACAAACCGCAGCAGAGAGTGCTCAATACTCTAAAGGCGAGGAGACATTGAGAACTCCCAGCAAAATACAGCCAACTACAGTGTGCAGCTTACTAGTTTATACAGAAAAGGGAGATTAACTAAATGTACAAAAAACATAAGTGATGTCATCATCAGGGATTATTAGGTCACCATTGCTCCGATCATTCCAGATTATATTCCTAAAAAAACAACAAACACAAATAAAATATATATCTAAAAACAAACACAGAATTCAGATGCAAGAATTACCTAGCACAAATATGTAAATTATATTCTATATTCAACCCCTTTGGTTGTAATGTCCCCAAAACGGAAATCCAACGGAGTTCCTTCTGTTTGAGCAACTTAGTCCTGTCACCACCTCTCCTGAGGGGTGGAACCCCATCGATAACCCTAAATCTCAGCTGACTAACCAGGTGCCCACATTCTACAAAATGCTTAGATACTGGCAGCTCCATCATTTTCGTCCTGATAGTACTCTTGTGTTTGCTTATCCTGGCCTTGACTTCCATCGTCGTCTCACCTATGTACATGAGTCCACACGGGCACACAAGCATATAGATTACATAGCTGGATGTACAGGAATACCGTTCCTGGATCCGAAAGCGTTGACCAGTATATGAGTGCCCGAAACTATCTCCCTTAATCATATTGCCACAACAAGCACAGTTCAAACATGGAAAATTTCCATTCCTCGGAGGGCCCAAAGTCAACTGTCTAAATATTTTTGAAGATCCAATATCAGATTTGACTAGCCTATCTTTCAAATTACGTCCTCGCCTATATGAAAGTAATGGCTTGTGCGCAAATTCAGTTACTTCCGGTAAACCTCTATGCAATAGGCCCCAATGCTTGTTCAAGATATTCCCTATTTTACCACTAATAGGGCAATAGGTAGAGACAAAAGGGACTCTTTTAGGGAGAACCCTAGTACGTTTTGTTCTCACATCTTCCAATGTTGTCTTCAAGGCCTTCTCCTTGAATTTTCTAAGGTCCCTCTCAGGATAACCCCTTCTAATAAATTTCTCACACATCTGTTCAAGCCTTCTATCCAAAACAGTCTCATCCTTAACTATCCTACGTACTCTCAGCATCTGGCTCCAAGGCAGAGACTCTATCATTTTTCTTGGATGATTACTATCGAAAACCAAGAAGACTGTTCCTGTCTGTGTCCTTTATGAACAAATCAGTGCATAACCTTCCATTATGTTTATACACTAGAGTATCAAGAAATTGAATTGGTCAAAGGAATGTGTCATGGTAAACTTCAGCTCAGGAAAAATCATATTCAGATAACTATGGAAAGATACCAGATCATTCATGTTCCCTTCCCAAACACAAAAAATATCGTCAATGTAGCGCCACCAGGCTCTGACATGGCGCCAGTGGATGGAACTGTACACATGCTGGTCCTCGAGTACCGCCATGTAGATGTTTGCATAAGTGGGCGCCACATTGGACCCCATGGCGGTACCACGCAACTGCAGGAAGTAGTCATCCCCAAAAAGAAAAAAATTCTTTCTGAGGACAAACTCCAACAGTGCCAGGACCAGCTGTGCACCATCTGGGGCCATGTCAGAGCCCGCCAGCGCCACACCAACAGCCTCCAAACCTCGTTCATGTTTAATGGAGGTGTACAGTGACACAACATCAAATGAAATGAGAATTGTATCTTCCGTGATGTCAAGGCCCTCAATCTTACTCAGAAAATGGTTAGTATCCATAATATAGGATTTGGCCTCCATAGCAAAGTGACGCAACACCTTGTCTAGAAAGATAGATACTTATTGCATAAAGAACCCCGCCCAGACACTATCGGGCGTCCAGGGGGATCCAATAGATTTTTATGGATTTTAGGCAGGGTGTACAGAATCGGAGTCACCGGAAATTCCACCAAAAGAAAATCAGAAAGTTTCTGGTCTATCAGACCATTAGATAATGCCTATCGATCAACATTCTTAACTCACTCTGAAAACAAGGTGTGGGATCTTTAGGCAACTTAGCATAAACTGCCGTATCCAATAACTGACCACAAATCTCGGCCCGGTATTTATGGGTATCCATCACCACCAGGGCCCCGCCTTTGTCGGCTGCCCTGATGGTGATGGCTTTGTTACCCGAGAGTCTGTCCAACACCTGCCTCTCACTGTATGTTAAATTCCCTCTTCTGAATGGACCCACACCATCTCGTCTCAATCTAGCTATGTCCTTTTCAACCAATTGGATGTATGATTCCACAAAACTGTTTTTAACAGGAGGTTGAAAGTTACTTTTGTTATAAAGGCCAAAATCCTGTAAAGCAAAGCCCCTAGAGGCATCATTAGTTGAAGCAGTAGGTATACCAACATTCTCATTAAAATAAACTGCTAATCTTAGCCTCCTAAAAAAGGCAAAAAGATCACATTCAATGTTGAACCAATCTGGATAGTTGGTAGGGCAAAATGAAAGTCCTTTGGACAATACTTTACAGTCCTCATCAGTAAGTGTACAAGATGAAATATTTACCACCAAGCTCTTCTGTTCTATGTGGCTCTCTTCTTCCCTTCGTTCCGTGTTCTCATAGATGGATTGCGAGAGGTACTCGGCATCTGAGTGTCTACTTCTCTGCCGTCGGTGTTTCTTACCACCTCTCCTTGGCCTCCTTTTGCCACATTGTCCATCTTTCCTTTCCCTAAAAAATGAGAAGAAGAGGGTACACAAAAATTGGAGTCATCAGTAGAGTCGGACTCTGCCGTGGTGAAACCAAATCTCTTCTGTTCCTTTGTCTGTTGTCTCCTTCTTCTGCGAGGTTGTGCAAAGGAATCCTGTTTCTTGTAGGTGGTTCTACGTGCTCCACCCTGCCAAGAAAAAACGTGTCCAGTCCTGTAATCTTCAGCATCACGAAACCATTTCGTTTTTTTTCATTTTTTCAATGTCACCACGAAATTTCAACAATTTCTCATCCAAATGTGTCTTGAACGTGTCCCATTTTGTGCTGTCAACTGCGTAGTCAGCTGTTTCTCCAGATCATCGATTTTGTTCTTCACTAGTGCCATTTCTGTGTGGAGAAACTCGATATTCAGGAGCATTAGATCAAATGAATACTTATTAGTAATCGATTCAAACTTGTTACAGAAAAGCATATTATCGCCATCAATGTGGGCCGCAGATGCGGCCTTAGTCCACATGGAATTCTATGACTCTGTGGTACTCACATAGAGTCATGGCATGCAATTCGTGTGAGATATACTTTCTCCTCTCATTTTCATATCTCTTATTCAACATCTCTATAGTAGGTTTATTTAGAAAAGACATATCCATCTGTGCTCTAGCTAGGATTCTCTTAGCATCATCGTCGTGTAAGAGAAAATAGCGGCATTGTCCAGTACACCCACCTCTGGTTCAAGTATCATAGTCTCCATGACCGGTGCACGTCTGCCAGGATCCAAAGTCCACAAATATGCAAGCAGCTGACAGCACTCGGGAGTTATCAAGGATGCACGTTCAGAAGTTCGGGGATCCAAACGAACAAAGTCCAACAGAAAAAAGGAACAGCATCCATCCAGGTAGAAGTATGAAAAAACTTTATTCAGCCACCATAAAACACGACGTTTCGGCCATTTTAGGCCTTTATCAAGTATACAAAATAGGGCAAAATGGTGTCCTTAAATGGTGTGGAGAAGCCAATCACCATCCAGGAACCGCCCACAGTGCAAATAGATATATAACATTTAAAACAGCAATAACAATTTAAAACAGTGATCAAAGCAGAAGTAATGACATCACAAAGAAAATACTGCAAAGTACAAAAAAAGCATATAATATCAAGAGATTACTACATGTAAACAGTATCACAATATCTGTCTACCAATAGATGATCTGTTCTTATACACACCCATCATAATGTTTGTACCAATCATGTGCTCACTAACTGCATCGTCCTCCATGTCCAATCAGTATCTGTTCATCAGCACTTACTCAGAGCTCTCTTCCAATCGCCCACAGGAACACAGTTCAGAAGACACATTAGCACACCCCCTCTGTGGTAAACAAAAGCACATGTTCAGAGGTCGTCACAGCAAAACGCTGAGTGGATCATGTGACCACCAGCGTCAGCAGACATCCGACCATGTGACCGCCAGCATCATCAAAGGTCCCGTCGCATGATGACCACATCATAGACCTCCATTTAAAGAAGTCACGGCCAAAAGCAAATATCACGTGATCACAGGCATCATCCGACACCCGGTCACATGATTGATATGGGCAAAAAAAAAAAAAAAAAAACGCACATGCGCAATGGGTTGTACCAGGGCTTCAGCTGGTCACATGACCATCAATGTCACAAAACCAACGGAACTATAAATCAGAGCTGGCTAAAAGTGTATACCAAACACAAACCGCAGCAGAGAGTGCTAATACTCTAAAGGCGAGGAACATTGAAACTCCCAGCAAAATACAGCCAACTACAGTGTGCAGCTTATAGTTTATACAAAAAGGGGAGATTAACTAAATGTACAAAAAACATAAGTGATGTCATCATCAGGGATTATTAGGTCACCATGTGCTCCGATCATTCCAGATTATATTCCTAAAAAAACAACAAACACAAATAAAATATATATCTAAAAACAAACACAGAATTCAGATGCAAGAATTACCTAGCACAAATATGTAAATTATATTCTATATTCAACCCCTTTGGTTGTAATGTCCCCAAAACGGAAATCCAACGGAGTTCCTTCTGTTTGAGCAACTTAGTCCTGTCACCACCTCTCCTGAGGGGTGGAACCCCATCGATAACCCTAAATCTCAGCTGACTAACCAGGTGCCCACATTCTACAAAATGCTTAGATACTGGCAGCTCCATCATTTTCGTCCTGATAGTACTCTTGTGTTTGCTTATCCTGGCCTTGACTTCCATCGTCGTCTCACCTATGTACATGAGTCCACACGGGCACACAAGCATATAGATTACATAGCTGGATGTACAGGAATACCGTTCCTGGATCCGAAAGCGTTGACCAGTATATGAGTGCCCGAAACTATCTCCCTTAATCATATTGCCACAACAAGCACAGTTCAAACATGGAAAATTTCCATTCCTCGGAGGGCCCAAAGTCAACTGTCTAATATTTTTAAGATCCAATATCAGATTTGACTAGCCTATCTTTCAAATTACGTCCTCGCCTATATGAAAGTAATGGCTTGTGCGCAAATTCAGTTACTTCCGGTAAACCTCTATGCAATAGGCCCCAATGCTTGTTCAAGATATTCCCTATTTTACCACTAATAGGGCAATAGGTAGAGACAAAAGGGACTCTTTTAGGGAGAACCCTAGTACGTTTTGTTCTCACATCTTCCAATGTTGTCTTCAAGGCCTTCTCCTTGAATTTTCTAAGGTCCCTCTCAGGATAACCCCTTCTAATAAATCTCTCACACATCTGTTCAAGCCTTCTATCCAAAACAGTCTCATCCTTAACTATCCTACGTACTCTCAGCATCTGGCTCCAAGGCAGAGACTCTATCATTTTTCTTGGATGATTACTATCAAAAACCAGAAGACTGTTCCTGTCTGTGTCCTTTATGAACAAATCAGTGCATAACTAACAGGACTAAGTTGCTCAAAACAGAAGAACTCCTGTTGGATTTTCCGTTTTGGGACACTACAACCAAAGGGGTTGATATAGAATATAATTACATATTTTGTGCTAGGTTTATTCTTGCATCTGAATTCTGTGTTTGTTTTTAGATATATATTTTATTTGTGTTTGTTGTTTTTTTAGGAATATAATCTGGAATGATCGGAGCACATGGTGACCTAATAATTCCTGATGATGACATCACTTATGTTTTTTGTACATTTAGTTAATCTCCCCTTTTCTGTATAAACTAGTAAGCTGCACACTGTAGTTGGCTGTATTTTGCTGGGAGTTTTCAATGTTCCTCGCCTTTAGAGTATTGAGCACTCTTCTGCTGCGGTTTGTGTTTGGTATACACTTTTAGCCAGCTCTGATATAGTTCCGTTGGTTTTGTGACATTGATGGTCATGTGACCAGCTGAAGCCCTGGTACAACCCATTGCGCATGTGCGTTTTTTTTTTTTTTCCCATATCAAATCATGTGACGGGTGTCGGATGATGCCTGTGATCACGTGATATTTTGTTTTTGGCCGTGACTTCTTTAAATGGAGGTCTATGATGTGGTCATCATGCAACGGGACCTTTGATGATGCTGGCGGTCACATGGTCGGATGTCTGCTGACGCTGGTGGTCACATGATCCACTCAGCGTTTTGCTGTGACGACCTCTGAACATGTGCCTTTTGTTTACCACAGAGGGGGGTGTGCTAATGTGTCTTCTGAACTGTGTTCCTGTGGGCGATTGGAAGAGAGCTCTGAGTAAGTGCTGATGAGCAGATACTGATTGGACATGGAGGACGATGCAGTTAGTGAGCACATGATTGGTACAAACATTATGATGGGTGTGTATAAGAACAGATCATCTATTGGTAGACAGATATTGTGATACTGTTTACATGGAGTAATCTCTTGACTATTATATGCTGTTTTTTTGTACTTTGCAGTATTTTCTTTGTGATGTCATACTTCTGCTTTGATCACTGTTTTAAATTGTATATTGCTGTATTAAATGTTATATATCTATTTGCACTGTGGGCGGTTCCTGGATGGTGATTGGCTTCTCCACACCATTTAAGGACACCATTTTGCCCTATTTTGTATACTTGATAATGGCCTAACAATGGCCGAAACGTCGTGTTTTATGATGGCTGAATAAAGTTTTTTCATACTTCTACCTGGATTGGATGCTGTTCCTTTTTTTCTGTTGGACTTCGTTCGTTTGGATCCCCGAACTTCTGAACGTGCATCCTTGATAACTCCCGAGTGCTGTCAGCTGCTTGAATATTTGTGGACTTTGGATCCTGGCAGACGTGCACCGGTCATGGAGACTATGATACTTGAACCAGAGGTGGGTGTAACTGGACAATGCCGCTATTTTCTCTTACACGGACGATGATGCTAAGAGAATCCTAGCTAGAGCACAGATGGATATGTCTTTTCTAAAAAACCTACTATAGAGATGTTGAATAAGAGATATGAAAATGAGAGGAGAAAGTATATCTCACACGAATTGCATGCCATGACTCTATGTGAGTACCACAGAGTGCATAGAATTCCACGTGGACTAAGGCCGCATCTGCGGCCCACATTGATGGCGGATAATATGCTTTTCTGTAACAAGTTTGAATCGATTACTAATAAGTATTCATTTGATCTAATGCTCCTGAATATCGAGTTTCTCCACACAGAAATGGCACTAGTGAAGAACAAAATCGATGATCTGGAGAAACAGCTGACTACGCAGTTGACAGCACAACAATGGGACACGTTCAAGACACATTTGGATGAGAAATTGTTGAAATTTCGTGGTGACATTGAAAAAATGAAAAAAACGAAATGGTTTCGTGATGCTGAAGATTACAGGACTGGACACGTTTTTTCTTGGCAGGGTGGAGCACGTAGAACCACCTACAAGAAACAGGATTCCTTTGCACAACCTCGCAGAAGAAGGAGACAACAGACAAAGGAACAGAAGAGATTTGGTTTCACCACGGCAGAGACCGACTCTACTGATGACTCCAATTTTTGTGTACCCTCTTCTTCTCATTTTTTAGGGAAAGGAAAGATGGACAATGTGGCAAAAGGAGGCCAAGGAGAGGTGGTAAGAAACACCGACGGCAGAGAAGTAGACACTCAGATGCCGAGTACCTCTCGCAATCCATCTATGAGAACACGGAACGAAGGGAAGAAGAGAGCCACATAGAACAGAAGAGCTTGGTGGTAAATATTTCATCTTGTACACTTACTGATGAGGACTGTAAAGTATTGTCCAAAGGACTTTCATTTTGCCCTACCAACTATCCAGATTGGTTCAACATTGAATGTGATCTTTTTGCCTTTTTTAGGAGGCTAAGATTAGCAGTTTATTTTAATGAGAATGTTGGTATACCTACTGCTTCAACTAATGATGCCTCTAGGGGCTTTGCTTTACAGGATTTTGGCCTTTTATAACAAAAGTAACTTTCAACCTCCTGTTAAAAACAGTTTTGTGGAATCATACATCCAATTGGTTGAAAAGGACATAGCTAGATTGAGATGAGATGGTGTGGGTCCATTCAGAAGAGGGAATTTAACATACAGTGAGAGGCAGGTGTTGGACAGACTCTCGGGTGACAAAGCCATCACCATCAGGGCAGCCGACAAAGGCGGGGCCCTGGTGGTGATGGATACCCATAAATACCGGGCCGAGATTTGTGGTCAGTTATTGGATACGGCAGTTTATGCTAAGTTGCCTAAAGATCCCACACCTTGTTTTCAGAGTGAGTTAAGAATGTTGATCGATGAGGCATTATCTAATGGTCTGATAGACCAGAAACTTTCTGATTTTCTTTTGGTGGAATTTCCAGTGACTCCGATTCTGTACACCCTGCCTAAAATCCATAAAAATCTATTGGATCCCCTGGACGCCCGATAGTGTCTGGGCGGGGTTCTTTATGCAATAAAGTATCTATCTTTCTAGACAAGGTGTTGCGTCACTTTGCTATGGAGGCCAAATCCTATATTATGGATACTAACCATTTTCTGAGTAAGATTGAGGGCCTTGACATCACGGAAGATACAATTCTCATTTCATTTGATGTTGTGTCACTGTACACCTCCATTAAACATGAACGAGGTTTGGAGGCTGTTGGTGTGGCGCTGGCGGGCTCTGACATGGCCCCAGATGGTGCACAGCTGGTCCTGGCACTGTTGGAGTTTGTCCTCAAAGGAATTTTTTTCTTTTTGGGGATGACTACTTCCTGCAGTTGCGTGGTACCGCCATGGGGTCCAATGTGGCGCTCACTTATGCAAACATCTACATGGCGGTACTCGAGGACCAGCATGTGTACAGCTCCATCCACTGGCGCCATGTCAGAGCCTGGTGGCGCTACATTGACGATATTTTTTGTGTTTGGGAAGGGAACATGAATGATCTGGTATCTTTCCATAGTCATCTGAATATGATTTTTCCTGAGCTGAAGTTTACCATGACACATTCCTTTGACCAGATTCAATTTCTTGATACTCTAGTGTATAAACATAATGGAAGGTTATGCACTGATTTGTTCATAAAGGACACAGACAGGAACAGTCTTCTGGTTTTTGATAGTAATCATCCAAGAAAAATGATAGAGTCTCTGCCTTGGAGCCAGATGCTGAGAGTACGTAGGATAGTTAAGGATGAGACTGTTTTGGATAGAAGGCTTGAACAGATGTGTGAGAAATTTATTAGAAGGGGTTATCCTGAGAGGGACCTTAGAAAATTCAAGGAGAAGGCCTTGAAGACAACATTGGAAGATGTGAGAACAAAACGTACTAGGGTTCTCCCTAAAAGAGTCCCTTTTGTCTCTACCTATTGCCCTATTAGTGGTAAAATAGGGAATATCTTAACAAGCATTGGGGCCTATTGCATAGAGGTTTACCGGAAGTAACTGAATTTGCGCACAAGCCATTACTTTCATATAGGCGAGGACGTAATTTGAAAGATAGGCTAGTCAAATCTGATATTGGATCTTTAAAAAATTTTAGACAGTTGACTTTGGGCCCTCCGAGGAATGGAAATTTTCCATGTTTGAACTGTGCTTGTTGTGGCAATATGATTAAGGGAGATAGTTTCGGGCACTCATATACTGGTCAACGCTTTCGGATCCAGGAACGGTATTCCTGTACATCCAGCTATGTAATCTATATGCTTGTGTGCCCGTGTGGACTCATGTACATAGGTGAGACGACGATGGAAGTCAAGGCCAGGATAAGCAAACACAAGAGTACTATCAGGACGAAAATGATGGAGCTGCCAGTATCTAAGCATTTTGTAGAATGTGGGCACCTGGTTAGTCAGCTGAGATTTAGGGTTATCGATGGGGTTCCACCCCTCAGGAGAGGTGGTGACAGGACTAAGTTGCTCAAACAGAAGGAACTCCGTTGGATTTCCGTTTTGGGGACATTACAACCAAAGGGGTTGAATATAGAATATAATTTACATATTTGTGCTAGGTAATTCTTGCATCTGAATTCTGTGTTTGTTTTTAGATATATATTTTATTTGTGTTTGTTGTTTTTTTAGGAATATAATCTGGAATGATCGGAGCACATGGTGACCTAATAATCCCTGATGATGACATCACTTATGTTTTTTGTACATTTAGTTAATCTCCCCTTTTCTGTATAAACTAGTAAGCTGCACACTGTAGTTGGCTGTATTTTGCTGGGAGTTTTCAATGTTTCCTCGCCTTTAGAGTATTGAGCACTCTTCTGCTGCGGTTTGTGTTTGGTATACACTTTTAGCCAGCTCTGAATATAGTTCCGTTGGTTTTGTGACATTGATGGTCATGTGACCAGCTGAAGCCCTGGTACAACCCATTGCGCATGTGCGTTTTTTTTTTTTTTTTGCCCATATCAAATCATGTGACCGGGTGTCGGATGATGCCTGTGATCTTGTGATATTTTGCTTTTTGGCCGTGACTTCTTTAAATGGAGGTCTATGATGTGGTCATCATGCGACGGGACCTTTGATGATGCTGGCGGTCACATGGTCGGATGTCTGCTGACGCTGGTGGTCACATGATCCACTCAGCGTTTTGCTGTGACGACCTCTGAACATGTGCTTTTGTTTACCACAGAGGGGGGGTGTGCTAAATGTGTCTTCTGAACTGTGTTCCTGTGGGCGATTGGAAGAGAGCTCTGAGTAAGTGCTGATGAGCAGATACTGATTGGACATGGAGGACGATGCAGTTAGTGAGCACATGATTGGTACAAACATTATGATGGGTGTGTATAAGAACAGATCATCTATTGGTAGACAGATATTGTGATACTGTTTACATGGAGTAATCTCTTGACTATTATATGCTGTTTTTTGTACTTTGCAGTATTTTCTTTGTGATGTCATTACTTCTGCTTTGATCACTGTTTTAAATTGTATATTGCTGTATTAAATGTTATATATCTATTTGCACTGTGGGCGGTTCCTGGATGGTGATTGGCTTCTCCACACCATTTAAGGACACCATTTTGCCCTATTTTGTATACTTGATAAAGGCCTAACAATGGCCGAAACGTCGTGTTTTATGGTGGCTGAATAAAGTTTTTTCATACTTCTACCTGGATTGGATGCTGTTCCTTTTTTTCTGTTGGTTATTTCTATAATCATCAGCGTCTCTTAGAAACTTAGATTTCTTCTTCTCTTGTAGGTTATTGCGGAACTCAGAGATGGTCTTGTCAATCTTCGCTTTGAGGGATTTGAAATCTTCAGGAGACGAAGTACCAGTCAGCTGTTGTTCGGTAGAGGAAATTTTAGTTTTAAGTTCAGTAATTTCCTCTTGCAAGTAGTCAATGGTCAAGACAATCAAGTCCATGGAGCATTTGTTCAACACCGCTTCAAATTTGGGCAATATTCAGTATCGTTTTGGAATAATGTTGGTCTCAGTGGTACCCTGAGGCCACGCGGGATCCGTTGTACTCTATGGTACTCGGCTAGCGTGACGCTGTGTAGATCCAACGCCGTGTATCTTCGTAGGTCCTTTTCAAAGTCTCTCACCCGCAATTCTTGGGATGGAGTATGTAAGAAGGCACCAGGGGTTGTGACCTGTGCGACAATACTAGATGCTTCTTCTAAATTATATGACAGTGTCGAAAAAGACATTGAGACAAAAAAAGGAGCACTCAACCCAGAAAAAACACTAATCGATCAATAGAGGGGATGCTCGCTAAATATGAAGGTGCTCGGGAGAAAAAGGGCATCAAATTTCAATAATATACTCTGGCACACAAAAGAAACTTAGATGCAAAGTAGTCAGTCTTTATTATAGACAATCATAGCTCATTCAGAGAATATCCAAGAAAAATTCATAGATGTAGGTACATAATATCCAGGTACATAATTTCAACGTTTCGGCGTAACATGCCTTTTTCAAGAAGTACCTATTACTGTATAAAAAAGAAAAAAGAGAAGAAAAAAAATAGAATAAAAATAAAATATAACAATAAACGAACAAGCCCGCGCAGGCATATGTAAATATAGATAACAACAAACGGAATGAGCCATAAAATAAAGTATGTACAGAAACGTATAGAATCATAGCACAGAGGACACAGTACCATCGGGTGCCATGAAGTACACTAAGGTGTATCATCAAAATTTAAACAAGCAGTGTCAAAAAAAGAAAATTGTAAAGAACACATAGGTTAAAAAACTATGTTGTGTAAAAAGAAAATCTCCATGTATATACAACCGCCAATCTGTATATATCTATATATAAGTAGAAAAAGGATGAAAAAATGTCAGTCATATTTCAACATGGCGTCTTGTATAAAGAGTCATCAGTAGTTAGTGGTTTAAACGCTCATAATATAATAACATTATAATATCATGAATTAATTATCACGGAAATCAGAGTAAGACGCTATAATTGGACCAACAGAAAGTCCTATCCCCAGATTTGGGCATAACAGAAATAATATATTAACATATAAGATTACCAGGGAGTCCAGGGACCCTATAATTACACCCACAAACATGTCATGCTGGGAATGAGAAAACGGTAATGAGAGCGCAATGAAAGCGCAAAAATTACACCAATAACAGCGCCTGTTAAGCACATGAGAAGAGAATACGGCAGAACAATAAAGACCTAATAGGTGATGAACATACCTTATGATACATGGATGTACAGGAGGACAACGTCCGGTAACTTGTACAATGGCAGTGAGCTGATCCGCCAAGTGTTAATGTGAGGCTATATACAGGTCCTTCTCAAAAAATTAGCATATAGTGCTAAATTTCATTATTTTCCATAATGTAATGATTACAATTAAACTTTCATATATTTTAGAATCATTACACACCAACTGAAATTTGTCAGGTCTTTTATTGTTTTAATACTGATGATTTTGGCATACAACTCCTGATAACCCAAAAAACCTGTCTCAAAAAATTAACATATTTCAACCGTCCAATAAAATAAAAGTGTTTTTTAAAAACAAACAAAAAAAACCATCAAATAATAAAGTTCAGTTACGCACTCAATACTTAGTCGGGAATCCTTTTGCAGAAATGACTGCTTCAATGCGGCGTGGCATGGAGGCAATCAGCCTGTGACACTGCTGAGGTGTTATGGAGGCCCAGGATGCTTCGATAGCGGCCTTAAGCTCATCCAGAGTGTTGGGTCTTGCGTCTCTCAACTTTCTCTTCACAATATCCCACAGATTCTCTATGGGGTTCAGGTCAGGAGAGTTGGCAGGCCAATTGAGCACAGTAATACCATGGTCAGTAAACCATTTACCAGTGGTTTTGGCACTGTGAGCAGGTGCCAGGTCGTGCTGAAAAATGAAATCTTCATCTCCATAAAGAAATTTCAGCCGATGGAAGCATGAAGTGCTCCAAAATCTCCTGATAGCTAGCTGCATTGACCCTGCCCTTGATCAAACACAGTGGACCAACACCAGCAGCTGACATGGCACCCCACACCATCACTGACTGTGGGTACTTGACACTGGACTTCAGGCATTTTGGCATTTCCTTCTCCCCAGTCTTCCTCCAGACTCTGGCACCTTGATTTCCGAATGACATGCAAAATTTGCTTTCATCAGAAAAAAGTACTTGGGACCACTTAGCAACAGTCCAGTGCTGCTTCTCTGTAGCCCAGGTCAGGCGCTTCTGCCGCTGTTTATGGTTCAAAAGTGGCTTTACCTGGGGAATGCGGCACCTGTAGCCCATTTCCTGCACACGCCTGTGCACGGTGGCTCTGGATGTTTCTACACCAGACTCAGTCCACTGCTTCCTCAGGTCCCCCAAGGTCTGGAATCGGTCCTTCTTCACAATCTTCCTCAGGGTCCGGTCACCTCTTCTCGTTGTACAGCGTTTTCTGCCACATTGTTTCCTTCCAACAGACTTCCCATTGAGGTGCCTTGATACAGCACTCTGGGAACAGCCTATTTGTTGAGAAATTTCTTTCTGGGTCTTACCCTCTTGCTTGAGGGTGTCAATGATGGCCTTCTTGACATCAGTAAGGTCGCTAGTCTTACCCATGATGGGGGTTTTGAGTAATGAACCAGGCAGGGAGTTTTTAAAAGCCTCAGGAATCTTTTGCATGTGTTTAGAGTTAATTAGTTGATTCAGAAGATTAGGGTAATAGGTCGTTTAGAGAACCTTTTCTTGATATGCTAATTTTTTGAGACAGGTTTTTTGGGTTATCAGGAGTTGTATGCCAAAATCATCAGTATTAAAACAATAAAAGACCTGACAAATTTCAGTTGGTGTGTAATGAATCTAAAATATATGAAAGTTTAATTGTGATCATTAAATTATGGAAAATAATGAAATTTAGCACTATATGCTAATTTTTTGAGAAGGACCTGTATGTGCCCGACGAACGCCGAGCCCGAGAGCTTCCGGGTTAAGCTGGAAAGGTGAAGTGAGCAGTGCGCATGTGCAAGGGGCCGGAAAGTCCCAAAGAGAAGCCGATAAGAGCCGAGACTCAAAAGATGAAGTGCGCATGTCAAGTCGAAGGTCAGGGCATAGGATCGGTGCCGGTATGCTGAAACAAGCAAAAGACATGAGTTACAAAGTATGAAATAAAGAAATATGTATAAAAATGAGAAGATGGGTTATTGCTAAGTATGTAGATCATGGAAAAATAGCGTTATAAACAACAGGGAAAAAATAAAAAACTACATTAGACATAAGGAAAAAAAAGGGGTTTATAAACGGCAGTATGAAAGCTATATATTATATCAAATTGAGTAATGGGTCATATATAGGAGGAGAAAATACGATATGCAACATATATGATTGTTATATATTATATCAAATAGAGTGATAGGTCATATATAGGAGGAATAGATACGATATGTAGATATCTGATTGTTGTAAGAAAGTCCACTATAAATAAAATATATAATAGAGTATAATAACATCTATATTACAGTACAGTTACTATGAGTCTAATTATGGACCAGAGTGTCATGATCAGAGACAAGGTAAGTAAATCCAAAATAACCGAAACAAACCAGATGTAGTGGCATGTCGGATAAGAAAATAGGGGCATAAATCAGTAAGAGAGTTCATATTCCATGTTGGAAGAAGCATCTAGTATTGTCGCACAGGTCACAACCCCTGGTGCCTTCTTACATACTCCATCCCAAGAATTGCGGGTGAGAGACTTTGAAAAGGACTTACGAAGATACACGGCGTTGGATCTACACAGCGTCACGCTAGCCGAGTACCATAGAGTACAACGGATCCCGCGTGGCCTCAGGGTACCACTGAGACCAACATTATTCCAAAACGATACTGAATATTGCGCCAAATTTGAAGCGGTGTTGAACAAATGCTCCATGGACTTGATTGTCTTGACCATTGACTACTTGCAAAAGGAAATTACTGAACTTAAAACTAAAATTTCCTCTACCGAACAACAGCTGACTGGTACTTCGTCTCCTGAAGATTTCAAATCTCTCAAAGCGAAGATTGACAAGACCATCTCTGAGTTCCGCAATAACCTACAAGAGAAGAAGAAATCTAAGTTTCTAAGAGACGCTGATGATTATAGAAATAACCAAGTCTACAAATGGCGTTCCACGAATTATTATACCAACATGCGATCTTCCCGCAGGGACTACAGTTCCTTTTCAAACAGCTCGGACAGCGACTTTGGTCCTTCTCGTTCCTCTTCTTCTACTTTTTTAGGAACACGCCGTACCCGCCAATTCCGTGGAAGACGCGGAGGGGGCGGAGACAACATCATGGATCGCCCAAGAGTTATGACACGGTCTCAGGTAGGAGTACCGCATCCAACCTTGTCTACAACATCTCATCAGCCATTCTCTCTCCGTCCGAGATAGGGGTGTTGGAAAAGGGCCTATCCTTCTGCCCGGTTCCCTTTTTTGACACGTTCCAGGTGGACCAGGAACTACATCACTTTTTTAAAAGGTTGAGACTTAAGGCTCATTTCTCCTCCCAACAACAGGATTACATACGTGATATGTCTGTATCGGAATCTTTATTTTCCTTAAAGACACTGGGCCTAAAGATTTCCAGTACCTTCCAACCCCCTAGGACACATCATCCTGTTGAAACATATATTGGACTGGTTAAGAGAGATGTATCTGCTTATTTGGACTCCATTTGTAATGGCCATTTTAAGATTAAGAATAATCTAACAAATGATGAATATAGATCTCTACTTTCTCTAAAGGATAATAAGAGCTTGGTAATAAAACCCGCCGATAAGGGGGGCACTATTGTGATCCTTGATAGATCTTACTATATGGAGGAAATTCTTTCACAATTGAGTGACACTAACACTTATATGCCTGTCTCCACTAACCCTACTTTTGAGATTGAAAATTAATTCTAACTTTGGTTACAAATTATGAGCAGACAGACATTATTGACGAAAAACTGAGTAAATTTCTGATTAATAGATTTCCTGTTACTCCAGTTTTTTACACCCTCCCTAAAGTGCATAAGAATTTACTCCGACCACCTGGTAGACCAATTGTAGCGTCCACCAACTCCATCTTATCTCCTCTTGCTATGACATTAGAGAAAATTCTCTCACCCCTCATCCCTTCTATTAAATCTTACCTGAGAGATACCATACATTTTTTGAGAACACTTAAAGACATAGGCACACCTCCAGTTGGCTCACTTTTAGTGTCCATGAACGTTAATAGCCTTTATACAAGCATAAATCACACTGATGGTATTCAAGCAACTATTACTTTCCTCAGAGATCACACTTCTTATAGTGATACTCAGATTCAATTTTGCGAAGACATTCTAACTTTGATCCTTACTAAGAATTTTTTTCTTTTTGGGGATCAATTTTATATCCAAAAGAAAGGCACTGCTATGGGGTCCAATATGGCACCTCCATATGCTAATATTTATATGGATTTCTTTGAGAGGACATTTGTATACCTTCATCCATACTTTATGTCTAACGTATTATATTGGAGACGGTACATTGATGACGTCTTTGTCATCTGGACAGGTGACGTGGAATCCTTACTGAGGTTCCATACAGATTTAAATACATGCATTCCGGACATCACTTTCACAATACAGTACGATTATCAATGTATCAATTTTTTAGATACAATGGTCAAATTGTCTGAGGACGGTCGTATAGTGACCGATTTGTACACCAAACCAACAGACAAAAATAGTCTCTTACTTTACAGTAGCAGTCACCCAGCGCATATTAAAAAGTCACTTCCTATATCACAACATGACAGGGTCCGTAGAATTGTATCAGACCCCATTACCAGACGTAGGAGACATGATGACATGGACCGAAAGTTTCGTGAACGTGGTTATCCTGACAGTATCTTGAAGGAATCATGTAGAGAAGAGGTTTCACGACCGTATCTGATAGTAATAACCAGAGGATGCCCTTTGTGAATGTCTTCCATCCGTTTAAACATGGAATCCACCAGTGTATTTCCAAACATTGGAATATTTTGCAGGCTGCCTATCCTGATGTCCTCGAATTCAAAAATAAACCTCTGATTTGTTATAAGAAGTCTAATAATATTAGAAATTTTCTGGTCAGAGCTGATATTGGTCCAATTAAGTCAGGGCAAATACAGAGTGTACTGCACATTCCTCGTAATGGGACATTTCCATGCCTAGGATGTCTTCAATGTTCAAACATCACGAAAGGTGATAGCTTTACACACCCGCGGACAGGTCAGAGATTTTCTATCAAGGGTCACTATACATGTGATTCATCATATGTTGTATATTTAATTAAGTGCCCGTGCGGTCTCGGATATGTTGGGGAAACCACCCAGCATATCCGTGACCGCATCTCCAGCATAAATCCACTATACGATGTGGACGTACTCTCTTACCTATCCCATTACATTTTTTAGAGAATAGACATACTATTGCCCAACTAAAATATCAAGTCATTGACCATATTCCAAGGGCAAGAAGAGGTGGTGATAGAGTTAAAAAATTGAAGGAACGCGAGTCATATTGGATCCATACGTTGAAGACACTTTCTCCGTATGGCCTTAACAGGGAATATGAACTCTCTTACTGATTTATGCCCCTATTTTCTTATCCGACATGCCACTACATCTGGTTTGTTTCGGTTATTTTGGATTTACTTACCTTGTCTCTGATCATGACACTCTGGTCCATAATTATACTCATAGTAACTGTACTGTAATATAGATGTTATTATACTCTATTATATATTTTATTTATAGTGGACTTTCTTACAACAATCAGATATGCTACATATCGTATCTATTCCTCCTATATATGACCTATCACTCTTTTTGATATAATATATAACAATCATATATGTTGCATATCGTATTTTCTCCTCCTATATATGACCCATTACTCAATTTGATATAATATATAGCTTTCATACTGCCGTTTATAAACCCCTTTTTTTTCCTTATGTCTAATGTAGTTTTTTATTTTTTCGCTGTTGTTTATAACGCTATTTTTCCATGATCTACATACTTAGCAATAACCCATCTTCTCCTTTTTATACATATTTCTTTATTTCATACTTTGTAACTCATGTCTTTTGCTTGTTTCAGCATACCAGCACCGATCCTATGCCCTGACCTTCGACTTGACATGCGCACTTCATCTTTTGAGTCTCGGCTCTTATCGGCTTCTCTTCGGGACTTTCCGGCCCTTGTGAGTCGCAGTTAGTACCAGGGCAATGGGGTACTCGGCACCGAGCCCATGAAAGTCTATGGGGTTTGTCACTGGCAGCAGGACTCGGTCCGTGGCCCTGGGCGCTCATACAATGGGGGGGAATATTTACAGGGGATTTGTAGGTAGTTCGTGACGCCACCTGTGGTTTCTGGTCAATTGTACCAGCGCTGCTATAAGGATCTTCACAGGGGATGTTATGGGGCAGCTGGGTGGTAAGTCTCCCACAGGTGAGACTGGTCCCTGGAAGTCTATGGTGGTGATGCAGGGTGTAGATAATAATTCAGTCACACACGAAATAGCTTCTTTTCATACCTTTTACTGGTAGATGGTTCAAGCAGATCACGGGGAGCTGGTCGGGGTGGAGAATGCACATTCGGGTAACCGCTGAGCAGGTTAGAGGCCTCCTTTACTTCAATGTGTATGTGAGTCCAACTTGCCTGAAGCGAAGTTAACTCTGAACTCTCCAGCTTTCTCTGTAGCTGTAATGCCCGGCCAACATTGTGGTGGAGCCTTCTAAGTGGTGAGAACTAAGTCCTTACTTTTGTCGTGCACTTGACTCAAAGTCCCCGTTCTCCCTGACTCCGGTTACGTATTGACACTTTGGGCTGCCCTCTGCGACCTATAGTCCAGATGCCTCCGGTTTTCTTGTTACTAAGCTTGAAACTGTAGCAACGCTTCGGACCCCGGTGTCCGGCAATTTAGTGCAGGTAATCCAATACCTGTTGCACTCCTCTAACTTCTCCACTGCGCCCTTCGCCCTGCTTCACGCTCTTAATATAAGCACTTGTAGATTTCGATGGCGAGGTCAGCTTTCTCTAGGACTCGCTGAGCAGCCCTCAGTATCCTCTAAGTCCCGACTGGACTGATACTGAACTGATCCGTCCGAAGACAGGAACCAGATTCCACTACTTTCCCTCCTAGGTTGGCTGACTGACTAACCAACTATGCTACGTGTCGCTCCCTCCTATATCTCAGATGGGTGTGTCTGAAAGAGTGAGTGGCAGTGAATGAATATCAAGCGTTGCTGTTACCTTCCTGTGCACTCTCCTGGATTTTATGTGTGCCTGCGTAGCTGGGCTACACATCCCCCCTTGGTAAAACACAGCACTCCCGGGCTGTAAAAGACAAAAAGAACATTTTGTTTTGCATTAACATCAACATTATAACTCTTCCCATCCGGGAGGTACGACTTCTTGAACGTTACAATTTGTACAAGGAGAATACAAAAGTATCAAAATATCAAAACATTCTCATATTTACAAGATACTTGTGGAGGACCCGCACCAAAAACCTCCCACGTGGGTCCTGGGTGGGCTGAGGACTTCTGACTGCAGACCTCACTCTAGGCCCACCATACGGGTTTTTCTTCAGAGGTAGTTGTGTAGTTAGGTTTCATGTAAAACCAAGATAATGCACCGAAGCGCAACTATTTACAAAGCAAGTTCTTGGGCTGGCACAGTCCACAGCCTCTCAGTCCTTTGGCATGGTTAAACAGATATATACACTTCCAGTATTCACATTATAATTTAACTGGCTTTACCCAAACGGGGTATTCTATGCATACTTATGCAATCAACATTACATTTATTCTTTAATTTTTCAAATCCTTTAACCTTGTACCCAGCCGGGTATTCTACTCAATATATAAAACATCATTATACACAGCAATAAAGTGCAAATTGGCAAATCTTCTTTTATCAACTTTTTACAATTCTTGGATACGGTAAACCCTGTCTGGGTCCTACCGGTCTTCACTTCTCTTGCTTGCTAATTTCGTTAACGTCTTCCACTCCTGGGGCTGGAACGACGCGGTATTCTTTTGAACGCATTACAAATATGTCGTGACCTGCTATTAGCGTTTGAGTGGCCACAGTTTTCATTTTAACGATGGACCCAACGGGTATTTCTTTGCTGTAAGGCGCTGATTGCGTCGCTGCAAGGGCCACATTAACTTGCGATGCAGAGTAAGTCGCTGATTGCGATGCAGAGTAGGTCGCCGATTGCGATGCAGAGTAGGTCGCCGATTGCGATGAGTATGCAGGGGGCGATGCAGAATAGAATGCACAATGTTGGTGTGATGCAGAGCAGGAAGCAGGTGTGCGCAATGGCTCAGTTGGGGATGCACTAACCTGCTGCTGTCGCTGCTCCATCACAGACGGCTGGGCTTCCTCCGGCGTCCCTACCGGGGGACTGTGCTCCGCTGTGGCCTCCTGGCCTGGCTGGTATACCGGTCCATCTCCCGCCGCTTCCTCGGTGGAGTCGGGTTCAGCTCCTTCATAGCTGGTCTCCGGTTTCCCTTCAGCCGCTGTCGTTGGTGGCACAGGGGACGCAGGCAACGATTTCGTTCCTGGAGGGGTGAGCACGGCGTCCCACAGCAGCCGCTGTTTCCGGGTACGCCGGCGTTTCTCAATCTCCTTCATTCCTTTGCGGTGGCGGGCCACATCTTCCAGCACCGCATCCACCTTCTCGTCCCAGGCCAGACTGTAGTTTCCATCAGGAACAGTCCGGTCTCTTCCGTGGAGGCGGGATTTGCGTCTCCTCCTCTTCGCATAGAGGATGAAGAGGAGGCGGATTTCTTTAGCAGTGGGGCAGGACCGCACATTATAGTAGCATTTGGAGAGGGCGGCCATAACTTTCGCGCCTCAGGGGGGGTACACGCCCACGAATGCACGCCCACCTTCTTCACCAGCGCTTCAGGGCGCCAACTTGGCAGTAAAATGGCGGTATTTGGCACCAAATGCAGCAAACAGTCTTTTTCGCATAGAACAGTTCAATAGGCACACAGGACTCACAATTGCAAGTTTCGCATCCTGTTCGTGACGCCAAAGATGAGTCGAACTTAGTACCAGGGCAATGGGGTACTCGGCACCGAGCCCATGAAAGTCTATGGGGTTTGTCACTGGCAGCAGGACTCGGTCCGTGGCCCTGGGCGCTCATACAATGGGGGGGAATATTTACAGGGGATTTGTAGGTAGTTCGTGACGCCACCTGTGGTTTCTGGTCAATTGTACCAGCGCTGCTATAAGGATCTTCACAGGGGATGTTATGGGGCAGCTGGGTGGTAAGTCTCCCACAGGTGAGACTGGTCCCTGGAAGTCTATGGTGGTGATGCAGGGTGTAGATAATAATTCAGTCACACACGAAATAGCTTCTTTTCATACCTTTTACTGGTAGATGGTTCAAGCAGATCCGGGGAGCTGGTCGGGGTGGAGAATGCACATTCGGGTAACCGCTGAGCAGGTTAGAGGCCTCCTTTACTTCAATGTGTATGTGAGTCCAACTTGCCTGAAGCGAAGTTAACTCTGAACTCTCCAGCTTTCTCTGTAGCTGTAATGCCCGGCCAACATTGTGGTGGAGCCTTCTAAGTGGTGAGAACTAAGTCCTTACTTTTGTCGTGCACTTGACTCAAAGTCCCCGTTCTCCCTGACTCCGGTTACGTATTGACACTTTGGGCTGCCCTCTGCGACCTATAGTCCAGATGCCTCCGGTTTTCTTGTTACTAAGCTTGAAACTGTAGCAACGCTTCGGACCCCGGTGTCCGGCAATTTAGTGCAGGTAATCCAATACCTGTTGCACTCCTCTAACTTCTCCACTGCGCCCTTCGCCCTGCTTCACGCTCTTAACATAAGCACTTGTAGATTTCGATGGCGAGGTCAGCTTTCTCTAGGACTCGTTGAGCAGGCCTTAGTATCCTCTAAGTCCCGACTGGACTGATACTGAACTGATCCGTCCGAAGACAGGAACCAGATTCCACTACTCTCCCTCCTAGGTTGGCTGACTGACTAACCAACTATACTACGTGTCGCTCCCTCCTATATCTCAGATGGGTGTGTCTGAAAGAGTGAGTGGCAGTGAATGAATATCAAGCGTTGCTGTTACCTTCCTGTGCACTCTCCTGGATTTTATGTGTGCCTGCGTAGCTGGGCTACACACTTGCACATGCGCACTGCTCACTTCACCTTTCCAGCTTAACCCGGAAGCTCTCGGGCTCGGCGTTCGTCGGGCACATATATAGCCTCACATTAACACATGGCGGATCAGCTCACTGCCATTGTACAAGTTACCGGACGTTGTCCTCCTGTACATCCATGTATCATAAGGTATGTTCATCAACTATTAGGTCTTTATTGTTCTGCCGTATTCTCTTCTCATGTGCTTAACAGGCGCTGTTATTGGTGTAATTTTTGCGCTTTCATTGCGCTCTCATTACCGTTTTCTCATTCCCAGCATGACATGTTTGTGGGTGTAATTATAGGGTCCCTGGTAATCTTATATGTTAATATATTATTTCTGTTATGCCCAAATCTGGGGATAGGACTTTCTGTTGGTCCAATTATAGCATCTTACTCTGATTTCCGTGATAATTAATTCATGATATTATAATGTTATTATATTATGAGCGTTTAACCACTAACTACTGATGACTCTTTATACAAGACGCCATGTTGAAATATGACTGACATTTTTTCATCCTTTTTCTACTTATATATAGATATATACAGATTGGCGGTTGTATATACATGGAGATTTTCTTTTTACACAACATAGTTTTTTAACCTATGTGTTCTTTACAATTTTCTTTTTTTGACACTGCTTGTTTAAATTTTGATGATACACCTTAGTGTACTTCATGGCACCCGATGGTACTGTGTCCTCTGTGCTATGATTCTATATGTTTCTGTACATACTTTATTTTATGGCTCATTCCGTTTGTTGTTACCTATATTTACATATGCCTGCGCGGGCTTGTTCGTTTATTGTTATATTTTTATTTTTATTCTATTTTTTTCTTCTCTTTTTTCTTTTTTATACAGTAATAGGTACTTCTTGAAAAAGGCATGTTACTCCGAAACGTTGAAATTATGTACCTGGATATTTTATACCTACATCTATGAATTTTTCTTGGATATTCTCTGAATGAGCTATGATTGTCTATAATAAAGACTGACTACTTTGCATCTAAGTTTCTTTTGTGTGCCGGAGTATATTATTGAAATTTGATGCCCTTTTTCTCCCGAGCACCTTCATATTTAGCGAGCATCCCCTCTATTGATCGATTAATGCACTGCATAGTCATCGATAAAGTATAATACACTCCCATAGTCATCCATGTAGCATAATGCACAAACCAAAGTCATCCATAAAGTATAATGCACCTCATAGTCATCCATAAAGTATAATGCACCCCATAGTCATCCACAAAGTATAATGCACCCCATAGTCATCCATAAAGTATAATGCACCCATAGTCATCCATGTAGTAGCATCACCACTGATTTAAAAAAATAATAAATGAATACTCCTCTTCCCATCACTCCTCTGCCACGCGCGTCCTCTTGTGAAGCCAGCAGCTGACTTCGGAGTGCCATAGGATTGCGTGATTTCACTGCCATGCGCCCCGTCATGTGCACATCGACGCCAACTGCCAGCCTCTGATTGGACGCCAGCGTGTATTGTGGCATGCTGACCCGTTGTGTCTGTGTTCTGTAATATACAAGTTTCTGCTGATGTTGGCGGGCCCGTAACCCGCTGGGTCCGGCGCAGCATCTATATGATATCAGCTCGAGTCCGGCCTCCTCTCATCACCCCTCTGCCACCCTGCAGCTTCCATAGTGTTACAGTCAGCAGCTGAGGGTGACACATCTTTAGTTTACACTTTACATTAAGATAATAAAATTTCTATTGCAGAAAAGGCTGCCATCTGCACAACCTGGAAGCACTGCTGCACGTTCCTGCAACATATCTAATTTTTCTCCTGAGTTCTTGACTTGTCCACAAGTTATCACACAGACTTTAGTCTGTAGTGTAGACATTACTAAATAACACACTGTTCCTCATGTCACGGAAGAGAGCTGGGACTGGGATAGGCAGAGCAAACACAGCAGTTCATACTGCTGTGGACAAGGCACACTATGTGAGTCACTGCCACATTCACACACTTATGTTGTGTCAGATCAGAGACTCAGATGAGACTACCAGTGCCTTAACTCACCCGCTGCTTTAGATTCTGCCTTCATCACAAACACCAGCCAACACACTGTCATGAAAGCACAGATCGGAAAAACAGGCAGAGGCTGGAGGAGGTGAAGCCAAGAACTACCCAACCTTTCAACAGTGTGAGACTGTGAGTACATGAACATAGCACAGGCGCCGCTTCTCTCTCAGTGATAGGAGCCGGCTGCTTCTCTGCAGGGTGGGTGCCGGGCCCCCTCTGCAACCGCAATCATTGCGCCCCTGTCAGGACCTCTCCAAATGCAACCTCTGCAACCGCAATCATTATATCCCTGTCAGGGGCTCTCCAAATGTGACATGGCATCTGCTAATGATTCCAGTTAACTTTGACCTCCAAAAGGCAAATGGCGCTCATGTTCTTCCATGCCCTGTCGAGCGTCTAAAAAATATTTTTCCCTCACAAAATGGGGTCACTTGTGAGGAGGTTTCCGGTGTTTAAGCACATCAGTGGCTCTCCAAATGCAACATGGCATCCGCTCTTGATTCCAGCAAATTTTGCATTAAAAAAATCAAATGGCGCTCCTTCCCTTCTGATGCCTACTATGCACCCAAATAGTAGTTTTCCCCCACATATCAGCGTGCTCAGGAGAAATTTCAGAACAAATTTTGGGGTCTATTTTCTCATGTTACTCTTGTGAAAATAATAAAATTAGGGTCTAAATTAAAAGCTTTGTGAAAAAAAGTTAAATGTTCATTTTTGTTTTCTTCCACATTCCATTAATTATTGTGAAGCACCTGAAGGATTACTAAACTTTTTGAATGAGGTTTTGAGCACCTTGAGGGGTGCAGTTTTTAGAATGGTGTAACTTTTGGGTATTTTCTGTCAGATAGACCCCTCAAAGTCACATCAAATGTGATGTTGTTCCTAAAAAAATGTTTTTGGAAATTTTGTTGTTAAAATGAGAAATTGCTGGTCAAATTTTAACCCTTCTAACTTACTAACAAAAAAATTAAGTTTAAAAAATTGTGCTAATGTAAATTAGATATGTGAGAAATGTTATTTGTTAGCTATTTTGTGTGACATAACTCTGATTTAAGGGAATACAAATTAAAATTTTGAAAATTGCAAAATTTACTAAATTTCTGTCAAATTTGTAATTTTTCACAAATAAACGCAATTCATGTTAAAGAAATTTTACCACTTTTATCAAGTACAATATCCAGTGAAAAAACTTTCTCAGTATCCGTGGTATTCATTGAAGCATTTTGGCCCGATCATGAAGGTACAAACAGGTTCGGGGGTGAAAGTGTTAAAGCTTAACCATCATTTTAATTTTTTATATAATAAATCAATAGTACATATGAAAATAAGTAACTTTGTGATATACGTATCATCAGAGAAATCTGCTTCTTTCTCCGCCAAAATTGATCAGTCATTATCAAAATTCTTAATTCTGAGGTAAAATCTATATTCACTGGAGAGAGACTTTCCCATTAATGAGATAGGCGATGGCAGCTGCTAGTCATGAGATGTTATGTAGATAGAAGGAGGGATCAGCTTTAGACAGAACTCTTCCCCTTTTCTCCTCTATCTTATTAGTTAGATAGAATTGTATCTGTAACAACTGCTATTTCCTATCTCAGTAATGGGAAAGTCTGTCTTCACTGAATACAGATTTTACCTCAGCATTGAGAATTTTGATAATGATTGATCATTTCTGGCAAGGAAAGAAGCAGCTTTTTCTGATACAATATATTACAAAGTTTTCTATTTTCATGTGTACTTGTGACAAGGTCACTTGGATGCAACAACACAAACAATGAGTATGCAGTGGTGGTCAACCGACACTATTTGTCTAACACAGAAACAAAATCTAGCTATAGGTGTATATGTATATGCAAGTACATAAGGTATTATAGATAATAACAATAAGAATAATAAGGTATATTATGACGCTTACTACATTATCCAATAATCTGTTTATATACGCTATCCTTCATATTTAGCAGCTAAAAATGACTAATAGGACATGTATGTCTCAGCTTAACAGATGTCACTCCTAGTACTAGGCATTTCACTATCATACGTTTTTGTAGGTGCATTTGATTGTTACACTGGCTTTAACATAGGTCACCGGTACTTCCCACTAGGTTGCAAGTTCCTAATATGTGAGTCACTTGTTACCCAGTGTGTTCCTCGCACAGGCCGCCTTCATTCCCTGAAGCATGGCCCTGGAACACACATTCCAACGTACGCCTTTGTTGGAAGTAACGGCCCGATTCACCCAGGACTTCTCATCAGCATGAGAGACGTTCCGTCACATCCAAAGATAAGTGTCTGACTTTAAGTGCTTGACCATCGGAATATGGATGTTGGGGCTTGACGAGCGAAGTCTGAATGTTGGGTCTTGACCGTCGAAGTCTGGACTTCTGTGCTTGACTAAATTCGTCTCGCATGCTTTGGTATCCAATCACTCCCAGGTAACTCCACTCTGAGGATGACCAAAAGCTCTTTACTCTGCTTACATGTCCTGCCCTTCTCACATCCTGGTGTCAACTGAATTCCCTCTTTGCCATTCCAACCTTTTATATTTAGCAACTGCGCCATAGCTGTCACCTGATCTTTCAGTTCCCATCTCTTTGGCTCAACCAGCAGATGGTGGCATTTGATTGTGAGTGCTGTGGAAATTTGACTATCTTCATTTTCCGCTTTCCACGCCCTTACATACTATTGATTTATGAAACAAAAATTAAAATGACAGTTACACTTTAAGCATCATTTGGCCAAAAATAAGGCATTTCTCCTAATATAAAAGAAACTATTCAAATTTATTTCATTAGTGAGGCTAAAGGAAGAGAGTGTATTCAAGGAATAAATGCTTCTGAAGAAACAAGCGATCAACATATTCACATTTGCCTAACTGATAAATTCCCATAAACCGAAAATGTAGCAGGTATTTATATGCTGATGTATTATTCAAAATAGGGTTTAATTAATTATTTGCAGTTCAATAGCCCTGATTCATCATGACCTATGATTTTCTCGCTGGTCTTGATGAGGGGCCAAGTTGGAGTAGTTGCTCCTTAATTGCTAGGAGAAACATGCCTCTTGATTAGTGTTGAGCGATACTGCTCGATATCTAAAAATATCGTATCGAAATGGTATCGCCGATATCACTAAATATCGTCGATATCCGATTCTGATACCGGAAGTCCCATGTAAGTCTATGGGAACAAAATATCGCAACAAAAAAACCCTTTCTTTCGTTGTAAACACAAAATATACACACATAGAATACATATATTATATATATATATATATATATATATATATACATGTCATTGTGACATATATATATACATATATTTATAGTTTATACACTTCTACATAGTAAAATAGACTCTGATTCAATTGCCGGGTAAAGCCGTGACATACCCCATAGAAGTCGACGGGCTCGGTGCCGAGTACCCCCAAAACCTCTGGCTCTGTGCGACTCAACTTGGGCGTCACGAACAGGATTCTGTAGCTCGCTATAAGCGAGTCCTGTGTGCCTGAATTGAACTGGTTTTGTGCTTGAGAATTGCTAAAATCATCAGAGAATGTATTTGCCATTTTTCAGCCATATCTGCGTCACGACGAGGCACTGGTGAAGAAGAAGGGCGTGCTCTTCGTGGGTGTACACTCACTCAGTGGCGCGAAAACGATGGCCGACCACTCGTAAATGGTACTGCAATGTAAGATCGTGCCCCACAGCTCTTCAGTTCCGCCTCCTCATCCTCCTCAGTGTGCGGAAACTAACAAGAAGGTCCCGCCTCCCTACAAAAGAGGGGCCCTCTCCAGATGCTAATGACACATGTGACTTGGCAGAGATGGCTAATGGACACAAGCAGAAGTGTGAAGGGAAGGAGCAGTCAGAGCTCTCCCCCCACGGAAGCGACCCGATCGCCACGGAACCACCGTTGGGCACCCGGCCTGGAAACCCTCCTACGCTGCAAGAAGCGGAGGATACCCTAAGAGGCCTGGCTCGGCACCGGGAGGAGGTCGCCAGGATGGAAGCCAGCTGGCGTGCCCTAAAACTAAACTTGGAGCGGCGCCAATCCCTCTTACCTGAAGTGTCTGTACCGGAAGGTGAGGCACCCGTTCTAGTAGAGGAGTCCGTGCGGGCATCCCAGCCCTTGCAATGTGATCCGGTTGACGTTGTCGCAGTGGAGGCACCCGTTACTGCAAAAAACTCTGCACCGGCAGCACCCCAGATCCCGCTGTCTGCCCCCGTCGCTGAGACAGAAGAAGCGACACCCGTCCTCATGGAGGAGGCCGCGCAGGCACCAGAGCACTACCTGCCTGTACCGGAGCCCCGACTGTCATCTGTTCCAGAGTCGGCTGCTTCCTCCGCAGGTGAGCGCCGCCAGGACTGGGGGGCGCCAGGAGAGCTGCCGCAAACCGGACACTGTAAGCTGCAGTTTGATGGTGGAGACATGGAGCTGCTGGTGGAGGAGAATTTCAACCGGCGTCAGGAGGAAGAGTGGAGACGTTGGGAGCGGGAAGCAGAGCGACAAAGGGAGCAGCGAGAAACCCAAAAGCTTCGGCAACGTAACCTGGAGAAGGACCGGGCAGATAAGGACCGGATGAGAAAAGATAAAGGAACCCTGTGGGAGCCGCGGCGTAAGGGTGCAGTACGGAGCTTTAAATTGAAAGGTGGTTGGGGCTTCATCCAGGAGCCTGGACTTTATTTAGAAGTTTTTGTGAACCGGCGGGACGTGGAGGCTCACCTCCCAGAAGGACACCCGGGGAGGGACCTGTAGCCAGGAGACTTGGTGACTTACACCCGACACTGGGGTTACAATGGATGGTACGCCCTAAATGTTACCAGGTGCGACCCCTACTCCCCAGAGTGTCAGGAACTGTGAGACCCTCGGAGCCTTCAGCCTCCCACATCCAGGCCTCTGCAAAAGTGCCCACCCCACGCCATAAATCTCCCAGCCTCCCTCAGTGGTCTCCTCAGCAGCCCCAGCTATGGACATGATAAGTATAGCTGGCCCGTACCCGGCGCCTGTTAGGCCCCCTGGGGTTCGTTCAGTCCGGGACATAGGGTTCCAGACCCGGAGGGAGATGAAAGAGGTGGCCACACAGACCCAGATAGCGGGTCACGACTTGACTGTACAGGCCACACGACGTCATCAGGTCCTGGTGGTCCTTGGTGTCTCGGATGTTTGGCAAGCATCAGAAGAGTACCAGGTGGTACCTGGAACACCCCTGCCAAAGAATTATAAATAACCCGGACAGGGTCCCTGTATGTAAATAGTTAAATTGTTGATGTACCCGGACGGGTGAATGTTCATAAAAAAGTTTTTTAATTTAATAAAAAAAAAAACAACACAGTTTTCATTACTTTTATTACAGTCTCATCCTGCGACGCCATCGATCTCCTGTAAAAAAAAAAGTATACCACCTGACCGACGCAGTCCATAGTAACGAGTGTCCCACGACGATCCAGCTCTGCTACATCAGAATGACAGGCAGAGCCTGTCATCCCGGCGCAGCACAGCTGATTACCTGCTTCCCCGGCGGTGACGTCATCGGACTGGTTTACGGCCGGGATTACCCTGCAGTCACTGCAGTTATCGCGAAAAACTGCATGTGACCGCCAGGGAGAAGATAATGGCGGCCATCAAGCAGTCCAGGACGTGACCGCCGGAGATCTTTTGCCAGGTAAGTGCCGCTGACTCCTGACAGACCCGACCGACGGACACTCACAGTGACAGTGACAAATCCGATTCCGGTATTCGATATGACGAAAATATCGGTATTCGGAATCGAAAGCCCGATACAGCTAATATCGGCCGATACCCGATATTTGCAGTATCGTATCGCTCAACACTACTCTTGATGAATCATGAGAGGTCGGTTGTCTACAACTCTTGCTCCAGTCGCCATGAATTTGACAAGCAGTGGATCACAACGCCCTGTCATGCCCCATCCCTCGTCCCTCTCCAGCTGTATCCAATTTGTCAGAGCTCAGAAAAAATTGCCTAAACCCCAATATTTTCTGTTCAATCTCACAATGCACCAAAAAGTTAGTCTTTTCAAAGCTTTTTTCACCAAAAATCTGGTGAAAGAGCTTTGATGGATAGCTCTCTTTATCTTTTGTGAATTCAATAGAAATAGAAAAGAGCTTGCGCGCACTATGTTCCAGCTATATATGATAAAAAATACAATAGTGATATTCATGGAAATGAGGCATCATTTTAATAAGAAATCAATTAGAAAATTGCTCGTTTTTACAATCGCTTTCCCTTTATATTAATGTTTTAAGATAGAAATAACCCTTCAACCTATGTAACACATAAGAAAGCCTTAAATTCAACCTCAGGATCATTTACATTTCTGGAACTGTGTCCATGCCTATTCTGTATTGCATTTACAGACCTGTCTGTATAAAAGGAATCATAGCAAAATGTTCTTTTTGTAAAGGATTGTACAGATTAAAGCCATTCTCTAAACCATGATAAGCAGCTGCTGGCTTTATAAGCAAAATCTAGGCATTATTCAGAGCAAAACCAGGTTTATGTTAAGCAGAAATGTTTATGTCCTGAAAAAAACTCATAATATAAGAGCTATTAGTGTCAATTTATTCTCTAATTGTTTCAGTGTATAAGATTAGATGTTGTCTAAAAATCCCCTCTTCAATCCACTGGAAAATTAATGGAGCAAGTGATATGTTCTCTGCAGCTTCTGGCCATCATTCTGTTTCATAACTGTCATGAGCATCTGCAATATATAATCCTAATTTCACATTTGACTGTAATTGTGGTACCCTTCTCATGCTGTATGTGTAAGAGGTAAGAATAATCTATAAAAGTATCTGCATTACGTGCACCAATTCTGTCTTAGAATAATGTCTTATAACTTAAACTCAGACTAGACAATTGAGATGAGCGATCATTAGTAGTAGTAGTCCGCAGCCTCTGCGAGCCATCTCCTACCTGCAGGAATCGCTGTAACCTCTTTTTGATTTGCATTCCCTTTGTGATGTCATCCTTGCATAGGAGAAGTGAGGAGAAGTTTTGCAGGACTCCTGTCTGAAGGCCACGGACTACCAACATGGTCACTGGACTAAGGTCCTGCTAATTGATTCACTTATCTCCAGGGGCGTACATAGAAATCATGGAGCCCCATAGCAAGAGTCTGAATGGGGCCCAAACCCCCCTCAAAAAAAGAAAAACTTCTTGTGTGTGTGTCCCTCTCCCTGAGTGAGAGAGGCTCATGAATGTTTTCTGCTTCGCTTTCTGCTTCCTGCAATGAATGTGTGCTGCTCTCTGGCTGCCAGGAGACGTGGCGTTCATATGCAAATCCAGCCAGAGACTTCAGCCAACTGCTGACCAGGAAACAAGGAAAGGGGAGCTTCAAGGGGGTATACAGCGGCCGGCGGCCGGCGCTTATATTTAATTAAAGGAGATAGTACTGTGTCAGCACAGCTGCCAAACCGCAGCGGCCGTCGCGGGCCCCCTCACCTGTCCGGGCCCCATAGCAGCTGCGTGGTCTGCTACTATTGACGGTACGCCCCTGCTTATCTCTACTAGACAGTGTTAATGTAACAAATTTGTCACATTGATTGATGCTAGATGAGATATTTGGTGCATCTTTAGAGATTCTTGTTTAATTTGAACCATCTCATGGTTGACTTGCTCTTACATTATACTTTGAAGCTGGCACAAACAAATGCTCTTATCCCAGACCACTTTTTCTAGAAAATTTATTAATAGTCTAATCAGGCACCAAAGTCTAAAACTTTAAGTAATTGGCACATGTGAATTTTGTGTCTCAGTTTGAGGTAAAATTGCATAGCATATTAGGTGGTAAATATGCCCCTAAGTGTTACATTGTGCAAGGTATAGGAGCCATATTTTAAACCCTTATAGACCCTGCCCATTTTCGTTTTTGCGTTTCTGTTTTTCCCTCCCCTTCTTCCCAGAGCCATAACTTTTTGATTTTTCTGTCAATATGGCCATGCACGGGCTTGTTTTTGTGGGACAAGTTGTACTTTTGAACGACACCATTGGTTTTATCATATTGTGTACTCAAAAATGGGAAACAAATTCCAAATTCTGTGAAATTGCAAAAAAAGTGCAATTCCACACTTGTTTTTCATTTGGCTTTTTTGCTAGGTTCACTAAATGCTAAAACTGACCTGCAACTATGATTCTCCAGGTCATTACGAGTTCATAGACACCAAACATGTCTAGGTTCTTTTTTATTTAAGTGGTAAATAAAAAATTCCCAACTTTGTTAAAAAAAAAAAAAAATTGCGCCAATTTCCGATACCTGATCGTTTCCATTTATGATCTCGGGTTGGGTGAGGGCTTATTTTTTGCATGCCGACCTGATGTTTTTAATGATATCATTTTGGTGCAGATATGATCTTTTGATAGCCCGTTATTGCATTATAATGCAATATCTCAGCGTCCAAAAAAAGTATAATTCTGGCATTTTGACTTTTTTCTCTCTACACCAATTAGCGATCGGGTGAATCCTTTTATTTTATTGATAAATCGGGCGATTCTGAACGTGGCGATACCAAATACTGTATGTGTATGTGTGATTTTCTTTTGTATTGCTTTATTTTGAATGGGGCGAAAGGGTGGGTGATTTGTACTTTTATTTTTTTTATATTTTTAAAAACATTTTTTTCTTTACTTCTGCCATGCTTCAATAGCCTTCATGAGAGACTAGAAGCTGCCATAACCCGATCAGCTCTGCTACATAGAGGCAATGATCAGATTGCCTCTATGTAGTAGAATTACTCAATTGCTATGAGCGGCGACCACCGGGCGGCGCTCATAGCATCCGGCACTGACAACCATTGAGGTCTCCAGGAGACCTCTGGTTGTCATGCCAATGTATTGGTGACCCGCAGTCACGTGGCGGGGTCACCAGTGGAAGGATTTCCAGCCCAATGGCCAGAAGAGAGCTTTAAATGCCGCTGTCAGAGTTTAACAGCGGCATTTAACTAGTTAATAGTTGCGGGTGCATCACAATTCCACCAGAGGCTATTGGGGGCACATGTTAGCTGTTCAAAACAGCTGACATGTCCTGGGAAAGATGTGGGCTCATTGCCAGAGCCCTCATCAAATGGTGGGAAGCGACCTCCCCAATACGAGTACGGTGGAGGTCGCAAAGGGTTTAAGGATTAAATACAAATAGCTATGAATCCGTTTTACGCCCGGGTGGCAAGCATTTTTATAGGTATATGGTCTCCCATCCTGGTATGTGCTGCCCTCTCCTATCCTGGTATGCATGGCACCCCTCATCCCTATCCTGGTATGTATGGTCCCCTCACCCCAACCCAAATCTGGTATGCATGGCACCCCATTACTCATCCTGGTATGCATGGTCCCTTTATCCCCAATCCTGGTATGTATGGTCCCCTCATCCCCTATCCTGGTATTCATGGTACCCCTCATCCCCCAATCCTGGTATGCATGGTCCCCTCACCCCCCAATCCTGGTATGCATGGTTCCCTCACCCCCAATCCTGGTATGCATGGTCCCCTCACCCCCCATTCCTGGTATGCATGGTCCCCTCACCTCCCAATCCTGGTATGCATGGTCCTCTCACCCCCAATCCTGGAATGCATGGTCCCCTCACCCGCCAATCCTGGAATGCATGGTCCCCTCATCCCCCAATCCTGGTATGCATGGTTCCCTCACCCCCCAATCCTGGTATGCATGGTCCCCCTCATACCTATCATAGGATGTATGGTACCCCTTCAGCCCCAATCCTGATATGCATGGTCCCCTCACCATCCAATCCTGATTATACATGGTCCCCTCACCCCTAATCCTGGTATGCATGATCCCCTCACCCCCAATCCTGATGTGCATTGTCCCGTCACCCCCAATCCTGATGTGCATGGTCCCCTCACCCCCCAATCCTGATGTGCATGGTCCCCTCACCCCCCAATCCTGATGTGCATGGTCCCCTCACCTCCCAATCCTGATGTGCATGGTCCCCTCATCCCCTATCCTGGTATGCATGGTACCCCTCATCCACCAATCCTGGTATGCATGGTCCCCTCGCCCCCAATCCTGGTATGCATAGTTCCCTCACCCCCCAATCCTGGTATGCATGGTCCCCTCACCTCCCAATCCTGGTATGCATGGTCCCCTCACCCCCCAATTCTGAAATGCATGGTTCCCTCACCCCCAATCCTGGTATGCATGGTCCCTTCACCCCCCAATCCTGGTAAGCATTGTCCCCCTCATCCCTATCGTAGGATCTATGGTACCCCTTCAGCCCCCAATCCTGATATGCATGGTCCCCTCACCCTCCAATTCTGATTATGCATGGTCCCCTCACCCCCCAATCCTGGTATGCATGGTCCCATCACACCCCAATCCTGATGTGCATGGTCCTGTCACCCCCAATCCTGATGTGCATGGTCCCCTCACCCCCCAATCCTGATGTGCATGGTCCCCTCACCCCCAATCCTGATGTGCAAGGTCCCCTCACCCCCAATCCTGATGTGCATGGTCCCCTCACCCCCTGTTATGTTTCGGTAGCTGAGGAGTGCAGGTAAAAAAGGCAATACACCAGAGCAGTTGGAATCTATGAGATTGCAGTACCCTGACTAACCACCACAACTAGAGGCAGCCGTGGAGCGTTCCTACGTTGGTCCTAGACGCCTCGTCACAGCCTGAGAAACTAACTACACCTAAAGATAGAAATAGGAAAGCTATCTGCCCCGGAGCAGAACCCCAAAGATAACAGAAAGCCCCCAAACATGTAATGGCGGTTAGACAAGAGGAAATACTGACACAGAAAGAAAATAGTATGAGCAAACGCTGGGGCCCAAACTATCTAAATAGAAAAGGATAGGAAGGGTACTTACTGCAATCCCAGAAAACCCTGAAAAGCACCAACTCTACTAATTTCAAAATCACCTGAGATCACACGACCTCTACCACCTAAATTAGTTCTCTGGTGTAACAAAATAAAAACAGCAGCCACTGAAAAAACTGGAAAAAGCAAAAGAACAAAACTCAGTGGCTGAACTAAACTGAGAGGGCAGAAGCCCCCAGAGGGGACCCTGAAGGCCCCCAAAGAAGTGCAGGACAAAATGCAAAAATATAGCACAAACACAAAAGAAGCAAAAGTCTTATCTGTAAGCAGGAGATGCAGACACGACACAGCAGGCTACAAGGGAAACTGGAATGAAGGATTCAGACCAGAACAATTGATCACCGGCAACCCTGATGGGAAAATGACTCCCTTATATAAGACCAGTCAGTAACACCTGATTCCCAGTCCTCACAATCTTCACTAGCACCGCTTGTAACCACCAGAGGGAGCCTCTGCTCAGAACTCATCTCAAACCCATTCACAACAGTACCCCCCCCTTGAGGAGGGGTCACCGAACCCTCATTTGAGCAACCAGGTCGGTCAGGATGAGTTCTATGATACGCACGGATAAGTCTCCTAGCATGGATGTCCGAAGCAAACACCCAAGAATTGTCTTCCTGACCATAACCTCTCCATTTAACCAAATACTTGAGTTTCCGTCTAGAAAAACGAGAATCCAATATTTTCTCAACCACATACTCCAGATTGCCCTCAACCAAAACAGGGTCAGGAGGCACAGCAGCAGGAACCACTGGCTCAACAAACCTCTTCAACAAGGACTTGTGGAACACGTTATGGATCTTAAATGTCCCTGGAAGAAGCAAACGAAAAGAAACAGGATTAAGAATCTCCATGATCTTATAAGGTCCAATGAACCTAGGCTTAAATTTAGGAGATGCTACTCTCATAGGAATATTCTTTGAGGACAACCAGACCAAGTCCCCCACTTTAAACCGAGGACCATCAGTCCTATGCCGGTTAGCAAACCGCTGGGCCTTCTCCTGAGAGAGGGACAACCTCTCCACTACCTGGTCCCAAATCTGTTGCATACGCTCCACAACAGAGTCAACACCTGGACAGACAGAAGCCTCCGTCTGTCCTGAAGAAAATTGAGGGTGAAACCCAGAATTACAGAAAAACGGAGACATCAAAGTGGCAGAGCTAGCCCTATTATTAAGAGCAAACTCAGCCAAAGGCAAAAAAGAGACCCAGTCATCCTGATCAGCAGACACAAAGCATCTTAGATAAGTCTCCAATGTCTGGTTTGTTCTCTCAGTTTGACCATTGGTCTGAGGATGAAATGCCGAGGAGAAAGACAATTGAACACCCAGTTTAGAACAAAAAGTCCTCCAAAATCTGGAAACAAACTGGACTCCTCTGTCAGACACAATGTTCTCAGGAATGCCGTGTAAACGAACCACGTGCTGAAGGAACAACGGCACCAATTCAGAGGAGGAAGGCAACTTAGGTAATGGCACAAGATGTATCATTTTGGAAAACCTATCACAAATTACCCAGATGGTGGTCATTCTCTGAGAAACAGGAAGATCGGAAATGAAATCCATAGAGATATGGGTCCATGGTCTCTTGGGCACAGGCAATGGCATCAACAAACCACTAGAGCGAGAGCAAGGCTTGGAGCGAGAGCAAGTCCCGCAGGACTGCACAAATTCCCTGACATCACGAGACAAGGTAGGCCACCAAAAGGACCGACTAACCAAGTCTCTGGTACCAAAAATTCCGGGATGCCCAGCCAATGCGGAACAATGAATCTCAGACATCACACTCTTTTTCCATTGGTCCGGGACAAACAATTTTCCAACAGGGCAGCGCTCGGGCCTATCCTCCTGACACCCCTCCAGAGCAAGTCTCAAATTGGGCGAGATGGCGGAAAGAACTACACCCTCTTTCAAAATAACAGAAGGATCAGATAACTCAGGAGAGTCCGCAAGGAAACTCCTCGAGAGGGCATCCGCCTTAACATTCTTAGTGCCAGGAAGAAAGAAAACCACAAAATTAAAACGTGTGAAAAACAAGGCCCACCTGGCCTGTCTAGGATTGAGTCGCTTGGCAGATTCCAGATAGACCAGATTCTTATTGTCCGTAAGGACCACCACCTGATGTTTGGCTCCCTCCAGCCAATGTCTCCACTCTTCAAAAGCCCACTTCATGGCCAATAACTCCCGATTACCTACGTCATAATTACGTTCAGTAGGAGAAAATTTTCGAGAGAAAAAGACACAAGGGTTACTTTTAGAGGTCTCTGGATCTTTTTGGGACAAAACGGCACCTGCCCCAATTTCAGAGGCATCAACCTCCACCTGAAATGGCAGAGAAACATCAGGCTGCCGTAGAACAGGAGCAGAAGTGAATCTCTGCTTAAGTTCCTGAAATGCAGAGACTGCCTCAGGAGGCCAATTCACCACATCAGAACCCTTTCTGGTCAAATCAGTTAATGGTTTAACAATAACCGAGAAATTACCAATAAATTTACGATAAAAATTGGCAAAACCCAAAAATCTCTGAAGAGCCTTTAATGAAGTAGGTTGGACCCAATCACAGATGGCCTGAACCTTAACCGGGTCCATTTCAATAACAGATGGAGACAAAATGAATCCCAGAAATGAGATCCTCTGTACGCCAAAAAGACACTTTGATCCCTTCACATACAGAGCATTCTCTCTCAAAATCTGGAATACAGTTCGAACATGTTTCACATGAGAGTCCCAGTCATTAGAAAAAATCAAGATATCATCCAAATAAACAATCAGAAATTTGTCCACAAAATCCCTGAAAATGTCATTCATGAAGGACTGGAAGACGGAAGGAGCATTAGTGAGCCCAAAGGGCATCACTAGGTACTCAAAATGCCCTTCAGGGGTATTGAATGCCGTCTTCCATTCATCCCCGTGCTTAATGCGAATAAGGTTATACGCCCCCCTGAGGTCAAGCTTGGTAAACCAAGTAGCGTTTTTCACCCTGGAAAACAGGTCAGAAATCAAGGGTAACGGGTATTGATATTTCACAGTAATATTGTTCAAGAGACGATAATCAATACACGGCCTTAATGAACCATCTTTTTTGGCCACAAAGAAAAAACCGGCACCTAAGGGTGAAGAGGATGGTCTGATATGACCCTTCTCCAATGATTCCTTGATATAAGACCGCATAGCGTCATGTTCAGGTACAGACAAGTTAAAAAGGCGACCTTTAGGGAATTTACTACCCGGCACTAATTCAATAGCGCAGTCATAGCTCCTATGGGGAGGCAAGGATGCAGATTTACTTTCGCTAAACACATCAGAAAAATCAAACAAAAAGTCAGGAACATCCTGAGCCTGGGGGAGGCAGAAAAAACAGGAGTGTTGGTATTAACACATTGGCAGCCCCAACTGGTTACAGACACAGATTTCCAATCCAAAACAGGATTATGAGACTGTAACCAAGGGAAACCCAGTACGATAATATCATGCAGATTATATAGAACCAAAAATTTGCAGCACTCCTGGTGATCAGGTTCAACCCTCATTATCACCTGAGTAGAAAACTGGGGTTTATTCTCAGCCAAAGGGGTAGAATCGATCCCCAGTAGGGGAATAGACTTCTGTAGGGGTATCAAGGGAAACCCACAACGTTTAGCAAAATCATAATCCATCAGGTTAATAGCTGCTCCAGAATCAACGAAAGCCTGAGCAGAAAATGAGGACAGAGAGCATATCAGAGTGACAGTTAATAAAAACTTAGTCTGAACACTACCCAAGACAACTGAGCGTGCAAAACGTCTTCCCCGCTTAGGGCAGACTGAAATAGCATGAGAGGCATCACCACAGTAGAAACATAACCCATTGCGCATTCGAAACTCATGACGCTGTGCCCCAGACACCACTCTATCACACTGCATGGGTTCAGAAGCTGGTTCACAAGGCAACACCATTCCACGCATACTTCTCCGCTCACGCAAACGTCTGTCAATTTGAATCGCTAATGACATAGAATCATTGAGACCAGAGGGGACAGGGAATCCCACCATAACATCCTTTACATTATCTGACAGACCCTTCCGGAAAAGGGCCGCCAAAGCGTCGTCATTTCATTTGGTCAGGACTGCCCACCTACGGAATCTCTGACAGTATAACTCAGCGTCATCAAGCCCCTGATTTAATGCCAACAAGGTTTTTTCAGCTTGATCAGTGACATTAGGCTCATCGTACAATAACCCCAAAGCCTGAAAAAACGCATCAACATCACTCAAAACAGGATCCCCAGGTATCAGGGAAAAAAGCCCAATCCTGAGGATCGCCGCGCAGGAGAGAGATAATAATTTGAACTGCTGCGCTGCGTTTACTGAGGACTTAGATTTTAAGGCAAAAAACAATTTACAATTATTTTTGAAATTCTGAAACTTAGCTCGATCCCCTAAAAACAAATCTGGCATGGGGATCCTAGGTTCCACAACAGGCAACCTAGCAAGATATGCAGCAATACTCTGAACCTCAGTGGCAAGCTGATCCACACGGCCAGACAACTGTGCAAACTCCATTGGGAGAAAAGATCCTCCCCAGCACCCAGAGATACAGAGGAAAAAAAAAAAAAATGCAACAAACAGAAAAATATCTCTGACAACTCTGACAACTTTTTTTCTTTCACAATATTTTTTTTCCTTCTGTGAGTACCATACAATTTCAATTTTTAGGCCGGTGATACTGTTATGTTTCGGTAGCTGAGGAGTGCAGGTAAAAAAGGCAATACACCAGAGCAGTTGGAATCTATGAGATTGCAGTACCCTGACTAACCACCACAACTAGAGGCAGCCGTGGAGCGTTCCTACGTTGGTCCTAGACGCCTTGTCACAGCCTGAGAAACTAACTACACCTAAAGATAGAAATAGGAAAGCTATCTGCCCCAGAGCAGAACCCCAAAGATAACAGAAAGCCCCCAAACATGTAATGGCGGTTAGACAAGAGGAAATACTGACACAGAAAGAAAATAGTATGAGCAAACGCTGGGGCCCAAACTATCTAAATAGAAAAGGATAGGAAGGGTACTTACTGCAATCCCAGAAAACCCTGAAAAGCACCAACTCTACTAATTTCAAAATCACCTGAGATCACACGACCTCTACCACCTAAATTAGTTCTCTGGTGTAACAAAATAAAAACAGCAGCCACTGAAAAAACTGGAAAAAGCAAAAGAACAAAACTCAGTGGCTGAACTAAACTGAGAGGGCAGAAGCCCCCAGAGGGGACCCTGAAGGCCCCCAAAGAAGTGCAGGACAAAATGCAAAAATATAGCACAAACACAAAGAAGCAAAAGTCTTATCTGTAAGCAGGAGATGCAGACACGACACAGCAGGCTACAAGGGAAACTGGAATGAAGGATTCAGACCAGAACAATTGATCACCAGCAACCCTGATGGGAAAATGACTCCCTTATATAAGACCAGTCAGTAACACCTGATTCCCAGTCCTCACAATCTTCACTAGCACCGCTTGTAACCACCAGAGGGAGCCTCTGCTCAGAACTCATCTCAAACCCATTCACAACAACCCCCAATCGTGATGTGCATGGACCCCTCACTGTTGTGAATGTGCTAGAAATGAATTCTGAGCAGAAGCTCCCTCTGGTGGTTACAAACAGTACTGAACTATCCAGTGAAGATTGTGAAGATTGGCGATCAGGTGTTACTGACTGGTCTTATATAAGGGAGGTTCCCTCCCATCAGGGTTGCCGGTGATCAATTGTTCTGGTCTCATCTTTGATTCCTGTTCACTTTGTAGCCTGCTGTTTCGTGCCTGCATCTTCTGCTAACAGATAAGACATTTTCTTCTTTTTGTTTTTTGTGCTTGCTTTTTGCATTTTGTCCTGCACTTCTGTGGGGGTCTGCCGGGTCCCCTCCGGGGGCTTGTGCTCCTCTCAGTTTATTTCAGCCACTGTTGTTTGTTCATTTGCCTTTTCCAGTTTTTTCAGTGGCTGCTGTTTAGTTTTTGTTACACCAGAGAACTAATTTAGGTGGTAGAGGTCGTGTGATCTCAGGTGTTTTTGTAATTAGTAGAGTTGGTACTTTTCAGGGTTTTTTGGGGTTGCAGTAAGTGTCCTTCCTATCCTTTTCTATTTAGGAAGTTTGGGCCCCAGCATTTGCTCATACTATTTTCTATCTGTGTCTGTATTTCCTCTTGTCTAACCGCCATTACGTTTGGGGGCTTTCTATGTTCTTTGGGGATCTGCTCCGGGGCAGATAGTTTTCCTCTTTCTGTCTTTAGGTGTAGTTAGCTTCTCAGGCTGTGACGAGGCGTCTAGGACCAACGTAGGTACGCTCCATGGCTGCCTTTAGTTGTGGTGGTTAGTCAGGGTACTGCAATCCCATAGATTCCAACCTCTCTGGTGTATTTCCTTTTTTGCTTGCTCTCCTCAGCTACCAAATCATAACACCTCACCCCCCCAATCCTGATGTGCATGGTCCCCTCATCCCCTATCCTGGTATGCATGGTACCCCTCATCCCCCAATCCTGGTATGCATGGTCCCCTCACCCCCAATCCTGGTATGCATAGTTCCCTCACCCCAAAATCCTGGTATGCATGGTCCCCTCACCCCCCAATCCTTGTATGCATGGTCCCCTCACCTCCCAATCCTTGTATGCATGGTCCCCTCACCTCCCAATCCTTGTATGCGTGGTCCCCTCACCCCCCAATCCTGGAATGTGTGGTCCCCTCACCCCCAATCCTAGAATGCATGGTTCCTTCACCCCAAAATCCTGGTATGCATGGTTCCCTCACCCCCCAATCCTGGTAAGCATGGTCCCCCCTCATCCCTATCGTAGGATCTATGGTACCCCCTCAGCCCCCAATCCTGATATGCATGGTCCCCTCACCCCCCAATCCTGATGTGCATGGTCCCCTCACCCCCCAATCCTAGAATGCATGGTTCCCTCACCCCCAAATCCTGGTATGCATGGTCCCCTCACCCCCCAATTCTGGTAAACATGGTCCCCCCTCATCCCTATCGTAGGATCTATGGTACCCCCTCAGCCCCCAATCCTGATATGCATGGTCCCCTCATCCCCCAATCCTGATGTGCATGGTCCCCTCACCCCCCAATCCTAGAATGCATGGTTTCCTCTCCCCCAAATCCTGGTATGCATGGTCCCCTGAGTCCCCAATTCTGGTAAGCATGGTCCCCCCTCATCCCTATCGTAGGATCTATGGTACCCCCTCAGCCCCCAATCCTGATATGCATGGTCCCCTCACCCCTCAATCCTGATGTGCATGTTCCCTTCACCCCCCAATCCTGATGTGCATGGTCCCCTCACCCCCAATCCTGATGTGCATAGCCCCCTCACCCCCCTATCCTGATATGCATGGTCCCCTCACCCCCCAAATTCTGATGTGCATGGTCCTCTCACCCCCTAATCCTGATGTGCATGGTCCCCTCACCCTCCAATCCTAATGTGCATGGTCCCCTCACCCCCCAATCCTGGTATGCATGGTCCCCTCACCCCCAGTCCTGATGTGCATGGTCCCCTCATCCCCAATCCTGATATGCATGGTCCCTCACGCCCCCCCTATCCTGATATGCATGGTCCCCTCACCGCTATTAAACTGCACACATACCCCCAAAAAAACAAACATTTATACTCACCTTTCTTCCCTGTGCTCCAGCGCTGTTCTGTTCTGCTGGACGCCGGGGTAGGAGAGCGGTGCCGGAGTACACGCATGCCCATACAGCGCTGTCCAGCGCCATATTGCTGAAGACACACTGTAAATGTGTCTTCAGCAAAATGGCGCCGGATAGCAGAGAAGCCTGCAGGGCAAGGACTCTGTTTACACTTTACCTTTAGTTTTGTTTTACCGTTATGAAGTTTAAGATATCCATAATAAACTAGCAGGTGAACTACTACCAGAACTGTTCCTGTGTCTACCTGGTGAAGCAGCTGAGTGAGTCAACCCTTCACAGCAGTGACATGGCAAGAATCTGCATAACTAATCCCATACAAAATAGTGTAGTGTCACGTTCGAAGCAGCAGTGGATGGTGACATATGGAGTTTGAAAGTCAAAAGTTTAAAACATTGTTACCCTTTTGCTCGTCAGTGTACACGGCTCTTTTCTCTTCTCCACCAAAGTCCTTCTGCACCTGAATCTTTGGAGACTGTACTGATAAGGCAATATTGGCATGATTAGTGCAGAATCTAGCTTGTAAAATATGAGAGCCAACCTGCCACTTAGGCCTCACCACACCCCCATAAAATTGGCGCTGTATGGAAGAAAAGTATAATCTTTTTATTTTATAGTAATAGTAAGAATAAAATGTCTGATGTTTATTTTCATTGACTTTATAATTTCCTCTATTACAAAAAAATATTCACAGTTGCCATGACTACACAGTCACATCTCTGTTATAAGTATGTGAATAAAGGCAGGTAAAGCGCCAACAACACATTCTTCTTTCAGTATAGTTGTTTCATATATTATGGTTTTTAGGACTTGGTTGCTTCTGGCAATTTATAATCCACTTAGGAACATGTGGTATCTGTAACACTACATGAGCATATCTGTCGCTCATGGCTTTTAAGCAGTGACGGCTATAGAAAGCTATGTTTGGACTTTCTAGATATGAGGATGTGAGCTTGCAAAATATGCTCAGTGGCATACAAAGAATAGAGGGCACCCATATCATGCAATTGTACCTCCCATTATGGTGCTCAGTTTTGTCAACCAAGACAGAATAGTCAGAGAGTGTCAACCTCCATGCCCACACTATGTTATTTGCTAGCAACCAATTCTGGACCCCTTTATCCAAAAAGCACCATACAAACTGCATAAGATTCCTCTATGGTATTTAAAGAGGTTTTCACACAAAGTTAATTTTAACCAACATTTTAATTAATCGATATCCAATCATGGAAACTATTACTATTGAAAAGTGTTTAAAGAAATGTTCCAGTGCTGAGATAATCTTATAAATGTGTCCCTGCTGTGTACTGTGTAATGGCTGTGTCTGATCATACAGGAACATAGTCTGATCATACCACAGCTCCTGGGCAGGGGAGGAAGTAAAAGAGTATACAGACAGGATGGAATGGGATCACAGCTGTAAAGGCCTCAATAGGAAGAGCTTAGGAGTTGTCCTACTAATCTGCACTATTATGAAATAGATCATGTGTGCCATAGGTCCCCTAAAGATTCAGTTATGATAAAACACGTCAGGAGGCACAGGTAGAGTGCAGGGCCTCCATTTTAGGGTAAAATGTGGACTGCCCTGATGTATTTCCCAGACCTGACTGTGAATGAATGGGTGAGACCACTCCATTTTCTCTTTATACCTATGATATGTGTGGGGTGGTTACTTACCCATTATCTTTTTTCCCTTAGTTTGTAAATGCACACTACACAACCTACAGCTGTTAATCCCTTTCTGACATTTGACGTACTATCCCGTCCATGGTACCTGGGCCTTAATGCCCATGGATGGGATAGTACGTCATATGCGATCGGACGCGCTCACGGTGGGAGCGCGGCCAATCGCGGCTGGGTGTCAGCTGATTCTCAAAGCTGACACCCGGCACTAAGTGCCAGGAGTGGTCACAGACCGCTCCCGGCACTTTAACCCCCGGAACACTGCTATCACCCCCTCTGCCTTTGGATCGAAGACCCTGCGGCACGCCGCGGGGTCCCGATCGCTGCCATGGAGATCCGATGTCGTCATGACGGCATCCAGGTCTCCAAAGCTGTGAAACTTCCTGTCATGCTCATGTCAGGAAGTCTCACAGGTCAGTGTACAGAAGCTGCAGCACTGACAGTTTCTGTAGCATACAGATGCTGCTTCATCTGCATGCTATAGAAGCCATCAGCCTGCACAAAATCATTGTGTAAAGGTAAGAATTAAATTAAATTTTTTTTTAAATAATTGTTAAAATATTTAAAAAAATAATAAAAAATGATAAAAATTTCTGTCACTAAATAAATATTTGAATAAGAAAAATCTAAACAATAAAAGTACACATATTTGGTATCGCCGGGTCCGTAATGACCCAACTTATAAAACTGTCCCACTAGTTAACCCCTTTAGCGAACACCATTAAAAAAAAAAACAAGGCAGATAACAATGCTTTATCATCATACCGCCGAACAAAAAGTGGAATAATACGCGGTCAAAAAGACAGATATAAATAATCATGGTACCGATGAAAACGTCATCTTGTCCCGCAAAAAATGAGCTGCCATACAGCGTCATCAGTGAAAATTTAAAAAAAGTTATAGCTCTCAGAATAAAGCGATGCAAAAATAATTATTTTTTCAGTAAAATAGTTTTTATTATATAAAAGTGTCAAAACATAAAAAAAATATAAATGAGGTATCCCTGTAATCGTACTGACCCGAAGAATAAAACTGCCTTACCAATCTTACCATATGCGGAACGGTGTAAATGCCACCCCCCCAAAAGAAATTCATGAACTGCTGGTTTTTGCTCTTTTTGTCTCCCAAAAATTGAAATAGAATGCGATAAAAAAATGTCATGTGACCAAAAATGGTACCAATAAAAACGTCGACTCGTCGCACAAAAAAACAAGACCTCACATGACTCTGTGGGCCAAAATATGGAAAAATTATAGCTTTCAAAATGTGGTGTTGCAAAAACTATTTTTTGCAATAAAAAGCGCCTTTTAGTGGGTGACAGCTGCCAAACATAATAAACCACTATGAAAACCCGCTATAAATAGTAAATCAAACCCCCTTTATCACCCCCTTAGTTAGAGAAAAATAATAAAATAAAAAAATTTATTTATTTCCATTTTCCCATTAGGGTTAGGTGTTGGATTCAGTGGCTGGTGTTCCTGCCTCGGCCGCTGGGAGGCGCCGAACTCCGTCGGCTGGTGGTGCCGGTGATAGGACAGTGGTATCCTCATATGGTTCCGCTCCTTTGATGCCAGCCTCTGTCGCTGGGCATCGCCATGTTTCGCCTGTGGGTAATGTTGGTGACAGAGAAGGGGTCCCTGCGCAGGCGTCTAGTGGGCGTAGGCTTCGCTCTTCTGTCAGAGGTGAAGTAGTTGGTGTCAGTCATGCATCACCATCTGGCCTGGTTCTGGGGGCGGTCCAGATGAGGTCATCAGACTGTGAGCCTGTGAGAGGTAGCCATGCCCTTCAAATGCCTTGGAGCCTGGCTTGCAAGCCGCCAGATATAGTCATGGTTTCCCCAGTGTGCTAGTTTGTTTTGCTATTGTATCTCTGACCTTTGCCTGAATTTCTGACCCTTCTACTGCCTGCCGATTTTGTACCTCTGTTGCCCGCCTGGTTTTGACTCTGGAGTCCATCAAGACTACCCCTTTCTACTGTAATCATGGGCTGCACCCACGCTTTGGTTTGTTCTCTTCTAGGATGTCAGATGTCCCTGGGGTAGAAAGGACCATAGACCAGTTAAAAACTATCTGGTCAGAAGTCAACATAAACTTGAAAGGGGCTCAGACTAGACAGACTTCATCTGCTAATAAACGGCGCTCCAAGGGCCCTGACCTGGGAGTTGGGGACAAAGTGTGGCTTTCTACCAGGAATATTAAGCTCAAAGTGCCGTCTGCCAAACTAGGTCCCAGGTTTATTGGTCCGTATGAAATTATTGAGGTGATTAATCCAGTAGCCTTTCGTCTGAAGCTCCTTCAATCATTTAAACTGCCCAATGTATTCCATAAGTCCCTTCTCAAATTGTACCGCTCTCCGATTCGTCCTGTCCAGTCTCCTCCTCCTCCGGTTTTGGTAGGGGGTGCTTTGGAATACAAAGTCAAACGGATCCTTGATTCCCGTTTAGTGAGAGGATCCGTGCAGTATCTGGTGCATTGGAAGGGCTACAGTCCGGAGGAAAGGTCCTTGGGTGCCTGCCAGTAACGTCCATGCCAAGGGTTTGATCAGGAAGTTTCATCTCCTTCATCCCAACAAACCGGGTTTTGAGGGTCCAGAGGCCCCTCTTAGAGGGAGGGGTACTGTCACGTCGCTGTTGGATTCAGGAGAGCGGTATCCTCATATGGTTCCGCTCCTTTGATGCCGGCCTCTGACGCTGGGCATCGCCATGTTTCGCCTGTGGGTAATGTTGGTGACAGAGAAGGGGTCCCTGCGCAGGCGTCTAGTGGGCGTAGGCTTCGCTCTTCTGTCAGAGGTGAAGTAGTTGGTGTCAGTCATGCATCACCATCTGGCCTGGTTCTGGGGGCGGTCCAGATGAGGTCATCAGACTGTGAGCCTGTGAGAGGTAGCCATGCCCTTCAAATGCCTTGGAGCCTGGCTTGCAAGCCGCCAGATATAGTCATGGTTTCCCCAGTGTGCTAGTTTGTTTTGCTATTGTATCTCTGACCTTTGCCTGAATTTCTGACCCTTCTACTGCCTGCCGATTTTGTACCTCTGTTGCCCGCCTGGTTTTGACTCTGGAGTCCATCAAGACTACCCCTTTCTACTGTAATCATGGGCTGCACCCACGCTTTGGTTTGTTCTCTTCTAGGATGTCAGATGTCCCTGGGGTAGAAAGGACCATAGACCAGTTAAAAACTATCTGGTCAGAAGTCAACATAAACTTGAAAGGGGCTCAGACTAGACAGACTTCATCTGCTAATAAACGGCGCTCCAAGGGCCCTGACCTGGGAGTTGGGGACAAAGTGTGGCTTTCTACCAGGAATATTAAGCTCAAAGTGCCGTCTGCCAAACTAGGTCCCAGGTTTATTGGTCCGTATGAAATTATTGAGGTGATTAATCCAGTAGCCTTTCGTCTGAAGCTCCTTCAATCATTTAAACTGCCCAATGTATTCCATAAGTCCCTTCTCAAATTGTACCGCTCTCCGATTCGTCCTGTCCAGTCTCCTCCTCCTCCGGTTTTGGTAGGGGGTGCTTTGGAATACAAAGTCAAACGGATCCTTGATTCCCGTTTAGTGAGAGGATCCGTGCAGTATCTGGTGCATTGGAAGGGCTACAGTCCGGAGGAAAGGTCCTTGGGTGCCTGCCAGTAACGTCCATGCCAAGGGTTTGATCAGGAAGTTTCATCTCCTTCATCCCAACAAACCGGGTTTTGAGGGTCCAGAGGCCCCTCTTAGAGGGAGGGGTACTGTCACGTCGCTGTTGGATTCAGGAGAGCGGTATCCTCATATGGTTCCGCTCCTTTGATGCCGGCCTCTGTACGCTGGGCATCGCCATGTTTCGCCTGTGGGTAATGTTGGTGACAGAGAAGGGGTCCCTGCGCAGGCGTCTAGTGGGCGTAGGCTTTCGCTCTTCTGTCAGAGGTGAAGTAGTTGGTGTCAGTCATGCATCACCATCTGGCCTGGTTCTGGGGGCGGTCCAGATGAGGTCATCAGACTGTGAGCCTGTGAGAGGTAGATGTCAAATGCTGAGCCTGGCTTGCAAGGTCAGCTAAGCTGCCCAGTGTGTGGCGCCTGACTAACTACCTTCTACTGCCTGGAGGTACTGTTCCGCTGGTTGACCGAGGTCCATCAAAATACCCTCTACTAATCATGGGCACCCTACCTGGTTTGTCCTGAGAGGATCCACGATCACAACAGGGTGAAGGATACATAACCAATCACAATATCGTAGACGAACGAACATAACTAAGGGGCCAATAACAACTCACTTGCATAAAAAACGCACACCACAGCCGACGAGGGGAAAAAACGGGTTTAAGGAATAATATAAAGCTAAAGGGCAAAAACCTACCCAGATTACACTTCATGAAATTATTAAAATACCACGAGGCCTTTTGTCTGAAGGAATCTTCAATCATTTAAAACATGACCGCAGTATTTCAAAGTCCCTACTCAGCATTGACTGCCTGGCGATGGCTGGTCCTCATCCCCACGAGAGAGGAGTTACTCCTCTGGAAAAAGTCAAAGCATCCACAAGAACTCAGCTGGTGATGTAGGCTCAGTCGGAGATCTTCCTGCGAACGTCCACCGGTTGACAGTTACCACTCCTTCTCCCCACGAGGTGAGAGTCCGGCCCTCTAGGGAGGGTTACGTGCAGTCCTGTTGGATTCAGGAGAGCGGTATCCTCATATGGTTCCGCTCCTTTGATGCCGGCCTCTGTCGCTGGGCATCGCCATGTTTCGCCTGTGGGTAATGTTGGTGACAGAGAAGGGGTCCCTGCGCAGGCATCTGGTGGGCGTAGGCTTTGCTCTTCTGTCAGAGGTGAAGTAGTTGGTGTCAGTCATGCATCACTATCTGGCCTGGTTCTGGGGCGGTCCAGATAAGGTCATCAGACTGTGAGCCTGTGAGAGGTAGTGTCACGCTGTCTCTGCGTACAGAAGGTCAGGGGCCTAAGCTGACCCTAAGCTGGGGCCCTGACTAATCCCTCTACCTGGAGGTACTGTTAATGGTACAGAGGTCCAGGCCGCCAGCGTAACCCTACCTCCTGAGGATCCCTGAACCTCAGTAATCTAGTCCTGAGAAGGACCCCGATCACAACAACAGGGGACAGGATAATATAAGCCAACACACAGTACTAGACGAACGAGACAGTACAAGGGGAAAACCAAAAACCACCTTGCATACAAAAACTCACACCACAACAACAGAGGGAACACCAACGGGTAAGGAGATAAATGATAAAGCGAGGAAGGGAAAAAACCACACCAAATACACTTCACTCCAAACTTCAAAATACCACGAGCCGCTCTGTTTGTCTGCAAGGAATGCTTTCACCGACAACTTCAATAACAGACCGGCAGGTATTTGAAAGAGTCCCACTACTGCAGCATTGACTGCAGCTGGGCGAGGCTGGGCCTCATCTAACACAGAGAGAGAGAATTAACTCCCTCACTGCCGAAAAACACAAAGCACCAAAAACTCAGCTGCGAGAAGTCAGGCTGTGTAATCGTGACGATCTTCGTGGCGACACACCCGTGACAGTACCCCCCCTTCTACGAGGGGCCTCCGGACCCTCAGGGCCAGGTTTATCCGGGTGAGTCATGTGGAAGGCCCGAATTAATCGGTCTGCGTTATTATCCGACGCAGGAACCCACATCCTCTCCTCAGGACCATACCCCTTCCAATGAACCAGGTACTGAAGGGACCGGCGATTAAAGCGTGAATCGATGACTTTCGATACCTGAAACTCCAAGTTACCATTGACCACCACTGGAGGAGGAGGTAAAGGTGACGGTATCACCGGCGCCACATACCTCTTAAGCAACGATCTGTGGAACACGTTGTGAATTTTAAACGTAGGGGGGAGGTCAAGACGGAATGCCACCGGATTAATTATAGAACTGATCCTGTACGGCCCGATGAACCTGGGACCCAGTTTCCAGGAGGGAACCTTAAGTTTTATATTCTTGGTAGACAACCATACCCGATCGTTCACACTTAGGTCCGGACCAGACACTCTCCTCCTATCAGCCATACGTTTGTATCGGTTCCCCATAGTATTCAGATTATTCAGCACCCCTCTCCATACTGAAGCGAGTGATGACGAAAATCGTTCCTCCTCAGGAACCCTCGAAGAGCCCCCCCCTACTGAAAGTACAAAACTGGGGGTGAAAACCATATGCCCCATAAAACGGGGACTTACCAGTGGACTCGCTCCGCCTATTATTAAGAGCAAACTCTGCCAGAGGCAGGAAAGAAGCCCAGTCCTCCTGGTTCTCTGACACAAAACACCGGAGATATATCTCCAAGCTCTGGTTCAGACGTTCCGTCTGACCATTGGTCTGAGGATGAATGTTATGATCTGCTACAAGCACTAAGGAAAGATGGGAATTCTGTCCCTACAATAGAACTAAGCTGAATCCCTACGATGTAACGGGGAACCTGATCCTGCGACCAGACCCGCTAAAGTCCTCAGCTAGTCTGAACGAAGACCTATAGTTGCGAGGGAGGAATCCCTACAAGATCTAGGGACTGGGAGAAAAGGTGGACACCTCCTAACAGAAATTGTAGCAGGGATAATTAAACAGAAAACAAAATACTTAGAGATCCTAAGATCAAGCAAAACTGACTGAGAAAGGCATCTAAGCACCCGGCTAGCTTAAGAGTAGATAATACAATGAAGTCCAGCAAAGCCAGAAGGGCGGAGCCAGACTAAATAGGGAAAAAAGGTCATGTGACCAGCAAACTGAAACAAAACCTAACAAGAGGGTTCTAACAGTACCTTCCCTTCTAAGAGGATCCTCCGGATCCCTAGGACTTAGGCTTATCCGGAAACCTCTTGTGAAATGCTCTGACAAGTCTAGACGCAGAAACATCATCCGCCCTCACCCACGAGTTATCCTCGGGTCCATAACCCTTCCAAGCGACGAGGTACTGCAAACCCCCTCTATACCGTTTAGAATTTAGGATGCGGGAAATCTCATATTGCCCGTCCTCCACCACCAGGGGAACAGTGGCCGAGATGTCTCCATCTGAGACCTCAGCTTTTTTCAAGAGAGAAACATGAAACACCGGATTAATCTTCCAGGAGGTAGGAAGCTCCAACTTAACAGCAGATTGGTTAATAACCTGAAGCACCTTAAAGGGCCCTACAATCTTGGGACCCAATTTCTTAGACGGAATCCTCAAGCACAGATTCTTAGAGGACAACCAAACCATGTCACCAATAGCAAACAAAACCTCTTGTCGTTTTCTATCAAAATACACTTTGGATCTTTTGTTAGCCTCCTGAAGATTACCATGCACATCAGTCCAAACTCTCTCCAAAACACCAGAAAAATTCTCCTCTTCAGGTACAGCCGATCCCAACTTGGAAAATGACCCAAACAACGGATGTCTCCCAGTACAACAAAAAAAAGGTGAACAACCAGCAGAAGCGGATGTATGGTTGTTAAGAGCAAACTCAGCAAGTGGCAGAAACTCAGACCACCCCTCTTGATTATCAGTCACAAAACAACACAAGAACTGCTCAACATCCTGGTTTTTCCTTTCTGTCTGGCCATTAGACTCAGGATGATATCCGGATGAAAACGACAAATGAACTCCCAACCTGTCACAAAAGGCGCGCCAAAAACGAGCCAAGAACTGAGGTCCCCTATCAGAAACAATGTCAGTAGGAACGCCATGTAGTCTGACAATTTCCTTGACAAAAGCCTTAGCGAGAGTCTTAGCGCAGGGCAGTTTGATGAAAGGAACCAAGTGACACATCTTGCTAAAACGGTCCACGACCACCCAGATGTCAGTGAAACCCTCAGAGGGGGAAGGTCAGTAATAAAGTCCATAGCCAAATGTGTCCAAGGTGCACTAGGGACCTCCAGAGGGCAAATCAACCCGCAGCAGGAGTATGAGAAGACTTAGATCTAGCACACACCGTGCATTGACGCACCCACTTAATGACTTCCTTCTGCCATCCAGGCCACCAAAAGCTGCGACCCACAAGTCTCTTTGTCTCAGAGATTCCAGGATGACCTGCCAACCGAGAGTCATGACATTCAACAAGCAAATCTCTCCTCAGGGTACCAGGCACAAACAACCTCCCATGCGGCGTGTTAGATGGGGCATTCTCCTGTGCTTTAAGAATCTCATCTTCCAACACAGAGTCCAAAACAGCAATAACAACCACCTCTTGCAAAATGTTTTCCTCCTCCTCAGTACCCACCATAGGAGAAAAGCTGCTAGACAAAGCATCAGCTTTAACATTTTTAGTACCTGGGATGTAAGTAACGGTAAAATTAAACCGCGAGAAAAACAGTGCCCACCTAGCCTGACGGGCATTCAAGCGTTTGGCAGCATCAAGGTAGACCAGATTTTTATGATCGGTGAAGACTTGAACGGGAAATTCCGCTCCCTCCAAAAAATGACGCCAGTGTTCAAATGCGAGTTTAATTGCCAACAATTCCTGATTACCGATATCATAATTTAGTTCAGACTCAGAAAATTTCTTTGAAAAAAAAGCACAGGGATGTACTCCATCCGTCTTTTCCTGAGACAACACCGCGCCGACCCCCACAGAAGAAGCATCAACCTCAACCAAAAATGGTTTAGTCACATCAGGCTGCGTAAGGATGGGAGCAGAGCTGAACTTCTCCTTTAGCAACACAAAAGCCTCAATGGCCTCAGTAGTCCACTGAACTGCATCAGCACCTTTCCTGGTGAGATCGGTCAGAGGTTTGGCAATCACAGAAATTTTTTTAATGATTTTTCTATAATAATTGGCGAACCCCAAAAACCTCTGTATTGATTTCACACCAATAGGTCTAGGCCAATCCTGCACAGCTTGCACTTTCACTGGGTCCATCTCAAAACCTTCACTGGAGACAATGTAGCCCAAAAAACTAAGTCTCTGTACAGCGAACTCACATTTTTCTAGCTTGGCAAAAAGTGAATTATCACTCAGTAACTGCAATACTTCACGCACACTCCTCCAATGAGACTCCAAATCCGGTGAATAAATCAAAATGTCATCCAAATACACAACCACACTTCTGCTGATCAAAGGTCTAAGGATGTCATTAATAAGATTCTGAAAAAATGCCGGAGCACTGGAAAGCCCAAAAGGCATGACCAGATTCTCAAAATGACCCAGTGGAGTGTTAAACGCAGTCTTCCATTTATCCCCCTCCTTCATGCGCAACAAATTGTATGCCCCTCGAAGATCAATTTTCGAGAAACACTTGGCCCCCACTAACTGGTTAAAAAAATCAGGAATCAATGGCAATGGGTAAGGATTGCGTACAGTAATCTTATTAATCTCACGAAAGTCTAGACAAGGCCGTAAACCGCCGTCCTCTTTTTTAACAAAAAAAAATCCAACTGCCACAGGAGACTTAGAAGGCCTAATGTGACCGGCGGCCCAGCTTGTCTGTATGTACTCCTCCAAAGCCTTTCTCTCAGGAATAGTCAAATTAAATAAACGACTTTTAGGAAGAGTCGCTCCAGGGACAAATTCAATTGCACAATCATAATCTCTATGAGGAGGCATACCTGCGATTCCTTATCAGAAAAAACTTTCCAAAAATCCTGAATAGGTACAGGTAGCTCCCCCTTAACTACAGCAGCAATAAGCCCGTTACAACACTTGTCATAACAATTAGGACTCCAGGACTTAATTTCATTGGTAGACCAATCCAGTACCGGATTGTGCAATTTTAACTAAGGTAACCCCAAAATCACCGGTGAGGGCAAATTATTCAAAACTACTAAATCCAAGTTCTCTTGATGAACACCATTAATAGTAAGAGGAAATTCACAGATATGGGGAGTAACATTTTTCAAGGGAGAACCATCCACACAAACCACATTAATAGGGGAAGACAGAAGTTTGGGTTTTAATTTTAGTTTTTCCAAAAATTTCCCATCAATCACATTGAGAGTTGAACCACAATCCACAAATACCCGAAACTCCATTAATTCCTCCTCAACAGCAGTGGTAGCAGAAAGAAAGACACCTTTATTGTTTAAACAAGCTAAACGGACCTCATTTTTTTTTCTCTTTATTCATTCGAAGCACACAGTTCTTAATAAAATGCTTAGATTTGCCACAATAGAAACACAAACCTTCAGCAAATCTGCGTTCTTTTTCCCGAGAGTGAGGTGCCATTGCTCCAATTTCCATCGGCTCTCCAATGTCAGTACATTCCCTCTCCAGACTTGGAGCTGACAAGGCAGATTTACTCTCATTAACCCTTGCACGCAGTCTCCTATCCACCCGTATGGCTAATTGCATAGCCTCTTGCAAGTTACCAGGTATGGGATAAGCAATCAGCAAATCTTTAACCCTTTCACTTAACCCTGCAAGAAATAAACTTTTCAAAGCTGAATCGTTCCACCCCACCTGAATGGACTACCTTCGGAAGTGAGTACAATATTTTTCCACATTACCTGATCCCTGTCTCAAACGTCTCAATTCTGTCTCAGCTGATGAAACACGATCAGGATCGTCATACAATAACCCCAAAGCAGAAAAAAAACTATCCACTGATCTAAAGCATGGATCACTAGGCTGCAGAGAAAAGGCCCAGTCCTGAGGTTCTTTGCGCAAAAGTGACATTTTGAACCCTATGCGCTGTGATTCGTCACCAGAGGATCTGGGTCTCAAACGGAAATACAACAAGCAAGCATTTTTAAAAGAAAAAAAATCTTGTTGTTCACCAAAAAATAAATCAGGCAAACGTACCTTTGGCTCCACAAAATGTGCTCCAGAACAACTACTCACGTGTTGCTGGATTTCAGCCACCTCCAGAGAAAGTCCCTGCAGGCGTTGAGCCAAATCCTGAACCGACACCATGATGGAAACAGAAAATCTTTCCTTAGAGATTTTTTTTTTTTTTCTTGACTGGACTTACTGTTATGATCTGCTACAAGCACTAAGGAAAGATGGGAATTCTGTCCCTACAATAGAACTAAGCTGAATCCCTACGATGTAACGGGGAACCTGATCCTGTGACCAGACCCGCTAAAGTCCTCAGCTAGTCTGAACGAAGACCTATAGTTGCGAGGGAGGAATCCCTACAAGATCTAGGGACTGGGAGAAGAGGTGGACACCTCCTAACAGAAAATGTAGCAGGGATAATTAAACAGAAAACAAAATACTTAGAGATCCTAAGATCAAGCAAAACTGACTGAGAAAGGCACCTAAGCACCCGGCTAGCTTAAGAGTAGATAATACAATGAAGTCCAGCAAAGCAAGAAGGGGGGAGCCAGACTAAATAGGGAAAAAAGGTCATGTGACCAGCAAACTGAAACAAAACCTAACAAGAGGGTTCTAACAATGAAAAGCCGAAGAAAATGACAAATGCATCCCCCGCCGTGTACAAAATGCCTTCCAGAATTTGGACACAAACTGAGACCCCCGATCAGACACCACATCGGAGGGTACCCCGTGAAGCCTCACAATCTCCCCAATGAACACCTGCGCAAGAGTTTTAGCATTAGGAAGAGCAGGAAGAGCGATGAAATGTGCCATCTTGGTGAACCTGTCCACTACAACGAGTATGACCGTTTTACCCGAAGACGGCGGGAGGTCCGTAATAAAGTCCATGGACAGATGAGTCCAAGGACGCTCCGGGATCTTCAAAGGAAAGAGGGCCCCAGACGGACGGGTATGTGGGGTCTTAGAGCACGCACAAACCCCACAGGACGCGACAAAAGTTACCACCTCCCTATGTAAGTTAGGCCACCAAAACCGACGCGAGAGGAGATCCACAGTTGCTTTACTCCCTGGGTGTCCTGCCAAAGCTGAGTTATGGTGTGCCTCGATCACCTTTTGTCGCAACTGATCTGGAACAAACAGTCTCCCTGGAGGTCCAACAGGGGCGTTCCCCTGAGCCTCCAATACCTCCTCCTCAAGCTCAGAGCATACTGCCGACACCACCACCCCCCCTCCTGAAGGATAGGAACCGGGTCATCCGTATTCCCGGCCCCAGGGAAACTACGAGATAAGGCATCCGCCTTTACATTTTTTGACCCAGGACGATATGTGACGACAAAATTAAACCTGGTAAAAAACAACGACCACCTAGCTTGTCTGGGATTCAGACGTTTTGCGGACTCCAGATATAGCAGATTCTTGTGATCAGTGATGACGGTGACTGGATGGACTGCCCCCTCCAAAAAATGGCGCCACTCCTCAAAAGCTAACTTAATGGCCAAGAGTTCCCTATTGCCGACATCGTAATTCCTCTCAGCGGACGACAATTTTTTAGAGAAAAAGGCGCACGGATGCTACTTACCAGGGACGAACCTTGTGACAATACTGCTCCCACCCCTACCTCAGAAGCGTCTACCTCTACAATGAACGGCTGTGATGCATCAGGTTGAATGAGTATGGGTGCCGAGGCAAAACATTTTTTCAAGGAGGAGAATGCTTGACAAGCCTTGTCAGACCACCTAGAAAAATCCGTCTCCTTTTTTGTCATGTCTGTGAGAGGTTTAACCATGGACGAGAAATTACGAATAAATTTCCGGTAATAATTAGCAAACCCCAGGAAACGTTGTAGAGCCTTAAGATTCTCTGGCAGATCCCACTCAAGAACTGCCCGCACTTTCCCAGGGTCCATACGAAAACCGGACACTGAAACCAGGAAGCCTAAAAACTGGAGTTCCTGTACGGCGAACACACACTTTTCCCATTTGGCGTACAGTTTATTATCCTGCAAGATCTGTAACACCTGCCTAACATGCTCCTGATGAGACACAAGATCCGGCAAGTAAATTAAGATATCATCCAGATATATGACAACAAACTGTCCCACCAGGCGGCGAAAAATGTCATTTACAAAGTGTTGGAACACCGCGGGGCATTAGTCAGACCGAATGGCATGACAAGGTTCTCATAATGCCCCTCCGGAGTGTTAAACGCCGTCTTCCACTCATCCCCTCCTTCATCCTAATCAGATTGTACGCCCCCCTGAGATCCAACTTAGAGAACCATTTGGCGCCCACGATCTGATTGAAGAGATCGGGAATAAGTGGGAGCAGATACGGATCTCGGACCGTAATCCGATTAAGTTCACGGAAATCCAGGCAAGGGCGTAGGCCTCCATCTTTCTTCTTCACAAAGAAGAACCCCGCGGCCACCGGGGAAGATGAAGGTCTAATATGCCCCTTAGCCAGACTTTCAGAAATATAATCCTTCATGGCCTGCCTCTCAGGACCAGATAGGTTATACAACCTAGATTTAGGTAACTTGGCCTCAGGGAGCAGTTTTACAGAACAGTCATACACGCGATGAGGAGGTAGTTCCTGACACCCTTTCTCCGAGAATACATCCTCAAAGTCCGCCAGAAATGGAGGTAAGACCCTAGGAGTGACCGCACTGATGACCGTATTCATTCAGTTTTTATTACAGAATTCACTCCATTGGCTTATCTCTCTGGATTGCCAATTAATAACAGGGTTATGCTTAGTTAACCAAGGAAGGCCCAACACTATAGGAGTGGGAAGACCCTCCAACACGTAACAAGACAACAGTTCTTTATGTATCGCCCCCACTTGAAGTTTTACGTTATGCACCGCTTGCAAAAAACTTCCTTGACCGAGAGGCCTGGCGTCGATCGAGAATATGGGGATGGGTTTAGCCAACACACTCAATCGCATACCTTGAACCCGGGCAAACCGAGCGTCCACCAGATTAGCCCCGGCCCCACTATCCAGAAGAACAGATATCCTCTCAGTTCTCGTACCCACTACCACCTCAGCCGGTACGAGAAACTGAGACGAACCTAGGGACGAAATACCTACTCCCAGATTGCCGTCCACCACACAACCTGGGATCAATAGTTTTCCAACGACCCTTTACTCTGCAAAGGACGGGATGGACACCCCCCAATAAAATGTCCCTTTCTCCCGCAGAAGAAACACCTTCCTGTCTTGTGGCGCACCGCCGGTCCCCTCCCCCGAAATGATGTCCCTCCTAATTGCATAGGCTCCTCTGGACTGACCAGGGGAACCTCCATATAAGGGACCCTTGAAGAAGGTGGAGTCATCACAGGGGGCGGAGTTACCCCGCACCTCTCCCGAAGCCGTCTGTCAATGCGAATAGCAAGGGCCATAGCGGCTTCCAGTGACGCGGGAGGGTCATACTGTGCCAACACATCCTTTAATTTGTCAGATAAACCTTGACAAAACTGGCTCCTAAGAGCCGGGTCATTCCACTGGGTGTCCGCGGCCCACCTACGGAACGCCGAACAGAATTCCTCTGTTGGACGATCTCCCTGCTGGATCCTACGTAACTTAGATTCAGCAAGGGAGATCCGATCCGGGTCATCATATACGAGACCCAGAGCAACAAAAAACCTATCCACTGACTGGAGAGCCGGGGAGCCCGGGGGAAGAGAGAACGCCCATGATTGTGGGTCCCCTTGTAGGAGCGAGATGACAATTCCCACCCTTTGTTCTTCACTCCCCGATGACCGAGGCCGCAGCCGAAAGTACAATTTACATGCCTCCCGGAAAACAAAAAACTTGTCCCGCCCCCCAGTGAACCTGTCAGGGAGAGCTACTTTAGGTTCTGGTCCGGCTTGCTCCGGGGGATACAAAACCTTGGACTTAACGTCCGCCAGCTCCATGGACAAACTCTGCAACTGCCGAGCTAGACTGGTTACTGGATCCATGGAGGCTGGAGAGAATCTTTTGTCGGTCGGTGAAAATGTCACGCTGTCTCTGCGTACAGGAGGTCAGGGGCCTAAGCTGACCCTAAGCTGGGGCCCTGACTAATCCCTCTACCTGGAGGTACTGTTAATGGTACAGAGGTCCAGGCCGCCAGCGTAACCCTACCTCCTGAGGATCCCTGAACCTCAGTAATCTAGTCCTGAGAAGGACCCCGATCACAACAACAGGGGACAGGATAATATAAGCCAACACACAGTACTAGACGAACGAGACAGTACAAGGGGAAAACCAAAAACCACCTTGCATACAAAAACTCACACCACAACAACAGAGGGAACACCAACGGGTAAGGAGATAAATGATAAAGCGAGGAAGGGAAAAAACCACACCAAATACACTTCACTCCAAACTCCAAAATACCACGAGCCGCTCTGTTTGTCTGCAAGGAATGCTTTCACAAACAACTTCCCTAACAGACCGGCAGGTATTTGAAAGAGTCCCACTACTGCAGCATTGACTGCAGCTGGGCGAGGCTGGGCCTCATCTAACACAGAGAGAGAGAATTAACTCCCTCACTGCCGAAAAACACAAAGCACCAAAAACTCAGCTGCGAGAAGTCAGGCTGTGTAATCGTGATGATCTTCGTAGCGACACACCCGTGACAGGTAGCCATGCCCTTCAAATGCCTTGGAGCCTGGCTTGCAAGCAGCCAGATATAGTCTTGGTTTCCCCAGTGTGCTAGTTTGTTTTGCTATTGTATCTCTGACCTTTGCCTGAATTTCTGACCCTTCTTCTGCCTGCCGATTTTGTACCTCTGTTGCCCGCCTGGTTTTGACTCTGACTTTTGCCTGGATTTTGACCCTTCTTTAGCCTGCTGATTTTGTACCTTTGCCGCCCTCCCGGTTTTGACCTTTGGACTTCTGACTACGCATTTGATCTCACTTTTTATTCCCTTCCTAGCGTCCTTCCTACTCCGGTCCACTGCTCTCATAGGCAGCTACCCCTGGGCTTCGCTATAATTCCAGATCCCTGTATAGGGGTAAAGGGTCTCGGGGTTTTCTCGGGGTACTGTCTTACCTGCAGTTCAGACCTGCAGTGAGCGGACGTCACATTAGGGTTAGGGTTGGGGCTAAGATTAGGGTTAGGGATGGGCTAAAGTTACGGCTAGGGTTGGGGCTAAAGTTAGGCTTGAGGCTAAAGTTAGGGTTAGGGCTAGAGTTGGGGTTAGGATTTGGATTACGGTTAGGGTTGAGATTAGGGTTAGGGTTGGGATTAGGGTTAGGATTGTGTTAGGGTTAGGCTTGTGGTTAGGGTTATTTTTAGGGTTGCGATTAGGGTTAGGGGTGTTTTGAGGTTAGGGTTGGAGTTAGAATTGGTGGTTTTCACTGTTTAGGCACATCAGGGGCACTCCAAACGCGACATGGTGTCTGATCTTAATTCTAGCCATTTCTGCGTTGAAAAAGTCAAACGGTGCTCTTTCCCTTCCAAGCTCTGCCATGCGCCCAAACAGTGGTTTATCCCCACGTATAAGGTATCAGCATAGTCAGGACAAATTGCACAACAACTGTTGGGGTCCAATTTCTCATGTTACCCTTAGGAAAATAAAAAATTGGTGGCTAAAAATCATTTTTGTGGAAAAAATATGATTTTTTATTTTTACGGCTCTATGTTATAAACTTTTGTGAAGCACTTGGGGGTTCAAAGTGCTCACCACACATCTAGATAAGTTCCGTAGGGGGTCTACTTTCAAAAATGGTGTCACTTGTTCGGGGTTTCCACTGTTTAGACACACCAGGGACATGCGACATGGCATCCGATCTCAATTCCAGCCAATTTTGCATTGAAAAGTCAAACGGCGCTCCTTCCCTTCTGAGCTCTGCCATGCGCCCAAACAGTGGTTCCCTCCCAAATATGAGATATCAGTGTACTCAGGACAAATTGCACAACAACTTTTGTGGTCCAATATGTCCTGACACCCTTGGTAAAATAAAAAAGTTGGATCTGAAGTAAATTTTTTGTGAAAAAAGTTAAATGTTCATTTCTTTTTAAACATTCCAAAAATACCTGCGAAGCTCCTGAAAGGTTAATAAATTTCTTGAATGTGGTTTTGAGCAACTTCAGGGGTGCAGTTTTTAGAATAATGTCACTTTTGGGTATTTTCTATCATATAGACCCCTCAAAGTGACTTCAAATGTGATGTGGTCCCTAAAAAATAAAATGGTGTTGTAAAAATGAGAAATCGCGAGTCAACTTTTAATCCTTAGAACTTCCTAACAAAAAAAAATTTTGGTTCCAAAATTGTGCTGTTGTAAAGTAGACATGTGAAAAATGTTAATTATTAACTGTTTTGTGCGATATAACTCTCTGTTTTAAGGACACAAAAATTAAAAGTTTAAAAATTGCAAAATTTTCTAAATTTTCAACAAAATTTCAGTTTTTTTCACAAATAAACTCAAGTTACATTAAAGAAATTTTACCACCATCATGAAGTACAATATGTCACGAAAAAACTTTCTCAGAATCGCCAAGATCCTTTGAAGTGTTCCAAAGTTATAACCTCAAAATGGACAGTGGTCAGAATTGTAAAAATTGGCCTGGTCATTAACGTACAAACCACCCTCGGGGGAAAGGGGTTCAAATAGGGTCTCTGTATTTTGTATATTTCTTTGGATTACTGTCCAGTGATATTTATATTTATTTTTGTTTGCAGTACCCCATTGATCATAAATTGGTGCATTTTATTCGTATTGTACAAACTTTTGGGGACAGATCCAGTCGCCTCATTGTCGCAGAACTGGAAATATTCTTTATATATTGGGTTACACGTAGATACCTGATGTATACATCTATGTTACCTTATAGGTGTCCGTTGTTCCAACTATATATGGTTCATGCTCCTCTATCTCAGAAGTTCCTGTTGAAAATATCTGACTTTTATCAGAGAAGCTGGGTCTCCTACCTATCTCAGTAACCACACTGTGTTTTAGAGCCCGTTTTCTCTCTTTAAGTAGCATTTTTATTTTAATGCTTTGATTTTTTCATAAATCAACAGTGAAGATGTTTCTTGTTAGAGAAATTTGCTTTTTTTCTCCACTTATAAGATTATTTTTCTTCAACGCAATGATCATTCACTCTTAATAACTGCTCAAATCTGTCCATAAATCTGTGTTCAGTGAGTGATCAAGCTACACCTCTTATGATATAACTCTATAGAGGACAAGGTGGAGGGAAACAAAAGCTGGGAGGTACAAAGATGCTTCTAATGCAGAGGGACAAAATATACACACACTTGGAAGCTTATTCTGAAAAGTCACCTGAAATTGCAGTTACACGTCAACCCCTTAATGAAAGTTGAAACCCGGGACAACATGATCAGGGCCAGATTCCCTGAATAACGGTGGTCTTGAAATAAAATAACTGTCCCAGCTGAGGAGGAGAGAGAAATTATGTCTCCCGAGCCCCACCTGGCACCTAAGCCATCCCAAAGTCCCTCCTGCTCTGTCCCTCGACCCTTAACGTCATACGTCAACGACATGTGTGCTGACATCAGCTGTTGCAGCTGCTGGCCTGTTACTGTCTGGCGGCTTTTAATTGTTACCATGCGGAGGAATCTCCCACATGGCAACAGATTTTAACTGATCATGCGTCTGAGGATGCACAATCAGTTACTGAAGTGGCAGCCCCATACCAGTGTAATGCACCCCCATACCAGTATAATCCAGCCCCATACCAATATAATGCAGCCCCATACCAGTATAATGTACTCCCATAGTAGTATAATGCACCCCCATACCAGTATAATGTACCCATATAGCAGTATAATGCACCCCCACAGTAGTATATTGCACCCCCATAGCAGTATAATGCACCCCTATAGCAGTATAATGCACCCCCATAGCAGTATAATGCACCCCCATAATAGTATAATGCACCCCATGACAGTATAATGCAAACCCATACCAGTATGATGCAGCTCCATACCAGTATGATGCAGCTCCATACCAGTATGATGCAGCTCCATACCAGTATGGTGCAGCCCCATATCAGTATAATGCACCCCCATACCAGTATGATGCACCCCCATACCAGTATGATGCAGCCCCATACCAGTATAATGCACCACCATATTGCAAATTTACAAAAAAAAAAGTTTATCCTTACCTGGCTGAGGTCCAGTGATGCCCTCCGCTATGATTCAGCTGAGACATGCACCATAGTTCCGGCATATGACAGTGACATCATACGTCGATGACGTGTGTGCTGATGTCAGCTGCTGGCCTGTGATTGGCTGGCGGCTTTTAACTGTTGGGCATGCGGAGGAATCTCCCACATGGCAACAGATTTTAACTGATCATTTTTCTGACAATGCAGGATCAGTTACTGAAGCAGCAGGATCCTGTCGCTGGTACCCAGTGAGCAAAAGAGAGGGTTTCCTGATGCATTGCAGTAATGCCCTGATGGTGGCCCTGTCCCGAAACACTATGTGTCCTATCCCTCTATGTGCCATACAAGGCCTCATCTGAATGGATGGCTTTATGCTCTTTGATTAAAAATCTTTGATTAGGGGTGATGCGGCATCTGAAATGCGTAGATGCCATATTTGATTTTAACGTGAATGTTTTAACAGTCGTCCTCTGTATGATACTCGAATAAAGAAGATTGCATGTCTTGGACGGGATTATCCTTCCTTCATCATAGTTTCCTCGTGCCTAAGCAGAACTGATATCCATGCTCCAGATTGCATGGGAAAGGCCTCACAGTGAGCTGGAAAACCTTATTTTCTATTTTTATAGACTGTCCAGGAATTTCAGAAACGCGCACAATGGACAGCGACATTTTTTTCAGGAATTTCAGTACAGTTGACAACTCTGTTCAGTAATTAAAGGGGATGAGAAGAAGTGGCTTATAACTGGAAAAAAAAGAATATTTAGCTGATAATATACACTATGTTCCAAATTATTATGCAAATCGGTTTTAAGTGTCATAGCGTTTTTTGTTTTTTTTTTGTAAATGAAACCCATTGATGGTATTGTGTCTCAGGGTTCTTTGGATCACTGAAATCAATCTCAGATACCTGTGATAATTAGTTTGGCATGTGAGCCCAATAAAAGGAAAACTGGATGTTCCACACTATTAAGCAGGCCAGAGTTTTCAAGTAACATGGGAAAGAAAAAGGATCTCTCTGCTGGTGAAAAGCATCAAATAGTGAAATGCCTTGGTCAAGGGATGTAAACATTAGATATTTCCCGAAAACTTAAGCGTGATCATCGTACAGTTAAGAGATTTGTGGCTGATTCTGAGCACAGAAGTGTTCGTGCTGATAAAGGCAGAATGAGGAAGGTTTCTGCCAGGCAAGTTCATCAGATTAAGAGAGCAGCTGCTAAAAAGACATTACAAACCAGCAAACAGATATTTGAAGCTGCTGGTGCCTCTGGAGTCCCTCGAACCTCAAGGTGTAGGATCCTTCTAAGGCTTGCTGTGGTGCATAAACCTACTATTCGGCCACCCCTAAACAGTGCACGGAAGCAGAAACGGTTGCAGTGGGCCCAGACATACATGAAGACTAATTTTCAAAAGTCTTGTTCACTGATGAGTGTTGAGCAACCTGGATGGTCCAGATGGATGGAGTAGTGGATGGTTGGTGGATGGCCACCATGTCCCAACAAGGCTGCTACGTTAGCAAGGAGGTGGAGGAGTCATGATTTGGGCCGGAATCATGGGGAAACAGCTGGTAGGGCCCTTTAAGGTTCCTGAAGGTGTGAAAATGACCTCTGCAAAGTATGTAGAGTTTCTGACTGACAACTTTCTTCCATGGTATAAAAAGCAGAAACGTGTCTTCAGGAGCAAAATCATCTTCATTCATGACAATGCACCATCTCATGCTGCAAAGAATACCTTGGAGTCATTGGCTGCTATGGGCATAGAAGGAGATAAACTCCCCTGACCTCAACCCTATAGAGAACCTTTGGAGTATCATCAAGCAAAAGATCTGAGAGGGTGGGAGGCAGTTCACATCAAAACAGCAGCTCTGGGAGGCTATTCTGACTTCATGCAAAGAAATACAAGCAGAAACTCTCCAAAAACTCACAAGTTCAATGGATGCAAGAATTGTGAAGGTGATATCAAAGAAGGGTTCCTATGTTAACATGTAACTTGGCCTGTTAGGATGTTTTCGAGTTAAGTAGCTTTTTTGTTCAGTGAATGTGATCTCCTAATGCTGCAAATTCCACAAATGAGCATTTTCAGTTCTTTAAAACAGATCAAATGTTCAGAAATTCTACTGTGCCTAATAATTTGGAACAGTGCATTTTGAGTTTTTTTCCATTTTGGAGATTATATTGTTATCATTGGGAGGTTTCTTCAATAAAATTAGATGTATACTCTAACGGGTGATGACTTTTATTAGACTGACTGTCATTTGCACCGACCACTTAGGAAAATCAGAGAAAAATGTTATTTGCATAATAATTTGGAATAGTGTATGCTTCTAAGTGTTGCATGCACACCACTTAGGTTATGATGGCGATACAAAGGAAATATGAGTTTTTGTTGGAATCTTACTCAGGGCGAGCATTGATATAATTCATCACAGTAGAGGGGAGGTAACTGTTCACAGGCACACAGATGACACAGTTCTGATCTTAAGTTGATCACAGGGGTTTTATTCAAGCTTACAGTGGGGAAAAAAATATTTAGTCAGTCACCAACTGTGCAGGTTCTCCCACTTAAAAAGATGAGAGAGGCCTGTAATTGATATCATAGGTAGACCACAACTACGAGTCAAAATGGGAAAACAAATCCAGAAAATCATCTTGTCTGATTTGGCAAGATTTATTTTGTAAATTATGGTGGAAAATAAGTATTTGGTCACCTAAAAACATGCATGATTTTTGGCTCTCACAGACCTGTATCTTTTTTAAGAGGCTTCTCTGTCCGCCACGCATTATCTGTAGTAATGGCACCTGTTTGAACTTGTTATCAGTGTAAAAGACACCTGTCCACAACCTCAAACAGTCACACTCCAAACTCCACTATGGTGAAGACCAAAGAGCTGTCAAAGGACACCAGAAACAAAATTGTAGCCCTGCACCAGGCTGGGAAGACTGAATCTGCAATAGGCCAGCAGCTTGGTGTAATAAAATCAACTATGGGAGGAATAATAAGAAAATGGAAGACATACAAGACCACTGATAACCTCCCTCAGTCTGGGACTCCATTGAAGATCTCACCCTGTGGGGTCAAAATGATCACAAGAACGGTGAGCAAAAATCCAAGAACCACACGGTGAACCTAGTAATAAACTTGGAATAGAGCTGGGACCACCATAACAAAGGCTACAATCAGTAACACACTACGCCGCCAGGGACTCAGATCATGCAGTGCCAGACGTCTCCTCTTGCTTAAGCCAATACATGTCTGGGCCCTTCTGAAGTTTGCTAGAGAACTTTTGGATTATCCAGAAGAGTACTGGGAGAATGTCAAATGGTCTGATGAAACCAAAATAGAACTGTTTGGTAGAAACAAAACTCGTCGTGTTTGGAGGAGACAGAATGCTGAGTTGCATCCAAAGAACACTATACCTATTGTGAAGCATGGAGGTGGCAACATCATGCTTTGAGGCTGTTTCTCTGCAAAGTGACCAGGATGACTGATCAGGAAAGAATGAATGGAGCCTTGTATAGTGAGATATTGAGAGCAAACCTCCTTCCATCAGCAAGGGCATTGAAGATGAAATGTGGATGGGTCTTTCAGCATGATAATGATCCTAAGCACACTGCCAGGGCAACGAAGGAATGGCTTCATAAGAAGCATATGAAGGTCCTGGAGTGGCCTAGCCAGTCTCCAGATCACTATATTCAAGATGCACGTCATCCTCAACTTTCAAGGTGCTCAGATTCGTGGGTTACCAGACCCTCAATAATACAAAAGTAGAATAAATCCGGTACTCTTATGTGATGCTAAACAAAAATTGGAAATTTTATTATCATAATCCAACATTTGTTTCGACCTTCATCAGACGGATCAGATCTCAACCCCAAAGAAAAACCTTTGGATGTATTTAAAAGTCCATGTTGCCCAGCGACAGGCCCAAAACATCACTGTTCTAGAGGAGATCTGCATGGAGGAATGGGCCAACATACCATCTGTGTGTGGCAACTTTGTGAAGACTTACAGAAAACGTTTGACCTCTGTCAGTGCCAACAAAGAATATATAACAAAATATTGAGATGAACTTTTGTTAATGACCAAATACTTATTTCCCGCAATGTTGCTGTCACTATTGTATGCCGCATTACAGGAGTTAAATGTCCTTGACAAGTGCTATCACCAATCACTGGCATTGCTGCAGGGTGTTAGCTTATATATAGAGCCGACACCAGGATTTGATTGTGGCGACGCTCAGTGTGAGCCTGCACGATCATGGTGCCTTATATATACTTCTCTTTGTGGGAACCTAGCTCTTGCAGAGCAGTGTATAAATGTCACATCTCAGGAAGGGGTTAAAAGGAATCTGTAGCAGGTTTTTGCTATGTAAGCTAAGGAAAGCATGCTATAGGGGTTAAAATATAGATTTTAGTGATGCTTCTCCTATCAAGTTCAGTGGTTTTGTTTGCTTTCAATGATTGTTTTAGCACCAGGAGCTTATCATTGCTGGACTAGAGCAGCATATGACTCCTGGTCAGACATGCCCCTTTCTCTGAAAGGCATCTTACTGTCTATGGATATTGTATATATGGAGAACCTGGTGGGGGAGGGGTTAGCTTTCTCAGCTCTGCTTCATGTTAAATATAAAAGTTCTGTGTCACGAATACACCCCTCAGAGTGTCTGGGATGCAGTTACTGATGGTTCAGCCATCTAATCGGTACTTAGTTGAGCTGTTAGTCCTAGACCTCTGCCAGATGTACATTCCGCTCTGTGTGGTTTGTCTCTCTGTACATAGTGTTTTGCTTGCTGATCTTTCATTGCTTGACCTTGGACCTTGTTCTGACCAGCTGTCTGTTTAACCCCTTTGATCTGATCCACTATCTTCCTGATATTTTGACCTCAGACCGTTACCTGACTATGCTTTTGTTTATTCCCTCTATTTATCATGTACCCTCCTGGCTCCTGGACCTCAGATTTCTTGACTATCCCAACTCACAGCTTGTTCGTGAGAAGTGATTTAGCGTCACACTCTGTGTTAAAACAGCGGCACCCAGTAATCTAAGAGATACATAGTTGGATTCAGCTTCTCTTTGCCTACATCTGGCTGCTCTCAGATGAGGTGGCAAAAACTTGCTGACCCATTCCCTTACGTGATATCAGCCCAGGAAATGTGCATCTGGAGCTTCATGAAAGAATTTTCATTGCTAAGCATTGTGCATAAACATAAGATCATGGTGCATAATGACAGACATTATCTGGAATAGTGTTAAGCTCTCCAGCATTGGATTCTAGTGCAGCGACAATGTGTTTTCTTAAGTGAAGAATCTGTTTCCATATCTGGAACTCTGATAGACAACTTTGGCTATGGGGTTTTACAGAGGAAACTACCTATCTTTTATGAAATTGCAGGAACTGTGCCTCATTGGTTAGCACTGTTGCTTTGCAGTGTTGGCGTCTTGATCTTAAATCCAACCAAGAGCAACATCAATGAGTTGTCATTTTCACCAGCTTAGTCTCACACTCCAAAAACATAACTACGTACTTGCATTTTGAGCCCTAATGGAGCCATGGATTACTGTAAGTGAACATCTCTGTACAGTTCTGTTGAATATGCTGGCTCTACAGTACGTATGTAAATGAATAGAGTAAGTCAGGAAATCTGGTGAAGGATCAATAATGGTATCAATTGTTTTTCAGTGTATGGTTTATGCCCCTTACTATCAGCATGGGGTAATGTTAATTGTACAGTATATACACACATGGCCACATTTGTTGGTACCCCTCATGTAATGACAGAAAAACCCACAATGGCGACAGAAATAACTTGAACCTGATAAAAGTAATAATAAAAAATCTATGAAAATGAACAAATGAAAGTCAGACATTACTTTTCAACCATGCTTCTACAGAATTTAAAAAAAAATAAAAACTCATGAAATAGGCCCTGACAGAAATGATGGTACCCTTAACTTAATACTTTGTTGCACAACCTTTTGAAGCAATCACTGCAATCAAACGATTCCTGTAACTGTCAATGAGACTTCTGCACCTCTCGACAGGTATTTTGGCTCACTCCTCAAGAGCAAACTGCTCCAGTTGTCTCGTGTTTGAAGGTTACTTTTTCCAGATGGCATGTTTCAGCTCTTTCCAAAGATGCTCAATACAATTTGGGTCAGGGCTCATAGAAGGCCACTTCAGAATAGTCCAATGCTTTCCTCTTAGCCATTCTTGGGTGTTTTTAGCTGTGAGTTTTGGGTCATTATCCTATTGCAAGACCCATGACATGTGACTGGGACCAAGCTTTCCGACACTGGGCAGCACATTTCTCTCTAGAATCCCTAGATAGTCTTGAGATTTCATTGTACCCTGCACAGATTCTAGACACTCTGTGCCAGATGTAGCAAAGCAGCCCCAGAACATAACAGAGCCTACTCCATGTTTCACAGCTGGGAAGGTGTTCTTTTCTTGAAATGCTTCATTTTTCCGCCTGTCAAAATAGAGCTGATGTGCCTTGCCAAAAGTTCCATTTTTGTCTCATCTGTCCATAGGACATTCTCCAAGAAGCTTTGTGGCTTGTCAACATGTAGTTTGGCAAATTCCAGTCTGGCTATTTTATGATTTTTTTTCAACAATGGTGTCCTCCTTGGTCATCTCCCATGAAGTCCACTTTGGCTCATACAACAATAGATGGTGCAATCTGACACTGATGTCCCTTGAGCTTGAAGTTCACCTTTATTCTGTGTAGAAGTTTTTCTGGGCTCTTTTGCTACAATACGTATTATCCGTCTCTTTCATTTGTCATCAATTTTCCTCCTGCGGCCATGTCCAGGGAGGTTGGCAACAGTCCCATGGAGCTTAAATTTCTGAATATTATGTGCAATTGTAGTCACAGGAACATCAAGCTGCTTGGAGATGGTCTTATAACTTTTACCTTTAACATGTTTGTCTATAATTTTCTTTCTAATCTCCTGAGACAACTCTTTCCTTCGCTTCCTCTGGTCCATGTTGAGTGTGATACACACCATGTCACCAAACAGCACAGTGAGTATCTGCAGCCCTCTATACAGGCTCACTAACTGATTCCAATATTGTAGACACCTGTGATGCTAATTAGTGGACACACCTTGATTAAACATGTCACTTTTGTCACATTATTTTCATGGGTACCATCATTTCTGCCCAGGCCTATTTCATGAGTTTTATTTAAAAAAAAAAATCTGTGGAAGCATGGTTGAAAAGCAATGTCTGACTTTCATTTGTTCATTTTCATAGATTTTAGATTTATTATTACTTTTATCAGATTCAAGGTATTTCTGTCACCATTGTGGGTTTTTCTGTCATTAAAAGAGGGTACCAACAATTTTTCATCATGTGTAGGTATAAGGGCACTAGAGTTCAAATCCTCTTCTTCTCTGAATAGGCAAATTTCACAGTGTTCATAGACATTTTAGAAAACTGTATGCCACCAACTTTGACAACAGTTTGGGGGGTAGTCCATTTCCTACTGTTCCAGACTTTCTGTAATTTTGTAGCCAAAGAAAAGATCATAATGATATGGTTTGATGAGTTTAGTATGGTGGTTGCTGATGGAACTGACCTCAAACACATAGAACCTCTTTGAGAAGAATTACAAGCTAAACTTTCTTGTCTAAAATCGGTGTCTGACCTCACAATTGCTTAAAGGAAAAGAACCTCAAGACTTACCCAACTGAATTTGTGGATTTTGACACATGAAATAATGAATTGTGCTGTGATTATACTAGGTCAATCTTGTGTGCTGGGTACTCAGCTCATTAGCATATTATTTGCTGCATGAAAAGGCACCAAATGACATGAAAATGACAAGTAGATGCTAGAATGTAATCAAGATACAAATCATGATTCATTACTTTGATTGAACTCTTTATATGGTTAAAAGAGATAGGTGAGGAATGATGAATTGCTACACACAATCCATCCATTGAAAAGGTTTTGAGTACAATGCAATGTGCTACAGATGATATCAGCATAGATCAAGCTCAGGTTAAGAAATCAGTGTCCACAAGATTAATATCTGTCTCATCCAAAGTTATTTTCCATTTGTCACTTATTTCCATTCAGTAATTGTAAGGAGAAGATATCACTCCTATTTTTAAAGCTCTATACCATGAAAAAAAAAATGCAACAGTCTAGTTACAACCGAACCTGACTGTTTAGCTATTCAGCCTATGTGGCCTTGTATGTTGAAGTGCATCAGGTTGTAGCAATGGCAAAACATAAGGTCCATCATGTTAAATTTACTATAGGTCTTGATGCTGCTACCTCGGCTACTTGTTCTAGCCCTATCACTAGCATGTGAAGTGTAGTGTTGTGCCTGCAGTGATTGCAGAGGGGTCTAGCAGGAGTTTTTGCAATATGACTATAAGGTCTAAAAGCATGGCTGTCAATTAGTCATCCCTTCGCTTGATGCTAACAATATTCCTGTGTTGGAATTTGTTTGGTGCAACAACTCCATTACTGTCTATGAGTGTTTTGTTGCTAGATTTGTATGTTGTTCGTAAAGTTAGAACAAAAAAAAACTCCCAGAGGCTCACACAGGGAGAGCATGTGACTGTATTTCCTGTTTTCATGTGTCTATGTGTGAGAGAAGCAGCCTGCTGTAGATGCTGCACAGATAGAGACACACCAATGATTTATTGCTGATCTATTAAGCTTATCATATATTGTTCCTGATTTTTCCTGAATAAAGAAGCTCTGTTGTCACACTCTTGGTGTCAGGACTCTGAGCATTTTTTTTATTACCTTTTGTGCATTACTGCCCTTTTCCAGGATGGCGTCTTTGGTCTCATGTGCACTGTGTCTTCCTGCTATATAACTCCACCCAGCCTTTAGTCTGTGCTAGAGTATTCTGCTTTGCATCCAGCTTCTGCCTTGCATCCAGCCTCTGACCTCTGGTGGCTCCCTGGCGTTGTACCTGCTCCTGTGAACTGTTGGTGATCCTGCTACTCTGCTCTGAGTTCCTGCTGCATACATCGGTTTCCAGTAATCCTCCTTCATCTGGCTGCTGGTGTTACTGTTTACTCCCTTTTGCATTTGCTGGACATGTAAGCTGTTGCAGCTCTGCTCTGCTTAAACCTGAGACTATTACCCAGGCCTCCCTGGTTGAGCTAAGATATTAGTGATCTGCCTTATAAGCATATCTACCTGTGCTTGGACTAAGCAAGGACTTATTCGTGTCAAGTATCCTCACGTATATTTGTGCTTCATAGACTCTCTGCTTGATTGCATTTTCCTCTGAAGTTCTGAAGTTTCCTATAGACTGTTAAGCTGCATTTAATATCTGCACCAAGTGTTGTGGACTTGAGCTTTGCTCTGCACCTGTTTGAATCACAGTGTGATAATATAGACTTTAAACACTTATAAAACTGTGTCCTGTAGTTGTCTTGTTCCACGCAAAGAGTCTCCTGAGTTATCCCCTATAATCATTACACTTGGAGAGTATCCTGAATAATCCGCTGCCAACAGTCTGTCATCCTATAAGCATTTCAGCATAGAGTTTGTAATGCTGGCCAGCCAGAATGAGGACTCCATTGGTTCAATTTCATCACCCTGCTGCAATGGTTAGTTATATCATGGCCATCATTTTCCATATCCTGTGCCTGTGCTAACTCTATGTCCCCCTCCAAATCCATGCACTGCTTTTCCTCCTTCTCCTATTCTTTCACCTCGAAATCCTGCATCATGTAATATGGACCTTGAAGGTCCCCAGCAGACACTGGGTGGTGATCAACATGTGTAAGCTACTGTTCTTCCTCCATTCCCTCTGGCAATCTTGGGTGTGTTTTTCCTCTAGGATAAATACAAGGGGGGTGACATTGTTGATTCCGCAATTGTCCCTATTGATGAATGTTGTTGCTTCTTCGAAAGGCTTCAGAAGGTGACATATATCCTTTATCAGCAACAAATAATGGATATCAAAGTAAACCACACTACAGTTTGGCTACTGGATGATATAGTTCATCACTGCTTTCTATTGCTTATGTGGACAATCTAACATGGCAGACCATTCAGTTTTTGCAGAGCCAAGTGGGTGTGCTTTGCCATGTAAGATTAGATGGAATGAGCTGACACTTTCCTGACTTTAGCCACTGCTTTCATCATATGTCTGAAAAAAATGTTTGCACAGTTAAACTCAGGATATGTTCCCTGAAAGGAGCATGAGTTACTTTGCTCAGCCATAAGACAGCCAGAATTTTTTTGGCATAGTCGTTCATGACAATTTCCATCTGCAGTTCACAGAAAGCCAGCCAGTGGAGAGTTGCCACTTCATGTACAGCAGCAATCTATCTGCTATCTGGCTTTTTCACCCATACTTTCAAGTTTTAAAACTTTTTGCAGCACTTTATCTTGCATGAGTGAGAAGAATAAATTGTGCTGAATCAATGCTGTGCACTGTTTGTGTTGGGATAATGTCTGTTGAGCAGAATCTGGAGGAAGTGTACAAAGAGACAAATAACTGCCTCCTGGCAGTGTTAAAAGATATAGCAACAACTTAAGGGGGTTCATCACCTTTGCCAGGTGTGGTGGTGCATAGTTGTAGCTAAAAACATTCACCCATTGAGGCATGGAATTCCAGTATTGTCCCTAGCTATAGTTGTCGCCCCAGATGCTTACAGTGCAATAAACTTTACAGCTTAAAGATAAGTCAAAAGAGCGGCTTATATTCTTCTACATGTGAGAGCAGTGAATCGCTCTTTCTATAAGAAATAATTGAGGCTGGGTATCTTACAGCGAGGCTGAATGCATGCTATCATTTCTCGAAAGGCAGCTGACTAAAAGATGAAACAGCTTCAAATGCACCACCAGCAACTTGACCAGGTGAGAGTTTAGTCGGCAAAGAAGCAGATGACTGTCAGCATTCACCTGTTTCCTCATCAAATAATCAGGAATGGATATTTGCTGGTGCAAAAGAGAAGGAGAAGTATGACAAGTAATAATGGATGACAATGATAATGGTGGTCATTGACTACATATCGCTAGAGGATGCGGCCTTGCTGACAGAAAGACACTTGTAGTGATATAGGGAGTAGAGGCTGGCTTAAACAGGTGATGTTGCTAACTATGTTGATGAAGAGCAACTTTACTTATCTATACAAGATTATTTTCATCTTGCAGACTCTGCAGACTGCAAAAGAATCATCTGGCAACAACGTGCAAAAGAACTCCCACACAAGATTACTTGAGTAAAGGTACTGCCACACTAAACAATCCCGCTAGCGATCACGATAACGACGCATACTAATGCGATCGCTAGCGGGATTGTTTCTATATCGCTAAGTGCGGCCACATTTAGCGATATAGTTAACGACGCTATCGCCGTTAGCGATCTTCTTAACGACTTTAGCGGTACAAAAGTACCGCTAAATCGCTAAGAAAAGGTGCCACACTAGCGATATATACTTACCCAGCGGGAGCGCCGACGAGAAAATAGGGTCCGGAACGATTCCAGCGACGAGCGAGATCACAGCAGGAAGCTCGTCGCTGGAAGCTGCCGCACTGAACAACATCGCTAACGGGATCGCTAAATAGTGACGTTTTTTAGCGATCCCGTTAGCGATATTGTTCATGTGGCATACCCTTTAGTGAGGACCCTTCTCCACCAACTGCACATGCGGTATCACCTGCTACAAAGCTAACTACAAACAAGCAGATTTCGCCCCAGATAATCTTTTAGCCTCATGACATCTGTGCTGTGTATTGCCAAGGTCATCACCCTCCTACTCTAATGACATCACCTCCTTAGTACCTCTATCTGGTTCCCAGGTCATGTCCACCAAAGAATCATCATAATCATCCCTAATTCATTGGACAGTTGCTGCTATATGGGAAATGTCTTGTGCTCTTTTCCCCCTGCCTTATTCCTACCTTAAGTTTTGCCCTTGCTCAGAGTGCTGCTGTCACTACCAGTGCCTTTATTACCATAGCTCGAACAGCCAGAATCTCAGCTTGACATTAGAATTGTTTCCTCTACTCCGGTCCGATTTCATCTGAATAAAAACCTTGACTATTCATCTGTTCCAATAAATCAACTGGAAGTTGTTCTAATGTAGTATTTTCCTTAGCCCCTAGAGTGGATTAGGGAATGTGGGGCATAACAGAAACAAATGTCGTTGATGGAAAGAAAATTTCACTATGTATTATATCAGGTGTTATGGCAGTTGTTTGAAGTAGACAGAGCAGAAAACTGGCTTAAGCTGATGCTGTCTTTGTCATCATATGAATGAAATGAGTGATGTGACATACAAGGGGCGTTCATTAAAGATTTCCCCTGACCCACTTCCTGTGGACTGAGAGCAATGAAACTTGGCACAGTTATTAGTCCTGCTCTACATTTGTGCCACCTATGGACACACACTTTTCCCTTCTCTTTAAGCAACTGTAAACACCGCGCTTGTAGAAGTCGACAGGTTGCTCCAAAAGCCACGTTGTGACTTCGGTAATCAGAGTCTCATCATCTGGAAAATGCTTGCCCTTCAAAAATAACTTCATTGTTGGAAAGAGGTGGAAGTCTAATGGTGCTTGGTCGAGTGAATAAGGCGGTAGAATTTCAAAGCTACAGGAGCAAGCTTCCATTTGGGCAACATGTGAGTTGTGAACTGGTCCATTGTCTTGCAGAAGGCAGACACCTTGGGTGAGCATGCCGAGTCTCTTGATTTTGTTGGCCTCCCACAATTTCCACAGCAGTGAGGCATAGTATTCCCCAGTGATCATGGTACCTATTTCTAGGAAATCCATCAATACTACTCCATGCTGATCCCAAAATACTGTGAGCATAACCTTGCCTGCTGAGGGTTGTGCACATGCCTTCTTTGGAGGCATTGAGTCATGATGCTTCCATTGCATCGACTGGACTTTAGTCTCAGGATCATAGTGATGGACCCAGTTTTTATCCTGTGTGATCAGTCTGTTGAAAAACTCCTGCTGGTTTCCATGGCACATTGCCATTAGAGCTTAAGAGCATTTGACTCGTTCCTGCTTCTTGAAAGGTGTGAGCAGTAAGGGAACCTAGCGAGCAGATACCTTATGCATGTGAAGATAGTCTTGGATGATTTTTTTCCACGGACCCCACACTAATCTTGACATTTTGGGCTAGGTGGCGAATGGTTACGCGGCGACTTTCCAAAATGGTGACCTCCACTTGATGGATGGTGTATTCATCTATAGCAGAGTAGAGTCGCCCAGGAATTGGAGCTGTTTGTACCAAAGTCCAACCACATTTGAATTGACAATGCCAGTTCTTGACCACATCATATGATGGGGAATCATCACCATAAACCTCTTTTACCTCATCAAATGTCTCCTTTGGTGTGCGGACTTTCAAGTTTAGGAACTTGATGACTGCTCTGCATTCCACTGGGTCCATTATCAAACCTCACTCCACTTCAGCACCTGTAAAATCAAGAGCGTTATCTGTTCTGAGTTGCAAATTCTCAATTAACCTATAGAGACTTATATCATTACATATGCAGTTTCAGCCTCCTGTGATAAATAGAAGTGAGTCAGTGGAAATCTTTAATGCATGCCCCTCTTATCTTCCATGATGCCCTCCACTACCTTTGCAATGATTTGTTTGCCAGGGGCAATAGAGGTCAAATGTAGAGTAAAAAAAAAGGGGGTTGTTGGATCACACAGCTGAATAATCCAAAACAATTCTTCTTTATTTCACACCATAATAAAAATGTGTAGATATATCCACAAATAGATAAAAACAGAGTCACATTGTTTTTATCTATTTGTGGATATATCTACACATTTTTATTATGGTGTGAAATAAAGAATTGTTTTGGATTATTCAGCTGTGTGATCCGACAACCCCCCTTTTTTTCCCTCTCATTGTGCTCCGACGATCAGACGGAATTCTTTGGATTGCTGCTGGCAAACTCAAGGCTACCAGGCATATTGACACGGTGAGGCGTTCCATTTTTTTCTTCATTTTTTCAGAGGTCAAATGTACAGTCATGGCCAAAAGTTTTGAGAATGACACAAATATTATATTTTCACATGATCTGCTGCCCTCTGGTTTTTATGTGTGTTTGACAGATGTTTTTATCACAGAGAGAAATATAATTGCAAACATATGAGTAACAAAAGCTTATATTGACAGTTAGAATGAGTTAATGCAGCAAGTCAATATTTGCAGTGTTGACTAGAGTTGAGCGATACTTTCCGATATCCTAAAGTATCGGAATCGGAATGGTATCGCCGATATCACTAAAATATCGGCGATACCCGATACCGATACCGGAAGTCCCATGTAAGTCTATGGGAACAAAATATCGAAATTAAAAAAAAAACATTCTTGCCTTGTTGGTTAATTGTACATGAAGGAAAACAAGAAAGAGTAATGTAGAATGTATTGGGGAAGGTTGAGGAGACATTAAAGGCATAGATGTTTAACCCAATCAAATGGAATAGCATAAATATTTTTTTTTTTAAAGATGTTCGGATTGACGAAGAAATTGACAATGTTAACGTTTTTTATATTTTGGCAAATATGTATATTACACAACTTCCATGCTCTTCATCTTCACCTTTTTAACTTTTCACACACTTTCTCCTTCATAATCTTCTGCAGCATCATCTTTTTCATCAAATTATTCTTCATCTTCACCTTCTTTATCTTCTTCTTAAACTTCTTGCTATTCATCTTTGTTAACATTACTCATATTCTTCTTATTAAACTATTATTCTTATTCATATTCTGCTTCATCTTCTTCATCATATTCTTATTTGTGACAGAGAATCCTGTACTTGTAATCTGTCAAAGTATGAATTTTTCATCCTTCCGTTCTTGCTGTCACAAAAGATTTAAATTACAACAGTATTTGTCCGTGTTCAGTTTAGCCTGCAGCAGCAGGCATTTTCCAGGGGCACCACGAGGAGGAACGGACTCACCCCCATACACTGCTTAGTCTTCTTCTGCTTAGAATTTAGAGCATATATTTTGCTCTTCATTTTGGTCTTATACTTCATGTTCTTCTGCTTTTAGATCTTCTGCTTATTGTTCTTGTGTCTCTTGTTCCGTATCTTGTATTTGTAGCACAATCTTGTACCAGCTGATGTTACTGGGACACGGTTACTAAGCAGGAGGTACCTGTGCTCCAAAGCACTACCAAGGACCAGCAGACGTTGCTGGAACTCGGATACCGAGATGGAGGCACCTAGGCCAAAGGCACTGCGGAGAACCAGTTGACGGTACTGGAACCCGGACGGGTAGCAGAAGGTACAAGAGCCAATGCAAGTAACGAGGACCAGCTGACTGTGCTGGAACCCGGAGGGGCAGCAGAAGGAAAAGAGCCAATGGCACAACCGAGGACCAGCTGACGTTACTGGGACACGGTTACTAAGCAGGAGGTACCTGTGCTCCAAAGCACTACCAAGGACCAGCAGACGTTGCTGGAACTCGGATACCGAGATGGAGGCACCTAGGCCAAAGGCACTGCGGAGAACCAGTTGACGGTACTGGAACCCGGACGGGTAGCAGAAGGTACAAGAGCCAATGCAAGTAACGAGGACCAGCTGACTGTGCTGGAACCCGGAGGGGCAGCAGAAGGAAAAGAGCCAATGGCACAACCGAGGACCAGCTGACGTTACTGGGACACGGTTACTAAGCAGGAGGTACCTGTGCTCCAAAGCACTACCAAGGACCAGCAGACGTTGCTGGAACTCGGATACCGAGATGGAGGCACCTAGGCCAAAGGCACTGCGGAGAACCAGTTGACTGTGCTGGAACCCGGAGGGGCAGCAGAAGGAAAAGAGCCAATGGCACAACCGAGGACCAGCTGACGTTACTGAACCCCAGTAACACAGGAGCAAGTGTTGACTGTGCTAACAGCACTTCCGAGCAACAACTGGCGGTGTTGGAGCCCAGGGTCAAGGAGGATGTTTAAATACTAGATCAAGTAATTTCCTTGTTACCTGTCAATTTTAAATGTCTATACTTCAAACAAGAGAAAGATAACCTTTACTACCATAAGATGATGATTTCATTTAAACTAATATCTAGATAAATAAAGAATTGACAAACATAAACACATACATTAACATGTTGAACAGCAATGCAAACCACAAAATAAATTAGTTAAGGAATCTGCTATACGGTTGTACATAAAAGCATACAAGTACATATCTGAATCCATTAATGATGGATAAGTAACAGTATGTACACCATTTTTATTGTATAGACAATGAATGTCTGACTTCAAAACATCATCAGCATTACAAGTTATCTGTGATATTACTAAAATGTTCCATTTGCTGAATAATGTCACTAAATATTTTATACAAAATTATACAATTTCCATCATGTAATACTCATAATATGTGGCAATAATCATTTTTATTAACAAACATAACCTTTAAAAAGTGCATAGTGCATAGTGAAAATTGCTATTTATGGCTGACTGTGACTGTCGACTTGGAAGCATGACAACAGATAGATAAGGTATATATAGATGAGACTGCATAGCCACAGATGGTGAATTGCGATGTAATACTGTACCTCAATAAAGTGTGCGTCACTACTACATAATTTTTTTATATAGCTTTATAAACAGGGTACATGGATGTATGCTTGTGCCTTTGTTTTGACGCACAGACTGCCTTCCTGCTGAGACGCATTGGGTAGTGAACAGTTGTGTGCAGTGTTCACTGCAGTCTCTGCGGAATAACCACACTTAGACCTTATAACTTTTCAGACTTTCTTTATCAATCTACCAAGATGAAGAAGGCAGGGAGTAAGGCACGTGGTCGTGGAGTTTCTTCAGGGAGAGGACGTGGGATTCTGTGGCTGCTGCGGCCCCCAGTGACACAGCATCCACCAGTTTTCCCCGTGAGCGTTCCTTTATGCGCACTTTTGTAGGAGCTCGGAGTACCCCCCTGCTGCGGGAAGAACAAATTGAAGCCGTTGTTGTTTGGATGTCAGCCAATGCATCGACTTCAATTGCTTCCACCTCCTCTCAGGACCACAGCACTGTTGGGCAACCATCTGTCTCTTCACCGCCTGGCAAATTGCCCAGGCAGTCAGAGAGTTCTGTACAGGAGCCAGCTGAGTGTCTGCTTCTGTTCTCAGAATCTATTGGCTTGCAAACAGGGGCCCAGCCAAGCAGCATTCTGTAATGTGAAGAGGGAGTATGCAGTGATGCGCAACAGCTGTGTCTCTCTGAATCTGAAGAGGCGGGTGAGACAGTGCCGATGGTCAGCACACCGCAGAACGCATCTGATGATGATGAGACCCAGGTGCCAGTTTCTGTTGAGCATGGTGCTGGCCAGACCACCCAACAGCAGGTGTTGGAAGAGGGTAGTGGAGATGATGAGGTCCAAGACCCAACATGGCATGAGGAACAGGAAGGTGGTGGGAGCAGCTCAGAGGAATAATAATAATATTTATTTATATAGCGCCATCATATTCTGCAGCGCTTTACAGTTTAGCAGTTTCAGAACACAAGTCATAAGTAACAACGTTAACAATACAATAATTTAAGCTAAATAAGTCGCCCCTGCTCGTGACAGCTTACAATGTACAATGAGATGGGGGAGATACAAAGTATAGGTGTTTATATACAATGGTGCATTTACAATGATGTTCCAGCCATCTTAAGGGACTGAGGGATGGAGATAGTGAATGGGCTAGAGACACACACACACTTACACAGAATACATAGAATGACTTTGATTAGTGAATGTGATAGGCCGCTCTGAACAAATGTGTTTTGAGGGAGCGCCTGAAACCATGCAAATTGTGGATAGTCCTAATTTCTTGGGGTACAGCATTCCAGAGGATTGGCGTAGAGCAGGAGAAGTCTTGGAGTCGGGAGTGGGAGGTACGTATTAGCCGTATTAGTGCAGAGGTTAGTCGAAAGTCGTTTGCAGAGCGCAGCAGTCGGTTAGGCCGATAGATAGAAATGAGGGAGGAGATGTAGGAGGGGTGCTGCACTTTGGAGAGCTTTGTGGGTGAGAACCAGTACTTTGGTTGAAAGCTGGGAGAGGCCTAGAGAAATGGTTAGTGATAGAAGGAAGATAGAGGAAGACATTGCCCCAACGGTACAAACAGGAGGGAGAGTTAGGCTGCAGACTCGGTTGCCTGTAGCCTCCAGTTTGGCACCTGTTCGGAGCAGTTGTCTTCCAAAAGTCAAAACGTGCGCTCCCAGGACTTGCACTGCGTGGTCCTTTTTTCACACACTTGCACATGATATTTGCTATGTGAAATGCAAGCTGTGTAATCAAAAATTAAAAATAGCTAAAAGTGTCAGTCACCTCAATACCACAAATATGTGGAAACATGTGCGGACAAAGCACGTAGTTGAGTTACAAAGACACACTAGAGATGTAGGCCAACCTACAGCAGCACCTACATCTTCAGGTTGTGTTGAAGCCTCTTCATCGAGCTCACACACAGCTGGTTATGCTTCCTCACAAGATCGCCATGGAAGAACCTCGGCCACTGTTGTCCAGAGACAAACTGTTATTCCACACACAGCAGCAAGTTCCCTGTCATCCTCACACTCCCAGGCCACAAAACAGCCATCGGTAGCACAGGCATGGGATAAAAGACGGCCATACTCCGCAAACCATGCACGAGCACAGGCTCTGAATGCTGGCATTGCAAAACTCCTGTCCCTTGAAATGCTGTGATTCAGGCTGGTGGAGACAGACAGTTTCCGTAACTGAATATCATTGTCAATCCCACAATACAATGTGCCAAGCCGATTTCATTTCAGCAGGCAAGCCGTCCCTGGTCTGCAAAAGCATGTTGAGGGAAAAATTAAACATGCGCTACTAAAAGCCCTCAGTAGCAAGGTCCACCTGACCACCGATGCGTGGACCAGTACCCATTGTTATGATCTGCTACAACCAGTAAGGAAAGAAGGGAATTCTGTCCCTACAATACAACTAAGCTGAATCCCTACGATGTAACGGGGAACCTGATCCTGCGACCAGACCCGCTAAAGTCCTCATCTAGTGTGAACGAAGACCTATAGTTGCGAGGGAGTAATCCCTACAAGATCTAGGGACTGTGAGAAAAGGTGGACACCTCCTAACATAAATTGTAGCATGGATAATTAAACAGAAAAATAAATACTTTGTGATCCTAACATCAAGCAAAACTGACAGATTAAGGCACCTAAGCACCCGGCTAGCTTAACAGTAGATAATACAATGAAGTCAAGCAAAGCCAGAAGGGCGGAGCCAGACTAAATAGGGAAAAAAGGTCATGTGACCAGCAAACTGAAACAAAACCTAACAAGAGGGTTCTAACACCCATGGCCAGGGACAATACCTTTCCCTCACTGCCCATTGGGTCAATGTTGTGCAGCCGGGTACTGATCTTGCGAGTGGCGCTGTACGTGTTCTGCCAACTCCAAGGATTGCAGGAATCAAGTCTGTACACATTGATTCCTCCTATTCCAGTTCCTCAGAATCATCGCTGCAGGAGCCGTCACGGTCTACCTCCACATGGACCCGTGAACGTTTACCTGTTGCGACCGATATGAGCACAGCCGTGTCCAAATGTCAACAGGCCATCCTGAAATTAATTTCCATGGGGAATCTTAGCCACACAGCGCAGGAGCTCTGTAATGCCATAAAGCAGGAGAGCGACGTGTGGTTTTTGGAAGAGAATCTACAGGCAGGCTTGGTAGTGTGTGACAATGGCCGAAATCTGGTGTCAGCTCTGGGCCTTGGCAACCTCACTCACATACCATGTCTGTCATATGTGCTCAACTTGGTCGTGCAGAGTTTTTTGAGGGACTATCCGGATCTTGATGCACTGCTGCACAAGGTCCGCCTAGAGTGCGCTCACTTGCGACGTTCCAGCATGGCCAGATCGCTGATTGCAGCTCTGCAACGCAGATTTCACCTTCATGAACATCGCATCATATGTGACGTACCCACCAGGTGGAATTCCTCGTTACATATGTTGGAGCGGTTTTGTGTGAGCAGCAGCCAACAGTAATGGAGTATCAGCTGCATCAGGCGCAGTCAACTCGCAATTTGCGCCGTTCACACTTCACCACTACTGAGTGGGCCTCTATAATAAGAATAATAATATTATTTATTTATATAGCGCCATAATATTCCGCAGTGCTTTACAGTTTAACAGTTTCAAAACACGAGTCATAAGTAACAACGTTAACAATACAATAATTAAAGCAAAATCAGCCGCCCCTGCTGGTGAAAGCTTACAATCTACAATGAGGTGGGGGAGATACAAAGTACAGGTGTTTATATACAATGGTGTTTTTACAATGATGGTCCAGCCATTTTAAGGAAGTGAGGGATGCATGGAGATAGTGAATGGGCTACACACACAGAATTACACATAGAATGACTTTGATTAGTGAATGTGATAGGCCACTGTGAACAAATGTGTTTTGAGGGAGCGCCTGAAACCATCCAAATTGCGGATAGTCCTAATTTCTTGGGGTAGAGCATTCCAGAGGATTGGCGCAGCGCGGGAGAAGTCTTGGAGTTGGGAGTGGGAGGTACGGATTAGTGCAGAGGTTAGTCGAAGGTCGTTTGCAGAGTGCAGCAGTCGGTTAGGCCGATAAATATAAATAAGGGAGGAGATGTAGGGGGGTGCTGCGCTGTGGAGAGCTTTGTTGGTGAGAACCAGTAATTAGAATTGGATCCTATAATGAATGGGCAGCCACTGCCAGTGTAATGAGTGGCGAATAACTCTATGAAGGATATCTGCCACGTTTTGCGTGCGTTTGATGAGTCAACGCGGATGGCGAGTGCAGATGATGCACTAGTCAGCCTGACTGTCCCCCTTATCTGCCTGCTTCAAAAAACACTGCAAGCACTAAGGCATGAGGTTTTGGAAGAGGTGGAGGATGAGGAGTCACAAATTCCATCACCTTCTGGACAGTCAGCGCAACGTGGTTCCTCACAAAGGGCTGGAGGACTTTCAAAGTACCATGCTGTATCAACAATTGAACCTCCAGAGTCGCTGTCTATATTTTCATAACCATTACAAACTTTTAATGTATTTACAAAGCACATAATGTACATTTTTTGTCTATCCTTTTGTAATGCTATTGTGTTTCCATAAACTGATGTTACAGAATTATGATACAAAGTTTTTAAATTTTGAGTTTTAAATTTTGTAAATTTATATGTATTTGAAGGACTTTGTGAGGAGGATGAGGAGGAGTCAATGGAGGAGGAAGACATCGCTCCAGAGGGAGGTAGACAATGCTCTAGTCAGTATGTAGACCAAGGGTGGGGTGATGCACAGCAGGCGGAGATGACGCCTCTTGCAGGGGACAACGTTTCTTGGCCAGTTGGGAGTCTGCAGCACATGGTTGATTTCATGCTGCAGTGGCTGAGAAACGACCGCCGCATCGAACACATTCACACCACGTCTGATTATTGGGTGTACACCCTCCTAGACCCTCGCTACCGGGACAACTTACAAAGCCTCATCACACCGTTGAACCGGGAGCGTAAAATGCGGAAGTACCAAGACACACTGGTGCAATCCATAATGTTCTCCATTCCAGCCGAGAGCACTGCTGCTGCTACTGATTTACAAAGCAGCTCTGTGCGTCGAGGCAGTGGAGACAGCTCTGCAACAAGAGGGAGCACAAGCAGCGCCTCTGCACAGGGCAAGAACAGTATGTTCCAAATGTGTCGAAGTTTTGTGGCAGCGCCACCAATGTCTACACCATCCGAGACGGCTCCAGTCAGCAGGAGGCAACATTTCCGTAAGATGGTTACAGACTACATGTCTTGCCCTCTCAGTGTACTCTCAGATGGCTCTTTCCCATTCAAGTTTGTGTCTCTAAGCTGGATACATGGCCAGAGCTTAGCCAGTATGCATTGGAGGTGCTGGCTTGATCTGCTGCCAGTGTATTATCGGAGCGCGTCTTTACTGCTGCAGGTGGTGTACTAACAGACCGTTGCATGCGACTATCCTCCGATAATGTAGAACGGCTTACTTTTCTGAAAATGAACTAGGCATGGATCTCGCCTGAATTTGCCTGTCCGGTTTCAGATTAACTAACTGGTTGGCAACGTTTTCCATGTCTCCTGTTATGTTCATCTTTCTACCACCTGAGCTATACTCCCTGGGCTACAACACTGCCAGTTGCTGCTCAGAAGTGTCGTGTCCACAGACCAATACACAAGCTATAGTGATAGTGGGGTTCAGTAACGCCTGCTGTTCCCCTGCTGTGTGTCCGGCAAAAATTACTGCTACCTAGCTACACATGTTTAAAAAAACATGACATGTTAAAGTGGCTAGTGCTACACATAGATATCAGGCTACACCCTTATTTCTAAGCTGTAAACAAGTGAAACGTCAAATTTAAAACCATTCAATGATTAGTGTTGGTAACAAATCTGTAACTAAATAATTGTGACATATTATGGCAGATATCCACATGTCTAACACAAATGCTAACACAAAAGCATACTTATGCTATAGGGTACTGATGGTGAACCTTCTCACTCCATAACTTTGACCAATCCAACTCACATCATGCCTCAAATGCTGCAATGTTGGAAGTGCATAATGTGGGTTGAACTTTGACAACAGCTGCAGTGCGAAGGTTATCCTTCTGTGTTCTTGGCTTTTAAATAAAAGCATACAAGTAAATATAATAATACATTGTTGATTAAGGGACATGATGTACACCTGTAATATTGTGCAAACAATGGATGTAGGACTATTCCTCTTCAACATTACTTATATTTGTGTTATTTGAAAAAATACATATTTTAGTTAAAAATTAAAAACCCATGTTCAGTAGCTGTGAAAGGCCCGTTTGTGTACTTCTATAGTGTTTGCAACCAATGTATTGTATACGGATGGAAGCGCGTCACACTAATAGATTATATTTATTTTAAATGGAATGTAGCAGAACCAATTGGAGATAAATGAAAAGGATGAGCCACTGAGACACGCTCAGCAGAGTACAAGCAGCAGTGCTTGAACAAGTAACTGGAGCGTGATGTGCACTCAAAAAAGTAAAAAACACAGACTGAAGTGAACACTGAAACACAACTGTCCACAATCTGTGAAAGGCTACTCCTTTGTGTACTTCTATAGTGTTTGCAACCAATGTATTGTATACGGATGGAAGCGCGTCACACTAATAGATTATATTTATTTTAAATGGAATGTAGCAGAACCAATTGGAGATAAATGAAAAGGATGAGCCACTGAGACACGCTCAGCAGAGTACAAGCAGCAGTGCTTGAACAAGTAACTGGAGCGTGATGTGCACTCAAAAAAGTAAAAAACACAGACTGAAGTGAACACTGAAACACAACTGTCCACAATCTGTGAAAGGCTACTCCTTTGTGTACTTCTATAGTGTTTGCAACCAATGTATTGTATACGGATGGAAGCGCGTCACACTAATAGATTAGATTTTTTTCCACTAAAATGGAGCAGCACCAATTAGAGAAAAATGTGAAGGATGAGGCAGTGACACACGCTCAGCAGACTACAACCAGCAGTGGTTGAAGAACTAACTGGAGCGTGATCTGCACTCAAAAAATCAAAACCTCACAGACTGCAGTGAACACTGAAACACAACTATTCACTATCTGTGAAAAGCTCCTTTCTGTACTTCTATAGTGTTTGCAACCAATGTATTGTATACGGATGGAAGCACGTCACACTAATAGATTTGATTTTTTTCTAATATAATGGAGCTGCACCAATTCCACTAAATAAAATTAAAAAAAAAAAGAGTCAGTGACACGTGCAGATGCCTACAAACAGCGGTGGATGCAGAGCAAACTGCAGCGTCACCTGCACTGTCACACACACACCTTGCACAGAGCTGTTAAAACAACACTGGCAAAATGAAGCTTTACACAGCGGTTGGTAAACTAGCCTGCCTCAAGCACAGTAGTACACAAAATCGCAATATCTAACTGTCCCTCAGAGTCAGCACAGCAGCGTTCTGTCCCTAACTGAGTTCACAGCACAGTGACGCTAAAATGGCTGCGGCGCCTTTTATAGTGCATTCTGACATCATTTCAGCAGCCAATCACAGCCATGCCATTAGTTAAGATGACCGCATCATTACAGGATGTGCCCACACTTCGTAGGATTCCTCATTGGCTGAATAAAATCACATTGCCTCTCAAAGAATTATGGGAACTTCCGATTCCGGTATACGATATTGAAAAAGTATCGGAATTAAGTATCGGAATTCCGATAACGCGAATATCGGCCGATACCCGATACTTGCGGTATCGGAATGCTCAACACTAGTGTTGACCCTTCTTCTTCAGGACCTCTGCAATTCTCCCTGGCATGCTCTCAATCAACTTCTGGACCAAATCCTGACTGATAGCAGTCCATTCTTGCACAATCAATGCTTTCATTTTGTCAGAATTTTTAGGTTTTTGTTTGTCCACCCGTCTCTTGATGATTGACCACAAGTTCTCAATGGGATTAAGATCTGGGGAGTTTCCAGGCCATGGACCCAAAATCTCTATGTTTTGTTCCCTGAGCCATATAGTTATCACTTTTGTTTTATGGCAAGGTGCTCCATCATGCTGGAAAAGGCATTGTTGATCACCAAACTGCTCTTGGAGGGTTGGGAGAAGTTGCTCTTGGAGGACATTCTGGTACCATTCTTTATTCATGGCTGTGTTTTTAGGCAAGACTGTGAGAGAGCCGATTCCCTTGGCTGAGAAGCAACCCCACACATGAATGGTTTCAGGATGCTTAACAGTTGGCATGAGACAAGACTGGTGGTAGCGCTCACCTTGTCTTCTCCGAATGAGGTGTTTTCCTGATGTCCCAAACAATCGAAAAGGGGATTCATCAGAGAAAATAACTTTACCCCAGTCCTCAGCAGTCCACTGCCTGTATCTTTTGCAGAATATCAGTCTGTCCATGATGTTTTTTCTGGAGAGAAGTGGCTTCTTTGCTGCCCTCCTTGAGACCAGGCCTTGCTCCAAGAGTCTACGCCTCACAGTGCGTGCAGATGCACTCACACCTGCCTGCTGCCATTCCTGAGCAAGCTCTGCACTGCTGGTAGCCCGATCCCGCAGCTGAAACACTTTTAAGAGACGGTCCTGGCGCTTGCTGGTCTTTCTTGGGCGCCCTGGAGCCTTTTTGGCAACAATGGAACCTCTCTCCTTGAAGTTCTTGATGATGCGATAGATTGTTGACTGAGGTGCAATCTTTCTAGCTGCGATACTCTTCCCTGTTAGGCCATTTTTGTGCATTGCAATGATGACTGCACATGTTTCTTTAGAGATAACCATGGTTAACAGAAGAGAAACAATGATACCAAGCACCAGCCTCCTTTTAAAGTGTCCAGTGGTGTCATTCTTACTTAATCATGACAGATTGATCTCCAGCCATGTCCTCATCAACACCCACATCTGTGTTAATGGAGCAATCACTGAAAAAAGGTTAGCTGGTCCTTTTAAGGCAGGGCTGCAATGATGTTGAAATGTGTTTTGGGGGATAAAGTTCATTTTCTAGCCAAATATTGACTTTGCAAGTAATTGCTGTTAAGCTGATCACTTTTTATAACATTCTGGAGTATATGCAAATTGCCATTAGAAAAAGTGAAGCAGTAGACTTTGTAAAAATTAATATTTGTGTCATTCTCAAAACTTTTGTCCATGACTGTAGCCTTTATTTGGTACTACTACTACTGGGAAGGTTGCTTCTAACGGCTTCCATGTATTTTTCACAATATTTGAGGGTTTTTTCTCTTATGCTGACATGTTAATTGCCAGTTCCATATTTTGATTTAAGTTAGATTTTGGACACAATTATAACTTTTAATTTGTTTCTAAATATTTTTATCACACTTAGCCAACCCCCCAAAAATATATAAAATACCTGAAATTGTTGGCAGGGCTCACATAACAGTCAAAATGCTAATGATACATCAACCAGCACATAATATTGATGTGGCATGTGTGTGTCTCCAATTGGACAATTTAAACAGATTTACCAAAAAAGAACTGCACAGTTAAATGTCTCATATAAGTATAAATATTAGTTTGCAGAGTTTTGATTAAAGCAGATTATTTCTCCCTGCCAAGAAGGACCTCGTCTCAACAAATTCCAAGATCACTATCTTAAAATGCTGCAAAAGCCCACAGTATAGTTGAGGAGTAAATGGTGGCAAAATCTGAATATTAAAATAGATATATAAAAAGAAAAATCTGTATAAATTGCTTTAAAATGTTAAATTATTTTTCAAAAAACAATGTTCCCCCGACAACAAAACATAACTCAGAATTCTACGTTGGATGGTCGGTACACTCATGGAAGAGAACTTGTGGCCACAGAAGCAGTATTTTTGTGGTGCATACGCTTGTTAAATTTTACTACTAAAAGAGTTATGTAAAAAAATCACCCTTGATTGTATTTATGTAATAGTTATTATTTTTTTGTTTTAAATTCTCCTCCCTTAGCCAAAATTTCTTAACCTTTAAAAATTAGGCTAATTAGGTTAAGTTGCGTCAACAGCAAGCAGTTTTGATGCAGAGTGTACACCTGATACTGCAATTGGACTAGTAAAAGATTTATACAAAAACTTGACCTTTTTTTCTTTCTTTATACATATTTTTTGTTATAAATTCTTCCACCATTAACAAAAATTTTGTAACCATAAAAAACTATGTTGCTAGGTAGGTACATGCATGGAAAGTAATTTGCTGCAACATCCAGCCGTATTATTGTAGTACCTACCTGGTTAATCAGCTGCAAAATTTTAACCTTTTTTGGAATTTTGTTTTAAATATCCTGCCTTGAACAAAAATGCAATGTGCGTTACATAACCTTACAGTTAGAGTTGAGCGAAATAGGTCGGTCAGATTTATGTCGCCGACTTTCGCTAAAGTCGAGTTTCGCCGAGCGAAAACCGACTATAGCGTGAAGTCGGCCATGCGGTCGTCGACCCGAACGCCTAAGTCAGTTTTCCCATAATGCTTACAGGTGCCTTTTTTCAGCCAATGAGCAAGGACGTACACTGTGGGCAATGAGATGACATGTGCAGCGTCCACCACCATCTTAGAGAAGGGCATTGCAGTGATTGGCTTGCTTTTGGGAGCGTCATAGTGGCTATAAAAGCCCTGACCGCCGACCGCCATTTAAATTCTGCCGATCTTAACAGTAGGGAGAGGTTGCTGACGCTGTTTATCAGTAGGGAGAGAGTTAGGGTTGGAATGAGAAGTTCTTATGTGCTTGTGCTGATAGCAATTGTGCTGTACAGTTAGTGTGCAGTGACAGGGGAGGATTTTCTTGTGTGCAGCAGCGCTGGTTATTAGGCTGCCTGCTAGCTGTATTGCTGTGTGTACACTGCTGTGCAGACTGCTTTTTACACAGCACTAATACTTTTATTCTTTTTCTGCACAGTTTTTCCCACACTGTATAGAGCTGTACGCTCCTCACACACTATCGTGTACCGGCTGGTATCACAGACAAATACATGCTGACTATCTGTGTGTGACTCCGGAAATATATACGGAGATTGAAATTCTCCCCTACACTATATACACCGGGTATCTTCTGATACAGTACCTTTTTTCTGCCTTTTCTATTATGGTCAAATCCATACTGAGAGAGCATCTGTGTGTGACTCCGGAAATATATACGTAGATTGAAATTTTCCCCTATACTATATACACCTGGTATCTTGTGATACAGTACCTTTTTTCTGCTTTTTATATTCTGGTCTAATCCATACTGAGCCTGTGAGCGTCTGTGTGTGACTCCGGAAATATATACGGAGATTGAAATTTTCCCCTATACTATATACACCTGGTATCTTGTGATACAGAACCCTTTTTCTGCTTTTTATATTCTGGTCTAATCCATACTGAGCCTGAAAGCATCTGTCTGTGACTCCGGAAATATATACGGAGATTGAAATTTTCCCCTATGCTATATACACCTGGTATCTTGTGAAACAGTACCCTTTTTCTGCTTTTTATATTCTGGTCTAATCCATACTGAGCCTGAGAGCATCTGTCTGTGACTCTGGAAATATATATGGAGATTTACAATTTTCCCCTATACTATATACACCTGGTATCTTCAGATACAGTGCCCTTTTTCTGCTTTTTATATTCTGGTCTAATCCATACTGAGCCTGAGAGTGTCTGTCTGTGACTCCGAAATATATACGGAGATTGAAATTTTCCCCTACACTATATATGTCATGGAAATATATATGTATTCCATATATTCAATGTATATTCATATATATGCATTCACAGTTAGATAGATCTCACTTGCTAAAAATCCTGTGCTCACACATATCTATGCAAAAGCTGATGCCAGCTATAATCAGTCGTTTAAGACGACCCTGGCCTTCATAAGAAACAAGAACAGAAAGTCTTAATAGATATCTATTGTTTTCTTTACTAGTCATGCAAGAAAGCTAGGGCAAAGAACAAAAACAATAAATCTGCAACTTCAGCCCTTTTATCATAATTATCATAATTATCATACTTACACTAGAACAGCCAATAATCTAGCAGCTTTTAATTGTATGTTAATTGACTAACCAGCCCCTTTTTGTAAACGTATAAAACCTTGAATGAATAATAAACGTGGGGTCTTGACGAACTGCTATACTGACACTTCCGTGTGGACAGTTTTCATTTCGCTCTGAGCGCTCAAAAAGACATTTAATAGAAAATTGGGAACAGCACCAGCAAACACTTCAGGATAGATTTATCCTAATTAAATTTCCATAACAGTTGGTGCCTGCACGCGGGGCAGTGGACGAAACGCACGGGGACCTGCTGACCGGAAAGACAGAGGTGTTGGCCATGGCCTTGGCTCACGGGACGGAGACTGCGCAGCTCCATAGGTAAGGTAAGAAAATCTTGTCATCTTACCTGAAAGTCCCTTGTGTCCAGTCCAGGTCTTACACCTCTTGCCGGTCAGGTGTGGTCACCACCTCATTCCCAGGTAGTGTAAAAAGTCCACACCCTTATCCAAAACCCTGGGATATAAGTTGTTTGCTGCTGTGCTGTGTATGTGTTTCATGTTTTATGTGAACCGGGAGAAAAGTTGGAATGGTGACTGTGTTTTTGCTTGCTGATTTCTGGAAGCTGTATAGCAGGAACACCACATTGCTGGATAAGTTCTCACAGATTCCTTCACACATCGGAGGGAGACAATCCCAGTATTCCAGGTGTGAAGGGTGGGAATTTTGTACAGGCTATTACAGATTCCTGTGGCCAGCGTACCAGGCAGGGCAACCGGTCTCTACAGATTAATAGACTTGGAGCATTGACGTGCTCAGTGCAATTGGTGAGTTATCAGTTACCAGAGCAGCTTGTATGTGTCACAGATCATCAAAAGAGGGATTCGTATACTCCCGGGTGTTTGTTTCATTTGTTTGTCTTCCTGTCTGTATCAGGTATCGCTGCTTTAAATTCACACTCAGATCAGCGTGCGCTCTGTCACTATCTCATTCACTGCTGGCTGCAGCAGCGAGAAACCCCTTTGACCCCCCTCCTCTGCTAATCATGTTGTCACATCTGTTTCCTGGTTTTGATCTTTTTAAGCTAGTTTTTTGGCTACAGGCTGTAGCGTGAAAATTCTCAGGCATTCAGACTGAACTGTATTCATTTTTTGCTATTCTATATGGATAACCTTTTTTTTTTTTTTGATACGTGATTTCAGTGCCTGTAGACACAGCAAGCAGAGATATAAGGGAGGGGGGAAGTGCTGGCAGCAGCGAGATTTTTATTTTTTTTTTCCAGAGGGCGGGTGTTAGGGTCTGCGGAACGCACCAAATATATGAGGTAGAGAGGTGCGTTCGCAGCCCGGGGTCCACCGTGCAGGCGGAACCTGCTGCTAGTAAAATGGCGAAAGTAGCGAACTCTGTTATCCTGCAGAGTCGCTAAAATAAATGCCGTAGTGCGTTGTGGCAGTAAGTGCGAACTCTGTTAATACCCAGAGCCGCTAACGGAAATTCCACAGCGCTATATGGCGATAGGTGCGAACTCACTTAGCTTCAGTGAGCCGCAAAGTAAAACGCTAGGGCGCTGTCTAGCGTCGAAAGCAAACCCTGTTACGTCACAGGGCTGCTGAGGAAAAGTGCTGTGTCCTCTCAGGCTCTCAGGTACACAGTTAAGTGCTAAGCGTACATAACGTGTGATCATGTGCTAATGTCCTCGCGGGAGTCACCCGCAATCTATGGCGTCTGAACGCCAGACCCTGAATACGGCAATCAAAACTCCTCACCGGTTACGCCGGTAATCTAGGGCATCTAGGACACCGACCCTGGCCAGCTACCATACCAAACTCCTCACCGATTAAGTCGGTATTCTAGTGGCTTATTTCAGCCGGGTCCCTAACCACACATACGCATGATCACACTGGCGCATAGCATACAATGGTTGATATTAGCGCATGGCGGCTCAGCCATGCTACCCTTTTATAGCAACAGCTACAGGACCTTCCAGGAACAAGGACCAATGAGAAACTGTTACAAACACATGTAGCTACATGACCTTCCTGGCGGACCAATAGGAGCCGCTGCAGCACCTGAACATGTGACCCCTGATCTCCAATGAGAGATCTCACTCTGGGCATGTTCAGAAGGGAAAACGCAGGACTTTGTCCCAAAGACGTCTGCTCCAGCACTGGCTATAATAGCAGATCCAGGAAAGGCAGCAGCAAATCACTGCACAGTAGTGAAGTGGGCAAGACTCTTGGACCGACGTCTCTGCTGAGCAGGCTCCACTGCGGCCGGAGATGAATGGGAGACCGCAGCGGGACGGGTTCGAGACTCCCCTTGTGCAGCAGCGGGAAATCGAACCCTAACAGTGGGAGGATAAAGCCTACGCTACAAGACAAAAGTATTTTTTCATTTTGTTTTTATCATTTTACAATCAGTTTTTCCACCTCTTTTCTGTTTTTAATTAGCTGTTTTAGTAACAAGGGTTGTTTTTCAGTTTTATGATTTCCCTCCCCTTTTTGGTCAATCTTTTTTTTCCTAGAATTTTTACTAAATCTAACTTTTGTTTTTAAAGTTTTTCTTTTAAGTACATTTTTAAATAATTTTGGAGAGGTTTTTCTAATCAATTTATTTTAGAGTTTTATTCTCCAACCATTTTTTTAAAAAGAAAATAAAAAAAAAAAGCACAAAATCTACTAGCTTGCTTTAGACCAAGGTCAGAAGCACAGATAAAGGAATTGCAGGCTGAGGGAGAACACACACACAAACAGCTGCGCAGCGGTTTCACTCACCCCTCCCATCAGGCATTCAGCGAAGACAAGAATCTCGCACACAGAACCAGAATGCAGCAGTTCTCAGATTTTTAATCACCTTTGTTGAATAGGTTTTTGGAATAGACACAGTACGTAAGAATCGAAGGGCTAGGCATGTGAATAGAAGGTCAGAGTACGTGAGAAGCAAATGGACAGGCAGACTTTACGCTGCACAATGAAATGTTTTTTTTTGTTTTTTGTTTGAAAGGAAAGGAAAGTTTGTTTTTGTCTGCTATAAAAGAGCAGTGGTGCATCGTGTAGAAGGTACAGCAAGTTAATTTGAACGGACCAGGAAGTGATTTTTTATGTGAATAAGATTGAAAAGATGTTAAATCGTCTGTGAGAAAATGATCACTGACATGTTACAAGAGCAGAATTCAGAGTCACACACATCACATGTCCATCATGTGGAGACACGGGACAGGTGTAGGCTGCTCTCATTGAATAAGGAGCCTTGTACAGGGAAAAACGCTCCCCGCCTCTCTCCACAGGGAGAACGCATTTTTGTTTCAACGGTCCCCTCTCAAGAATCACAGGGGGACACCCTCTCCTCTTTCTTCTCTCAGTCCCTTTCTCCTTCTTCAGACTTTTCTCCTTTTTCCTCGCTGCCATCCCTCTCTATCCTTCTTTCCCTATCATTCCTTCTTTCCCCTCCCTCACATCTCTGACACATCCATTTTCTTCCTCTTCCTCTTCTTCACCCTCCCCTCCACCTCTATCCCCTCCATCTCTCCCCCCTCCTCTTTCCCTCTCTCCTCCCACACCACACCCTTCTAATCTTTCTCCTTCCTTTTCCTCCCTTTCTCCTCCCACACCACACCCACCTGCTCGTGCTCGCTCTCCTCCTTCCTCCTCTTCTCAGGCACATCCCACCGCTCTTCCCTCACACCTCCCTTCTCTTCCTCTTTTTTCTACTTCGTTATCAACTGGGTCAACGCCCAATCAAAGCAATGTGGTGTCCCTGTATTCAGTGCCTCCAGCACAGGGCACCCTGTCTATCCCAAGCACAGTACAAACATTGCCAGTCATTATATCAGGAGAAGAAAGTGCAAATCTCCCTACACAAAACGCTGCAGGTAGGCCCCAGACACAACAGCCAGCAGAGCCCACAGCCAGGGTTTCACAGGGTGGAGGTGTAGCTACAGACACAAATGAGGAACCTCAGTGCCGAGCAGGGCTGCCAGCATGGAACCATGACACTGATCCACCACAGCCTCAGCAAGGAAGAGGGAAATCCCCATGCAGCAAGACAACTTTTAAGCCCAAATCTCACCCAGTATATGCACCAAGCACACCATTTCTGTCATGTATAGTGTACAGTTCCTATAGCGTCTTGTGCTTGGGTGCGAGGAAAACACAGGAGACACAGGTTGATATGAAATGACTTGTATTGCTTCATACAAGCATGCTGAAAAGTTCACACAGTTTGCAGGAACAGCGACAGGAGACACAGCAGGCCAGAGTAACTTCAAGCACTACAATAAATCTCCAAAGCATGTTCAGGATCTCTTCTCTGTACCGTACTTCCTCTGCAAACATGGATTCACCAAACAGCAGGTTTCCAGAGTCCAAAAGTGTTCCAAGGTTCCTCAGTAGGGAATAGCTGGAGTACAAGTCCAAGGTTTCCAGAAGTCAGGTCACAGACTGACTGAGGCTTGATTCAGGAGCACTGATTGTTCAGCTGAGGCTGCTTAAGAAGCAAGAGGGAAGAATCAGGGCGGGAACATGAAAACTGGAAACTCCATATTAACTGAGGGCAAGAGCTGCTAGGGGGTAGATCTTACCAAAAGGTATCTCGGCTCCAGGCAATAATTCAATTGGACAATCATATGGACGGTGAGGAGGAAGCTGATCAGCGTTCTTCTTGTCACATAAATCCACATAGTCCTGGTATACAGCTGGTAGTTCAGGGACTGACATGGTTCCTTTAGGAACAGAGCAAGCTGAAACTCCTTGACTCATCTGTTTCTCCGGAAAGTGTAATTCCTTGGTCTCCCAGTTAATCGTAGGATTCTGCGCCTGCAGCCATGGTAGCCCTAGAATAATGGGAAAGTGGGGAGAAGAGATAAGCAAAAAAAGACATTTTCTCCTGATGATCTTTACCCATAAGGACCCTCAAAGGCTCTGTTTCTTGATCCACTGGTCCAGAAGTCAGTAGAGAGCCATCCACAGTCTCCATCTGTACTGGAGTAGCCTTCTTCACTGAACGTATCCCCTGTTTCAGAGCAAAGGAGATATCCATAAAATTTCCACTTGCTCCTGAGTCGATCATAGCAGAGCTAGACACCCAGACTGAGTCAACCCAGAGTTTGATGGAAAGGAAGCAATGAGAACTGTTTCTTTTACAACTCAGCTGGGACACCGCTGAGGAAACTTGAAAAATTGCAGCGTTTATACCGTCATCGTCCCCAGAACTAACAGAGTTTAAGTCCGAGAAATCAAGATCTCTTGCAGCAGATCTCTCTAGAGCCTGAGGCTCGGACATGACAGAGCTCCTCTCGCAACACTCACAGTGAATGACTGCTGCAGTAGTCTTACGAGAACAGCTGGGGCAGTTTATAATGAAGTGCCCTGACTTACCACAGTAGAAACATAGATTTTCCTTTATACGATGTTCTTTGCGTGCATCACTAACCCGTCTTTGTAAAGAGTCCACCTGCATGGGTTCAGGTTCTGGTTCCCTTGTGATCCTACTCAAAGGTTCCTTAGCTGAGGAGGGAGTTAGTAAAAGGTTAGTGCGATTATTTTCAAACCATCTCTCTTGTCTGCGTTCAGTCAGACGAGCATCAATACGGATACAATAGTTAATAAAGTCACCTAACGCAGTGGGAGGGTCGGCACGAGCAAGTTCATCCTTAATCAGTGGAGACAACCCTTTCCGAAAAATAGATTTTTTAGCGGAAGTGTCCCAAGTGGTATCAAGAGCCCATCTCCTGAAATCCAGGGCATATTCGGCTACTGAACGCTTACCTTGGCGCAAAGTTAACATGGCTGCTTCAGCTGTTGCACCTCGATTGGGGTCATCAAACACCTGCCCCATGGCTGAAATAAAAGCATCAAGGTGATTCAAACAATCATCCTCAGTCTCAATCAGAGGGTTTGCCCACATCAAAGCCTTATTGGTAAGCAACATGATTATAGTAAGCACTTTGGATTGTTCAGTGGGAAATTGTGAAGCATGTGCAGAGAAAAATAAATTGCATTGATTAATAAATCCCCTGAATTTCTCACGTTCACCGCCAAAACGAAAAGGAGGTAATTTGGGGATCCCAGAACTCGGGGTTATGGCAGGAGCCTGGGCTCGTTCCTCTAGAGCCTCAATCCTGGCTCGCAATTTCTGGGTAGTCTGTCCAAACACTTGCAAATTATGATTAGTGAGGTCCTGTAGGCTTGCAAAACGGGTTTTTAAAGTCTGTACATCTGAAAGGATTGTATCAGTCACTCCGCAAAGTTCCTTTATGCGGGCCTCCATCTTCCAGATCTTTTAAGGCAGAAGTGCTGGAAGGAGAAGAGGAAAAAAAAACAAAAAAAACAATAGTGTTTACCTGTGGTAACACTCCAGAGTAAAATTTTAAGGGAATGCGCTCACCTGGAATGGTTGTGAGAAGTCACAACCACTGTCATCACATCAGGTATTAAACGGACATCTGATATCCACAGTCACAGCAGACACGGCTTTCCCAGACCCAGCAGACACTAAACAATGGCTCCTGAATCTTGTCATGTATAGTGTACAGTTCCTATAGTGTCTTGTGCTTGGGTGCGAGGAAAACACAGGAGACACAGGTTGATATGAAATGACTTGTATTGCTTCATACAAGCATGCTGAAAAGTTCACACAGTTTGCAGGAACAGCGACAGGAGACACAGCAGGCCAGAGTAACTTCAAGCACTACAATAAATCTCCAAAGCAGGTTCAGGATCTCTTCTCTGTACCGTACTTCCTCTGCAAACATGGATTCACCAAACAGCAGGTTTCCAGAGTCCAAAAGTGTTCCAAGGTTCCTCAGTAGGGAATAGCTGGAGTACAAGTCCAAGGTTTCCAGAAGTCAGGTCACAGACTGACTGAGGCTTGATTCAGGAGCACTGATTGTTCAGCTGAGGCTGCTTAAGAAGCAAGAGGGAAGAATCAGGGCGGGAACATGAAAACTGGAAACTCCATATTAACTGAGGGCAAGAGCTGCAGAAAGACAGAAAGCAAAATGGCCGACGGAAAACTGAGTTTCAAGGAACATGTCAACAGAGACAAAGAACCTTACAATGTCACTTCTCATCTGATGAAGATGAAGACACAACGTCATACATGCTGCCCAACACTAGGGAAGAAAACCCACAAAAAACCAAGAGCAGGGACAGGTAGAGGCACCATCCTATGAGCCCTTCATTCCAAGCCAGGTGATCAGTATGCTGCCAGACCCAGGGATACACCCCATGCCATTTTGCCAAAAAATGCAGCAGATCCAGCGAACGTATGCAGCAGCCTGGATTGATCTCTGGACCGTAATGGAAATAAAAGCAGGTGATGCATTCTGGCCAATTATGAGAGAACACTTCAAGCTTCCAGCAGAGTTAGATGCGTATGCCTGGGAGACAGGACCAAAGCTAATTGAGCAGCTCAGAGAATGGGCCAAAAGCAGACTGACAGGACAAACTCTCAGCCTATATGACATGAGTCAAGACAAGACAGAGTCTGTGGAGAAGTTCCATGACAGAGTGATGCAAGTGTTTCAAGATTTGGGCCTCATTACCCATGATCAGACACACAGACGGATGTTGGCACAGGCTTTTGTGCATGGACTGAGAGAACCAATCAGGAAACCACTGGTAGTAGCCAGGCCTGAGTACACGTCAATAGCAATGGATACCCTGCTCGCAGTAGCAAAAAGGATTGAGTCCCGCCGGGACAGAAGGGATGTCCAGTGTTACAACTGTGGCGAGTTTGGTCATTTCCGGAACCGGTGCAGAACACTGACTTCGCCCAGAAGAAGAAGAAGCACAGAAAGCAGTGAAGAACCCCGTCCATAGGACAGGAGCACGCCAAGTTCACAGAGAACCCCACCAGTGGGACCAATATCCTGAGAATGGATGGCGTAGTCAGATCTTTTCTTGTGGAACTCCGCAACCTCACCTATCTATCAGAATCTTCTGCGTCCTGCATGGGAATTGATGGTCAAGTCAGATATTTCCAGATTATGAAGCCTCTGAGCGTGTGGACTCAGCCAGAACACTCCATCATGTCCCAGTTTGTTGTGTCAAAGACCTGCACCCTCAACCTATTGGGAGTGGACCTACTGCAGAAGCTGAAAGCGACCAGAGTGTTCCAGGAAGATGGGACCATGACACTTTCTTCACCCCTGACCCAAGAAGAAACAGGAACCTCAAACAACCACACTGAGAACCTATCACAGGAGGTGCTGGACATAGTACCAGAAAAGCCACTCTATCACCCAGAGTCAAGATGTCTCTGACCAACTGAAGGTCTAAGTGAACTCGCCTAAGAAGACGGCATGAGAACTTTGACATTGGCCAGGATATTCAACTCAAGAAGGACCCTACTCGCTTCATGGAATGGCAACACCACATCCGGCTCCAACGCCAGAGGTTCATCTTTTGCAAGCACCAGGAGGTGCCCCCTGCAATCAACCAGTTCACCCAGGCCCTAGACCGGCAAAAGGCCACTCAGCTCTTCAAACTTGTGCACAAATACTGACCTGAGACTGAGCTGGAGAAAAAGAAACTACTGATGGCCCGTGCTGAGAAAAAAGCAGCCAGTGAAGGAGACGTCCCAACAAGAAGACCCCCTGTGACCAGAGCAGGTGCTAACACAGTGACTGCCTTGGTGGAGAACAAGAAAGCCAGCTGGTCGTCATCTCTCATGATGTGGATCCTAGTAGGTGGCTTGTTTTCCCGCCAGCTCTGTGCCGGGAGATGGGAGTCCCCTGCCGCATAGTGAAGGACAAGGCCAAACTGGGCTGCCTCGCCCATCGGAATCAATCCCAGCTTTCCACAGTGAAGAAAAAGACTGTAAACCCCACTGAGTTCAGAATGGTGCAAGGCCTGGAGGCCGTGAAAGAGGCTATGGTATTTGAAACCCCAACAGTGCTGAACCGTCACACTCTGCTCTCAAAAGTCTCAGTCACCGCAACGGTATTCACGGTGATCAACCTGGCCAGTGCCTTCTTCAGTGTTTCCCCACCACCTGGAGGCCTGCCTTCATGCACCAGTGCAGTGCATATGGACAGTGTTGCCTCAAGGTGCTCAGAACAAGCCCTTCAAGTTTCACCAAGACAATGTCCTCCATCCTCGTCAACTGGATTGCAGAATATGCAAGAGTCACTCTTCTACAACACGTGGAAGACCTTCTCTTTTGTGTGGTTGACATCGATACCTGCACAGTCCATTCCTTGTCTCTCCTACTCTACCTGGAAGAACAGCAACGCAAGGTCTGGAAGAACAAAGTCCAGTGATGTCAGAAGCAAGTTACATCCCTGGGACACTGTATTGCCCACCAGACGAAACACCTGTCAAATGACTGGAAGACCACTGTGGAGAAGATGGCTCCCCCAACAACTCAGAAAATGTTGCAGGCATTGCAGAACCTGGATCCCTGATGCCTCAGTCCTAATGCAGCCTCTGTGTGCTTACATCAACGCAACCCCGCTCCTTCTATCGGACGCAGCCTTCAACTCATTCAGGAGATTGGAAGAACGCCACAGTCTCAGCGCCAATACCAGGCCTACCTGACTACGAGAAGTCTTTCCGTCTACCTGATGGAAGAAAGAAGGTCATGCTACTGGAGTCCTGACATGGATTCACGGGGGAAATCAGAGACTTTTAGGCTGCCTCTCAGCCCGCTTGGATCCAGTTGCAAGAGGAGCACCCTCCTGCCTGATGGTAGTATCTGCAGCACACACCTTCCTGGACAAGGTTGCTGACATCACTCTTGGACAGCCACTGGAAACTCTCACTCCACACGACATCTTGGCAATCCTCAATCAAGCTCAACCAACAATAATCTCCCCACCGCCAGGCATCTTTGTGGCGCCTCTATCGCCTTTGTCTCATAATGTCACCGTCTCCAGACCTACAGTCCTCATCCCGGCTACTCTACTCCCACTCCCAAGGGGGGATACAATATGGACTTTCCAGAACAAAATTTACAGAATTTATCCTCTACTTGGATGGCTCCAGATTTGCAGATGATGAAGAAGTTTCCACACAGGAAGTGCAGTGACCAGCAATCAAGAAATCCTGTGGTCCAGAAGTCTGTCACCTAACCTGTCAGCCCAGGAAGCAGAACTGATTGCGCTGACGAAGGCCTGCCAGATGGCAGAAAGCAAGACTGCAAACATCTACACCGACTACAGGTACTCGCATGGCATAGCACACGACTTTGGGCCCATCTGGGCTACAAGGGACTTCATCACAGCAAACGGGACAACCGTGAAGCATCATGGAGCCTTCAGGGACCTTCTGGGTGTACTCCAACTTCCAAAATGGTGGCAATTTGAAAAATCAAAGTGCATGGAAAACTGAGAACAGAAGAGGCGTGAGGCAATAACATGGCAGACATGGCAGCCAAAGAAGCGGCCAAAGGAAGACAACATGGAGAAGTGGGAGAGGTCGTAGAGCCGGACGGCTACTACATGACGACTGAAGACAAGAAACCTGACAAAAAGACGTCCTGGGATCTGCTCAAGAAGTTGCAAGACCAAGCTCCAAAAGGAGAAGAGCTGAATGCGAAAAAAGCAACACGTGAAGAAGGAAGGCTATCAATAATGGACTTCAAACTCTGCCTACCACAAAGTATGCACCCTATGGTGGTCCAATGGGCACATGGACCCACACCCATGGATCAAAGACACAGATGAATGATCTGATTGGTGCTTACTGGTTCGCTTCAGGGATCTCCACCCTAACAGCCAAATTCACCAGCAGCTGTCTGACCTGCGGCAAATGCAAGCCTGGACGTGTGGAAGAAAGTCCCCCTCACCTCATCTGGCAAGACCACTCTACCAGCTTCAGAGGATCCAGATAGACCACATCCAGATATCGCCAAGTGAAGGATTCAAATACGCCATTGTGGTCAAAGAAGTATTTTCAAGATGGACAGAAGCGTTCCAAGTCAGCAAAGACTACTGCAAAGCAGCTACTTTCGGAAAATAGTGTGCAGATACGGGGTTCCAGAAATGACAGAAAGTGATCAGGGACCCGCATTCACAGCAAATCTGACACAAGAGATCTTGTTAGCAGTAGGGTCAGATTTAGGCCTACACACTCCTTACCACCCCCAGAGCAGCGGGAAGGTAGAAAGACTAAACGGAACACTTAAGAATAGGATGCTGAAAATTGCCCAAGAGACACGCAAACCATGGCATGAGACACACCCCCAATTGCACTGTTTAGCGTAAGGCACACTCCCAGAGTCCCAGAAAAGCTGTCACCATGCGAAATTTTGTTTGGGTCTAGTCCCAAGTTAGGTGCATTTTTCCCTCAGCAGCAGAATATGCAAAATGATACCTTGTTTGCTTATGTAATTGAATTGGTCAAAAACTAATGTCCATTCTCGAGTTTTTCTTTTCACTGCCAGATTTAATGGTCCTGTCCAAGAGCCCCAGATGACACCAACCTCTGTGTAACTAGAGGGAAAGCCTGCTTGGATCCACGTATCGCATTGCAAGGAAGCTCCCGTACCAGGAGAGACACCTAAGCCATGAAGGATGTCGTGGATGCTCTGACTGACCAGACAGATGACCTACCTGATGAAGAATACACACGTTTTTCTGAACATGCAGTTGAATAAAGAGACTATGATTGCAAACACATGAACCCCTGCTAGGGACAGTCCTCCTGACCGCCCATTTGCGAAAAGTCTGTATCGGTAGGGGAGGCATGTACTAGGCATATCTCAACCCTCCGGCAGCACAAAAGAGTTGCAGCGCTTTGGGACAGGAGCAGGTTTTTAGGGCAAGTGGTATCTAAGGGGGGACTGTCATGGAAATATATATGTATTCCATATATTCAAAGTATATTCACATATATGCATTCACAGTTAGATAGATCTCACTTGCTAAAAATCCTGTGCTCACACATATCTATGCAAAAGCTGATGCCAGCTATAATCAGTCGTTTAAGACGACCCTGGCCTTCATAAGAAACAAGAACAGATAGTCTTAATAGATATCTATTGTTTTCTTTACTAGTCATGCAAGAAAGCTAGGGCAAAGAACAAAAACAATAAATCTGCAACTTCAGCCCTTTTATCATAATTATCATAATTATCATACTTACACATTGTAGCATTTCCAGGGGTATTAGCTCTAGGATCGCTGTCTGGGTAGACAGAATGGCACGGAAACAGTTCATTCAGACAGCAATTATGGTAAAAACTGGCCGCAACCAGTTTTATTAAAGTCCACAGCAAACAGATAAAAGAAACAAAGCATAAACAAAAGACCTAGGCTTGTCTAGCCACTAATTACACTTATATAGATTTTCCCTTTCTATCAGGAACCCGGCTCTATCAGCCTAGGCCCAAAACAACACATATGATATATGTTACCAGTATGGAGTTTCCCAGATACTCCTCCTTATGTCTGAAGGTCCACCCGACGTCCAGACTTGAGAGAGATCCACTCCTATTCAGTAGTCATCATCCTGGAGGTTCACAGAGACACTCCTGTGTCCGGGGTACCTCTAACCCAGACTGAGATAGCTCCCCTCCTCTTCAGTAATCATCAGCATGGAGGTTCACAGAGACACTCCTGTGTCCGGGGTACATCTAACCCAGACTGAGATAGCTCTCCTCCTCTTCAGTAGCTTATCCGCATGGATACTCACAGAGACTGCTTCCTGCGCCAGGACACCTCCCTGTGTCCAGGCTAAAGACAGCTCTAACACTCTTGGAGACTGTTTCTTGTGCCAGGACACCTCCCTGTGTCCAGGCTAAACTAGCTCTCTCTGACTGTGTTTCCAGACACCTATTTCTGGCTTCTTAATTAACAGCTGAGTGGTTACAGGTTTGAGCTGCAAGTATGCACTGAGTGGAAGGTGTAATGACCTTTCTCTACCACCAGGTCTACAAAGCCATACACCTCCCTTATACCAGTCAGCAAAGCACCCAGGTGAAATATACACCCCATCTAACCCACATATTCTCACTGTCTCACAACTAGAACAGCCAATAATCTAGCAGCTTTTAATTGTATGTTAATTGACTAACCAGCCCCTTTTTGTAAACGTATAAAACCTTGAATGAATAATAAACGTGGGGTCTTGACGAACTGCTATACTGACACTTCCGTATGGACAGTTTTCATTTCGTTCTGAGCGCTCAAAAAGACATTTAATAGAAAATTGGGAACAGCACCAGCAAACACTTCAGGATAGATTTATCCTAATTAAATTTCCATAACATATACACCTGGTATCTTCTGATACAGTATCTTTTTTCTGCCTTTAGTATTATTGTCAAATCCATACTGAGAGAGCGCCTTGTGTGTGACTCCGGAAATATATACGGAGATTGAAATTTTCCCCTATACTATATACACCTGGTATCTTCAGATACAGTACCCTTTTTCTGCTTTTTATATTCTGGTCTAATTCCTACTGTGCCTGAGAGCGTCTGTGTGTGACTCCGCAAATATATACGTAGATTTACAATTTTCCCCTATACTATAAACACCTGGTATATTCAGATACAGTATCCTTTTTCTGCTTTTTACATTCTGGTCTAATCCATACTGATACTTAACCAAAAAGAGGCCAATTTGTAAATGCTCATTCATATATATAGAATCAAATACCCAAAAAAATATATGAAAAACGGAGCCAATTTATAGAAAAATGCAAAAATGCATTTAGCAACTTTGGGTTCATCTGCACATTTGCAGTTGATTGCTATACTCACCCTATGCATTGATTTATGATATCTTATATATGCTTTATCTTGATATATGTTGATACTGACTTATAGGATATAGGCTTTCTGCCGCGTCCCCAATATATAAGTATATATATACATTCATATTTTTTGACTGCTGCTATAGGCTTTCTACCTCCTTACATTTGTCTCCATATTGGATATGTGTCTATGGGATGCTGTGGTAGCATATTGGGACTGTCCGCCTTCATAATATTTAGTGTTATTTTTGCATCTTATTGTTCATTTTTGAGCACTCAATTCATCATTATTTTGCATTATGCACCCTTTGATAATCTTTATATTGATAGGATGATTAAAATATTATATCTATAATTTTTATATAATGTGCACTGTACACTTTATTTGTATATATTTATAGATACAGTTTTTCTATTTATCTTTTCATTGATGGACAGTTCTATATATTCATATCACGGCATCGTCATGTCTATATTTTTTGACATTATACTGAGCATTATGTGATTTATTACCTTTTTGCATTCATTTTTCTGAGTAACGGTATCTAGGTTGTTTTGCCTTCTCCTTTGTTACTACTATTGCGTATAATGACTGTTATTTTGTTTTTTTAAACTGTTTTGTAATCTAATAAAATTGTTTTTGCATTTTTCTATAAATTGGCTCCGTTTTTCATATATTTTTTTGGGTATCTAATCCATACTGAGCCTGAGAGCGTCTGTCTGTGACTCCGGAAATATATACAGAGATTTAAATTTTAACCTTCACCGTATACAGCTGTACGCTTCCGATACAGTACCATATATCTGCTGGTATTTTTGGTACATTTTCCCAAACATGAGGAAGTATGGTGGAAGAGGCGCGGACGAGGGCGGGGGGCCAGCTGGTACTGATGGTGGTGGTGGTGCATCTGCTGGTAGTGCCAAAAGCACAATAGCACCTAAGGCAGGAGGTGTTGAGCCTGAGTTATCATCTGGCTCCAGAAGGCCTGAAAGGCTCCCTTTTCTGGGAGTAGGTAAACCGTTTTTAAAGCCAGAGCATCAGAAATAGGTTTTGGCTTACATTGCCGAAACAGGCTCCAGCTCTATCGCCTCCTCTTCTGAAGTTTCAAAAAATGGAAGCACTGAGTCGTCAGTGCAGGCTCCTGGTCAGGAACAACACCTTTCCTTGTGTCCTTCACCCCCACCAAAAGTGAGGGATGCAGCAGGCCACACTTCAGATTACTCCATGGAGCTCTTTTCACATACCATGCCTGGGTTATCAAGTCAAATCCTGAATTCCCAGTACAAGATGAATCTGACATGGAGTGCACTGATGCACAGCCACTACTATATGATTCTGCTAGAACATTCACCCAGAGCACTACATTGCCCTCACAGTCTACGGAGCCAGAATGTGACCATGATGAAACTCAGGTGCCCCTTCCCACATACTATACCACCTTACACGGTGACACAGAGGAAGGTGCAGATGAAATTGAAGAGGAGGTGATGGATGACCCAGTTGTTGACCCGGATTGGCATCCACTGGGGGAAGAGGGTGCCGCTGGCAATAGCTCAGACGAGGAGGAGGATCCGCAGCAGGCATCGACATCACAGCTGGGGTTATCTGGCAGGCCCGTAGCAGTCCAAAAACATGTTAAAAAAAACAAAAAGAGTTGCAGGACAGCTTGGCGAGAAGGTCAAATTAGCACAGTGTGCAAGCCCTGAAAATTTATCCCATAGTAGAAAGAGTGCAGTGTGGCACTTTTTTGACCAAAATCCTATTGATGAGGCAAAGGTTATCTGTAAGAAGTGCGGAAGGACCTTTAGCCGAGGGAAAAATCTCCGAAATTTGAACACCAGTTGCATGCTTAGACATTTAAACACCATGCACTTGCAAGCGTGGACGGACTACAAAACCTCAGGTAGCACATGTGCACCTGCTCTGACTGAAGGTAGCCAGCAACGCTACATCGCTTCCCCCACTGTAAGCCCACCGGTTAGCACACCACCAGCAAGAAATGTTGAGGTGTTGAGGTGTCGTCGCAACGCCAAAGCAGTCAGGGAATCACAATGTTTTTGCAACGAAAGACTGAATCTAGGCCATCACGACCACCACCACCATCACTATCACCAACCCCCTCTCAGTCCGTCATGTTTCCCCATATGCAGCTCTCAAGTGCAGCTCACCCTAGCCGACACTCTGAGTAGGACAAGAAAGTACTCATCCTCTCATCTGCGTACACTGGCTTTGAACTTCTACAGTGCCAAAATGATCTCATTAGAGATGATGCCCTTCCGTTTGGTTGAAAGCCCAGCGTTCCGAGAGCTCATGGCCTACGCTGTCCCACGCTAAGCGAAAGCTCGTCGACAGAGCGCAGTCGCATGAGCACTCCATCCGCAGCTGCCAGTGTTGCACACGAGGTGTTCCACTATCGAACAGCTAGTGGTAAGTGTCAGCAGGCTTTTTTAAAGATGATGTCTTTGGGCGATAACAGATACACTGCGGAGGTACTGGCCGACTACGCAGATGACGGCATCATAAGCATGAGCATCCCACTTATGCGACTGCTCATGCAAACTTTGACGCACATTAAGGATCAGGCGTCTGCAGCGGAGTAGGAGGAGGGAAGCCTGGCTGACAGTCAGGCATTGTCTGCTCAGGGAACTGTCCTGGACGAGGTTGTGGAAGAAGAGGAAGAGGAGGAGGATGAGAGGGATGATTATTTTGGGGAGGAGGATGCTTCTCAGGGGGCAAGAGAAAATGTTGGCTTGCCAAGGTCAGGTACAGGGTTTGTGCGTGACTGGAGGGATGTGGCTTTGGCAGAAAGTGCTCCTCCACCCACCACTGGCAGTGCATCATTGACACCTGGAACATTGGCCCACATGTGTGATTATGTCTTGCGGATTCTAAAAAGGAACCCCCACATTGCCAAAATTATGAAGGATGATGACTACTGGTTGGCCAGCATCCTCGATCCACGCTATAAAGACAAATTACAGAATATCATGCCACAGGTGAACCTAGAGCTAATATTGGCGAACAAGCAACTCTGGTAAACCATTTGTTAGAGGCATTCCCAGCACACAGCAGCGGTGCAGGTTTTATCACAAGCCGTACTGTGCAATATGGAAGAGGTGTTCGTGGTGCACACGGCCGAAGTGGCATTGGAGACTGGGGTTTCATGAATTGACCATGTTATGGACTGATTTCTCGAGTACCGCTCACACGACTGGTAATACTGAATCGATTGCAACAGACAGGAGACAGCAGTTGTCAATTATGGTTAAAAATTACCTCTCCTCCCCTATCGATGTTCTCCCTCACAAGTCATTCCCCTTTCACTACTGGCCTGTAATGTGGCCACACATATGCCTTACAGGAGCTCGCTTGCCCTGCTGGTAGTGTGCTATCAGAAAGAGTCTTCAGTGCTGCTGGGTCAATCCTGACAGAAAGAAGGACCCGGCTGTCGACCCAAAATGTTGGTGATCTCACCTTCATTAAAAAGAACCATGCCTGAGTTTCAAAGGATTTTGTACCACCTTCCCCTGATGAAACATAGTTTGCCAGCAAAATGGCTCGCTTTGTCCTCCTCTTCCTCCGACTACTCCTATTCCTCCATTTGCAGTTGCTGCACATCCAGCCTACACCTCAACATATGCCAGTTTTTCCACCACTCTAACTGGACTGTACCCCCCCCAAGGCCGGCATCAGCACCTGGCGCACCTGGGCAAGTGCCGGTGCCCTGAGCAGGTGGGGGGCCCACTCGTGGGCGACTGCCACTCATAGTACAGTCATGGCCAAAAGTTTTGAGAATGACACAAATATTAATTTTTACAAAGTCTACTGCTTCACTTTTTCTAATGGCAATTTGCATATAATCCAGAATGTTATAAAGAGTGATCAGCTTAACAGCAATTACTTGCAAAGTCAATATTTGGCTAGAAAATGAACTTTATCTCCCAAAACACATTTCAACATCATTGCAACCCTGCCTTAAAAGGACCAGCTAACCTCTTTTCAGTGATTGCTCCATTAACACAGGTGTGGGTGTTGATGAGGACATGGCTGGAGATCAATCTGTCATGATTAAGTAAGAATGACACCACTGGACACTTTAAAAGGAGGCTGGTGCTTGGCATCATTGTTTCTCTTCTGTTAACCATGGTTATCTCTAAAGAAACACGTGCAGTCATCATTGCAATGCAAAAAAATGGCCTAACAGGGAAGAGTATCGCAGCTAGAAAGATTGCACCTCAGTCAACAATCTATCGCATCATCAAGAACTTCAAGGAGAGAGGTTCCATTGTTGCCAAAAAGGCTTCAGGGCGCCCAAGAAAGACCAGCAAGCGCCAGGACCGTCTCTTAAAAGTGTTTCACTTATTTGCGGGATCGGGCTACCAGCAGTGCAGAGCTTGCTCAGGAATGGCAGCAGGCAGGTGTGAGTGCATCTGCACGCACTGTGAGGCGGAGACTCTTGGAGCAAGGCCTGGTCTCAAGGAGGGCAGCAAAGAAGCCAATTCTCTCCAGAAAAAACATCATGGACAGACTGATATTCTGCAAAAGGTACAGGCAGTGGACTGCTGAGGACTGGGGTAAAGTTATTTTCTCTGATGAATCACCTTTTCGATTGTTTGGGACATCAGGAAAACGCCTCATTCGGAGAAGACAAGGTGAGCGCTACCACCAGTCTTGTCTCATGCCAACTGTTAAGCATCCTGAAACCATTCATGTGTGGGGTTGCTTCTCAGCCAAAGGAATCGGCTCTCTCACAGTCTTGCCTAAAAACACAGCCATGAATAAAGAATGGTACCAGAATGTCCTCCAAGAGCAACTTCTCCCAACCCTCCAAGAGCAGTTTGGCGATCAACAATGCCTTTTCCAGCATGATGGAGCACCTTGCCATAAAGCAAAGGTGATAACTAAATGGCTCAGGGAACAAAACATAGAGATTTTGGGTCCATGGCCTGGAAACTCCCCAGATCTTAATCCCATTGAGAACTTGTGGTCAATCATCAAGAGACGGGTAGACAAACAAAAACCTAAAAATTCTGACAAAATGAAAGCATTGATTGTGCAAGAATGGACTGCTATCAGTCAGGATTTGGTCCAGAAGTTGATTGAGAGCATGCCAGGGAGAATTGCAGAGGTCCTGAAGAAGAAGAGTCAACACTGCAAATATTAACTTGCTGCATTAACTCATTCTAACTGTCAATATAAGCTTTTGTTACTCATATGTTTGCAATTATTATATTTCTGTCTGTGATAAAAACATCTGTCAAACACACATAAAAACCAGAGGGCAGCAGATCATGTGAAAATTAATATTTGTGTCATTCTCAAAACTTTTGGCCATGACTGTACGCCGGTGTCTCTGCCCCCCCAGAGATTAAAAAAAAAATAACCCCAGGTTTTCCCCCAAAAAGTAAGGGATGAGAAAAGCTAGTTAGAGTCGAACGAATTTGTTCGGATTCGGTTGCCAAATCTGAATTTGCCATATTTTTGGCATATGGGAACCCTATTCATGCCGAATGTATGTTTGATGATCACCTGTGTTTGAAAAATAATTGAAAACAAAATTCGCTGACGATCGTATTCACAACCGAATTTGAACAAATTCGTTCAACTCTAGTTAGGTTCACTCTAAGGCAGGCGTCAGACACAACGTATAAAAATACAGACCATATTGTACGGACGTAATACGCAGAAATGTTCCCAAAACCGTGATCCACATGTCTTCCGTTGTCAAGTTGTGGCTCTGTTTTAAGCGCATGTAAGCATCCGTATGTTATCCGTACGGCATCCGCATTGCATTTTTTCCTCGCGACCTTGCAAAATGGACATATAACGGTTTTTAGGCCTGAAAATCATTTAAACCATCATCAGCAACCCTATTTATTGCCTCTGCATCAGGTGCCAGCTCCCAATCTGGCCATTTTGGTGCTGTGCATGTGTTGGGGTATTGCTGGTTGCTTGCCAAAATGTCAGACACACTTCAGTTCACCCCAAATGACCGTGTTCTATACAACTGGGTTTTGTCCCGCCGCTTTTGCCAGCCATACCCAGTGATAGTTGATCCGAGGGGAGAAGATGAATGTGGGTGCATCCGCATTTGAAGCAACGTCTCAATAAAGGCCATTTTCTCCGGCTTTATGCATCTCTTCGTACACATCCCGACAAGTTTTTCTTATATTGTCGTATGAGCATTGCCACCTTTGATGTTTTGTTGGAGACAGTGCACTCAGGGATCACCTTCTGGGACACCAGGATGCACCAATGTATCTCTGCAGAGGAGCACCTTCTCCTTACGTTACAGTATGTATTCCTCAGCTACATACTGTATGTTGATGATGCGTTTTCCGAAAATTTTCCTTGCTCACTGAGCCCTTTTGCTGAATAATATTTTTAATATGTGGCAAATATGACCTCTACGTAACAATACTATGATGTTTATGTTAAATTGACATAAACATTTACCTGGTCTATATGTAGTGTTTGCCTTGCTTGTTAGTTACACACTGTTCGGGTGATTTATATTTAATTTGTGAAACCTTTTGCATGTTGCAATGTTTGATGTATCTACATTTGTTTAATTGTAGGTTCCTCACAACTGGGATTTCATATGCGGCACTCCATCTTGAGTTTTTGATAGGGAGATCTGTTGTGAACGTTTTGGAGCTCCCTCTGGTGATTGCTGAGGGTATTGAACCTATGTTGAACACCAAGAGTCCTACACCTGCAGATAACGAGTGGTTGTCAGGTGGTACTGACTGGCCTGATATAAGTGAGCTGACCTCCCATAATCCTCGCCGGTGATCAATTGTTCTTCCTGGTCTAGGTTGGAATTCAGCTTGCTTTCCTGCTGTCTCCTGCTTGCTTTCAGATAAGTCCCTTTCAGTTTTTTTTACTGTGGTTTGAATTCCTTGCTTTTTGCTGCATTGCTTTTTGTCTTCAGCCGGGTCCCCTTTGGGGGGCTTTGGCTGGTCTCCGTTTGTTTTTTGTATTTGTTAAATTGCTCAGTTCTTGTGATATTTTACTGCTGGGTAGCTACGTGTCCACACCAGAGATCTGATATAGGTGGTCGAGACCGTGTGGTCTCAGTGTTTTTGGATTCAGAAGTGTTGGAGTTTTTCCTAGGGTTTTTCTGAGTTGCAGACAGTATTCTCTCCTGTGCTGTCCTATCTAGACAGTTTTGGGCCCCAGCGTTTGCTCAATCTATTTTCTGTCTGTGTTCGTATTTTCATCTTGTCTAACCACCATTATATGTTTGGGGCTTCCTACTCTTTTGGGGTCTACTCCGGGGCAGTTAGCTTTCCTCTTTCCATCTTCAGGGATAGCTATCTCTCCGGGTGTGCCGAGGTGTCTAGGACCACCGTAGATACGCTCCACGGCTGCTTCTAGTTGTGCGGTTAGTTTAGGGGTCTGCAACCTATTAGTTTCCAACCTCTCTGGTGTTAGGCTGCCTATGCAGTTTTTTGCTCCTGCCTCCTCAGCTACCAAAACATAACAGAGATCTACCATATCTGGCATAGTTCGGGATACATGTTCCCAAATCTGGATCAGACTTCATCAAGTGGTCATGCCTGAGCCCAAGATGGAAGACTCGATGAGGATTGCCAGGGGATTTGAGTAGCACTGCCAATTTCCCAATTGTATAGGAGCCCTGGATGGGACGCATATTCGTGTGCATTAGCCGCCGAACTCAGGGTCCCAATTCTATAATTATATACAATATTTTTCTGTAGTTTTGTTGGCTCTGGTTGACAGTAACTACAGGTTTATAATTGTAGACATTGGGGCTTATGGAAGAACTGGAGACTCTCGAGTCTTCAATTCTTCCATTATGGGTCGGCTGCTGCGCAATAACCAGTTGGACCTACCACCACGTCAGCTTCCAGGCTCCAATATTGAACCTGTGCCTTATGTTGTAGTTGGGGATGAGGCCTTTCAATTGTCCAGGCATTTAATGAGGCCATATCTGTGAAGAAACCTTAACCACCGGCGCAGGATCTTTAACTTGAGCCTATCATGGGCCCTGCGACTGGTGGAGTGTGCCTTTGGCATTCTTTGTGCAAAATGGCGGGTCTTCCAGTCAGCAATTCAGCTGAGTGAAGCCAACGTCAAAGAGGTCATCAAACCTTGCGTTGTCCTACATATTTTCACGAGAATGCATGATTGTGCACCATCTGATGTTGGTGAAGGTGTGGTGGAAAATGGGGATATGCCCAGGCCACATGTGATCCCTTTCCACTCTCAGGACTCAAAGTCTGTGATGTGTTTACACAGTATTTTGTGTCACCTCAGGGTGCTACTACCTGGCAAGATCAGGCATTATCAATGTTGTAATGTTGTAATGTGTGTCTATATAAATATCATTTTTTCCTTAAATTGTCTGTGTGTCTTCTGTTAATGTTCATTACAGATGTTTTGGTTGTGTTCTTTAAGGAATTAATAAAAGAAGAGTCCAAACTTGCCATTTAAATACTTTTTATATTGGCAAAATGTCACTTTGGCTAGTGACTACCATATTTGTTACATATGATTTTTGTAGACATTCAGATTAGTGCAAATATGTTTTACACAACATGTAGAAAGATAAATTATAAAAAAACAAACATTTGTAGTAATAATAAAATATAACAAAAATAAAAAAAATACAATTGGTGGTATGTTGGTGGAGGTGAGGGCGGGAGCCCAGCATCTCTTTGTTGCTGGCTTGGGTGATCATCTTGACCATCACCCTGTTGGGGTGGATTTTCTTGGCCCCGAGGTAAGATGTGGCCATGGTCAAGTTGTTGTATGGCCAAGTGGCCATAAGGATAAAGGAGATTATACTTCTGTGGATGATTGTACCTACGTGGATCATACCCCCAATATGGCCATGTCGTCCAAATCCAAGTTGGGACCAGCCTTCAACACTAGATCTGTACAAGTGGCCATATTGGGCAGGTGGGTTATAGGCTGCCATTTGACCATGTTGTTGGCAAGGTTGGTTTTGGGGGAGAATGGGTTGAGGTGTAGGCACATGTGCAGGAGGCACCTCAGATCCTAATTGAACATGCACATCTGGGGGGGGGGTAAGGCAAAGAAGGTTACGGGGTGAGATCTGCCACCTGTCAAGGAAATCAAACACCTCATATGGGGTATTGGGGGGTGTGCATGCATCAATTAGTATCTGAATGGATCCTCACACACGTAGCCTGACCTCATGGGGTAGGGGATGTAGGTAACTGGCAAGGCTGCGAGAATAAGTCTCTTCACCCTCATCCAGGGCTGCCCCGGACAGGTGATTGAGGACACTGTGTGTAATGTTTGGTGTACAGTTCATATAGCGTCTTGTGCTTGGGTGCGATGAAAATACATGAGACACAGGTTTGATATAGAAGGTCTTGTATTACTTCATACAAGTGGCAAAAATAGTCACACAGTTTGCAGATACAGAAGCAGGAGACACAGCAGGCCAGAGTAACTTAAGCTCAGCAATCACTCTCCACAACAGGTTCAGGATCTTCTTCTCTGTTACCGTAAGTCCATGCAAACGTGGATCTTTCAAAGAGCAGGGTTCCAGAGTCACAAGTGTTCAGAGTTCCTCAGTAGGAATAGCTGGAGTACATAGTCCAAGGCTTCCAGGAGTCAGGTCACAGGTTCACTGCAGGCTAGATTCTGAAGCACTGATTGCTCAGTTGTGGCTGCTTAAGAAGCAAGAGGGAGAGAATCAGGGCGGGAACATGAAAGCTGAAAACTCCATATTGACTGAGGGCAAGATAGCTGCAGCAAGACAGAAAGCAAAATGGCTGACGGAAAACTGAGTTTCAAGAACATGTACAAAGAACCTTACATTACTCCCCCCTTAGGGACAACCTCCGGATGGCCTCAGACCAGGCTTGTCTGGGTACCTCTGATGAAACTGGCGGAGCAAACGAGGAGCATTAACGTTATTGACTGGTTCCCATGAGTTGTCCTCCACTGGGTAGCCCTGCCATTTAATCAAATATTGTAACTGATTCCTGTATAACCTGGAATCTAGAATTCTTTCCACCACAAATTCTTCCTGACCATCGACTAGCACTGGGTCAGGGCAAGGAGAAGAACGTCCAGGAAACGTATTGGGTGTTGCAGCCTTTAGTAGGGATACATGAAAGACAGGGTGGATTCTCATAGTTCTAGGCAGTTGAAGACGACAAGCAACGGCACTTATAATTTTACTGATTTTATAGGGTCCAATGTACTTATGTCCCAACTTAGACGATGGAATCCTTAACTTAAGATTTCTGGTTGACAGCCAGACCAGGTCTCCTACCTTGAAAACTGGTGCAGGTTTACGAAATTTATCTGCTGCTTTCTTGTACCTTTCCTGAGCCAATTCCAGATTCTCCTTTAGAAGATCCATATTCTTCTGTAAAGACGTGATTCTTTCGGCCACTGCTGGTAAAGGCGTTTCTATGGGAAATCGTGGAAGAATGTTAGGATGATAACCTAGATTGGAGTAAAAAGGAGACTGCTTAGTGGAGGCGCTCTGAGAGTTGTTATAAGAGAACTCAGCCAATGGAAGTAGATCCACCCAATCATCCTGTAGGTGGCAGATAAAGCAGCGGAGATACTGCTCCAGAGTTTGATTGGTTCGTTCGGTCTGTCCATTAGTCTGGGGATGAAAAGCAGAAGAAAGGTTTACTTTAATGTCCAATGCTGCACAGAAATTTTGCCAAAACCTTGAAGTGAATTGCACCCCTCGATCCGAAATAACCTCATCCGGTACTCCATGTAAGCGAAACACATCTTTAATCATCAAATCTGATGTCTGTTTTGCAGTGGGTAAGCCGACACAAGGAATAAAATGAGCTGCCTTTGTTAAACGATCAACCACCACTAGAATGGTGTTTTTCCCTTGAGAGGTTGGTAACTCCACAATGAAGTCCATAGAAATGGATCCCCACGGGCGGGACGGGGTGGGAAGAGGTTGTAACAGACCAGTTGGTGAGGAGCGAGGTGTTTTGCATCTTGCACAGACTTCACATGAAGTGACATAGTTTAAAACATCCTTCCTGCAAGTGGGCCACCAAAAGAAACGAGAAAGAAATTCCTGTGTCTTTAGAATTCCTCTATGCCCAGCTATCTTGGAATTGTGAATGAGTTGCAATACTCTCAATCTGACTGTTTCAGGTATATACAGACGTCCCAGAATCCACACACCATTCTTAAAGACAAGACTTACGTCCCTTCGGGGTTGTGCCAACAAGGAATCCGCATGGTATGCTTCCTTGATGTCCTTAAGTAGGTCTTGATTATGAATCACTCCCAGGAATCTAGAGTCAGGAAGAATAGTCTTAGGAAGAGCAAGTGGACGGGTCTCTGCTGAATGAATCCTAGAGAGTGCATCAGCCTTTCCATTGTGCGATCCTGGTCTATAAGAAATGACAAAATTAAATTGGTTTAAGAAAAGATTCCAGCGAGCCTGGCGAGGAGTCAGGCACTTAGCCGACCTGATAAATTCAAGGTTACGATGGTCTGTCAGGACGACTATTTGCTGTGCAGCTCCCTGAAGAAGGTGTCTCCATTCTTTGAAGGCGGCAATAATGGCCAACAACTCTCTATTGCCCACATCGTAGTTCCTCTCAGCCGAAGACAACTGCTGGGAAAAGAAGGCACAGGGATGCAAGACATTCTTCTCACCTGTTCTCTGAGAGAGTATAGCTCCAACGGCACAATCTGAAGCATCCACCTCTATTATGAAGGCAAGTTCGGGGTTGGGATGTACCAAGATAGGTGCGGTGGTAAATTTATCTTTTAGACGAGAAAATGCTTCCTGGGCTTGGGGAGTCCAGGAGAACCTAGACTCTTTCCGGGTAAGTTGGGTGATAGGTGACACTACCTCAGAGAAATTCCTAATGAAACGTCTATAGAAATTGGCAAACCCGATGAAGCGCTGCACCTCCTTCACATTTCTAGGACTTGGCCAATCCTTGATGGCTTGGGTCTTACTTCCATCCATACTAATTCCTTGTGTAGACAGCACATACCCCAGAAATTGAATTTCGGTCCTATGGAATTCACACTTTTCAAGTTTGATGTAAAGATGGTTTTGTCTTAGACGTTCCAAGACCATTCTCACATGTCCATGATGTTCCTCTGTGGAGTTAGAAAAAATTAGAATATCATCCAAATAAATCACTACGAATGTATCTAGGAGATCCCTGAAGATGTCATTCACCAAGTGTTGGAAAGTGGCTGGGGCGGTACTCAGACCAAAAGGCATAACTAGATATTCAAAGTGTCCATAGCGTGACCTGAATGCAGTCTTCCATTCATCCCCAGGTCTAATACGGACCAAGTTATAGGCCCACGGAGATCCAATTTAGAGAAAATTTTGGCATGCCGCACTCTCTCCAATAACTCAGGGATTAAAGGCAATGGATAACGGTTTCTAATAGTAACCTTATTGAGTTCCCTATAGTCTACGCAGGGTCTCAGAGATCCATCTTTCTTCTTCACAAAGAAGATGGGTGCACCTGCAGGAGATGAAGAGGGGCGTATGAAGCCCTTGGCTAGATTTTCGTCTATGTAATCCTTTAAAGCCTTTAGCTCAGGCCCCGCCAGGGGGTAGATCTTACCAAAAGGTATCTCTGCTCCAGGCAATAATTCAATTGGACAATCATATGGACGGTGAGGGGGAAGCTGGTCAGCGTTCTTCTTGTCACATAAATCCACATAGTCCTGGTATACAGCTGGTAGTTCAGGGACTGACATGGTTCCTTTAGGAACAGAGCAAGCTGAAACTTCTGGACTCATCTGTTTCTCTGGAAAGTGTAATTCCTTGGTCTCCCAGTTAATGGTAGGGTTCTGAGCCTGCAGCCATGGTAGCCCTAGAATAATGGGAAAGTGGGGAGAAGAGATAAGCATAAAGGACAGTTTCTCTTGATGATCTTTACCCATAAGGACCCTCAAAGGCTCCGTTTCCTGATCCACTGGTCCAGAGGTCAGCAGGGAGCCATCCACAGTTTCCATCTGTACTGGAGTAGCCTTCTTCACTGAACGTATCCCCTGTTTCAGAGCAAAGGAGACATCCATAAAATTCCCACTTGCCCCTGAGTCGATCATAGCAGAGCTAGACACCCAGACTGAGTTAACCCAGAGTTTGATGGAAAGGAAGCAATGAGAATTGTTTTTTCTACAACTCAGCTGGGACACCGCTGAGGAAACTTGAAAAATTGCAGCGTTTACACAGTCATCGTCCTCAGAAGTAACGGAGTTTAAGTCCGAGAAATCAAGATCTTTTGCTGCAGATCTCTCTGGAGCCTGAGGCTCGGACCTGACAGATCTCCTCTCGCAACACTCACAGTGAATGAGTGCTGCAGTAGTCTTACGAGAACGGCTGGGGCAGTTTATAATGAAGTGCCCTGACTTACCACAATAGAAACATAGATTTTCCTTAAAACGATGTTCCTTGCGTGCATCACTAACCCGTCTTTGTAAAGAGTCTACCTGCATGGGTTCAGGTTCAGGTTCCCGTGTGATCCTACTCAAAGGTTCCTTAGCTGGGAAGGAAGGTAGGAAAAGGTTAGTGCGATTGCTTTCGAACCTTTCTCTCTTGCCTGCGTTCAGTCAGGCGAGCATCAATACGGATGCAGTAGTTAATAAAGTCAACTAACGCAGTGGGAGGGTCGGCACGAGCAAGTTCATCCTTAATTAGTGGAGACAACCCCTTTCGAAAAATAGATTTTTTGGCGGAACTGTCCCAGGTGGTATCAAGGGCCCATCTCCTGAAATCCAAGGCATATTCGGCTACCGAGTGCTTACCTTGGCGCAAAGTTAACATGGCTGCTTCAGCTGTTGCACCTCGATTGGGGTCATCAAACACCTGCCCCATGGCTGAAATGAAAGCATCAAGATGATCCAAACATTCATCCTCAGTCTCAATCAGAGGGTTTGCCCACATCAAAGCCTTGTTGGTAAGTAACATAATTATAGTAAGCACTTTAGATCGTTCAGTGGGAAATTGTGAAGCATGTGCAGAAAAAAACAGATTGCATTGGTTAATAAATCCCCTGAATTTTTCACGTTCACCGCCAAAACGAAAAGGGGGCAACTTGGGAATCCCAGAACTTGGGGCTACGGCAGGAGCCTGGACTCGCTCCTCTAGAACCTCAATCCTGGCTCGCAAATCCTGGGCAGTCTGTCCAAACACTTGCAAATTGTGATTAGTGAGGTCCTGTAGGTTTGTAAAACGGGTTTTTATAGTCTGTAAATCTGCAAGGATATTATCAGTCACTCCGCAAAGTTCCTTTATGCGGGCCTCCATTTTCCAGATCTTTTAAGACAGGAGTACTGGAAGGAGAGGAGAAAAGAGAAAAAAAAAACAATAGTGTTTACCTGTGGTAACACTGCAGAGAGAAAAAAAAAAATTAAGGGAACTGCTCACCTGGAATGGTTGTGAGAAGTCACAACCACTATCATCACAGAAAGTTCAACCGGACATCTGATATCCACAGTTACAGCAGACACAAAAGAGGGAAGAGAAAAAAAAAAAAACAATAGTGTTTACCTGTGGTAACACTGCAGAAAAAAAAAACTTAAGGGAATTGCTCACCTGGAATGGTTGTGAGAAGTCACAACCACTGTCATCACAGAAAGTACAACTGGACGTCTGATATCCACAGTTACAGCAGACACAGCCTTCCCAGACCCAGCAGACACTAACGTTTTGGCTTCAGAATCTTGTAATGTATGGTGTACAGTTCATATAGCGTCTTGTGCTTGGGTGCGATGAAAATACATGAGACACAGGTTTGATATAGAAGGTCTTGTATTACTTCATACAAGTGGCAAAAATAGTCACACAGTTTGCAGATACAGAAGCAGGAGACACAGCAGGCCAGAGTAACTTAAGCTCAGCAATCACTCTCCACAACAGGTTCAGGATCTTCTTCTCTGTTACCGTAAGTCCATGCAAATGTGGATCTTTCAAAGAGCAGGGTTCCAGAGTCACAAGTGTTCAGAGTTCCTCAGTAGGAATAGCTGGAGTACATAGTCCAAGGCTTCCAGGAGTCAGGTCACAGGTTCACTGCAGGCTAGATTCTGAAGCACTGATTGCTCAGTTGTGGCTGCTTAAGAAGCAAGAGGGAGAGAATCAGGGCGGGAACATGAAAGCTGAAAACTCCATATTGACTGAGGGCAAGATAGCTGCAGCAAGACAGAAAGCAAAATGGCTGACGGAAAACTGAGTTTCAAGAACATATACAAAGAACCTTACACTGTGTCCACATGCCTCCGGGTGTCAGAGGCAGGGTTCTCTCGCCTTCATCTCCCACGGTGGGATATGGCAGCAGGCTGGGGGGAGCCCTCCAGACGAACAGTAGGGCTGCTGCTGTTGCCTGGTTCATCAAGGCTGCTGGGTGCTGGTGCAGCTGGTGGGTCAGGTCCTTGTGCAAGAACTGAAACAGGTCCTGGTACTGGGGCAGCTGGTGGGTCAGGTCCTGGTGCTGGTGCAGGTGGAGCTTGGGGGTTGCAGCTGGGAGGCTCAAAAGATGGGCCAGCCACCTCTTAACCTCCCCGACCGGGTCTATAATGGCCTCAGAATCTGACCCTGTCTCCCTCTCAGTGAGATTGGACTGAGTTCTGTTAGGAAATTAAAAAAAAAAAAAGGTTGGAGATCTGACCCTAAACAGCATATCTGTAATGTGGTGTGATGTATGTACTTACGGTCTGAGATCCAGAATAGGAGCAAAAAAAAACCAAGACGGTCAAAATAAATGTATTTTCGCTTGGTCGGTGCTGCAGCCCCACTCCTGGCCCTCTGCTGACGTTCCGCTGGTACTGGACGCGGATGCTGCGCCAGCATCTCATGACATCTTCAACTGCAATGTGACATATAATTTCATTATTACATTGCTGCCAATTGACCAAACATTTTCTAAACATTTCACATAGTCATGGGGCCTAGTAGGGTGTCAGTTTAATAAAACTTTAGCGCTTAAAATCAATCATCCCAAAATACCCATAATATGATTTTAGGGGATACTGGGGAAAATTCTTAAGTTCTGGCCTTTAAGATGATGGGGCAAAAATTAGGTGTAACTTACTCATTTGGTGCTGTTCCTCACGTGGGTGTACAGAAAATTCCGGAAACATCTGCCCACAGATGCGCCTCCATGCCGCCTCTTTTCTGGCACGGTCAGAGTAATGTGCCTTTCCTGGACCAAAACGATGAGCATCTCTACATTTATGTGTGTAGACATGCTGCTGGACTCCGTGGAGGCGTTCTTCCAGGATGTCTGGAGCGCTTTTTGAGCTAATTTGCATGTCTAAGCTTCCTGATTAATGGCTTGCCCCATTTCCTGTGACCTGCAGAAGTCTTGTATATTTCTTGCAAGTCACACGTGTGGTCCGTGTGTAATCCGTATTTTTCTCACCCCCATAGACTTGCATTGGCGTACTACGGGCGTAATACGCTGACAATCGCAGCATGCTGCGATTGTCTCGGCCCGTATAATACGGGCGAGAAATATACAGATGATGGGAGCTGCCCCATAGAGAAACATTGGTCCGAGTGTAATGCGTTGTTTTAACACCTCTCACTCGTCCGTATTCCTCTCTAGTGTGACGCCAGCCTAAAGCAAACATCTGAAACAGGCTACTACATTCGCATGGCATGTACGGGTCTAACATTTGATTATTAAAACACGGACACTGTGTGAGGTAGACAGTTGTGTTTAAATTTCTGGATTATGAATATTTTTTAATTTGGTCCCTTTTTTAACAATTACATATATATATATATATATATATATATATATACAGTACAGACCAAAAGTTTGGACACAGCAAATAATTTGTGATTGCAATCTTTTTCAGGAAGAAACTAAGTATTATCTGACAGAATTGCAGGGGCGCCAATACTTTTGGCCACCACTGTATATATATATTTATATATACAGTACAAAAGTTTGGACACACCTTCTCATTCAAAGATTTTTCTGTATTTTCATGGCTATGAAAATTGTAGAATCACACTGAAGGCATCAAAACTATGAATTAACACATGTGGAATTATACATTACACTTTACAAAAAAGTGTGAAACAACTGAAAATATGTCTTATATTCTAGGTTCTTCAAAGTAGCCACCTTTTGCTTTGATTACTGTTTTGCATGCAGAAAAGGTGAACGGATGGACTCTACATGACTAGTTCCCACCGAGAAGCATGGAGGAGGAGGTGTGATGGTGTGGGGTGCTTTGCTGGTGACACTATTGGGGATTTATTCAAAATTGAAGCAGTGAGCGGTCCAGCTCACCCCAAACCATCTCGATTGGGTTCAGGTTTGGTGACTGTGGAGGCCAGGTCATCTGGCGTAGCACCCCAACACTCTCCTTCTTGGTCAAATAGCCCTTACACAGTCTGGAGGTGTGTTTGGGGTCATTGTACTGGTGAAAAATAATTGATGGTCCAACTAAACGCAAACTGGATGGAATAACATGCTGCTGCAAGATGCTGTGGGAGCCATGCTGGTTCAGTATGCCTTCAATTTTGAATAAATCCCCAACAGTGTCACCAGCAAAGCACCCCCACACCATCACACCTCCTCCTCCATGCTTCACGGTGGGAACTAGGCATGTAGAGGCCATCCGTTCACCTTTTCCTGCGTGCAAAGCAGTAATCAAAGCAAAAGGTGGCTACTTTGAAGAACCTAGAATATAAGACATATTTTCAGTTGTTTCACACTTTTTTGTAAAGTGTAATGTATAATTCCACATGTGTTAATTCGTAGTTTTGATGCCTTCAGTGTGATTCTACAATTTTCATAGTCATGAAAATACAGAAAAATCATTGAATGAGAAGGTGTGTCCAAACTTTTGGTCTGTACTGTATATATATATACAGTAGTGGCCAAAAGTATTGGCACCCCTGCAATTCTGTCAGATAATACTCAGTGTCTTCCTGAAAATGATTGCAATCACAAATTATTTGCTATTTTTATCTTCATTTAATTTGCTTGCAAGGAAAAAACACAAAAGAGAATGAAGCAAAAATCAAATCCTTGATCATTTCACACAAAACTCCAAAAATGGGCCAGACAAAAGTATTGGCACCCTCAGCCTAATACTTGGTTGCACAACCTTTAACCAAAATAACTGCGAACAACCGCTTCCGGTAACCATCAATGAGTTTCTTACAATGCTCTGCTGGAATTGTAGACCATTCTTCTTTGGCAAACTGCTCCAGGTCCCTGATATTTGAAGGATGCCTTCTCCAAACTGCCATTTTGAGATCTCTCCACAGGTGTTCTATAGGATTCAGGTCTGGACTCATTGCTGGCCACCTTAGAAGTCTACAGTGCTTTCTCTCAAACCATTTTATAGTGCTTTTGGAAGTGTGTTTTGGGTCATTGTCCTGCTGGATGACCCATGACCTCTGAGGGAGACCAGCTTTCTCACACTGGGCCCTACATTATGCTGCAAAATTTGTTGGTAGTCTTCAGACTTCATAATGCCATGCACACGGTCAAGCAGTCCAGTGCCAGGGGCAGCAAAGCAACCCCAAAACATCAGGGAACCTCCGCCATGTTTGACTGTAGGGACCTTGTTCTTTTCTTTGAATGCCTCTTTTTTTTTCCTGTACACTCTTTGTTGATGGTTTTTCCAAAAAAGCTCGACTTTTGTCTCATCTGACCAGAGAACATTCTTCCAAAACGTTTTAGGCTTTCTCAGGTAAGTTTTGGCAAACTCCAGCCTGGCTTTTTTATGTCTCGGGGTAAGAAGTGGGGTCTTCCTGGGAATCCTACCATACAGTGCCTTTTCATTCAGACACGGACGGATAGTACGGGTTGACACTGTTGTACCCTCGGACTGCAGGGCAGCTTGAACTTGTTTGGATGTTAGTCGAGGTTCTTTATCCACCATCCGCACAATCTTGCGTTGAAATCTCTCGTCAATTTTCTTTTCCTTCCACATCTAGGAGGTTAGCCACAGTGCCATGGGGTTTAAACTTCTTGATGACACTGCACACGGAAGACACAGGAACATTCAGGTCTTTTGTCCACCCCCTTTTTTAGGTTTGGTGTGGAATTATATCCAATTTGGCTTTAGGTCAATTCTTTTTGTGTTTTTTCATTGAAGACAAATTAAATGAAGATAATAATACCAAAGAATTTGTGTTTGCAATCATTTTCAGGAAGAAACTGAGTATTATCTGACTGAATTGCAGGGGTGCCAATACTTTTGGCCACCACAGTATATAGCTTTTCCATCTCACAAACAGGATTTTGGTTTAGTAGCAAAATTAGGACTGAGTGGTATTATACTGCTTGTTTGCAATGTGTGATGAATTAAAAAAAGATTGTTATTAAAATGCTGTTAGTGCAGTATATCTCAAATCAATCTATTCAGTCACACTCAGGGGTGAACCTACCCTTTCTGCTGCCTGAGGCGAACTGCAAAATGGCACCCCCCCATTGTTAAATCAGTACAAATAAATCTGGTTTACTCTTACTAACCTAACCTGACGCACATGTGAAATACATACACTTTTAAATAGGAATATGTTTGAAACATCGATTTTTATATTTGTTAAAGTTCAGTATAAGTAGTAGAAAATAAAGGATATTAAGAATACTACTCACTGTATGGTTCAGTTTCAGAAATCAACAGCTGGGCCTTAATCAAAATCGTTCAACAAACCCTCTTGCCACGTAGAACTTCAAGGTCTTGGACAATAGAAAAAAATACAAAATACATAATTGAATACATAATAAAAACCAGTGCTGCGCATATTATAAGAGCATACTGTACATCATCCCAAGTGAGGCCCTATAGTGCACAGTGATGATACATGAGGCCCTATAATGCAGTGATGATACATGAGGCCCTATAGTGCACAGTGATGATACATGAGGCCCTATAGTGCACAGTGACGATACATGAGGCCCTATAGTGCACAGTGACGATACATGAGGCCCTATAGTGCATTTGATTTGAATAGGGGGAAAATGTGCAGTAGCTGGCCATGGCCACTAAATAGGAGACAGAGCAGCTCTGTAAGGTAGCAATTCCAGCTGGCACCAAGAACAGCTGACTGGCAAGGGTGCTAGGTGTCTCACCCCCACTGATCAGACATTGCTGACCTATTCTAAGGTTAACCAGTGTTAGTGATGTATCTGCATCCGGATTTTTTCTGCAAACTGATGCAAACGCATGAAACTGCATCCTGATCAGGATTTGGTTGGAAATTTAAAATTCAGACTTCTGGGGTAGAGGAGAGAGGGGAGAGGGGAGGAGAGAGGGGAGAAAGACTGGTAAAAGTGAAAGAAAAAAAAATGTTGCTCCGAGCCTGCGCAGTATGAAATCCGCATACAGATTGAACGCAGGCATCCTGATTCGGGTGCGTCTACATTGACAATCATATGTTTTTGGACGCGCGTCCATGCGTCCCTATGTTAAGGATAGGGATGCAATCTGGATCAGGATTGCTACGCATCACAACGCATCGTACCAAATCGCTAGTGTGAAAGCAGACAAACTCGGTCAGCCCCTCACCAGGTGCCCCCATGTCATATACATGCTCCCAATACATGTTATTAATATTAACACACTATAACATGGGCACAAGCTCCTCTAGTGAGGCGGAAAAGATCACTGTATGACAGAACAGCATGGGGTCTACATTATGTCTGCATACTGGCCCCATACAGGTTCATCACTTTCCCATACAGCACATCCCTCGCTTCTGAGCATGCTCAGTGCTGCAAAACGGATCCCTGCACACGGAAGCACCCGGATCCATGTTGTCCTGGATCCGTGCTCCATAGAGCTCCATTGTAATTCCAGACATGTAGCCGCGGATCCGTGCGTCTCCCGGTGCCTGCGTATTTTTCAGACGACACAAAACTGCAACAAGTTACGTTTTTGTGCGTCTGATAAATTATATGCAGACACAGGGATCCGTGGGAAAACGGTGACAACTGAATGCACACGCAAGTCCCATCCATCACCACTGAAAGTCAATGGAGACAAAAATGGATCCGTGTGTATGCATAGTTTATCAGACGCACAAAAACGCAACTTGTTGCAGTTTTGTGGTGCCTGAAAAACAACACAGGACATGGATGAAGCCAACATATCTTTATTTGGGACTCAATAACTCACAAGCATTTATTCCCAGCACACATATACAGCTCTCCTGCCTGCTCCTCCAGATGAGTCACAGTCAGTCACACTGTCTACAATAAATTGCCAGCCAGGCACAGGAAAAACAAAACAAAACTGGGCTCACTCTTGAGTCTCACTGCAGAGCCTGCTCCTGTAATTCACAGCAGGGAGCAGGCTCTTTGTATCAGGAAGGCACATCACTGAAGGAGCTGTACAGCTGCAGCGAGGGCAGCGGACCCGGGGAGATTTTTTTTTAACCATTTGCTGTGTCTGAGAGACGAGTCCCTGGCTAGCAGTATGTGTCCCAGCCCAGGGAGGGATGGGAGAGGGGCACCGGGGCACCGCCGATGCACCTCAGCCCCATAGTAAGTTGCTAAAATAACTAATTAGTCACCTGGCTTCTGCTTCTGGGCACGACGATATCAAGCACCGTGCGCAGGAGTGTAAACTGACTGTGTGACTCAGCAGGGATTAAGGAGAGCCGGCACCACACCACGTGTTCTGAGTTCCGCTCTGCCACCCCCTAGCTTCAGTGAGGAGCCGCCGCCTGAGACAGAAGGCTCAACTTGCCTCATTATAGGTGCGCCCCTGGTCGCACTTAGTGACTATGCAGGTACAGCACCTCACACCTCCCTGTATCACTTTATTATTTGGATTATTATTCGTAGACTAAGACTAGCACTTCCATTTTCAATCTGCTTCAGCACTGCAGTAATACAGCACTATCAGATTAGGCCTTTCTCTTTCCCTATGTGGAGTGAGCAGTGCGCTCTGACCTCCTACTCCAAGCCTGTAAAATCCTGAAATGGTGCTTCTTGACCAGTCATCACTTTTTATAGTGGCTATTACAGTTCCTCCTGGTTGGCTGCACTAGACTCGGTCATGTGATAGTAGCAGATTATTATGGAGGAAGCCCACGCAGCTACAAGACCACTCCCTGAGTCTTCAGCAAAATTATGTTGGGCATTTATTTTTGATGCTCACAAATTGAATTGTAAGTGTTTACATTTGAGGGAACTCAACTCAAAATTGATTCTCTATGGATTGATGTGCTCATCTTTAAGTATTAGCTAAGTTAGGGGTTTATTCCTATTTGACATTTATTGCTCATCAATAGAAAATACCACAAATAAGCTTACCTATTGGGACAATCCAAAAATTGACAGTTTCCATAAATATCATAGCCTTCAAAAGAAAAGGTTGACCACATGAATAGTATGATTATATCACTACATAATCGTTTCATATGCTGCCAGTGTTAGCTACTTTCGTCCCGATACAGTACATTAAGACTGGTGTTCTTCATGTCAGTTTTGAAGAGGGGGCGTACTGGAGTCAGAAGTTTCTGATTCATTAGGAGGTGAACGCCTCTTTGTGAATCCGGAGCATTTGAAAAGTGGAGTGAAACTCCATATGCCCCACCACAAGTCTTACTCCAGTCTGAGACTAGCGTAAGATTGGCAGTGTAAGTCACACTGCAGCTCCTCATTATTTAAACAATCGGATGTTGCCATGCCTTGTTGTGTCACTGTACTTACACAGCTCCGCCTATTTAGCTGAGCTGGCAAACCAGTCATAAAACCTTTCCATGGGGCAAAAATTGTATGACTTTTTAAAACATGTTGTGCTACAATTGCGGTATAATCATTTTGTTAAAGCATTTCATTTAAAGAGTTGTGCGGTCCAAATTGTTAAGTCTGCAGTCACTCTGTATGACTGCAGACTTATGAATCCCCCAGCACACGCACTGTACACTGCAGAGATTTGCCAATTTCTGACCTGGAACTGGAGGGCATGTATCTGCTATACATACTCTGGCCAGTGGGTGTGGCCTCACTTCCATACACTTATATGGAGTGAGACCAAGCCCTTCAGTCGACCACGCCCATTGAGCAGCAGCATCACTAGACGAGGCGCGCCCTCACTCAATACAAATGTATGGAGAGATGTCATGCCCTCTAGATGGGCTCTGGTCAGGAGTATGTATAACTCATACATACACTCTAGTCCCGGCTCAGAAACCAGTGAATCCCGTATGTTGTGAACACCTTTAATCTGGCTTCTGAGTTTGTGCTCCCTCTGGTGGTTGCTGCTGGTATTGAAGCTGCTCTGGCTGACAGAAGTCAGTCACCTGAGGGGGATGATTGGAGATCAGGTGTTACTGACTGGGGAGATTTAAGTGAGCAGCCTTCCCATGATCCTTGCCAGTGATTTGTTTTCTTCCTGAGCCTTTTGGAAGTCTGCTTGCTCCCTGCTTGTGTCCTGCATCTTTCAGATAAGTTATTTGGCTGTTTATTTCTGTGGCATTTGTTTACCTTTTGCTTTTCTCAGTTTTCTGCCTTGCTGGAGTTAGTTCAGCCAGGTTCCCTGCGGGGACCTGTGCTGGACTCTGTTTCTCATCTGCCAGAGCTTATGTTTTTCTAGTTCCCTGTTATTTCAGTATCTGTTGATTTGCATCCAGTTCACACCAGAGATCTGATTTAGCGCGGGAGAGGTCGTGTGGCCTCAGTATTTTTGTATATCAGATGTGTTGGAATTTTTCTTAGGGTTTTTGCTGGATTGCAGACAGTATCCTTTCTGTCCTGTTCTATCTAGACAGTTTGGGCCCCAGCATTTACTTACTCTATTTTCTGTGTTTGTGCTTCATCTGTCTCACCGGCAATATATGCATGGGGATATCTATTCCTTTGGGGCTCTACTCTGGGGCAGTTAGTTTTCCCCTTTCTCTCTTTAGGCTTAGTTAACGCTTTGGCTGTGTCGAGGCATCTAGGGCATCGTAGGCACGTCCCACGGCTAATTCTAGTTGTGTTGTCAGTTTAGAGGTCTGCAATCCGCTAAGTACCAACCTTTCTGGGTGTCTGGTTGCCTAGCCTATTTTTTGCTATTGTCCTCCTCGGTTACCGAATCATAACACCCATAGCTTACAGTGCATGCGCTGGGGGGGATTCATAAGTCTGCAATCACACAGAGTGACTGCAAACTTATCTATTTGGACCCCTTTAACCCCTCTCTGACATTAGACGTACTATCCCGTCCATAAAACCCGTGCCATTCTGACCATGGACGGGATAGTACGTCATAGGCGATTAGCTGCGCTCCCGGAGGGAGCGCAGCTAATCGCCGCGGGTGTCAGCTGATTATCACAGCTGACACCCGTGACTGTGTGTCAGGAGCGGTCACGGATCGCTCCCGGCACATTAACCCCTTGCACACCGCGATCAAACATGATCGCGGTGTACTGGGGGCACAGGGGAGGATCGCGCAGGGTGGGGGCTCCCTGCGCGCCCCCCTGAGACCCTCAGACCAGCGCGATGTGATCGCGCTGCTCTGAGGGCTTCCTCCCTCCCAGGACCCGGATCCAAGATGGCGCTGGGGTCCTGGAGGGAGGCGGCTTCCTCAGTGCCTGCCGAGAGCAGGCATGAGGAAGCGTCCTGCACTGCCTGTCACATCGCTGGTGTGACAGAGTGCTGTGCACACTGTCACACCAGCGATCTGATGAAATACAGTGATGTCCCACCCTGGGACAAAGTAAAAAAGTAAAAAAAAGTAAAAATAAACATGTGTAAAAAAAAATCCAAAATAAAAAAAAAAAAAAAAAAAATATTCCCCAATAAATTCATTACTTATTGTAAATAAAAAAAATAAAACAATAAAAGTACACATATATGGTATCGCCGCGCCGTAACGACCCCCCTATAAAAATGTCCCACTAGTTAACCCCTTTTGTGAACCCCTTAAAAAATAAAAAATAAAAACGAAGCAAAAAATCAGTGCTTTATCATCATACCGCTGAACAAAAAGTGGAATAACACGCGATCAAAAAGACCGACATAAATAACATGGTACCGCTGAAAACGTCATCTTGTCCCGCAAAAAACGAGCCGTCACACAGCATCATCAGCAAAAAAATAAAAAGTTATAGCTCGCAGAATAAAGCGATGCAAAAATAATTATTTTTTATATAAAATTGTTTTTATTCTATAAAAGCGCCAAAACATAAAAAAATTATATAAATGAGGTATCGCCATAATCGTACTGACCCGAAGAATAAAACTGCTTTATCGATTTTACCACACGCGGAACAATAAAAACGCCTCCCCAAAAGAAATTCATGAATTGCTGATTTTTGTTCATTCTAACCTCCCAAAAATCGAAATAAAAAGCGATCAAAAAATGTCACGTGCTCAAAAATGGTACCATTAAAAGCGTCACCTCGTCCCGCAAAAACTAAGACCTCACATGACATTGTGGGCCAAAATATGAAAAAATTATAGCTCTCAAAATGTGGCGATGCAAAAAACTACTTTTTGCAATAAAAAGCGTCTTTTAGCGTGACAGCTGCCAATCATAAAAACCGCTATAAATAATAAATCAAACCCCCCTTTATCACCCCCTTAGTTAGGGAAAAATAATAAAATAAAAAAAATGTATTTATTTCCATTTTCCCATTAGGGTTAGGGTTTCGGCTAAAGTTAGGGTTAGGGTTGGCGCTAAAGTTAGGATTAGGGTTAGAGTTTGGATTAGGGTTAGGGTTGGGATTAGGGTTGGGACTAGGGTTAGGGGTGTGTTGGGGTTAGGGTTGGAGTTAGAATTGGGGGGTTTCCGCTGTTTAGGCACATCAGGGGCTCTCCAAATGTGACATGGCGTCTGATCTCCATTCCAGCCAATTCTGCTTTGAAAAAGTCAAACGGTGTTCCTTCACTTCTGAGCTCTGCCATGCGTCCAAACAGTAGTTTATCCCCACATATGGGGTATCAGCGTACTCTGGACCCCAAGAGTTATTGTGAAATTTGTCCTATTTCTTCTGTTACCCTTGGGAAAATAAAAAACTGGGGGCGAAAATATTATTTTTGTAAAAAAAAATAAGATTTTTTTGTTTTTACGGCTGTACATTATAAACTTCTGTGAAGCACTTGGGGCTTCATAGCGCTCACCACACATCTAAATAAGTTCCTTGTGGGGTCTATTTTCCAAAATGGGGTCACTTGTTGGGGATTTCCACTGTTTAGGCGCATCAGGGGCTCTCCAAATGCGACATGACGCCCCCAGACCATTCCATCAAAGTCTGCAATCCAAAACGTCACTACTTCCCTTTCCGAGCCCTGACATGCGCCCATACAGTAGTTTTCTCCCACATATTGGGTATCCGCGTACTCAGGACAAATTGGACAACAACTTTTGGGGTCCAATTTCTCCTGTTACCCTTGTGAAAATAAAATATTGGGGGCGAAAAAATCATTTTTGTAAAAAAAAAAAAGGATTTTTTATTTTTACGGCTGTGCGTTATAAACTTCTGTGAAGCACTTCGGGGTTCAAAGTGCTCACCACACATCTAGATAAGTTCCTTGTGGGGTCTATTTTCCAAAATGGGGTCACTTGTGGGGGGTTTCCACTGTTTAGGCGTATCAGGGGCTCTCCAAATGCGACATGACGCCCCCAGACCATTCCATCAAAGTCTGCAATCCAAAACGTCACTACTTCCCTTCCGAGCCCTGACGTGCACCCATACAGTAGTTTTCTCCTACATATTGGGTATCAGCGTACTCAGGACAAATTGGACAACAACTTTTGGGTTCCAGTTTCTTCTGTTACCCTTGTGAAAATAAAATATTGGGGGCGAAAAAATCATTTTTGTAAAAAAAAAAAAAGGATTTTTTATTTTAAGGCTGTACGTTATAAACTTTAGTGAAACACCTGGGGTTCAAAGTTCTCACCACACATCTAGATAAGTTCCTTGAGGGGTCTAGTTTCCAAAATGGTGTCATTTGTGGGGGTTTCCACTGTTTAGGCAGATCAGGAGCTCTCCAAACACGACATGGCGTCCAGCCAATTCTGCGTTGAAAAAGTGAGACGGCGCTCCTTCCCTTCCAAACTCTGCCATGCACCCAAACAGTGGTATACCCCCACATATGGGGTATCAGTGTACTCAGGACAAATTGCACAATAACTTTTGGAGTCTTGTTACCCTTGGAAAAATAAAAATTCGGGTGAAAAGATCATTTTTGTGGAAAAAATATGATTTTTAAATTTTACGGCTCTACGTTATAAACTTGTGTGAAGCACTTGAGGGTTCAAATTGCTCACCAAAGATCTAGATAAGTTCCTTAGGGGGTCTAGTTTCCCAAATGGGGTCATTTGTGGGGGTTTCCACTGTTTAGGCACATCAGGGGCTCTCCAAATGCAACATGGCATCCAATCTCAATTCCAGCCAATTTTGGTTGGAAAAAGTCAAATGGTGCTCCTTCCCTTCCGAGCTCTGCCGTGCGCCCAAACAGTGGTTCCCCCCCACATATTGGGCATCAGCGTACTCAGGACAAATTGGACAACAACTTATGTGGTCCAATTTCTCCTGATACCCTTGGGAAAATAAAAAATTAGTGACTAAAAGATAATTTTTGTGGGAAAAAAATAGGATTTTTTATTTTCATGCCCGGGCATTATAAACTTGTGTGAAGCACTTGGGGGTTCAAAGTGCTCACCAAAGATCTAGATAAGTTCCTTAGGGGGTCTAGTTTCCAAAATGGTGTCACTTGTGGGGATTTCCACTGTTTAGGCTCATCTGGGGCACTGCAAACGGAACATGACCCCCATCAACGTCTGCATTCCAAAACGTTACTACTTCCTTTCCAAGCCCTGCCGTGCGCCCAAACAGTTTTCCACCCCCACATATGGGGTATCAGCGTACTCAGGACAAATTGGACAACAACTTTTGGGTCCAATTTCCTTGGGAAAATTCAAAAATTTAGGACTAAAAAATCATTTTTGTGGAATTTTTTTTTTTTTTTTTCACACCCAGGCATTATAAACTTTTGTGAAACACTTGGGGGTTCAAAGTGCTCACAACAGATCTAGATAAGTACCTTAGGGGGTCTAGTTTCCAAAATGGTGTCACTTGTGGGGGGTTTCCACTGTTTAGGCGCATCAGAGGTTCTCCAAGCGCGACATGGCGTCCAATCTCAACTCCAGCCAATTTTAGTTTGAAAAAGTCAAACGGCGCTACTTCCCTTACGAGCTCTGCCGTGTGCCCAAACAGTGGTTTTCCCCCACATATGGGGTATTGGCGTACTCAGGAGAAATTGCATAACAACCTTATCTGCCCATTTTCTCCTTTTACCCTTGTGAAAATAAAAAAAAAGTTTGTAAAAGATCATTTTTGTGGCTAAAAAGTTAAATGTTCATTTTTCCTTCCACGTTGCTTTAGTTCCTGTGAAGCACCTGAAGGGTTAATAATCTTCTTGAATGTGGTTTTGAGTACCTTGAGGGTGCAGTTTTTAGAATGGTGTCACCTTTGGGTATTTTCTGCCATATAGACCCCTCAAAGTGACTTCAAATATGAGGTGGTCCCTAAAAAAAATGGCTTTGTAAATTTTGTTGTAAAAATGAGAAATCGCTGGTCAACTTTTAACCCTTATAACTTCCTAACAAAAAAAAATTTTGATTCCAAAATTGTGCTGATGTAAAGTAGACATGTGGGAAATGTTATTTCTTAACATTTTGTGTTACATATTCTCTGTTTTAAGGGAATAAAAATTCAAAGTTTGAAAATTGCTAAATTTTCAAAATTTTCGCCATATTTGCGTTTTTTCAAAAATAAACGCAAGTTATATGGAAGAAATTTTACCACTAACATGAAGTACAATATGTCACGAGAAAACAATCTCAGAATCGCGAAGATCCGTTGAAGCGTTCCAGAGTTATAACCTCATAAAGAGACAGTGGTCAGAATTGTAAAAATTGGCCCGGTCATTAACGTGCAAACCACCCTTGGGGGTGAAGGGGTTAAGGTCTACGGCATCACTAATATAAATGTATGTAATACTTATAAAGCAATGCGTTTACATTTACAGCAGTAAAGTTCAGATTCAAATAAATCATTGTGATTTTACTTTGGTGAATAATACAGGGTACGATATAGACTATTCAGCGCTATCCAGTGCATTTCAACATTTCTGATGTCCTTTTAACCCACATTTCTTTTCATCATATTGTGTTGAAGGAGCAGATCATACGCTTTACTTTGCTTTCACTCCAGTGAAAGTCAAGAATTCATGAATTACAAGTGACTAGTAAATATTTAAAAATGTGGATTGTTTAGGAAAGAAAATGTCACAGAGGTACCATCAATTATGAATATCTTACATGAACAGAGTTAGCCTGGAAAGTAATGTCTAGCCAGAAACTTTGAATTATCGGCACTTACAAATATAAACTTTATCTTTACAGATATGAAAGCGTAAAAGGGTTTACTGCTTAGAACTTTCTTCAGCACATAGACTTGCAATGTTGAAAATAACAAGTACAATACTCACCCTCTAGTGACGCCTTCCTGCTGCAGCTTTCAGTGCTGAAATGATAACATTATGATGCATCAAAGATGTGTCTGATGGGGTATCAAGACTCTTCAGTGCTACAGATGACTACCTATAAACAAACACCCAGGTGCATGAGAATTGGATAAGGAAGAATACCACCATAGACAGGAGTAAACAAAATACAAAGCTTTATTTGGATAGAAAATAATAATGCACAGACAAACAAATACACTGAATGTACAAATATACAATAAAAAAAACAAAGTTAAAATAGGAGGACACCCAAAAGATGAAAAAATAAAAAATCAATTAATATACTGGGATACAATATAGATAACCAGGTAAAAAATATGATATAAATTATCACAATATTGATAAAGCTAATATCAGGCCATAGACTAAACCGATAGCAAATTCACACCAGGAAAAAATAAAAAAAAGAAAGAATAAAAGAAAAAACTGTGGAACAACTGATTGAGAGTGTAAAAAAAATTGTAAATTGTTTTATATGTAACAGTCACCCACAAAAAAATAGATCATATACTGTGATAGCAGTATAAAAATATACCAAAATATATGAGTAAACTCACAATGGAAACAGTGCTATCCAAATAATATGTGCACAGTATATCAAAATTAAATAACCCCCATTGTGATACAAATCAGAATAATGTGCCATAAAAAACGGTGCTATATAAAAGCCTGGACATAGATAATGTTATATTAGTACTATATTAGTGGCGCTACTCCCCAACATAGGGGGATATTACCATAAAAGCTCCTGTGCTGATAACATGAAAGACCCTGGAGAAGATCATACCTGGGGACCCCGTAGAAAGTGTGGAGTGCCTCCTAGAACGCGCCCCGACGCGCGTTTTGGAATAAGCTTCCTTCGTCAGGGAGATTCTCATTTGCACATGGAAACAGAAAATCGATGGAATGAAACTGAAAGGGAGAAGAAACAGATTAGATATTAGAAAAAAACTTTTTTGACAGCGAGGATGATCAATGTGTGGAACAGACAGCCACAAGAGGTGGAAGTTCTCCTTCAAAGGAAGTCTTCAAACAGAGGCTGGACAGACAACTGTCTGAGATGGTTTAGTGAATCCTGCATTGAGCAAGAGGTTGAACACAATGACCAAGGAGGTCCCTTCCAATTCTAACATTCTATGATCCTATGATTCTTTGATTCTATGACTACAGCACATGTGACTGCTGCAGCCATTCACTGGGCTCAGTGGCTCTGCCAATGTCCTGACATTACCAATTAAGCCTGAAAACAATCACCAGGAGGTATTGCTGGAACAGGTGAGGTTGAGTATTGCTGTAATTGCTATTTTTAACATTTTCAAGCCTATGGGCTGAAGGGGAATACTCCTTTAAAAGACTGCAAATGCGACATAAGTTATCTTGAACTTTTTTCAGTGTGTTAAAAGTTAGTGAATCATAAATAATTATCTGCTTAAATAGAGTGAACAGCATTGATATTTCAATTATGATTGTTATTATTGGTGATTAAAAAGAAAATAACCTTATTGAGCTACAAATGGCAATGAATTGAGCAATACAAGTGGCAATGAAATGTAAAAATGTAAATATAATGTAAAAAATGTAAGATATAACTATAATATAATGTAAAATGTAATTTTAGCAACATATCAAAAATACATACAACTGTGATCCTACTTTGGCCTCATTTTTAGGTCCAAAACTATTTCATCACTACATTTTTGACTGTGGCTAAAGTTTCATACTTCAGAATTGGATGTCTGGTCACTATTGATGAGCGAGTATACTCGTTGCTCGGGTTTTCCCGCGCATGCTCGGGTGCTCTCCGAGTATTTTGGCGTGCTCGGATATTTAGTTTATGTCGCCACAGCTGCATGATTTGCGACTGCTACACTGCCTGAATACATGTGGGGATTCCCTAACAAATAGGCAATCAACACATGTATTCAGGCTGTCTAGTAGCCGCAAATCATGCAGCTGCTGCAACAGAAACTAAATCTCCGAGCACTTCCAAATACTCGAGCAACGAGCATACTCGCTCATCACTACTGATCACCCACCCTCTATCATGAAAGGGTTAAATAAAATTGGTCAAATATACTGTATATGTTAGAAAAACAGGCAGGTCAGTTGAGAAATTAAACAGTAGGAACATGTTGTATAGTTTGAAACCATGTACTAAAAGTACCTTCTTAATTTTGGCTGCTTGGTATGTTTTTGATTATCTCCTTTACCACTGTATCCCCCTATTTTTAAGGTTTCATGCCCATTTCAGAAGCCAGTTTCAATCATCTATGGTTATCTTGCCAGTATTACATTTTCTGTGCATAAACTTCTGGAACCTTCATGGAATTGTACCCTGAGGACCCCGATGTACAAAGTTCTGGATGATGTTTTGTTATAATATTTTGTGATTGTCAATGCAATGATGTGAATATAAATAAAAGCTTATTATTGTAAATACATGTAATGTTCCCTTTGTCCCATGAGATCTTTAGTTATGAATGTCCACACTGGGCAAAGTCTTTTTACCTCTCCCAAGTAATTGGATCACATCTTGATAATATTTATTAGATTGTTAAAATTCTCTTCCTAGTTAGCGTCCAGAGTATTTACTGCCATATGACTTCAAAGACCAAGTTATGCGGCTATAAACAATAAAATAGTATAAGCCAAATGAAAAGCTACTTTTGTATATGAGGTAATAAAAAATATATCACTACAGTTATATTACTTCTTTCACTGTTTTATAACCATCAGCAGTGTAAAAAGAGGACAGTATGGCATCAGGAAAATCAAATTTCTACCTATTGGCCCTTATTATTGTTAATGGCATATTTGTGTCATAAAAATGAGGGTATTTGCAAATATTATTAATCAGTCAGTCATATGAAATGAGGCTGTACATGTACTACTTAAGGATGCCTACCGTTCACAACTGTACTTTCTTCTGTCACAATTTTATGGGATGCAGAGATAACAGTCTCACCGGATTTACCTGAGGGGGTCTAAAGACCACTCCCTATGCAATGTAAGAAGATATGACCATTATTTATGGCTCATGGTAACTTAGGGTCTTGATACAGATTTTAACCTGGGATACAGGAGTTTAAGTTATGCTTTGATGCGAGTCCTCCCTTACTCATCAATTTTACCTTGACAAATAGACATACAATGCACACCAAGAATATTAATTTCCGGCCATGACTAATGGAAGTAATGAGAATTAAGTTTTAAATATGCAGCTAGGATTAAGGGAACTTCTTTCTTTTGTCCTTCGTCTTCTCCCCATTACCTTGCTGCAATAGCACTCCCCACAACGCTGCTGACAACTGATGTGGGTGGTGAGACTAGGAAGAACTCAGAATTTATTAATGTTAATCACGGACAGCACACGGACAGCACACAGATATCTATGAACAAATCTGGCACTCTAAAGATGATGTTCAAACCACAAGAATTTTATTTACATTTACAAAATCCAAGGTGACGTTTCGGTCGAAAACCTCGACCTTCATCAGACTGGAAAAAAGTATAAATATAGCAAATTACAGACATGTATAGAATCATACTCATCAGAAATTTTAAAAATAAATAGGAAATAAATAGGAAACATAACAGAACAGATATTGTATAGTTTCAAAAAGGTGTCATGTCAGTTGACTTAGTAAGCTAAATCACACATAGTCAGCATAAGAGACTTTATAATAGTATCATTGTTATAGTGAGGAAATCGGCTATATAAGTCCTAAGAAGGTCCCACAGAGGAAAAAACAGATAACATGATAGTGCATATCATTACCATATAGGTGATATCCAGTAGAGTGGTGGGGTGTTGTGGGGGTATATAGTAATAGATAAAGTTAGCTTACCCGATTTTGTATATAATCAAAAGAAATATCTGAAACAAATAGAATGAACCGCTAAATAGAAGCGTTCCACAAAATTCCCAAGTTGTAAAGGAAGGCAAGAAAACCATGTGCCCATAGTGATATAAAGTGATCTTACCACGGAATAAATGTAAACAGGGTCGTAATAGTAGCGCTTAATGGCCTCTCTGCGTATATAATAGCGCAAACGCCCTGTGTTCTAAATAACAAAAAGATTCTTAGTATGTTCCATCCAGTGGTATATTCCAAATAACACTCATAAGACATTCTCAGAACTTTAAACAAACCTTACCATTACCGGACTCTTTATCAGGAAATAACAGTTTCGGTAGCGCTATTGGTAAAGGCATTCATGCCTGAGTAGTGCGCTCGACATACTGTGTTCCATGTGCGTCCTAAAATGGCGATGAACGCCGGAAGTAAGGAACAGTCCGTTCAGAGTGACGTATACAGAGCGCTGACGCGCTGTGATGACGCGCATGGCCGGAAGTGAGTAAGTGTTTACTAGTATACGGAAGTCTGGCGTGACACGCTTAGTGGTACGCACGGTCATGTGATAGTGCAGCGGTTTTCTTATAGGTGAAGCGTTCAGCGCTGGAACCAGTGATGTAGGTAAGTATTCAGTGAAAGGGAGAAATTATGTGGTGACCTACGAAAAAGATAATAATAAGAAGACAATCAGTATTTTTCTGTGTGCATATTAACTACGCATAAGATACTGTATAATCAGGACAAGCATAAAACGAATCATAATATGTTTAACATAAGTTCATCACATTATACTCCCTATTTAACCCCTTAGGTTCCATGCTTTTCAGATAATGGATCCAATAAGCTTCCCGAAGTTGGAGTTTCTTAATTATGTTACCCCCTCTTCTATTTATTTCAACCTGTTCCAAAACTAGAAATTTTAATTGGGCTATAGAATGTCCCATTTCATTGAAGTGAAATGGAATTGGTAGATGGTATTTTTTACATCGGATGTCCGATTTATGATGGGAAATGCGATCCTTTATAGTTTGAGAAGTTTCTCCCACATAAACTTTACCACAAGGACACTTGATGGCATACACTACAGATTTGGAATTGCATGTGAAGTATCCTTTGATGGGAATATCCTCACCGGTTAGGGGATGTGAAATCTTGGGGCCTTTTAATACATTTGTGCATTGTGCACATTGGAGACATGGATATGTGCCTCTTTTTGGGTACTAAGAAATTGTTGTACTGGAACTCTGATTCTGGAACCTATGTCGGCTCGAACAATTTTATTCTTTATATTGTCCGCCCTTCTAAAACAGGGTAGGAAGGGGGTCTGGAATTCCGTAACATTTGGGAAACTATGACGGAGTATGTGCCAGTGTTTACGTATCTTGTTGTGTAATTTGTACATTAACGGGTGAAACGTATGGACGAATGGAATTCTTGGTATGGGGTATGTCTTGTTGCGTTATGGGTGTAATTACGGGATTGAGTCAATAATCTCCGTGGATAACCTCTCAGTAAAAATTTATTTTCCATTTCGTCCAAACGATGTGATCGAATCTCCGGATCACTGACTATTCTTTTTACACGCTCAAACTGTGAAGTTGGCACTGATTTTTTAACTGCATTAGAATGGCAGTTTTGATAGAGTAGGAAATTGTTCCGATCAGTTTCCTTAGTATATAGATCTAGGGAAAGGTTACCAGTCTCGTCCAATAGTACCATGGTGTCTAAGAAGCTGATTTTCCTAAGGTCATGATTTAAAGTGAACTTTAACTCAGGCCAGACATGGTTTAATTGATTAAAAAAGCAATATAGACTCTCAATAGTACCCTTCCAAATACAAAAAATATTGTCGATATATCGACGCCATAATAAGCAATGGGTCTTAAAAAGCTCATTGGGGTAAACGTAGTCTTTTTCAAAAAAAGACATGTAGCAATTGTCGTATGGGGGGGCCACATTGGACCCCATCGCAGTCCCCTGTCTCTGAAGATAAAAAGTATCTTCAAAAATAAAGTAATTTTTCGTTAAAACCAATTCCAACATTTCTAAAATGAAAGATATCACATTGGAATCGAAGGAAGACTCTATCAACAATCTTTCAATTGCTCTTATGCCCTTTGTGTGTTGAATAGATGTATATAGATTATTTACATCTAAAGTTACCAGAATGGTATCTTTGGGTAACTGCCCCATTCCTCGAATAAGATTTAGAAAGGCTCCTGTGTCCAGTAAAAAAGATGGATTTTCTTTAATTAGAGGTGTAAGAATCTTCTCCAAGATGACAGACAGAGGAGATAGAATAGAATTCGTAGATGCCACAATAGGACGGCCCGGAGGTCTGTCCAATCTCTTGTGGATCTTGGGTAATACATAAAATACAGGGATCATGGGATCGTCTTTAATCAGATAATCCTTCGTTTTGGTGTCTATAATTTGTAGCGTTAAAGCTCTATCAATAGTATTAGAAATCTGTTCCTTTATCTGAACAGTTGGGTTATGAGGTAATATTTCATAGACATCCTGATTCCCTAGTTGTGAATATATTTCTTCCATATAAAAAGATCGATCCATGATCACCGTGGCTCCCCCCTTGTCCGCTGGTTTAATAATGATATCTTTATCATTCATTATTGATTCAAGAGCCAAGCGATCCTCTTTTTTGAGATTGGATTGGAGATGAAAATCTCTCTTAGATATTTGTTTAGAGAATTCTGTCACCTCCCTATTGATGCGAGCAATATAAGTTTCCACTGGATGATTATTTTTAGGTGGCATGAAATTACTCGGGAGTCTTAAGGGTATGCCACACTAAACAACATCGCTAACGGGATCGCTAAAAAACGTCACTATTTAGCGATCCCGTTAGCGATGTTGTAGTGTGCGGCATCTACCAGCGACGAGCTCCCTGCTGAGATCCTGCTGTGATCTCGCTCGTCGCTGGAATCGTTCCGGACCCTATTTTATCGCCGGCGCTCCCGCTGGGTAAGTATAATCGCTAAGTGTAGCACCTTTTCTTAGCGATTTAGCGGTACTTTTGTACCGCTAAAGTCGTTAAGGAGATCGCTAACCGCGATAGCGTCCTTAACGACATCGCTAAGTTAGGTAGCTACTAGCGATATAGAAACAATCCCGCTAGCGATCTCATTAGTATGCGACGCTAACGAGATCGCTAGCGGGATTGTGTAGTGTGGCAGTACCTTAAGACCCAATTTAGATAAATTAATTGGAGTGGGTTGTGAAACAGGTAGATTAAAGGGTTCTGCAGTATCAAAATAAGCTTTCAAGCGTAAGTTTCTAAAAAACCTCTGTAGGTCCATGTCAAGTTGAAATGTATTGAATTTGTATGTAGGGCAGAATGAGAGCCCTTTCTGTAATAAGTTCATTTCTGGTACACTTAAACTCTTGGAGGAAATATTAATAACTAAATTGTTGTTACCTGGGACCTCGTATGCATCCCTTGTCGCTGCATTTCTGAAACATTGACCCCCCCGCCTTGTCCTTTTCTTGATTGTCTCCCTCTGCTGGAGCCTAAAAAAGACGATCGGTTGTAGTCCATGCGATCGCTGTCTGAACTTGAGGCCGAAGTGCCATCCATGTTCCTGAAACGACGATAATTTGGACGAAAAGAAGAACCTTGCCATCTATAGACTTTTTCTGCAGATAATCTTGTGTGTCTCTAATAAACTTCTGTCTCTTCCGTTTCTCTGTCTCCTTCCTGAAGAGATCAAGATTATCCTTGGTACGGGTTTTAATGGCTTCAAAGTCTTCTTTTGGTAGAGAGTCCTTCAGTTGGGTTTCGACCATAGAAACCTTCTCTTGGCAAGTCTTTATTTCTTTATTTAAATTCTCTAAGGTTAACGTCATCAAATCTAGAGAGCACTTATTAAGGATTTGTTCGAATTTTTGACAAAATTCACTATTATCTTGAAATAAGGTGGGTCTCAGCGAGACGCGAAGGCCTCGTGGAATCCTCTGAGTTTTAATATATTCTGCTATTGTTATGCTATGCAATTCTAAACTGACTAGGTGGCGAGATTCCCGTTCAAGATCACGAGATTTAAACTCGCTCCCTGAGATTTGTAAAAAATCTCCAGTTGTTGTGACTTGTGATACAATCTCAGCCACTTGTGTCTCACTATATGAGAAGCTACTAATAGACATCTCAATCAAAAATAAAAAAGGAACAATATATGAATAAACTGGGAAAGGACCGTAATAAGGGATATATTCAATAGTATATATAATGGTATAATTCTTTATAGAGGGTGCCCGTGTCAAGGGTCAGCAATAATTCAAATAATCAATACACGTCACTCCTCAAATATGGGGTCAAGGTGCCCTGATTAAAGGTTTACCAAACCTATATCAATAATATATATATGAACAAATCTGGCACTCTAAAGATGATGTTCAAACCACAAGAATTTTATTTACATTTACAAAATCCAAGGTGACGTTTCGGTCGAAAACCTCGACCTTCATCAGACTGGAAAAAAGTATAAATATAGCAAATTACAGACATGTATAGAATCATACTCATCAGAAATTTTGAAAATAAATAGGAAATAAATAGGAAACATAACAGAACAGATATTGTATAGTTTCAAAAAGGTGTCATGTCAGTTGACTTAGTAAGCTAAATCACACATAGTCAGCATAAGAGACTTTATAATAGTATCATTGTTATAGTGAGGAAATCGGCTATATAAGTCCTAAGAAGGTCCCACAGAGGAAAAAACAGATAACATGATAGTGCATATCATTACCATATAGGTGATATCCAGTAGAGTGGTGGGGTGTTGTGGGGGGTATATAGTAATAGATAAAGTTAGCTTACCCGATTTTGTATATAATCAAAAGAAATATCTGAAACAAATAGAATGAACCGCTAAATAGAAGCGTTCCACAAAATTCCCAAGTTGTAATTTTTGTTAAGGAAGGCAAGAAAACCATGTGCCCATAGTGATATAAAGTGATCTTACCACGGAATAAATGTAAACAGGGGTCGGTAATAGTAGCGCTTAATGGCCTCTCTGCGTATATAATAGCGCAAACGCCCTGTGTTCTAAATAACAAAAAGATTCTTAGTATGTTCCATCCAGTGGTATATTCCAAATAACACTCATAAGACATTCTCAGAACTTTAAACAAACCTTACCATTACCGGACTCTTTATCAGGAAATAACAGTTTCGGTAGCGCTATTGGTAAAGGCATTCATGCCTGAGTAGTGCGCTCGACATACTGTGCTCCATGTGAGTCCTAAAATGGCGATGAACGCCCGGAAGAAGGAACAGTCCGTCAGAGTGACGTATACAGAGCGCTGACGCGCTGTGATGACGCGCATGGCCGGAAGTGAGTAAGTGTTTACTAGTATACGGAAGTCTGGCGTGACACGCTTAGTGGAACGCACGGTCATGTGATAGTGCAGCGGTTTTCTTATAGGTGAAGCGTTCAGCGCTGGAACCAGTGATGTAGGTAAGTATTCAGTGAAAGGGAGAAATTATGTGGTGACCTACGAAAAAGATAATAATAAGACAATCAGTATTTTTCTGTGTGCATATTAACTACGCATAAGATACTGTATAATCAGGACAAGCATAAAACGAATCATAATATGTTTAACATAAGTTCATCACATTATACTCCCTATTTAACCCCTTAGGTTCCATGCTTTTCAGATAATGGATCCAATAAGCTTCCCGAAGTTGGAGTTTCTTAATTATGTTACCCCCTCTCCTATTTATTTCAACCTGTTCCAAAACTAGAAATTTTAATTGGGCTATAGAATGTCCCATTTCATTGAAGTGAAATGGAATTGGTAGATGTATTTTTTACATCGGATGTCCGATTTATGATGGGAAATGCGATCCTTTATAGTTTGAAATAAAGACTTGCCAAGAGAAGGTTTCTATGGTCGAAACCCAACTGAAGGACTCTCTACCAAAAGAAGACTTTGAAGCCATTAAAACCCGTACCAAGGATAATCTTGATCTCTTCAGGAAGGAGACAGAGAAACGGAAGAGACAGAAGTTTATTAGAGACACACAAGATTATCTGCAGAAAAAAGTCTATAGATGGCAAGGTTCTTCTTTTCGTCCAAATTATCGTCGTTTCAGGAACACGGATGGCACTTCGGCCTCAAGTTCAGACAGCGATCGCATGGACTACAACCAATCGTCTTTTTTAGGCTCCAGCAGAGGGAGACAATCAAGAAAAGGACGAGGCGGGGGGTCAATGTTTCAGAAATGCAGCGACAAGGGATACATACGAGGTCCCAGGTAACAACAATTTAGTTATTAATATTTCCTCCAAGAGTTTAAGTGTACCAGAAATGAACTTATTACAGAAAGGGCTCTCATTCTGCCCTACATACAAATTCAATACGTTTCAACTTGACATGGACCTACAGAGGTTTTTTAGAAACTTACGCTTGAAAGCTTATTTTGATACTGCAGAACCCTTTAATCTACCTGTTTCACAACCCACTCCAATTAATTTATCTAAATTGGGTCTTAGACTCCCGAGTAATTTCATGCCACCTAAAAATAATCATCCAGTGGAAACTTATATTGCTCGCATCAATAGGGAGGTGACAGAATTCTCTAAACAAATATCTAAGAGAGATTTTCATCTCCAATCCAATCTCAAAAAAGAGGATCGCTTGGCTCTTGAATCAATAATGAATGATAAAGATATCATTATTAAATCAGCGGACAAGGGGGGAGCCACGGTGATCATGGATCGATCTTTTTATATAGAAGAAATATATTCACAACTAGCGAATCAGGATGTCTATGAAATATTACCTCATAACCCAACTGTTAAGATAAAGGAACATATTTCTAATACTATTGATAGAGCTTTAACGCTACAAATTATAGACACCAAAACGAAGGATTATCTGATTAAAGACGATCCCATGATCCCTGTATTTTATGTATTACCCAAGATCCACAAGAGATTGGACAGACCTCCGGGCCGTCCTATTGTGGCATCTACGAATTCTATTCTATCTCCTCTGTCTGTCATCTTGGAGAAGATTCTTACACCTCTAATTAAAGAAATTCCATCTTTTTTACTGGACACAGGAGCCTTTCTAAATCTTATTCGAGGAATGGGGCAGTTACCCAAAGATACCATACTGGTAACTTTAGATGTAAATAATCTATATACATCTATTCAACACACAAAGGGCATAAGAGCAATTGAAAGATTGTTGATAGAGTCTTCCTTCGATTCCAATGTGATATCTTTCATTTTAGAAATGTTGGAATTGGTTTTAACGAAAAATTACTTTATTTTTGAAGATACTTTTTATCTTCAGAGACAGGGGACTGCGATGGGTCCAATGTGGCCCCCCCATATGACAATTGCTACATGTCTTTTTTTGAAAAAGACTACGTTTACCCCAACGAGCTTTTTAAGACCCATTGCTTATTATGGCGTCGATATATCGACGATATTTTTTGTATTTGGAAGGGTACTATTGAGAGTCTATATTGCTTTTTTAATCAATTAAACCATGTCTGGCCTGAGTTAAAGTTCACTTTAAATCATGACCTTAGGAAAATCAGCTTCTTAGACACCATGGTACTATTGGACGAGACTGGTAACCTTTCCCTAGATCTATATACTAAGGAAACTGATCGGAACAATTTCCTACTCTATCAAAGCTGCCATTCTAATGCAGTTAAAAAATCAGTGCCAACTTCACAGTTTGAGCGTGTAAAAAGAATAGTCAGTGATCCGGAATTCGATCACATCGTTTGGACGAAATGGAAAATAAATTTTTACTGAGAGGTTATCCACGGAGATTATTGACTCAATCCCGTAATTACACCCATAACTAGAGTTGAGCATTCCGATACCGCAAGTATCGGGTATCGGCCGATATTCGCTGTATCGGAATTCCGATACTTAGTTCAGATTTTTTCCATATATCGTATACCGGAATCGGAAGTTCCCATAATTCTTTGAGAGGCAATGTGATTTTAGTCAGCCAGTGAGGAATCCTAAGAAGTGTGGGCACATCCTGTACTGCTGCGGTCATGTTAACTAATGGCATGGCTGTGATTGGATGCTGAAATGATGTCAGAATGCACTATAAAAGGCGCCGCCGCCATTTTAGCGTCACTGTGCTGTGAATTCAGTTAGGGACAGAACGCTGCTGTGCTGACTCTGAGGACAGTTAGAGATTGCGATTTTGTGTACTGTGCTCTAGGCAGGCTAGTTTACCAACCGCTGTGTAAAGCTTCCTTTTGCCTTGCAGTGTTGTTTTAACAGCTCTGCAAGGTGTGTGTGTGAGAGTGCAGGTGACACTGCTGTTTGCTCTGCATCCAACGCTGTTTGTAGGCATCTGCACGTGTCACTCACAGACTCTTTTTATTTTCTTTACTGTAATTCTTGCTGCTCCATTCAATTGAAATTATAGTGTGACGTGCTTCCATCCGTATCCAATACATTGGTTGCAAACACTATAGAATTACATAAAGGAGCCTTTCACAGATAGTGAACAGTTGTGTACAGTGTTCACTGTAGTCTGTGAGGTATTTTTTTTTGGAGTGCAGATCACGCTCCACTTAGTTCTTCAACCACTGCTGCTTGTTCTCTGCTGAGCGTGTCTCACTGCCTCATCCTTGACATTTTTCTATAATTGGTGGTGCTACATTCTCTTTTTTAAAAAAACAAATCTATTAGTGTGACGTGCTTCCATCCGTATACAATACATTGGTTGAAAACAGTAAAGAAGCTCACAAAGGAGGCTTTCAGAGATAGTGAACAGTTGTGTACAGTGTTCACTCTAGTCTGTGAGGTTTTTTTTTTTTTGAGTGCAGATCACGCTCCAGTTAGTTCTTCAAACACTGCTGCTTGTACTCTGCTGAGCGTGTCTCACTGTCTCATCTTTGACATTTTTCTCTAATTGTTGCTGCTACATTATATTTCAAAATAATCAAATCTATTAGTGTGACGTGCTTCCATCATTATCCAATACATTGGTTTCAAACAATATAGAAGTACACAAACGGGCCTTTCACAGATACTGAACAGTTGTGTGCACTTTTCACTGTAATCTGAGGTTTTCATTATTGGAGTGCAGATCCCTCTCCAGTTATTTCTTCAACCACCGCTGCTTGTACTCTGCTGAGCGTGTCTCACTGTCTCATCCTTGACATTTTTCTCTAATTGTTGCTGCTACATTATATTTCAAAATAATCAAATCTATTAGTGTGACGTGCTTCCATCATTATCCAACACATTGGTTGCAAACAATATAGAAGTACACAAACGGGCCTTTCACAGATACTGAACAGTTGTGTGCAGTTTTCACTGTAATCTGAGGTTTTCATTATTGGAGTGCAGATCCCGCTCCAGTTATTTCTTCAACCACCGCTGCTTGTACTCTGCTGAGCGTGTCTCACTGTCTCATCCTTGACATTTTTCTCTAATTGTTGCTGCTACATTATATTTCAAAATAATCAAATCTATTAGTGTGACGTGCTTCCATCATTATCCAATACATTGGTTGCAAACAATATAGAAGTACACAAACGGCCCTTTCACAGATACTGAACAGTTGTGTGCAGTTTTCACTGTAATCTGAGGTTTTCATTATTGGAGTGCAGATCCCGCTCCAGTTATTTCTTCAATCACCGCTGCTTGTACTCTGCTGAGCGTGTCTCACTGTCTCATCCTTGACATTTTTCTCTAATTGTTGCTGCTACATTATATTTCAAAATAATCAAATGTATTAGTGTGACGTGCTTCCATCATTATCCAATACATTGGTTGCAAACAATATAGAAGTACACAAACGGGCCTTTCACAGATACTGAACAGTTGTGTGCAGTTTTCACTGTAATCTGAGGTTTTCATTATTGGAGTGCAGATCCCGCTCCAGTTATTTCTTCAATCACCGCTGCTTGTACTCTGCTGAGCGTGTCTCACTGTCTCATCCTTGACATTTTTCTCTAATTGTTGCTGCTACACTATATTTCAAAATAATCAAATGTATTAGTGTGACGTGCTTCCATCATTATCCAATACATTGGTTGCAAACAATATAGAAGTACACAAACGGGCCTTTCACAGATACTGAACAGTTGTGTGCACTTTTCACTGTAATCTGAGGTTTTCATTATTGGAGTGCAGATCCCGCTCCAGTTATTTCTTCAACCACCGCTGCTTGTACTCTGCTGAGCGTGTCCTCACTGTCTCATCTTTGACATTTTTCTCTAATTGTTGCTGCTACATTATATTTCAAAATAATCAAATCTATTAGTGTGACGTGCTTCCATCATTATCCAATACATTGGTTGCAAACAATATAGAAGTACACAAACGGGCCTTTCACAGATACTGAACAGTTGTGTGCAGTTTTCACTGTAATCTGAGGTTTTCATTATTGGAGTACAGAACCCGCTCCAGTTATTTCTTCAACCACCGCTGCTTGTACTCTGCTGAGTGTGTCTCACTGTCTCATCTTTGACATTTTTCTCTAATTGTTGCTGCTACATTATATTTTCAAAATAATCAAATCTATTAGTGTGACGTGCTTACATCCGTATACGATACATTGGTTGCAAACAGTATAGAAGTACAGAAACGGGCCTTTCAGAGATAGTGAACAGTTGTGTGCAGTTTTCACTGTAGTCTGAGGTTTTCATAGTTGGAGTGCAGATCCCGCTCCAGTTAGTTCTTCAACCACTGCTGCTTGTACTCTGCTGAGCGTGTCTCACTGTCTCATCCTTGACATTTTTCTCTAATTGTTGCTGCTACATTATATTTCAAAATAATCAAATCTATTAGTGTGACGTGCTTCCATCATTATCCAATACATTGGTTGCAAACAATATAGAAGTACACAAACGGCCTTTCACAGATACTGAACAGTTGTGTGCAGTTTTCACTGTAATCTGAGGTTTTCATTATTGGAGTGCAGATCCCGCTCCAGTTATTTCTTCAATCACCGCTGCTTGTACTCTGCTGAGCGTGTCTCACTGTCTCATCCTTGACATTTTTCTCTAATTGTTGCTGCTACATTATATTTCAAAATAATCAAATGTATTAGTGTGACGTGCTTCCATCATTATCCAATACATTGGTTGCAAACAATATAGAAGTACACAAACGGGCCTTTCACAGATACTGAACAGTTGTGTGCAGTTTTCACTGTAATCTGAGGTTTTCATTATTGGAGTGCAGATCCCGCTCCAGTTATTTCTTCAATCACCGCTGCTTGTACTCTGCTGAGCGTGTCTCACTGTCTCATCCTTGACATTTTTCTCTAATTGTTGCTGCTACATTATATTTCAAAATAATCAAATGTATTAGTGTGACGTGCTTCCATCATTATCCAATACATTGGTTGCAAACAATATAGAAGTACACAAACGGGCCTTTCACAGATACTGAACAGTTGTGTGCACTTTTCACTGTAATCTGAGGTTTTCATTATTGGAGTGCAGATCCCGCTCCAGTTATTTCTTCAACCACCGCTGCTTGTACTCTGCTGAGCGTGTCTCACTGTCTCATCTTTGACATTTTTCTCTAATTGTTGCTGCTACATTATATTTCAAAATAATCAAATGTATTAGTGTGACGTGCTTCCATCATTATCCAATACATTGGTTGCAAACAATATAGAAGTACACAAACGGGCCTTTCACAGATACTGAACAGTTGTGTGCAGTTTTCACTGTAATCTGAGGTTTTCATTATTGGAGTACAGAACCCGCTCCAGTTATTTCTTCAACCACCGCTGCTTGTACTCTGCTGAGTGTGTCTCACTGTCTCATCTTTGACATTTTTCTCTAATTGTTGCTGCTACATTATATTTCAAAATAATCAAATCTATTAGTGTGACGTGCTTACATCCGTATACGATACATTGGTTGCAAACAGTATAGAAGTACAGAAACGGGCCTTTCAGAGATAGTGAACAGTTGTGTGCAGTTTTCACTGTAGTCTGAGGTTTTCATAGTTGGAGTGCAGATCCCGCTCCAGTTAGTTCTTCAACCACTGCTGCTTGTACTCTGCTGAGCGTGTCTCACTGCCTCATCCTTGACATTGTTCTCTAATTGGTGCTGCTACATTCTATTTCAAATAACTAAAATCTATTAGTGTGACGCGCTTCCATCCGTATACAATACATTGGTTGCAAACAGCCTTTTTGTTAAGCTACAGTATTATATCGACATTGTACATGTGTCGCTATTCAGTCTGATAAGTAGATATCATTCACCTTTTCTATCAGTTGTCGTTGTTTCAGCACCACTTTCAGGTATATATTTTGCTATTGTGACTACGCACTATTGACTTTAACAAGGTAATGCATGATTTTTGTTACCAATTCTCATGTTTACATGATGGACCTTTATGATATGGGTTGTTAAATTTGTAATTAAATATGTATTTTTTCTAATGACACAAATATAAGTAATGTTGAAGAGGACTAGTCCTACATCAATTGTTTGCACAATATTACAGGTGTACATCACGTCCCTTAATTAGCAATGGATTATTATATTTACTTGTATGCTTTTATGTAAAAGCCAAGAACACTGAAGGCTAACCTTCGCACTGCAGGTGTTGTCAAAGTTCTAACCAAATTATGCACTTCCAACATTGCAGCATTTGAGGCATGCTGTGAGTTTGATTTGTCTAAGTTATGTAGTGAGAAGGTTCACCATCAGTACCCTATAGCATAGGTAGGCTTTTGTGTTAGTATTTGTGTTCAACATGTGGATATCTGCAGTAATAGGTCACAATTATTTTGTTACAGATTTGTGACAAAGACTAATAATTTTATGATTTTAAAGGTGACGTTTCACTTGTTTACAGCTTAGAACTAAGGGTGTAGCCTCTTATATATGTGTAGCAGTAGCCACTTTAACATGTAATGTTTTATTCAACATGTGTATCTAGCTAGCATTAATTTTTGCCGGACAAACAGCAGGGGAACAGCAGGCGTTACTGAACCCCACAAACACATCAGCGATTGTTTTGAGCTGTGCATCCAACACTTGTGACCAGCAACTGGCGGTGTTGAAACACAGGGTCAAGGAGGGTGTAGGCAGAGGCCTAGTATGAGATGTTTGAAGTTTAATTTGGAGTTAGCAGCATTAATTTTTGCCAGACACACAGCAGGGGAACAGCAGGCGTTACTGAACCACACTAACACTATAGCTTGTGTATTGGTCTGTGGACACGACACTTCTGAGCAGCAACTGGCAGTGTTGTAGCCCAGGGAGTAGAGTTCAGGTGGTAGAAAGATGAACATAACAGGAGACATGGATAACGTTGCCAACCAGTTATGTAATCTGAAACCGGCAAGTCAAATTCAGGCCAGATCCATGACTTGTTCATTTTCAGAAAATGAATCCGGTCTACATTATCAGAGGATAGTCGCATGCGACGGTCTGTTAGTACACCACCTGCATCACTAAAGAAGCGCTCCGATAATACACTGGCAGCAGGGCAAGCCAGCACCTCCAATGCATACTGGCTAAGCTATGGCCATGTATCCAGCTTACAGACCCAAAACTTGAATGGGGAAGAGCCATCTGGGAATACACTGAGAGGGCAAGACATGTAGTCTGTCACCATCTTACGGAAACGTTGCCTCCTGCTGACTGGAGCCGTCTTGGATGGTGTAGACATTGGTGGCGCTGCCACAAAACTTCGCCACATTTGTAACATACTGGTCTTGCTGTTGTGAATGTGCTAAAATGAATTCTGAGAACAATCTCCCTCTGGTGGTTACAAACAGTACAGAACTATCCAATGAAGATTGTGAAGATTGGAGATCCGTTGTTAGTGACTGGTCTTATATAAGGGAGGTTCCCTCCCATCACGGGTGCCGGTGATCAATTGTTCTGGTCTCATCTTTGATTCCTGTACACTTTGTAGCTTGCTGTTTCGTGCCTGCATGTTTTGCTAACAGATAAGACATTGTCTTATTTTATTTTTTTGTGCTTGTTTTTTGCATTTTGTAATGCACTTCTGTGGGGGTCTGCCGGGTCCCCTTGGGGGGCTCGTGCTCCTCTCAGTTTAGTTCAGCCACTGTTGTTTGTTCATTTGCCTTTTCCAGTTTTTCAGTGGCTGCTGTTTATTTTTTGTTACACCAGAGAACTAATTTAGGTGGTAGAGGTCGTGTGATCTCAGCTGTTTTTGTAATTAGTATAGTTGTTACTTTTCAGTGTTTTTTTCGATTGCAGTAAGTGCCCTTCCTATCCTTTTCTATTTAGGAAGTTTGGGTACCAACGTTTGATCATACTATTTTGTGTCTGTGTCAGTATTTCTTCTTGTCTAACCGCCATTACATGTTTGGGGGCTTTCTATGTTCTTTGTGGATCTGCTCCGGGCCAGATAGCTTTCCTCTTTCTATCTTTAGGTGTAGTTAGCTTCTCAGGCTGTGACGAGGCGTCTAGGACCAACGTAGGTACGCTCCACGGCTGCCTTTAGTTGTGGTGGTTATTCAGGTACTGCAATCCCATAGATTCCAACCTCTTTGGTGTATTGCCTTTTTGCCTGCTCTCCTCAGCTACCAAATCATAACATCTTGCCCTGTGCAGAGGCGCTGCTTGTGCTCCCTCTTGTTGCAGAGCTGTCTCCACTGCCTCGACGCACACAGCTGCTTTGTAAAGCAGTAGCAGCAGCAGTGCTCTCGGCTGGAATGGAGAACATTATGTATTGCACCAATGTGTGTTGGTACTCCCGCATTTTACGCTCATGGTTCAACGGTGTGATGAGGCTTTGTAACTTGTACCGGTAGCGAGGGTCTAGGAGGGTGGACACCCAATAATCAGACGTGGTGAGAATGTGGGCGATGCGGCGGTCGTTTCTCAGGCACTGCAGCATGAAATCAACCATGTGCTGCAGACTCCCAACTGGCCAAGAATCGCTGTCCCCTGCAAGAGGCGTCATCTCTGCCTGCTCTGCATCACCCCACCCTCGCTATACATACTGACTACAGCGTTGTGTACCTCCCTCTGGAGCGATGTCTTCCTCCTCCATTGACTCCTCCTCACAAAGTGAGCCCTGCCCAGCCCTTTGTGAGGAACCACATTGCGCTGACTGTCCAGAAGGTGATGGAATTTGTGACTCCTCATCCTCCACCTCTTCCCAAACCTCATCCGTTAGTGCTTGCAGTGTTTTTTTAAGCAAGCAGATAAGGGGGACAGTCAGGCTGACTAGTGCATCATCTGCACTCGCCATCCGCGTTGACTCATCAAACGCACGCAAAACGTGGCAGATGTCCTTCAATAGAGTCCTTCGCTAGTCCTTACACTGTCTGCCCATTCATTATAGTATCCGATTCAAAGTACTGGTTCTCACCCACAAAGCTCTCCACAGTGCAGCACCCCCCTACATCTCCTCCCTCATTTCTATCTATCGGCCTAACCGACTGCTGCGCTCTGCAAACAACCTTCGACTAACCTCTGCACTAATCCGTACCTTCCACTCCCGACTCCAAGACTTCTCCCGTGCTGCGCCAATCCTCTGGAATGCTCTACCCCAAGAAATTAGGACTATCCGCAATTAGCATGGTTTCAGGCGCTCACTCAAAAAACATTTGTTCACAGAGGCCTATCACATTCACTAATCAAAGTCATTCTATGTGTAAGTCTGTGTGTGTAGCCCATTCACTATCTCCATCCATCACTCACTCAAAATGGCTGGACCATCATTGTAAATACACCATTGTATATAAACACCTGTACTTTGTATATCCCCCACCTCATTGTATATTGTAAGCTCTCACGAGCAGGGGCGGCTTATATTGCTTTAATTATTGTATTGTTAACGTTGTTACTTATGACTTGTGTTCTGAAACTGTTAAACTGTAAAGCGCTGCGGAATATGTTGGCGCTATATAAATAAAGATTATTATTATTATTATAGAGGCACACTCAGTACTGGTGAAGTGTGAACGGCGCAAATTGCGAGTTGATTGCGCCTGATGCAGCTGATACTCCATTACTGTTGGCTGCTGCTCACACAACCGCTCCAACATATGTAACGTGTAATTACAGCTGGTGGGTACATGACATATGATGCGATGTTCAGGAAGGCAAAATCAGCGTTGCAGAGCTGCAATCAGCGATCTGGCCATGCTGGAACGTCGCAAGGGAGCGCACTGTAGGCGGACCTTGTGCAGCAGTGCATCAAGATCCGGATAGTCCCTCAAAAAACTCTGCACGACCAAGTTGAGCACATGTGCCAGACATGGTATGTAAGTGAGGTTGCCAAGGCCCAGAGCTGCCACCTGATTTCGGCCATTGTCACACACTACCAAGCCTGGCTGGAGATTCGCTGACAAAAACCACACGTCGCTCTCCTGCTTGATGGCATTCCAGAGCTCCTGCGCTGTGTGGCTTCCATTCCCCATGGAAATTAATTTCAGGACGGCCTGTTGACGTTTGGCCACGGCTGTGCTCATATCGGTCGCAACAGGTTAGCGTTCACGGGTCCATGTGGAGGTAGACCGTGACGGGTCCTGCAGCGATGATTCTGAGGAACTGGAGTAGGAGGAGGAGTCAATGTGTACAGACTTGATTCCTGCAATCCTTGGAGTTGGCAGAACATGTACAGCGCCAAACGCAAGATCAGTACCCGGCTCACCAACATTGACCCAATGGGCAGTGAGGGAAAGGTATCGTCCCTGGCCATGGGTGTTAGAACCCTCTTGTTAGGTTTTGTTTCAGTTTGCTTGTCACATTACCTTTTTTCCCTATTTAGTCTGGATCCACCCTTCTGGCTTTGCTGGACTTCATTGTATTATCTACTCTTAAGCTAGCTGGGTGCTTAGGTGCCTTACTCAGTCAGTTTTGCTTGATGTTAGGATCTCTAAGTATTTTGTTTTCTGTTTAATTATCACTGCTACAATTTCTGTTAGGAGGTGTCCACCTTTTCTCCCAGTCCCTAGATCTTGTAGGGATTCCTCCCTCGCAACTATAGGTCTTCGTTCAGACTAGCTGAGGACTTTAGCGGGTCTGGTCGCAGGATCAGGTTCCCCGTTACATCGTAGGGATTCAGCTTAGTTCTATTGTAGGGACAGAATTCCCTTCTTTCCTTAGTGCTTGTAGCAGATCATAATAATGGGTACTGTTCCACGCATCGGTGGTCAGGTGGACCTTGCTACTGACGGTGTTTAGTAGCGCATGTTTAATTTTTCCATCAACATGCTTTTGCTGACCAGGGATGGCTTGCCTGCTGAAATGAAATGTGCTTGGCACATTGTATTGTGGGACTGACAATGATATTAAGTTACGGAAAGTGTCAGTCTCCACCAGCCTGAATGACAGCATTTCAAGGGACACGAGTTTTGCAATGCCAGCATTCAGAGCCTGTGCTCGTGGATGGTTTGCAGAGTATGGCCGTCTTTTATCCCATGCCTGTGCTACCGATGGCTGTTTTGTGGCCTAGGAGTGTGAGGATGACAGGGAACTTGCTGCTGTGGGTGAAATAACACTTTGTCTCTGGACAACAGTGACCGAGGTTCTTCCATGGCGATCCTGTGAGGAAGCAGAACCAGCTGTGTGTGAGCTTGATAAAGAGGCTTCAACACGACCTTAAGATGTAGGTGCTGCTGTAGGTTGGCCTACATCTCCAGTGTGTCTTTGTAACTCAACTACGTGCTTTGTCCGCACATGTTTCCACATATTAGTGGTATTGAGGTTAATGACACTTTTACCTCTTTTTACTTTTTGATTACACAGCTAGCATTTGACATAGCAAATATCATCTACAAGTGTGACCAAAAAGGACCACACAGTGCAAGTCCTGGGAGCGCACGTTTTGACTTTTGGAAGACAACTGCTCCGAACAGGTGGCAAACTGGAGGCTACAGGCAACCGAGTCTGCAGCCTAACTCTCCATCCTGTTTGTACCGTTGGGGCAATGTCTTCCTCTATCTTCCTTCTATCACTAACCACTTCTCTAGGCCTCTCACAGCTTTCAACCTCTGAGACACACAAGGATGCTAACATCCTTGACCTGGTCTTTGTCCGCCTCTGTTCAATCTCCCACCTAAATAACTCACCGCTTCCACTGTCTGACCACAACATTCTCTCCTTCACGCTCACAAATCCTCCACCACCCCAGCGCACTACTACCTACCACACATTCAGATATCTAAAAGCCATTAACCCTCAGACACTTTCAGATTCCCTACACTCATCACTGTCCCCAATCTCCTATTTTTCCTGTCCTGATCTGGCTGTTCAGCACTACAATGAGACTCTTAGAAGCACCCTAGCCCATTCACTATCTCCATCCGTCACTCCCTTAAGATGGCTGGACCATCATTGTAAATGCACCATTGTATATAAACACCTATACTTTGTATCTCCCCCACCTCATTGTAGATTGTAAGCTGTCACGAGCAAGGGTGACTTATTTTGCTTTAATTATTGTATTGTTAACGTTGTTACTTATGACTTCTGTTCTGAAACTGCTAAACTGTAAAGCGCTGCGGAATATGATGGCGCTATATAAATAAATATTATTATTATTATTCCTCTGAGCTGCTCCCACCACCTTCCTGTTCCTCACGCCATGTTGGGTCTTGGACCTCATCATCTCCACTACCCTCTTCCAACACCTGCTGCTGTTGGGTGGTCTGGCCAGCACCATGCTCAACATATACTGGCACCTGAGTCTCATCATCATCAGATGCGTTCTGCGGTGTGCTGACCATCGGCACTGTCTCACCCGCCTCTTCAGATTCAGAGAGACACAGCTGTTGCGCATCACTGCATACTCCCTCTTCTTCACATTCCATAATGCTGCTTGGCTGGGCCCCTGTTTGCAAGCCAACAGATTCTGAGAACAGAAGCAGAGACTCAGCTGGCTCCTGTACAGAAATGTCTGACTGCCTGGGCAATTTGGCAGGCGGTGAAGAGACAGATGGTTGCTCAACAGTGCTGTGGTCCTGAGAGGAGGTGGAAGCAATTGAAGTCAATGAATTGGCTGACATCCAACCAATAACGGCTTCAATTTGTTCTTCCCGCAGCAGGGGGTTACGCCGACCTCCTACAAAAGTGCGCATAAAGGAACGTTCACGGGGAAAACTGGTGTATGCTGTGTCACTGGGGGTGGCAGCAGCCACAGAATCCCCACGTCCTCTCCCTGCTGAAACTCCACGTCCACGACCACGTGCCTTACTCCCTGCCTTCTTCATCTTGGTAGATTGATAAAGAAAGTCTGAAAAGTTATAAGGCCTAAGTGTGCTTATTCCGCAGAGACTGCAGTGAACACTGCACACAACTGTTCACTACCCAACGCGTCACAGCAGGAAGACAGTCTGTGCGTCCAAACAAAGGCGCAAGCATACATGCACGTACCCTGTTTATAAAGCTATGTAAAAAAAAAAAATTAGGTAGTAGTGATGCACACTTTATTGTGGTACAGTATTACATCGCCATTCACCATCTGTGGCTATGCAGTCTCATCTATATATACCTTATCTATCCGTTGTCATGCTTGCAAGTCCACAGTCAGGCATAAATAGCAATTTTCACTATGCACTATGCACTTTTTAAAGGTTATGTTTGTTAAGAAAAATGATTATTGGCACATATTATGAGTATTACCTGATGGTAATTGTCTAATTTTTATAAACTGTTTAGTGACATTATTCAGCAAATGTAACATTTTATTAATGTCACTGATAACTTGTAATGCTGATGATGTTTTGAAGTCAGACATTCATTGTCTATACAATAAAAATGGTGTACATACTGTTACTTATCCATCATTAATGGATTCAGATATGTACTTGTATGCTTTTATGTACAACCGTATAGCAGATTCCTTAACTAATTTATTTTGTGGTTTGCATTGCTGTTCAACATGTTAATGTATGTGTTTATGTTTGTCAATTCTTTATTTATCTAGATATTATTTTAAATGAAATCATCATCATATGGTAGTAAAGGTTATCTTTCTCTTGTTTGAAGTATAGACATTTAAAATTGACAGGTAACAAGGAAAATACTTGATCTAGTATTTAAACATCCTCCTTGACCCTGGGCTCCAACACCGCCAGTTGTTGCCTGGAAGTGCTGTTAGCACAGTCAACACTTGCTCCTGTGTTACTGGGGTTCAGTAATGTCAGCTGTTCCCCTGCTGTGTGTACGGCAAAAAGTCCTGCTGCCTCCACCCTGTTCTCTTCTCATCCCTGGGCTCCAACACCGCCAGTTGTTGCCTGGAAGTGCTGTTAGCACAGTCAACACTTGCTCCTGTGTTACTGGGGTTCAGTAATGTCAGCTGTTCCCCTGCTGTGTGTACGGCAAAAAGTCCTGCTACCTCCACCCTGTTCTCTTCTCATCCCTGGGCTCCAACACCGCCAGTTGTTGCTCGGAAGTACTTGGCACGGCTACTGACTCCTGCCCAGCCTGGTTACAGCACGACAGCTGTTTCCTGGCAGTGTCAACGTCAATAAGCCTCCAATAAGTTGTCCTGTCGTGTTGCATTCTGGTTAGCCGACTCTATGGTGCCTGCAGTTTAGGTCATTCCTATGTGTGCTGTGGGATATGTAAATAAAGGCTGTTTCCGTTGTGACAATAGGACAAGCACCCACTGTAGGACTGTGTGATTCGGTAACTGCGGACGGCTTGCGGCCTGTCAACTTACATTTTCATGGGTGCCTTCTGGTACCCGTCCGGGTTCCAATAACGTCAGCTGGTCCTCGGTTGTGCCATTGGCTCTTTTCCTTCTGCTGCCCCTCCGGGTTCCAGCACAGTCAGCTGGTCCTCGTTACTTGCATTGGCTCTTGTACCTTCTGCTACCCGTCCGGGTTCCAGTACAGTCAACTGGTCCTCCGCAGTGCCTTTGGCCTAGGTGCCTCCATCTCGGTATCCGAGTTCCAGCAACGTCTGCTGGTCCTTGGTAGTGCTTTGGAGCACAGGTACCTCCTGCTTAGTAACCGTGTCCCAGTAACGTCAGCTGGTCCTCGGTTGTGCCATTGGCTCTTTTCCTTCTGCTGCCCCTCCGGGTTCCAGCACAGTCAGCTGGTCCTCATTACTTCCATTGTCTCTTTTACCATCTGATACCCGTCCGCGTTCTAATAACGTCAGCTGGTTCGCAGAAGTTAGTCAGCCTTCTTGTACCTTCAGCTACATTTACAAATTGAAGATTTTTGAAATTTTTTTTGGGTAATCACTCGGGATCTCCAACAATGAAGACGACGACCCTGATGACCACCCCGAAGAAGATGACGACCACAAGGACGACGAGCATCAAGCCAACCAGCCTGAACACCATCACAAAGAAGAAATAAAAGATTACCCAGAAGATCACCAACAGGACAAAGAAGGTTAAGACAAACTACAAGATACAGAACAAGAGACAGAAGAACAATAAGCAGAAGATCAAAAAGCAGAACATGAAGTATAAGACCAAAATGAAGAGCTAAATATATGCTCTAAATTATAAGCAGAAGAAGACTAAGCAGTGTATGGGGGTGAGTCCGTTCCTCCTCGTGGTGCCCCTGGAAAATGCCTGCTGCTGCAGGCTAAACTGAACACGGACAAATACTGTTGTAATTTAAATCTTTTGTGACAGCAAGAACGCAAGGATGAAATATTCATACTTTTAAAGATTACAAGTACAGGAATCTCTGTCACAAATAAGACTATGATGAAGAAGATGAAGAGGAAGAAGATGAAGAAGAATAATAGTTTAATAATAACAATATGAGTAATGTTAACAAAAAGATGAATAGGAATACGTTTAAAAAGAAGATAAAGAAGGTGAAGATGAAGAATAATTTGATGAAAAAGATGATGCTGCTGAAGATTATGAAGGAGAAAGTGTGGCAAAAGTTAAAAAGGTGAAGAGCATGGAAGTTATGAAACATACATATTTGCCAAAATAGAAAAAAGGTTAACAACATTGTCAATTTCTTCGTCAATCCGAACATCTTTAAAAAAAAAAATATTAATGCTATTCCATTTTATTGGGTTAAACATCTATGCCTTTAATGTCTCCTCAACCTCCTCCAATACATTCTACATTACTCTTTGTTGTTTTCCTTCATGTACAATTAACCAACAAGGCAAGAATGGGTTTTTTTAATTCCGATATTTTGTTCCCATAGACTTACATTGGATTTCCGGTATCGGTATCGGGTATCGCAGATATTTTTGGGGTATCGGCGATACCATTCCGATTCCGATACTTTTGGATATCGGAAAGTATCGCTCAACTCTACCCATAACGCAACAAGACGTACCCCCATACCAAGAATTCCATTCGTCCATACGTTTCACCCGTTCATGTACAAATTACACAACAAGATACGTAAACACTGGCACATACTCCGTGATAGTTTCCCAAACGTTACTGTAATGTATGTAGTACAGTTCATATAGCGTCTTGTGCTTGGGTGCGATGAAAACACAGGAGTCACAGGTTTGATATAGAAAAGTCCTGTATTACTTCATACAAGTTGGCAGAAATAGTCACACAGTTTGCAGACACAGAAACAGGAGATACAGCAGGCCAGAGTAATCCAAGCTCAGCAATCACTCTCCAATACAGATTCAGGATCTTCTTCTCTGTTACCGTAAGTCCATGCAAACGTGGGTCTTTCAAAGAGCAGGGTTCAGAGTCCACAAGTGCTTCAGAGTTCCTCAGTAGGAATAGCTGGAGTACAAGGTCCAAGGCTTACAGGAGTCAAGTCACAGGTTCACTGCAGGCTAGATTCTGAAGCACTGATTGCTCAGCTGTGGCTGCTTAAGAAGCAAAGGAGAGAATCAGGGCGGGAACATGCAAGCTGGAAACTCCATTTTGACTGAGGGCAAGATAGCTGCAGCAAGACAGAAAGTAAAATGGCTGACGAACAAACTGAGTTTCAGGAACATGTACACAGAACCTTACATTACTCCCCCCTTAGGGACAACCTCCGGATGACCTCAGACCAGGCTTGTGTGGGTACCTCTGATGAAACTGACGGAGCAAGCGAGGAGCATTAACGTTATTGACCGGTTCCCATGAGTTGTCCTCCACTGGGTAGCCCTGCCATTTAATCAGATATTGTAACTGATTTCTATACAACCTGGAATCTAAAATCCTTTCCACCACAAATTCTTCCTGACCATCGACTAGCACTGGGTCAGGGCAAGGAGAGGAACGTCCAGGAAACGTATTGGTGTCGCAGCCTTTAGTAGGGATACATGAAAGACAGGGTGGATTCTCATAGTTCTGGGCAGTTGAAGACGACAAGCAACGGCACTTATAATTTTACTGATTTTATAGGGTCCAATGTACTTATGTCCCAACTTAGACGATGGAATCCTTAACTTAAGATTTCTGGTTGACAGCCAGACCAAGTCTCCTACCTTGAAAGCTGGTGCAGGTTTACGAAATTTATCTGCTGCTTTCTTGTACCTTTCTTGAGCCGATTCCAGATTTTCCTTTAGAAGATCCATATTCTTCTGTAAAGACGTGATTCTTTCAGCCACTGCTGGTAAAGGCGTTTCTATGGGAAATCGTGGTAGAATGTTAGGATGATAACCTAGATTAGAGTAAAAAGGAGACTGTTTAGTGGAGGCACTCTGAGAGTTGTTATACGAGAACTCAGCTAATGGAAGTAGATCCACCCAATCATCCTGTAGGTGGCAGATAAAGCAGCGGAGATACTGCTCCAGGGTTTGATTGGTTCGTTCGGTCTGTCCATTAGTCTGGGGATGAAAAGCAGAAGAAAGGTTTACTTTAATGTCCAATGCTGCACAGAAATTTTGCCAAAACCTTGAAGTGAATTGCACCCCTCGATCCGAAATAACCTCATCCGGTACTCCATGTAAGCGAAACACATCTTTAATCATCAAATCTGATGTCTGTTTTGCAGTGGGTAAGCCGACACAAGGGATAAAATGAGCTGCCTTTGTTAGACGGTCAACCACCACTAGAATGGTGTTCTTCCCCTGAGAGGTTGGTAACTCCACAATGAAGTCCATAGAAATGGATCCCCACGGGCGGGACGGGGTGGGAAGAGGCTGTAACAGACCAGTTGGTGAGGAGCGAGGTGTTTTGCATCTTGCACAGACCTCACATGAAGTGACATAATTCAAAACATCCTTCCTGCAAGTGGGCCACCAAAAGAAACGAGAAAGAAATTCCTGTGTCTTTAGAATTCCTCTATGCCCAGCTATCTTGGAATCGTGAATGAGTTGCAATACTCTTAATCTGACTGTTTCAGGAATATACAGACGTTGTCCCTGAATCCACACACCATTCTTAAAGACAAGACTTACGTCCCTTGGGGATGTGCCAAAAAGGAATCCGCATGGTATTCTTCCTTGATGTCCTTAAGTAGGTCTTGATTATGAATTACTCCTAGGAATCTAGAGTCAGGAAGAATAGTCTTAGGAGGAGTAATTGGACGTGTCTCTGCTGAGTAAATCCTAGAGAGTGCATCAGCCTTTCCATTGCGCGATCCTGGTCTATAAGAAATGATAAAATTAAATTGGTTTAAGAAAAGATTCCAGCGAGCCTGGCGAGGAGTCAGGCACTTAGCCGACCTGATAAACTCAAGGTTACGATGGTCTGTCAGGACGACTATTTGCTGTGCAGCTCCCTGAAGAAGGTGTCTCCATTCTTTGAAGGCGGCAATAATGGCCAACAACTCTCTATTGCCCACATCGTAGTTCCTCTCAGCCGAAGACAACTGCTGGGAAAAGAAGGCACAGGGATGCAAGACATTCTTCTCACCTGTTCTCTGAGAGAGTATAGCTCCAACGGCACAGTCTGAAGCATCCACCTCTATTATGAAGGCAAGCTCGGGGTTGGGATGTACTAGGATAGGTGCAGTGGTAAATTTATCTTTTAGACGGGAAAATGCTTCCTGGGCTTGGGGAGTCCAGGAAAACCTAGACTCTTTCCGGGTAAGTTGAGTGATAGGTGACACTACCTCAGAGAAATTTCTAATGAAACGTCTATAGAAATTGGCAAACCCGATGAAGCGCTGTACCTCCTTCACATTTCTTGGACTTGGCCAATCCTTGATGGCTTGGGTTTTGCTTCCATCCATACTAATTCCTTGTGTAGACAGTACATACCCCAGAAATTGAATTTCGGTCCTATGGAATTCACACTTTTCAAGTTTGATGTAAAGATGATTTTGTCTTAGACGTTCCAAGACCATTCTCACATGTCCATGATGTTCCTCTGTGGAGTTAGAAAAAATTAGAATATCATCCAAATAAATTACCACGAATGTATCTAGGAGATCCCTGAAGATGTCATTCACCAAGTGTTGGAAAGTGGCTGGGGCGGTACTCAGACCAAAAGGCATAACTAGATATTCAAAGTGTCCATAGCGTGACCTGAATGCAGTCTTCCATTCATCCCCAGGTCTAATACGGACTAAGTTATAGGCCCCACGAAGATCTAGTTTAGAAAAAATTTTGGCATGTCGCACTCTCTCCAATAACTCAGGGATTAAAGGCAATGGATAACGGTTTCTAATAGTAACCTTATTGAGTTCCCTATAGTCTACGCATGGTCTCAGAGATCCATCTTTCTTCTTTACAAAGAAGATGGGTGCACCTGCAGGAGATGAAGAGGGGCGTATGAAGCCCTTGGCTAGATTTTCATCTATGTAATCCTTTAAAGCCTTTAGCTCGGGCCCCGCCAGGGGGTAGATCTTACCAAAAGGTATCTCTGCTCCAGGCAATAATTCAATTGGACAATCATATGGACGGTGAGGGGGAAGCTGGTCAGCGTTCTTCTTGTCACATAAATCCACATAGTCCTGGTATACAGCTGGTAGTTCAGGGACTGACATGATTCCTTTAGGAACAGAGCAAGCTGAAACTTTTGGACTCATCTGTTTCTCTGGAAAGTGTAATTCCTTGGTCTCCCAGTTAATGGTAGGATTCTGAGCCTGCAGCCATGGTAGCCCTAGAATAATGGGAAAGTGGGGAGAAGAGATAAGCATAAAGGACAGTTTCTCTTGATGATCTTTACCCATAAGAACCCTCAAAGGCTCTGTTTCCTGATCCACTGGTCCAGAGGTCAGCAGGGAGCCATCCACAGTTTCCATCTGTACTGGAGTAGCCTTCTTCACTGAACGTATTCCCTGTTTCAGAGCAAAGGAGACATCCATAAAATTTCCACTTGCCCCTGAGTCGATCATAGCAGAGCTAGACACCCAAGCTGAGTCAACCCAGAGTTTGATGGAAAGAAAGCAATGAGAATTGTTTTTCTTACAACTCAGCTGGGACACCGCTGAGGAAACTTGAAAAATGGCAGCGTTTACACAGTCAACGTCCTCAGAGGTAACGGAGTTTAAGTCCGAGAAATAAAGATCTGTTGCTGCAGATCTCTCTGGAGCCTGAGGCTCGGACCTGACAGATCCCCTCTCGCAACACTCACAATGAATGAGTGCTGCAGTAGTCTTACGAGAACGGCTGGGGCAGTTTATAATGAAGTGCCCTGACTTACCACAATAGAAACATAGATTCTCCTTAAAACGATGTTCCTTGCGTGCATCACTAACCCGTCGTTGTAAAGAGTCTACCTGCATGGGTTCAGGTTCAGGTTCCCGTGTAATCCTACTCAAAGGTTCCTTAGCTGGAGAGGAAGGTAGAAAAAGGTTAGTACGATTGCTTTCGAACCATCTCTCTTGCCTGCGTTCAGTCAGACGAGTATCAATACGGATGCAGTAGTTAATAAAGTCACCTAACGCAGTGGGAGGGTCGGCACGAGCAAGTTCATCCTTAATCAGTGGAGATAACCCCTTTCGAAAAATAGATTTTTTGGCGGAACTGTCCCAGGTGGTATCAAGGGCCCATCTCCTGAAATCCAAGGCATATTCAGCTACCGAGTGCTTACCTTGGCGCAAAGCTAACATGGCTGCTTCAGCTGTTGCACCTCGATTGGGGTCATCAAACACCTGCCCCATGGCTGAAATAAAATCATCAAGGTGATTCAAACAATCATCCTCAGTCTCAATCAGAGGGTTTGCCCACATTAAAGCCTTGTTGGTAAGCAACATAATTATAGTAAGCACCTTAGATCGTTCAGTGGGAAATTGTGAAGCATGTGCAGAAAAAAAAAGATTGCATTGATTAATAAATCCCTGAATTTCTCACGTTCACCGCCAAAACGAAAAGGGGGCAACTTGGGAATCCCAGCACTCGGGGCTACGGCAGGAGCCTGGACTCGCCCCTCTAGAACCTCAATCCTGGCTCGCAAATCCTGGGTAGTCTGTCCAACCACTTGCAAATTGTGATTATTGAGGTCCTGTAGATTTGTAAAACGGGTCTTTATATTCTGCAAATCTGCAAGGATATTATCAGTCACTCCGCAAAGTTCCTTTATGCGGGCCTCCATTTTCCAGATCTTTTAAGACAGGATTACTGGAAGAAGAGGAGAGAAAAAAAAACAATAGTGTTCACCTGTGGCAACACTGCAGAGAGAAAAAAAAAATTAAGGGAACTGCTCACCTGGAATGGTTGTGAGAAGTCACAACCACTATCATCACAGAAAGTACAACCGGACGTCTGATATCCACAGTACAGCAGACACAGCCTTCCAGACCCAGCAGACACTAACGTTTTGGCTTCAGAATCTTGTAATGTATGTAGTACAGTTCATATAGCGTCTTGTGCTTGGGTGCGATGAAAACACAGGAGTCACAGGTTTGATATAGAAAAGTCCTGTATTACTTCATACAAGTTGGCAGAAATAGTCACACAGTTTGCAGACACAGAAACAGGAGACACAGCAGGCCAGAGTAATCCAAGCTCAGCAATCACTCTCCAATACAGATTCAGGATCTTCTTCTCTGTTACCGTAAGTCCATGCAAACGTGGGTCTTTCAAAGAGCAGGGTTCAGAGTCCACAAGTGCTTCAGAGTTCCTCAGTAGGAATAGCTGGAGTACAAGGTCCAAGGCTTACAGGAGTCAAGTCACAGGTTCACTGCAGGCTAGATTCTGAAGCACTGATTGCTCAGCTGTGGCTGCTTAAGAAGCAAAGGAGAGAATCAGGGCGGGAACATGCAAGCTGGAAACTCCATTTTGACTGAGGGCAAGATAGCTGCAGCAAGACAGAAAGTAAAATGGCTGACGAACAAACTGAGTTTCAGGAACATGTACACAGAACCTTACAGTTACGGAATTCCAGACCCCCTTCCTACCCTGTTTTAGAAGGGCGGACAATATAAAGAATAAAATTGTTCGAGCCGACATAGGTTCCAGAATCAGAGTTCCAGTACAACAATTTCTTAGTACCCAAAAAAAAGGCACATATCCATGTCTCCAATGTGCACAATGCACAAATGTATTAAAAGGCCCCAAGATTTCACATCCCCTAACCGGTGAGGATATTCCCATCAAAGGATACTTCACATGCAATTCCAAATCTGTAGTGTACGCCATCAAGTGTCCTTGTGGTAAAGTTTATGTGGGAGAAACTTCTCAAACTATAAAGGATCGCATTTCCCATCATAAATCGGACATCCGATGAAAAAAATACCATCTACCAATTCCATTTCACTTCAATGAAATGGGACATTCTATAGCCCAATTAAAATTTCTAGTTTGGAACAGGTTGAAATAAATAGAAGAGGGGGTAACATAATTAAGAAACTCCAACTTCGGGAAGCTTATTGGATCCATTATCTGAAAAGCATGGAACCTAAGGGGTTAAATAGGGAGTATAATGTGATGAACTTATGTTAAACATATTATGATTCGTTTTATGCTTGTCCTGATTATACAGTATCTTATGCGTAGTTAATATGCACACAGAAAAATACTGATTGTCTTCTTATTATTATCTTTTTCGTAGGTCACCACATAATTTCTCCCTTTCACTGAATACTTACCTACATCACTGGTTCCAGCGCTGAACGCTTCACCTATAAGAAAACCGCTGCACTATCACATGACCGTGCGTTCCACTAAGCGTGTCACGCCAGACTTCCGTATACTAGTAAACACTTACTCACTTCCGGCCATGCGCGTCATCACAGCGCGTCAGCGCTCTGTATACGTCACTCTAAACGGACTGTTCCTTACTTCCGGCGTTCATCGCCATTTTAGGACGCACATGGAGCACAGTATGTCGAGCGCACTACTCAGGCATGAATGCCTTTACCAATAGCGCTACCGAAACTGTTATTTACTGATAAAGAGTCCGGTAATGGTAAGGTTTGTTTAAAGTTCTGAGAATGTCTTATGAGTGTTATTTGGAATATACCACTGGATGGAACATACTAAGAATCTTTTTGTTATTTAGAACACAGGGCGTTTGCGCTATTATATACGCAGAGAGGCCATTAAGCGCTACTATTACCGACCCCTGTTTACATTTATTCTGTGGTAAGATCACTTTATATCACTATGGGCACATGGTTTTCTTGCCTTCCTTTACAACTTGGGAATTTTGTGGAACGCTTCTATTTAGCGGTTCATTCTATTTGTTTCAGATATTTCTTTTGATTATATACAAAATCGGGTAAGCTAACTTTATCTATTACTATATACCCCCCACAACACCCCACCACTCTACTGGATATCACCTATATGGTAATGATATGCACTATCATGTTATCTGTTTTTTCCTCTGTGGGACCTTCTTAGGACTTATATAGCCGATTTCCTCACTATAACAATGATACTATTATAAAGTCTCTTATGCTGACTATGTGTGATTTAGCTTACTAAGTCAACTGACATGACACCTTTTTGAAACTATACAATATCTGTTCTGTTATGTTTCCTATTTATTTCCTATTTATTTTCAAAATTTCTGATGAGTATGATTCTATACATGTCTGTAATTTGCTATATTTATACTTTTTTCCAGTCTGATGAAGGTCGAGGTTTTCGACCGAAACGTCACCTTGGATTTTGTAAATGTAAATAAAATTCTTGTGGTTTGAACATGATCTTTAGAGTGCCAGATTTGTTCATATATATTATTGATATAGGTTTGGTAAACCTTTAATCAGGGCACCTTAACCCCATATTTGAGGAGTGACGTGTATTGATTATTTGAAGCACACAGATATCATCCGTGTGCTTTCTGAGATCTTTATGGACCCATACAATTGTATGTGTCATTTTGAACTGTGATGCGGATGAAAATGACACGCTTCCATCATTTTTTTTTTGCAAACCCACTGTCCGCAAAAAAATGCAGCAATGTGAACAGCTCCATTGCTTATAAAGTGTGCGTAAAAACACTGATGACACATACAGGAAAAATAGATGTATGAATAAGGCCCTAAGAAAAGCACCTATATAGTGTAAGCTTTTCAGGGGAAATAGCTCTGGGATCGCCGTCTCGGGTGGACGGAGTGGCATAAACACAGTTCAATCACAGACAGCAATTCTGGTACAAACTGGCCGCAACCAGCTTTATTGTAAGTCCACAGCAAACAAACATGAGCAAAACCAACTCATAAACCAAAATCCTAAGCCTGTCCGGCTACTCACTAAACACAGATAGTTTCCTCACTATCAGGGCCCAGACTCTACCAGCCTGGCCCAAAACAACACATATATTCAGTATTTACCAGCGTATGGTTTCCCGGAGACTCCTGCAGTGTCTGGAGTCAGATCCAGACTGAGAGCTCAATGTCTGTGTTCTCAACCACCTACTTCTGGCTGCCTAATTAGAACCTGAGTGGCCTCAGGTTTGAGCTGCAAGCCTGTACTGAATGGAGGGTGTAGTGAACTTGCTCCACCACTAGGTTTACAAAGCCATACATTTCCCTTATGCCAGTCAGCTAAGTACCTGGGCGAGATGTACACCCCATCCAATACATACCCCTTCACTGTCTCATATATCCCCCCCCTCTTCTCCAGACCGGAGGGCTGGTCATCAATCCTAAAGAGACAGTGAACTCCGGACAAGGCATCGGCACTACCCTGTAACCTCCCAGGCCTATACTCTCTGCGGGCTTTGGGTATCCTGCACGGTTTCAGCTTGACCTTAGTGCCGGGCTCAGTCTCGATATAGTGCCTCACCAGAGAAGTACGACCAGGCAAGTCAGAAAACCTCTGCTGATTTTTCTGCAGAAACTCTCGTACTTCCTGTTTTTGGTGTACTGACAATGTGTCACCAACTATCATGGGAGGTATAGGGGGTTTTACACCTTTCTCTAATTCCCCCGCGGCCACCAATACTGACCGATTAAATATTTTGCTTTGAGCTTCTTGGGCTCTCTGCAGGTGATCCTTAACCAATGGCATATCCTGAGCAATTCTATCCTGGGTCTTGTCCATCCCCAGGTGCCCACCAAGCACGTGGCTATGTGACAACCCCAGCACCATGCTTCTATATGGCTTAGGTAAAAGGAGCTGACTCACGACCTCTCCCTGGACTTTAGTGACCCTATACAGCAGGTTATTGTTCATGGCAATGTGAGGAAACCTCTCCTCAGAGCCAGGCTCTTGGGGAACCTCATTTAGAACAGTTATATTTTCCTGGGCCGTTTTAAGAGTGGGGTCTCGCAACTGCTCCCTCCCAAAATTGTCACAGGACACAGGTAGGTCAGGGACATTCGGTTCCTGAGAACCACTATCCTCGTCTCCCAACATCACCTGAAAAGGAAATTCATCATTATCATGGTCATCATCATTATCATTATCATGGTCATCATCCTTGTCATTATCATGGTCATCATCATTATCATTATCAGTATCATCATCATTATCATTATCAGTATCATCACATAAGTTTAACGGCCCACTAGCATTGTGTTCCGCCCTATGGACTGCGCAACCTCAGTAGGAGCTTCATCACACTGTCCAGTAGAATCATTTTTCCCCCAGAGATCCCTAAACAGGGGAAAGTCACTACCCAATATGACGGGGTGCATCAGGTTCTTCACTATCCCTACTTCATATGAGACCTCCCAGAGTTCGGGGACCAAGTCCACGGCAGTCTCTGGGTAGACTTTGGTGTCTCCATGGATGCACACCACACTCAAGTGTTTATCGGGGATGAAGTCCCTATCAATCAGGCTGTCATGTACGAGAGTCACTCGACTCCCTGAGTCTAGGAGGGCTTGTGCTGGGCAGCCATTTATAACCAACGGGGACACCTGTGGTCCAGTCTCTTCGGCTGGGGTGGCCACACATACGGGTTCTGCGAAGAGAGAGAGGGACCTGCCAGCATCACAGTCCATAGGCTCCCCCACTAGTGGACAGTTGGCTGAAATATGACCCCTTTCACGGCATCTCCAACACTGTCTCTGGTCTGGGAGTTCAGACGGGAGACCTTTCTAGGCCTGGGGTCTCCCGACAGGGAAGTATCACCCTTTTCCTCACACATGTCCCCTCGGGCCTGAACCCGTCTATCAGCATACCCCCTGTCCCCAACAGCTGGAACGCTCTTACCGGGAGAGTTCGGCGTCCGGGAACTCTGAAGTGAAGACCGCTCCGACGGCTGGTCACGGAGGGAGTCTTTGGTAGCGAAGTACCTCTCTATCAGGCTGACGAGTTGCCTGGCGTCTTGGTGGTCTCCTTGTCCGACCCCGTGCTGTACCTCAGGAGGAAGTGTCGGGTGTAGCGGTCCACTATCACCTTTTCGACCATTTGGGCAGGGTTGCTGATGTCAGGCTCCATTCACTTCTTTAGTGCTCGGGTGTAGCGGTCCACTATCACCTTTTCGACCATTTGGGCAGGGTTGCTGATGTCAGGCTCCATTCACTTCTTTAGTGCTCGGGTGTAGCGGTCCACTATCACCTCTTCGACCATTTGGGCAGGGTTGCTGACGTCAGGCTCCAGCCACTTCTTTACTGCAGGCAACGCAGGTGCCCTTGACTCACTCTGGGACGAGGCACTGAAATCCTGGCGTAGTGCTGCAACTTGCTCCCTTAACAATCGGTTAGTCTCCAGATGTTGCACACTAACTTGCCCATATGTCTAAGCAGCGCCTCCATGCTGTCATCCATGCTGTCAGACTTCTCTGTCTCAACAACGGCAGTCTTTACTCAAGACATACACACTCCACAGTCTTTTCCACAGCAAGTTCAGCCTTTTTTTTTTTTTTTCTTTCTGTGCAGACCCTATTAGGGCTACTGTCTCTTTAAGACTGCTTTAACAAACTTTTCCTTTGCTGCTGTCTTTAGCCACTGTGCTCCCCGCATTCTTCTCCACCAATTGTAAGCTTTTCAGGGGATATAGCTCTGGGATCGCCGTCTCGGGTAGACGGAGTGGCATAAACACAGTTCAATCACAGACAGCAATTCTGGTACAAACTGGCCGCAACCAGCTTTATTATAAGTCCACAGCAAACAAACATGAGCAAAACCAACTCATAAACCAAAATCCTAAGCCTGTCTGGCTACTCACTAAACACAGATAGTTTTCTCACTATCAGGGCCCAGACTCTACCAGCCTGGCCCAAAACAACACATATATTCAGTATTTACCAGCGTATGGTTTCCCGGAGACTCCTGCAGTGTCTGGAGTCAGATCCAGACTGAGAGCTCAATATCTGTGTTCTCAACCACCTACTTCTGGCTGCCTAATTAGAACCTGAGTGGTCTCAGGTTTGAGCTGCAAGCCTGTACTGAATGGAGGGTGTAGTGAACTTGCTCCACCACTAGGTTTACAAAGCCATACATTTCCCTTATGCCAGTCAGCTAAGTACCTGGGCGAGATGTACACCCCATCCAATACATACCCCTTCACTGTCTCACAATAGTAAGGTGCTCCGTGTGAGGGCCCATCCACTGAGTTGCCTTCAGATGAAGAGATTGTGATTGGTGCAAATGAAGTGGTGTTAGTTCCATGACAGTTGTGGCGAAAAGCATACTGTTGACAGTGTTTCATTAGCAGCTGTGAAGTATTTCACTTTTCTCGGTCCCAGTTATTTTGAAGAAGTGTTATTCCATGAAAATGGCATTTATCTGTTTAACTGTTGCTGACTGTGCCTTATGAGTAATTCAAAATTAGGAAGAAGAATGGAATTCCTTGATGAAAAAGAGGTGCACGGATATGATCCTAACCCTTACTATACAAAATGTATGGAATCCGGTACTCTAAATTTGACTGAAATCAAGAAATAGTGTACCATCAAGAAATAGTGTACCAAATATATTAATGTTGATATTGATATATTGATATTTTGATCTAACTAACCTTCATCAGATATACACTAGTAGCTTGACAAGCTGGCAACCATTGTAACCGCGATAGTGCATTAGACATTCCTGGGTTTTCAAGCACAGTGGCAGCCATTTGAAATTTAAACAGCCGGAGTCTAATCTTTAAACATTTATGAAATTATATTGTAGTAGAGCGACTCACTTGGCTGGACACAGAGGTATAAATGGAACACTGTTTCTTTAAGAACGTGCTTGGTTTATTGAAGGCAGCATAAACCAACCTGGGAAAAATAAACACGGCCCTCTGGGCCAAAACAGTAAAACAAAACAAAAGTTCCAAGTTCAACCCATTCACGGGTTTAATGTCCACGGTACAGGTCCTTAACATACCACACGGGCACAAACACTTTACTGGAGTGTTTCTCTCCAGTTACACTGCACACTGAAGCCTTTCGGAAGTCAACAATTTAAGCCCCAGACCATGTGACTGATCACATGATTGTGACATCACTAAGGTCCTGTCAGCACACAGCTCTATGAGAAAAAATGCTAATGAGCAATGGCAAAAGCATAGTACACACAATAAATCTACACATACTAATTTATATTGTAATACTTTGCCATATAGGACCAAACTAAATGGATCTATCGCAAAAAACGAAGCAAGGATTGGTGGTGAAACCACAAAAAAAACGACCACAGATCCAAGTATATATATATAAAGTTAGAAAATCTTTATTACATCATATATAACATAGGTAGAAAAATGATACATGCAACGGTGACATAAAATGTCGGCGCCACCATGTAAGATCACACTACAGCACTGGAAAAAACTGGAGCAAAATATCCATATATCTAAACAATCTTACATAGAAAAATATTTACATGTGCAATAATCAGTGCTCCATATAGGTATAGGGGATCCTAATCCGGACAAAGATTTCATACCATCAAGGCATATGCCAATTTAGCCAGAATCATGTCCATATACAATAGCTCACAATCATTGTGATTACATATCTATAAAGTGTATTGTATATATCCTACGGGACAACAAGTATCGGTCTCCCCATAATATATCCACACCGATAGGCAGTGTATAGCTCATTGGCAAATGCACAAAAACGCCATCCATATATATGTATATATACCTATTCAGGGTGTAGTATTGGCGTGCTCCAGAACGACCAGCGCGGTGTGCGTCTGCCCCGACGCACGTTTCGGATTTCTCCTTCGTCAGGGGGCGTGGCTAAGAACGGGAAAGTGTGCGCTTAAAAGAAATCCCCACCGGAAGCTGTCATTCGTAACCGGAAGTGACGCGTCCGGTATCACGGCAACGGGAAACATAGAGCCGCGCCGACGTCAAGTGCCAGGGAGCGACGGACAATGGTGTCCATAGCAACCTGACGCCTGGAGACACCGGAAGCGGCACAGTTTCACCGAGCCTGACCCGCACGCGTGCATGGATGCGAATGCAGCAAAAAAGTAACATATACCAATACGCTGGGGCACAATAAGCTAATAATCCATATGGGACACATATCCATATCAAAATTTACCAAAGATCATTACATATCGCCCAAAAGTATATAGATATGTGTCTCACCACAAATCGCAGAAAAGATCCCATAGACAATACATAAATAGATTAGGATGAGATCATAATACTGAAAAAGCTCAATAGGATTGCAAAAATAAATACGCCCCAAAAAAGGTATCAGCAGTACTGAATAAAAATATTAGCACATCATATGACGAAATATACAAATTACATGATTTTATCCATAGACATCATGATCAGGATGATTTTGGGGACGACCAGATCTTCACAGAAATATATCGATTTTCTCATCATGTTGCTCCCATATGAGATCTTCGGTCAGATGTGCTTTCAAAATGTGGAGATGCCCACGAAATATATCCAGACAGGTGGAAGAAAAGAAAAATAATAAACATCGAACCTAAAAAATATATATGAAAGAATAAAAAATTAATATTAAAAAACCCATTAAAAGCCAACATGGTGGCCCAGCAATAAATACGCCACCAATGATACAGCTAGCAAGTGATCGCAAATCATATATATGCATATGTGGAGAAACACATCACAGGAACGCAGCAAAATTAAAGTTCTCATTTAATCCAGATGGATGGACTGTATTAAGCGTCCAGATCCATCTGGACTCTAACTGGCCAGACGCTGCGAGACATTCCCCCCCCGGATATTCACCTCTAGACAGTCAATGCCTTTTACCCGCAGTAATCCACTATTGCATTGATGGTGTGTTTTAAAGTGTTTGGGTATGGTTTTCAGATTATTGGGATCCGTCTCTTTAATCGCAGCCTCAATACCCAGGACGTGCTCCCTGATTCTGACCTTAAGCTGACGTGTGGTTAATCCAACGTAAATCAGGGAGCACGGGTAGGTGGCATAGTAGATCACATTCTTGGTATTACATGTGATATATTTATCAATTTTGAACATTTTCTTGTGTGCAGAATCAAAAAAACAATCACTGCGATCTACATTTGTGCAGGCCACACACTGTCCACATTTGAAGCATCCCCTACGTTTATGGCCCAAATCCAAAAACGTTTTAGGTGAGTTGTTTGTATAGTGGCTACGGGTCAAAAGTCCTCTTAGGTTTTTCGAACGTCTATAGGTGATCATAGGTCTTTCAGGAATAATTTTAGCGAGGACCGAATCGGTCTTCAGAATAGGCCATGCTTTGGCCATAAGATCCCTCACTATTTCCGATTGGGCGTGAAAAGTCGTAATAAATCTCACTGGATCAGATTTAGGTAGACCCATGTCAGATTTATAGAGAAGAGAATTTCTCTGGCTGAATTTTGCTCGATTATAGGCTTTCTTAATGCTCCTGTTGCTATATCCCCGCTCGGAGAAGCGCCGCTTAAGATCTTCCGCTTTTTCTTCATATTCCAAATCCTTGGAGCAGATACGGCGAAGCCGTAGAAATTGGCCCACAAGTATCGCATTGATCATATGAGATGGATTAGAGGAGGAGGCATGCAACAGTACATTCGTTGCCGTAGGTTTTCTATATATACTTGTTTGTAACGTCTGATTCTCATCTCTTCTAAGTGACACGTCCAGGAACTCAATTTGATGGTGATCATATTTAAATGTTAATCGAATATTGCGGTCGTTGCTGTTGAGTTTCTCAAAGAAATTATTGAGCTCAGCAGGCGAATCCTGCCAGATCAGCAGAATGTCATCTATGTACCGCATCCAAAAGGGGACGCGGTCCATAGGACCCTGCTGATCTGACTGGAAGAGGTCCCTCTCCCACAGACCCAGGAACAGATTAGCGTAGGACGGCGCGAAGGCCGCCCCCATTGCTGTCCCCTGGGTCTGTAGGAAGAAGGACCCCTTAAAAACAAAAAAATTATGAGTTAAAGTGAACTCCAATACTTCAAAGGCCTGCATGCTGGGAGAGATGCCGGAGGACCGCAAAAAGGAACCGACAGCATATAGACCATCACTGTGTCTAATACTCGTGTAGAGTGATTCCACATCGGCTGTTCGAGGATAGACTCCGCCTCTAGAATTAATCCATCGACTCTGCGCAGCAGCTGATTGGTGTCCTTCAGGAAGGAGGGCAATACCTCCACCAGGGGCTGCAACATAGAGTCGATCCACAAATTCACCCGCTCCAGGTAGTTCCCACAGCCAGATACTATCGGTCGTCCAGGAGGAGTTGACATATTCTTATGCACTTTAGGTAACAGGTAGAATGTAGGAACAGTGGGTTCAGTGACTACCAAGGCAGCTCCCAGTTCCTTAGTAATAACATGACATTCTGCTGATCTGGCAGGATTCGCCTGCTGAGCTCAATAATTTCTTTGAGAAACTCAACAGCAACGACCGCAATATTTGATTAACGTTTCAATATGATCACCATCAAATTGAGTTCCTGGACGTGTCACTTAGAAGAGATGAGAATCAGACGTTACAAACAAGTATATATAGAAAACCTACGGCAACGAATGTACTGTTGCATGCCTCCCCCTCTCATCCATCTCATATGATCAATGCGATACCTGTGGGCCAATTTCTACGGCTTCACCGTATCTGCTCCACGGATGTGGAATGTGAAGAAAAAGCGGAAGATCTTAAGCGGCGCTTCTCCGAGCGGGGATATAGCAACAGGAGCATTAAGAAAGCCTATAATCGAGCAAAATTCAGCCAGAGAAATTCTCTTCTCTATAAATCTGACATGGGTCTACCTAAATCTGATCCAGTGAGATTTATTACGACTTTTCACGCCCAATCGGAAATAGTGAGGGATCTTATGGCCAAAGCATGGCCTATTCTGAAGACCGATTCGGTCCTCGCTAAAATTATTCCTGAAAGACCTATGATCACCTATAGACGTTCGAAAAACCTAAGAGGACATTTGACCCGCAGCCACTATACAAACAACTCACCTAAAACGTTTTTGGATTTGGGCCATAAACGTAGGGGATGCTTCAAATGTGGACAGTGTGTGGCCTGCACAAATGTAGATCGCAGTGATTGTTTTTTTGATACTGCACACAAGAAAATGTTCAAAATTGATAAATATATCACATGTAATACCAAGAATGTGATCTACTATGCCACCTGCCCGTGCTCCCTGATTTACGTTGGATTAACCACACGTCAGCTTAAGGTCAGAATCAGGGAGCCGATGAGGCTGCGATTAAAGAGACGGATCCCAATAATCTGAAAACCATACCCAAACACTTTAAAACACACCATCAATGCAATAGTGGATTACTGCGGGTAAAAGGCATTGACTGTCTAGAGGTGAATATCCGGGGGGGAATGTCTCGCAGCGTCTGGCCCAGTTAGAGTCCAGATGGATCTGGACGCTTAATACAGTCCATCCATCTGGATTAAATGAGAACTTTAATTTTGCTGCGTTCCTGTGATGTGTTTCTCCACATATGCATATATATGATTTGCGATCACTTGCTAGCTGTATCATTGGTGGCGTATTTATTGCTGGGCCACCATGTTGGCTTTTAATGGGTTTTTTAATATTAATTTTTTATTCTTTCATATATATTTTTTAGGTTCGATGTTTATTATTTTTCTTTTCTTCCACCTGTCTGGATATATTTCGTGGGCATCTCCACATTTTGAAAGCACATCTGACCGAAGATCTCATATGGGAGCAACATGATGAGAAAATCGATATATTTCTGTGAAGATCTGGTCGTCCCCAAAATCATCCTGATCATGATGTCTATGGATAAAATCATGTAATTTGTATATTTCGTCATATGATGTGCTAATATTTTTATTCAGTACTGCTGATACCTTTTTTGGGGCGTATTTATTTTTGCAATCCTATTGAGCTTTTTCAGTATTATGATCTCATCCTAATCTATTTATGTATTGTCTATGGGATCTTTTCTGCGATTTGTGGTGAGACACATATCTATATACTTTTGGGCGATATGTAATGATCTTTGGTAAATTTTGATATGGATATGTGTCCCATATGGATTATTAGCATATTGTGCCCCAGCGTATTGGTATATGTTACTTTTTTGCTGCATTCGCATCCATGCACGCGTGCGGGTCAGGCTCGGTGAAACTGTGCCGCTTCCGGTGTCTCCAGGCGTCAGGTTGCTATGGACACCATTGTCCGTCGCTCCCTGGCACTTGACGTCGGCACGGCTCTATGTTTCCCGTTGCCATGATACCGGTCGCGTCACTTCCGGTTACGAATGACAGCTTCCGGTGGGGATTTCTTTTAAGCGCACACTTTCCCGTTCTTAGCCACGCCCCCTGACGAAGGAGAAATCCGAAACGTGCGTCGGGGCAGACGCACACCGCGCTGGTCGTTCTGGAGCACGCCAATACTACACCCTGAATAGGTATATATACATATATATGGATGGCGTTTTTGTGCATTTGCCAATGAGCTATACACTGCCTATCGGTGTGGATATATTATGGGGAGACCGATACTTGTTGTCCCGTAGGACCTATATACAATACACTTTATAGATATGTAACCACAATGATTGTGAGCTATTGTATATGGACATGATTCTGGCTAAATTGGCATATGCCTTGATGGTATGAAATCTTTGTCCGGATTAGGATCCCCTATACCTATATGGAGCACTGATTATTGCACATGTAAATATTTTTCTATGTAAGATTGTTTAGTATATGGATACTTTTGCTCCAGTTTTTTCCAGTGCTGTAGTGTGATCTTACATGGTGGCGCCGACATTTTATGTCACCGTTGCATGTATCATTTTTCTACCTGTGTTATATATGATGTAATAAAGATTTTCTAACTTTATATATATATACTTGGATCTGTGGTCGTTTTTTTTTGTGGTTTCACCACCAATCCCAGCACACAGCTCTGTAGGTGGAGATAAGGTTAACATTCTCGATTGCTGTCAATGCATAAGAAAGCAGAATGGAAGTACAAAATGAATAATGTGAAGTGGCTTTTTCTGTGCCCATCCAGTACCTGGGTTCAAAGGCATATTGGGGTGCATATGACTTGTCAGCAGGGCAGGCCTTGCTGTCAATGCATAAGAAAAGAGTATGGGAGTACAAAATGAATAACGTGAAGTGGATTTTCCTAGGCCCATCCAGTATGTGGTTTCAAAGGTTTATTGGAGTGTATATGACTTTGTAGCAGGGCAGGCTTTGCATTCAATGCATAAGAAAACAGAATGCGAGTACAAAATGAATAATGTGAAGTGGATTTTCCTGTGCCCATCTAGTATGTGGGTTCAAAGGCTTATTGGGGTGCATATGACTTGGTAGCAGGGCAGGCATTACAGTCAATGCATAAAAAAACAGAATGGGAGTACAAAATGAATATTGTGAAGTGAATTTTCCTGTGCCCATCCAGGACCTTGGTTCAAAGGCTTATTGGATGCAGATGACTTGTCAGCAGGGCAGGCCTTGCTGTCAATGCATAAAAAAAGAGTATGGGAGTACAAAATGAATAATGTGAAGTGGATTTTCCTGTGCTCATCCAGTATGTTGGTTCAAAGGCTTATTGGAGTGCATATGACTTGGTAGCAGGGCAGGCCTTGCAGTCAATGCATAAGAAAACTGCATGGGAGTACAAAATGAATAATGTGCACTGGATTTTCCTGGACCCATCCAGTATGTGGGTTCAAAGACTTATTGGGGTTCATAAGACTTGTTAACAGAGCAGGCTTTACAGTCAATCCATAAGTCAATCCATAAGAAAACAGAATGAGAGTACAAAATGAATAATGTGAAGTGGATTTTCCTGGGCCATCCAGTATGCGGCTTCAAAGGCTTATTGGGATGCATATGACTTGGTAGCCGGGCAGGCACATTTTTGTGAAGCCCTCCTGGACATCTTGTGAAAGGGGTAATGGGTGCGTCGTAATTCTTTGCAGCCCATTCACTCACTGCATAGGCTATAACAGTTTAGGGACCCCTGTTAATAATGGCCCTTTAATCAGATTATGCTGCCTGATGCCCCTGTAAAAATAGGCTCTGTGACTTAAAGTCCCTCCTTCACAAATGAAACAAGATGTGTTGCTTATGTGTCACATACCAATATCCAGCTAGGGTTGGAAATGTTACAATAACATATCCAGTGAATGCATTTGTTTTGTTTGAAAGCAATATTAAAGTTGAAAACGCTTCAAAAACGCTGCGTTGAACATAGCCAAGTGGTGGAGGAACATTTTGGTCTGGGGTTAATTATTTTGCCTTATATACAAGTCATTAATCTGGAAAGGATGTACCTTTACATATTACCCAGCAAAATCCGTTTTGGTTTCGCTTTGGTATGTTTTTTGGTGTACCGGTAAAAATGGCATGAAACTCTGACAACATTGTTTAAAGCTGTGAACTAGGAGTCAGGAATGTTTCCAGGGGCGATCTCCATGATGTGCCTGTGTCATTTGAGCAGTGTTTCCATCATTTTCAGACGTTTTTAGACTTTAAACGGACCCCTGGGGGGATCACGGTAAAAAAGCTCGGGTCTCCCATAGACTTACATTGGGCTCGTTGTTCTGAACGAGTACCCGAGTATTCCAATTTGCTTGACCCGAGAAACGAGCACCCGAGCATTTTAGTGCTCACCCATCACTAGTCTTTACCCATGGCCTTTGACAACCCCCAGTACTACCCCTCATTTTGGGGATCAGGTTCTCGCTGGGTACCCCAGTAAGGGGATGCACCATCCCCTGGCTTCCTTAGGGAGCTCTCGACCACCTGGTATCGTTCCATTAGGCCCACCAGTAGGTCCACACTCCGAGCATCTCCTTGGGCAACCCAGGTCTGCACCGGCCTAGGAAGGGAGTGCATAAATCATTCCATGACAACCCTCTCGAACATCTGGGCTGGAGTGGAAGAATCTGGCTGCAATCATTTTTGCACCAGATACAGTAAGTAAAACATTTGTGACCGAGGTAGTTTGTCTCCATAATATGCCCAGTGGTGAACCCTTTGTGCTCTGACTGACATAATCACTCCTACGTGTGCCAAAATTTCAGTTTTTAACTTGGCATAAGAGAAAACACTCTGTGTTCTAGATTTTGAGGTTAAAATCATCCATTTTAATCCAGTATTTTAATTAAGACACCATCATTAAAACCTGTACACAGGGAGGGAAAAAATCCAATGCAAATCAAACTCAACATGCGTTTGTCATCTTGCATATGCACTATGCAATGATTAAGAATATACACTTGGATGCCTAATAATTGTTTACCTAACTCGGAGAGTCATTTGGCTCATGCGGTAGGGACTGACTGTTTGTTGGGGTTTCTAGAAGTAGACAAACCTAATATCTCTGGATTATTACCTTACTCGGTTGGCACGGTCAGTCTGGAGACAACTTAAGCGAGCAGTCCGCTTTGTTGATGTTATAGCTGATATGCCATTATGAAATAATCCCTGTTTCCCGAAGCTTCTAAATCACCCGTCCACTCAATTCTGGATCTCATATAATGTTTCCTTAATCAAAGATTTATACGATCACAATGTCCTAATGTCCTTTGAACAAATACAACTTAAATACAGTGTCCCAAGATCACAATTTTTCCGATATCTATAGCTTAGATCAGCAATCCAATCGTATCTGCGCAACAGAAATGTAACCAAAGCAATATCCTCCTTCTCCCTGATAGGGATTATCAAATCGCAAGGTCCTCAAGGGCTTATCTCTACCCTGTATACTTATATGCTGTCCGCAGGCTCTGACTCTGCTCTATCATCAGTAAAGGAGAAGTGGAGGGCTTTAATTCCAGATATTCAAAATGAAGACTGGGAGGAAATTCTTGATTCTCCAATCAGAGTGTCCCCATCAGCCAACAACAAAATGACGCAAAGGTACATAATACGCCAGTCGCATTTGACCCCACTATGTCTATTTGAGGTGCTGGAGGAAGAGATATGGGGCACCACATAAAAATTCTTTTGTGGGAGACACTTTTTTAAGCCAGGAAAATATTGGCCTTGCGCTGGATGGGTAATCAATATCCTTCTCTCAGAGCTTGGATTGAACTGGTGAATTCAATAATACCATATGAGCGGACACTATACCAAAACAGGGTTGCTTGGGGAAATTTAATAAAATCTGGGCTGTATGGAATGCATCTCACCTCACTATAACAGTGCGCAGATAGTAGTTTGTTATTATTAGCATAATAGCTGTGGAGAAAATAAATTGGTCTATACTTTACAGGTTACTATGTCATGGAAGTTGTTTTGGCAGCAGGATAGGAAGTTAGATGTGTTAGTTGTAATGTATTATCCAGAGATATGCGGAGCCAAGCATTTGTATAGATGAATAACGGGTTCTTGTAAATACTTCCAGTTTATTCATAGGCCTCGCAAAAAAAAAAGAGGACCAGAGATATCGAAATCTGTATTAATGATTTAATGTGCAAGCTGGATGGTTTTCATCCATTATAGATGTCATGATAACTATTTATACAATGCATTGGCTATCTACATAATGTATGTGTTTGTCTGTTATTATTTAATAAACAAATTAAAAAATATATATATATACACTGCTCAAAAAAATAAAGGGAACACTAAAATACCACATCCTAGGTATCACTGAATTAAATATTCCAGTTGCAAATCTTTATTCATTACATAGTGGAATGCGATGGGAACAATAAAACATAAAAATGATCAATGTAAATCAAAATTAATATCCCATGGAGGTCTGGATTTGGAATGATGCTCAAAATCAAAGTGGAAAATCAAATTACAGGCTGATCCAACTTCAGTGGAAATGCCTCAAGACAAGGAAATGATACTCAGCAGTGTGTGTGGCTTCCACAGGAGTGTATGACCTCCCTATAACTCCTGGGCAATTCTCCTGATGAGGCGGCGGATGTTTTCCTGAGGGATTTCTTCCCAGACCTCATCAGTCAACTCCTGGACAGTCTGTGGTGCAACTTTGCGTTGGTGGATGGAACAAGACATGATGTCCCAGATGTGCTTGTTTGGATTCAGGTCTGGGAAACGAGCAGGCCAGTCCATAGCATCATTGCTTTCATCATGCAGGAACTGCTGACACACTTCAGCCACATGAGGCCTAGCATTGTCATGCATCAGAAGTAACCCAAGTCCCACTCCACCTGCATGTGGTCTCACTACGGGTTTGAGAATCTCATCCCGGTACCTCATGGCAGTCAGGGTACCTCTGACTAGCATATGGAGGGCTGTGCGGCCCTCCAAAGAAATGCTTCCCCACACCATTACTGACCCACTGCCACACCCATCATGATGGAGGATGATGCAGGCAACAGAACGTTCTCCACAGCATCTCCAGACTCTGTGACGTCTGTCACATGTGCTCAGTGTGAACCTGCTCTCATCTGTGAAGAGCACAGGGTGCCAATGTCAAATCTGCCAATCTTGGTGTTCTCTGACAAATGCCAATTACCCTGCACGGTGTTGGGCTGTAAGCACAACACCCACTTGTAGATGTCGGGCGCTCATACCACCATCATGGTGTCTGTTTCAGACAGTTTGAGCAGACACATGGATGTTAGTGGCCTGGTGGAGGTCATTTTGCAGAGCTCTGGCACTGCTCCTCCTGTTCCTCCTTGCACAAAGGAGGAGGTCCTGGTCCTGCTGCTGGGTTGTTGCTCTCTAACAGCCCCTTCATAGTCTCCTGGTGTACTGGCCTCTCTCCTGGTATCTGCGCCATGCTCTGGACACTGTGCTGACAGGCACAGCTACCCTTATTGCCACAGCTCACATTGATGTGCAATCCTGGATGATCTGCATTACTTGAGCAACTTCTGTGGTGTTGTTGACACCACCTAATGCTACTGTACAGTACCTCTAGGGGTGAGAGCAATATTAAAATGCAAAAGTGACCAAAACAGCCAAAAAAGATAAGAATAGAGAAATGGTCTGTGGTCACCCCCTGCAGAACCACTCCTTTATAGGGGGTGTCTTGCTAATTGATGATCATTTGTACCTGTTGTCTGTTCCATTTGCACAACAGCAGGAGAAATTGATTCACAATTGGTGTTGCTTTGTTACTGGAGAGGTAGATTTCACAGAAGTGTGGTTGACTTGGAGTTACAATATGTTGTGCTAGTGTTACCTTTATTTTTTGAGCAGTGTATGTTGCTTTTGAAATGTGTTGCTGTTTTTTGCCTGTATACCTGTTTTAATGATGATGTGTTAATTCAAATACTGGAATAAAATTGGTTGTTTTTTTCACAAAATCTAGAACACTGTTTTTTTTTTGTCCCACTGATGGAACTTGAATTTTTACCCCTCCCCACCCTGCACACACCAAGGGAACTTTTATCTCAGATAGAAAATGGTGTGGCATGTCAGACGCCCAATCATTCTTTATGGGATTGCAGGAAAAAACAGAGCCCAGCTCTTGGCAGCTCCATGGGGAATGAATGAAGTGCAGCTTGAGCATGCACAATGCCACTCCATTCTAATAAGATAAAAGTTCCTGGGTCTTCCTATTGGTGTGGGTCTAAGTGATCAGACACCTGCCAATCAACAAATTATCACCTATCCAATGGATAGGTGAAAACTTATTTTAAATGGACAACCCCTTTAAGCACCAACAAGGAATTGGGCAGCAGAAAAGGAGTTTGCATAGTGTGTAAAGAGGCCCTACTATCACCAGTATACGTGACCCCATTTGGACTGCCTATTAATAATAGCTTGTGTCCTATGAAAGTCCATTCCCTAAACCTGAATTCAGCTGCCCTACAGATAGCACCTATAGGAAAATCCATCTTACTTCATTCCCTCCTTCCACAGTTCACCTGGAGTTTGAATACATTTTTGAAAAAAATTACATTTTTAACTTACTTTTACCTGTTGCCAATAGTGTCTTGAGAGCAGTCCTTAAAGGAAATTTGTTATCAGATGTTGCTACCCCATCTGAGAGCAGCACAATGTAGAATGAAAGAGCCTGATCCCGGCAATGTGTCACTTATTGGACTGCTTACGACTTGCTCCCTCTTTTATCTGCTGCAGATCTAAAAATTTTCTGAATTCTGAGCTCTGTATAAGCCTGTCCACACTACTGATTGGCAGCTTTCTGTGTACACTGTGCATAGGCAGAAAGCTGTCAATCAATCGCGGGGGCTGGTTTATACATAGCTCATGAATACAGAAGACTACATAGAGCAGGTTTACTAGTCCTTTAGTAATAATCTCCTGATGATAAAACATTTTATCATAACTACAGCAAGTAACCCAGTAAATGATACATTGCTGGAATCAGGCTGACTGCCCCTACATTATGCTGCTGTAGTGTGGCACAGGGTGGTAGGCATGGGTTAGGTGCTCTTCTTCCATGCCCCGGCACACTACATGAAGATGGGGGTCCTGGCTGGGTGTCTGGGCTTTGATTATATGGGGGTGCTGTGACCTTTCTGGCGGCATTATAGCAATGACTTTGATTGGCCAGGACCAGATCTTGAAAGGTTTATGAGGGAGACCACCAGTCAAACATAAACAGTCTTTTACTAAACATCAACCTGGTGAAGATTGTGTACAAAAAAGAGCGGGTGCACAACTTCAAGAACATTTCCTTTAGAACATGGAGCATCTTCACAACACATTCTCTTTTTCCTTCTCTTGGCTCCTTGGTTCTGTCCAGTTCTTATGCCTTTACCACAACCCAGCACATTACTTCAGAAGCTTCCCTAGTCCCCAATAATGGCACTACAGTCTGGTGAGTAAGTAAGTGCCTTGGAACTACCAACAGGGGCACTCTTCATCTCATGTTCCCTATCTCATCCTGGCTCGTTACCTCTCTATCTTCTGAACTCGGGGCCATACTGCTAGGCATCCTGTCCCAGGACAAATCTCCAGTTCATCATTTTGCCTTTCTATCGCATGCCCTTTCCTTTTAAAGATCACGCTATCCACTGCCTCGGTCTCTTTTCACGTCAGGGACACCCACATCCTACGACTCTGCTCACTGATCAGACTTTAGATTTGCTTCTACCACAGGCTGAACCCTATCTCACTCCTGACAGAAAACTGTCTCTGTCCTTTCACTTTAAACCATCTCACTCTGGGCTAGTCCCAATCATTAACCCTAACTCTCTATACTCACTACCTGTTCCATTGCAGATGTGCAAAACAATGCATTATATCAACACAGATTCTTCAAGGGATGTAGTCAGCATGTCCAACTGCTTATACTGCTCAGATTAGGTAGCAAAAACCTGGTGACAGACTCCCTTGTAAAAAGACAGTTCTTTAAAGTGATTATCCAGCCCTAAATAAAAAATGTAACCATACACAACCAACATATGGTACACATGCTCCCTTCTGGCCCCTGTGTGACTTTCCACAAAATGGCTTCTTAGACTGTTCTATGCACAGTGTGTTTAAAAAGTTTGATAGAGACTCTATACCCAGACTAAAATAGACCAGGTAACACAAAGATATGATGGACCCTGTGCATTATATACATATTTGGAAAGGGTGGTGGGTACCAAGTTACAGTACAGACCAAAAGTTTGGACACACCTTCTCATTCAAAGATTTTTCGGTATTTTCATGGCTATGAAAATTGTAGAATCACACTGAAGGCATCAAAACTAAGAAGTAACACATGTGGAATTATACATTACACTTTACAAAAAAGTGTGAAACAACTGAAAATATGTCTTATATTCTAGGTTCTTCAAAGTAGCCACCTTTTGCTTTGATTACTGCTTTGCACGCAGAAAAGGTGAACGGATGGACTCTACATGCCTAGTACCCACCGTGAAGCATGGAGGAGGTGGTGTGATGGTGTGGGGGTGCTTTGCTGGTGACACTGTTGGGGATTTATTCAAAATTGAAGCGGTGAGCGGTCCAGCTCACCCCAAACCATCTCGATTGGGTTCAGGTCTGGTGACTGTGGAGGCCAGGTCATCTGGCGTAGCACCCCAACACTCTCCTTCTTGGTCAAATAGCCCTTACACAGCCTGGAGGTGTGTTTGGGGTCATTGTCCTGTTGAAAAATAAATGATGATCCAACTAAACACAAACCGGATGGAATAGCATGCTGCTGCAAGATGCTGTGGTAGCCATGCTGGTTCACTATGCCTTCAATTTTAATAAATCCCAACAGTGTCACCAGCAAAGCACGCCCACACCATCACACCTCCTCCTCCATGCTTCACGGTGGGAACCAGGCATGTAGAATCCATCCGTTCACCTTTTCTGGTGAAAAGCAGTAATCAAAGCAAAAGGTGGCTACTTTGAAGAACCTAGAATATAAGACATATTTTCAGTTGTTTCACACTTTTTTGTAAAGTGTAATGTATAATTCCACATGTGTTAATTCATAGTTTTGATGCCTTCAGTGTGATTCTACAATTTTCATAGTCATGAAAATACAGAAGAATCTTTGAATGAGAAGGTGTGTCCAAACTTTTGGTCTGTACTGTATATCTTTGTTAAAACTGAATATTTTTCACTAGTTTTAAGTTTCTGCCTCTAATCTGTCTGAAAAATTGCCCAATAAATTTGAAAAATAATGAATATAATGAATATATGCACAGCAATGTCAAAACGAGTTGCCATTCATCTGTTGCATCATTTCTAAGTTCTTTTAACTTCTTCAGGATTCAAAAGACATGAAGCAGCTAAAAGAAATGACTGGTTCATTTTTCAAGGTGCTTCTACTTGGAAGACACTACTTTTTTTCTTAAATAAAAAAAAAGCCTTTGTCAGCAAAAAAGACGACAAAGGAAAAACACTGATTGATAGAAATCATCACTGAATGTTGGACTTCTCATCTTGACCACTAAAGCGATGGTGGGGGATTCACCAGTTAACATTTCTAAATATGATTAAGATTAAATTCTAACTTTTTAGCTGTTTTTTCTGGGATAAATTTTAGGTACTTTGTATGAAAAAAACAGATTTACATTATTTCCTGCTTTATCAAGTTATTCAAGGCCAATTTTCTGCTGAATCATAACGTTACATAGCCAAAAGGAAACTGATAGGACCAGTTAATCCCTATGCTCATGTGTTTAATACACTGCTCCACTCAATTGTGAATATTTATGTATTATCTCCTTTACTAACTGAAAAGGTCACAATCTGCATAGATGTCGGCTATGTAATAGGTTCTTCTAGTGAGAAAGACTGTGCAGTGTATTACTAACGTTATAAATCATATAATTTTACATATACAGTATATACTCGTGTATAAGCCGAGATTTTCAGCACCTTTTTTCGTGCTGAAAATGCCCCCTCGGCTTAAACACGAGTCATTGGGCAGAAACCAGCGGGGGAGGGGGTGCCGCGGCAGGAGCCAGCGGCTGGGATCATACTCACCCCTCCCCGTGCCATCGCTGAGGGTCCCTGCAATCCTGCGTTGTACCCGCTTTCTGCAGCTCTCCTGTGCTGAGCGGTGACGTAATACCGCTCATTAAGGTCATGTAATATGGACGCGGCACCACTCCCATAGGCGTGGCGTCCATATTCATGGCCTTAATGAGCGGTATTACGTCACCGCTCAGCACAGGAGAGTTGCAGGAAGCCGGGTACAACGCAGGATTGCCAGGACGTTCAGCGATGACACGAGGAGGGTAAGTTTGACGGGGGGGAGAACGGAGGACGGGGGAAGCATGGAGGAGGACAATGAGCACGGAGCAGGATGGGGGGAGGATGGACGCACAGAGGAGCACGGAGCAGGACTGGGGGGAGGATGGAGGGCACAGAGGAGCACGGAGCAGGATGGGGGGAGGACGGAGAGCACAGAGGAGCACGGGGAGGATGGAGGGCACAGAGGAGCATGGAGCAGGACCGGGGGAGGATGGAGAGCACAGAGGAGCATGGAGCAGGACTGGGGGGAGGACGGAGAGCACAGAGGAGCATGGAGCAGGACGGAGGGAGGATGGAGGGCACAGAGGAGAACGGAGCAGGACGGGGGAGGATGGAGGGCGCTCAGAGGAGCACGGAGCAGGACGGGGGGAGGCTGGAGAGCACAGAGGAGCACAGAGCAGGACGGGGGGCACAGGAGGATGGAGCAGGAAGGGGGGAGCACAGCAGAGGACGGAGCAGGAGGGGGAGCACAGAGGAGAATGGGGGAGCACAGAGCTGGATGGGGAGCAAGGGGCAGGACAGGGGGCAGCACAGAGCAGGACGGCAGTTTATACACCCAGCTTATACGCGAGTCAATAAGTTTTCTCAGTTTTTTGTGGCAAAATTAGAGGGGTCGGCTTATACACGGGTCGGCTTATACATGAGTATATACGGTATATTAAAATCAAAATATAGATCGCAGTAAGGTTTCCTCTAAATATACACCATATAGACAAAGGTATTGGCACATATCTCTTCATTAATGAATTTTAGGTCTTTGATTCAGTCCCACGGCTGTTAGACTGCTGCAGCACTTGCAGGGATAGCCTAACAAACAGGAATACTCTGCATGTGTTACAGCTGTCTAACAGCCAGGAGACATGCAGGCACAGGGTCTTTAACATATTAATCGAGCACTCCGAAGTCACTCGGTTAGCACCCAAGCAGGCTCTGATAGCACCTTATCCGAGCAAGTTCGCACATAACTAATTTTTCGCTTTTGGATATAAGCAATGAAGGTTCCCTTTCAATGATACCAAGCAAGGATCTTGTGAACCAAGAGGAATTAATACGCAAAGAATATTAGAATATTGCAGAACATTTCTTTTTACAATAAATACATTTTCTAAAAATAAACTTTCCACCAGGCCTAAATTTCACGACCAAGAATATGTCAAGCATGATATCCGGCAGCATGGTTAAACCCTCTTGAGATATCAGCTATGCTCTAGAATCAATACGCCGTCTGGAGAGTGTACATTGTACATGAGTTTCTATCATTTGTTTTCTTTGCTGTGTTTTTCTAAACTTAAGAATAGCGTTGCTGACTGCAGTGTTATTATGTTCTAAAGACCTTTTCCTGTAATAAGACTGCAGTCACAACATGCAATTACGCTGGAAAAGAACATATGTGATCATCACACCAACCTCCTGGCTGGTTGGAAAGTTGTAAATTAGCTGAAATGTTCAGACCTCATCTACTGACCAGCCATGGGGTCAAAAGTAACTTTAGACTCTGCAAGTTTGCAAATTCACACCCTACAGCTGTCCTGTACCTGACATGTTGGTCTGCGATGTGCGGCAGGTGTCCCCACGGGGGCGTTCGTTGGCTTCGTGTTTACTGCCTGGATAATCTGAAAAGCTTTCTATTCTCACAGCTGTGTACAATATATCAACAGTAAGAAATCCTAATCATTATCCAGCCGGTTGGGGGTCGAGGTCTGTGGCAAATGTCTGGCTCCTTTTTGCATTAGTTATACTTTGTTTCATACTGGAAATAATAGGTCATTTCACAATGACACAATGACTGGAAGAACAATGCATAAAAATAATTAGTAGTGTGAAATTCAATTAAACCGCTTGTTATACCATTGCTTCCGGAAATGTGGGTATATATGCCAAATACAGAAAAATAAGGTGATGCAGGCATGAATATGACAGTAAAGGGAAATGTCATGAGTGAGGTTATAGGCATCGAATAACAAGTGCTCATAGCTTTGTTAACAATACCGACTAGACGATAGAACCTTTCAATTGGACAAAGAAACCTTCATTTCTCTTCCTTGCATTGGGGGCACAGAAACTGAATACGCTTGGACCTGTGTGTTCTCTCACTCTTTAGCTGGACTCATAAAATGATCATTTAATATGATTATTCTGATACTAGATGGTGGCCCGATTCTAACGCATCGGGTATTCTAGAATATGTATGTAGTTTATTTATGAAGATTTAAGAATAATGCAATGAATACACAGCATTTTCCGCTATATAGAGGCTGCTGCGGTGTATATAGAGGCTGCTGCTGCTGGGGTGTATACAGAGGCTTTTGGGGTGTATATAGAGGCTGCTGGGGTGTATATAGAGGCTGCTGCTGGGGTGTATATAGAGGATTCTTGGGTGTATATAGTGGCTGCTGGGGTGTATATAGAGGCTGCTGCTGGGGTATATGTGGAGGCTGCTGCTGCTGGGGTTTATGTGGAGGCTGCTGCTGCTGGGGTATATGTGGAGGCTGCAGCTGCTGGGGTATATGTGGAGGCTGCTGGGTATATGTGGAGGCCTGCTGCTGGGGTGTATATAGAGGCTGCTGCTGGGGTGTACGTGGAGGCTGCTGCTGCTGGGGTATATGTGGAGGCTGCTGCTGCTGGGGTATATGTGGAGGCTGCTGGGGTATATGTGGAGGCTGCTGCTACTGGGGTATATGTGGAGGCTGCTGCTGGGGTATATAGAGGCTGCTGCTGGTGGAGTGTATGTGGAGGCTGCTGCTGGGGTGTATATAGAGGCTGCTGCTGGGGTGTATATAGAGGCTTCTGGGGTGTATATTGAGGCTGCTGGGGTGTATATAGAGGCTGCTGCTGGGGTATATGTGGAGGCTGCTGCTGGGTATATGTGGAGGCTGCTGCTAGGGTATATGAGAGGCTGCAGCTGTTGGGGTATATGTGGAGGCTGCTGGGGTATATGTGGAGGCTGCTGCTGGGGTGTATATAGAGGCTGCTGCTGGGGTGTACGTGGAGGCTGCTGCTGCTGGGGTGTATGTGGAGGCTGCTGCTGGGGTTTATATGGAGGCCGCCGGTCAGGGTACTTCCCCTGCGAGCAGCCGGGAAATGAACGGCTGGCGCCGGTCATCTCTCGGCTGCATCGCCGCTGACCTCCATGCGGCAGGAGATGACCCGTGGCTAGCCGCTGATCCCCCAATGTTAGTGGTGGCGTGCGTGGTTCAAATCCTGCGCCAATTCGCGGCCGGACTGCGCTGATTGGTCGTGTCTTGCCGGGCGTGACCAATCAGCAACATGGGATTTCCGTTACAGACAGAATTAGACAGACAGAATTAGACAATTATATAGTAGATGGTTTTTTAAAGTAAGTACACCAGCCTCATCACATACAAGAGATCTATTTGATGTATGCAGCTTGTATTATAAAGATTTGGTGACAGATCTACTTCCTACCAATTGTCCAAAATTACCATTTAATGTTTGATGCATTGTCAAGAATCTGTTTTTATAAATAAATATATAATAGGTTAATTTGCAGGAATTAGGAGAAATAGCCAAGAAATAAAATGGTTATGCATAGCGTTTATATGACATTTGCTAAGGGAAATGAAAGGTTTTGTTCCAGGACGTATGTTCAGGAGCGCATTGCTCACTGGTCTTACTTTCTAATTGCTGGGAGGTGGCTCTTAAGTGGCAGAATCATGGACCAGAATCATTGTTGTTCTGCAATGCTACTATATGAGACTGCTTTGCCTCGGCAGCATTGGAGCACAGCTAAACTGAAGCTGAGCAGAGTCGGGAAATAATAATGTGCTCCAAAGATTCGGCCAGCTTCAGAGCTGCACTTACAAGCTCTATCAAAAAAGTGCTTGGAAGCACCATGCTTCTTTAGACACCACTGCTAGACTGCTGGCACTAACTATGCTCGCCTAGGGCAAATATTACTGACTGATTCACCTTAACCTAATTTTTAAAAAAGTGGAATATGCCTTTTAGATGCAGCAAAGTATTGGTGACCTTTGTAAAATGCATTTCAAGGTCACATGTGACCAACATCAGATAAATTAATGCAGTTTTACTACAATTTGCAAAGCATTAATTGACCACACAATTTTTATAGCCAAGATATGTAACCTAATTTATTATGCTTTGCTTATATGGTACTATTATATTCCACAGAACTTTACAGATATCATCACTGTCCCCGTTGGGGCTCACAATCTAAATTCCCTATGTCTTTGGAGTGTGGGAGGAAACCGAAGCATCGGGAGGAAACCCACGCAAACACAGGAAGAACATACAAACTCCTTGCAGATGTTGTCCTTGGTGAGATTTGAACCTAGCTCTGCAAGGATACTGTGCTAACCACTGAGCCACCGTGCTGCCACTATATATCAGAAAAACCAGTAAAATCACATACAGGTTATTCAGATGTCATTTCAATGTGGTTTTATCTGCAGTTCAACCACTATATGCAAACTCCAGAAGGGACTATTCACATTAGCAGTTTTTGCAGTACGGTCTTGTGAAATCAACTAATCATCAATGCACCAATTGACAGTTTGCCATTATCAAAAAACGCTAGTGTGAACAAGCGAAAAACAGCATTTTACACCACTTATATGTTAATTAAATGCAAATAAGATCTTTCTCGATGAGGACTTCTGCACGGCTTATGAGCATTTGTTTAATTTTCTTCTGTTATAGCCTGTGAAGCTTAGTTTGCAAGCTTCATCATACATAAATAATGCTGGCCTTTAGTTATGCTCTGAGCTAATGTAGGCTCGTAGTAAAATATAGAACAGAAAAGCAAAAATAATTTATAAGAACAGACCTAGAAAAAAGGACAAATTCATGTACCTAGTTTGCATCATTATGTCTCAGGCACTACAACATTACTTATTGGGCAGCACATATTCGGGGAGATATAGCAAGCTGAATGCATCCGAATTCATAGTGTGCACCAAACTGAATTTTGTGTCTTTGCTGAAGGGGTGTTGGTTATTAGTTATGGGGTATAGCAAGCTAATAGCTGGTGTGAACTTAGATAGACAGGCTCAAAATTAGGCAGATTTATTAAACTATGTGAACCCTTTTGATAAATGTGGCACATTTTAAGACTGTCTATTCTATGTTTGAAATGTCTAAGAAATAGACAATTTTGAAAAATGTCCCCCATTAGATTACAATTAAATGAATTGTCCTGTCTTTTGAATTTTTATGCAAAGACTGTAAGAGGATATACAAATTGTAAAAACAATTCAAGGGGCAAAGCAACTTTTAGAAAATATTTGTACACTGCTCAAAAAAATAAAGGGAACACTAAAACACCACATCCTAGGTATCACTGAATTAAAAATTCCAGTTGGAAATCTTTATTCATTACATAGTGGAATGCAGTGGGAACAATAAAACATAAAAATGATCAATGTAAATCAAAGTTAATATCCCATAGAGGTCTGGATTTGGAATGATATTCAAAATCAAAGTGGAAAATCAAATTACGGGCTGATCCTACTTCAGTGGAAATGCCTCAATGCAAGGAAATGATGCTCAGCAGTGTGTGTGGCCTCCACGGACGTGTATGATCTCCCTATAATGCCTGGGCAATTCTCCTGATGAAGCGGCGGATGTTCTTCTGAGGGATCTCTTCCCAGACCTGGATTAAAGCATCAGTCAACTCCTGGACAGTCTGTAGTGCAACTTTTGTGTTGATGGATGGAACAAGACATGATGTCCCAGATGTGTTCGATTGGATTCAGGTCTGGGGAATGGGCTGGCTAGTCCTTAGCATCAGTGCCTTCATCGTGCAGGAACTGCTGACACACTTCAGCCACATGAGGCCTAGCATTGTCATGCATCAGAAGGAACCTAAGTCCCACTCCACCTGCATATGGTCTCACTACGGGTTTGAGAATCTCATCCCGGTACCTAATTGCAGTCAGGGTACCTCTGACTAGCATATGGAGGGCTGTGCGGCCTTCCAAAGAAATGCCCCCCACACCATTACTGACCCACTGCCACACCCGTCATGCTGGAGGATGTTGCAAGGCAGCAGAACGTTGTCTACAGTGTCTCCAGACTCTGTCACGTCTGTCACATGTGCTCAGTGTGAACCTGCTCTCATCCGTGAAGAGCACAGGGCACCAATGTCATATCTGCCAATCTTGGTGTTCTCTGACAAATGCCAATTGCCCTGCACGGTGTTGGGCTGTAAGCACAACACCCACTTGTAAATATCGGGAGCTCATACCACCATCATGGTGTTTGTTTCTGACAGTTTGATCAGACACAAGGATGTTAGTGGCCTGTTGGAGGTCATTTTGCAGGGCTCTAGCACTGCGCCTCCTATTCCTCCTTGCACAAAGGAGGAGGTAACAGTCCTGATGCTGGGTTGTTGCCCTCCTACAGCCACCTCCATGTCTCCTGATGTACTTGCCTCTCTCCTGGTATCTGCTCCATGCTCTGGAGACTGTGCTGACAGACACAGCTACCCTTCTTGCAACTGCTAGCATTGATGTGCCATCCTGGATGAGCTGCACTACCTGAGCAACTTCTTTGGGTTGTAGACACCACCTCATGCTACTGCTACAGTAACAATGATAAAATGCAAAAGTGACCAAAACAGCCAAAAAAAGATGAGAATAGAGAAATGGTCGGTGGTCACCACTTGCAGAACCACTCCTTTATAGGGGGTGTCTTGCTAATTGCAGATCAGTTCTCAAGTCTCCTACCACATTTCCATCATCTTTTTTTACGTCATCAGAGACAAGGTCACCTTGAGTAGCCATTATAGACACATGTCCCACATCTTGCTCAGTTTCCTCATTACAGTCAATCTCGGGAACATCACTAGTATCATCTGACACTATTTCTACACAGTCATTTTTAGATTTCTCTAATACGAACTTGTGAAATACATTAATCAACTGTAAATTTGTACTTGTCTGTTCCATTTGCACAACAGCAGGAGAAATTGATTCACAATTGGTGTTGCTTTGTTACTGGAGAGGTTGATTTCACAGAAGTGTAACTGACTTGGAGTTACATTGTGTTGTGTTAGTGTTCCTTTTATTTTTTTGAGCAGTGTATATGTTAACCCCTTCATGACCGGAGATATTTTTGTTTTTGCGTTTTCGTTTTTTTGCTCCCCTTCTTCTCAGAGCCATAACTTTTTTTATTTTTCAGTCAAAATGGCAATATGATGGCTTGTTTTTTTGCAGGACAAGTTTTACTTTTGAACGAAACCATTGGTTTTAACATATCATGCACTGGAAAATAGGGAAAAAATTCCAAGTGCGGTGAAATTCCAAAAAATAAGTGCAATTCCACACTCGTTTTTGTTTTTTTACTTTGTTCATTAAATGGGGGGCCAGACTTTTGGATATTTTGTTATTTTAACTGCATCCTTTCTTGATCTGACTTCATGACTACTTTTTGTCTGGCCCTTTAAAAAGTGTACAGAATTCTGGGTAGTATTTTGATATCATTATTCTGACTAGTCTTACTCCCCAGATTGTCGTCCTATTTATATGTTTCACGATATTCAGGACATCTTTGGGCTTTTTATTATATTTACTTGTGGCTGGGTGTGGTATACCTATGGGACATAATTCATTTTCTGTCCGGCATATTATCTGACATCATTACATTTGTTGCCAATATTATTAGCTGCTTTTACTATCACCTCACATTTATACCTTGATTGTCTTTGTATTTAATATTTGTAATAAAGCGTTATATTTCTAAAAAAATCCTTCCTACTTATTGTGGACGTGTTATTTAAATTAATCTTATAAGTGGTTCCGCTGTCTTTTCTTGTTTGGTAAATGCTAAAACTGACCTGCCATTATTGTTCTCCAGGTTATTATGAGTTCATAGACACCAAATATGTCTAGATTCTTTTTAGTTAAGTAGTGAAAAAAAATCCAAACTTTGGTAAAAAAAAGGCGCCATTTTCCAAGACCTGTAGCGTTTTTATTGATATAATTTTGGTGTAGATTCAATCTTTTAATCACCTGCTATTGCATTTTATTGCAATGTAGCAGAGATCAAAAAAAGGTAATTCTGGCGTTTTTAATTTTTTTCTCATTACTCTGTTTACCAATTGGGTTCTTTTTTTTTTTAATGATAGATCAAACAATTCTGAACACGGCAATCAAAACAGTGGGTTTCCACTGTTTAGGCACATATGTGGCTCTCCAAACGCGATATTGCACCCACTCTTTATTACAGCTATTTTTGCTTTCAAAAAGTCAAACGGTGGTCCTTCCCTTCCGAGCCCTGCTATCTGCCCAAACAGTAGTTTTACTCCACATATGGGCTATCAGCGTACTCATGAGAAATTGCACTTCAAATATTGGGGTCTATTTTCTCCTGTTTCCCTTGTGAAAATAAAAAAGTGGGGCTAAAGTAAAATTTTTGTGATAAAAAAGTAAAATGTTCATTTTTTTCTTCTAGATTTCATTAATTCCTGTGAAGCACCTGGAGGGATAATTAACTTCTTGAATGTGGTTTTAAAAACTCTGAGGGGAGCAGTTTTTGGAATGGGGTCACTTTTGGATATTTCTGTCGTATAGGCCCCCTAAAGTCACTTCAAATGTGAGGTGGTCCTTAAAAAGACAGTTCTGTAAATTTTTATGTAAAAATGAGAAATCGCTGGTCAAATTTAACATTTCTAACTTCCAAGCAAGAAAAAAAATTATGTTTCAAAAATGATGCAAATGTAAATTAGACTCGTGATAAATGTTATTAACTATTTTGTGTGATATTACTCTCTGGTTTAAGAGCATGAGAATTAAAAGTTTGAAAATTGATAAATTTTTGCCATATTTCTGATATTTTCACAATTAAACGCAAGTCATATTGAGCAAATTTGACCACTATCATGAAATGCAATATGTCATGAGAAAACATTCTCAGAATCACTCGGATCTATTGAAGCATTCCAGAGTTATTACCACATAAATTGACACCGGTTAGAATTTTAAAATTTGGTCTGTTCAAGAAGGTGAAAACAGGCTTTGATGGTGAAGGGGATAAGGAACAGGCCTAATTTGCAATTTAAAGACTAAACACATTTTTTTTAAGCTTCATTGTTGTATTCCAGCAGCCATAACATTTTTATATTTCCTTCGAGGTACTGTAGTTGTATGAATTGTTTTAATATTGAATGAATGCTATTTTTATGGGCATCACTTTGAGGTACATACAGTGGGGGAAATAAGTATTTGATCCCTTGCTGATTTTGTAAGTTTGCCCACTGACAAAGACAAGAATAGTCTATAATTTTAAGGTTAGGTTAATATTAACATTGAGAGAGAGAATAATAATAAATTTATTTGCATTTTGCAGTGAGAAATAAGTATTTGATCTGTCTGGCAAACAAGACTTAATACTTTTTGGCAAAACCCTTGTTGGCAAGCACAGCAGTCTGACTTTTTTTGTAGTTGATGATGGGTTTGCGCACATGTCAGGAGGAATTTTGGTCCACTCGTCTTGCAGATCGTCTCGAAATCATTAAGATTTTGAGGCTGTCACTTGGCAACTTGGAGCTTCAACTCGCTCCATAAGTTTTCTATGGGATTAAGGACTGGAGACTGGCTAGGCTGTTAAGATTTGGTAGCTGAGGAGAGCAGGCAAAAAAGGCAATACACCAGAGAGGTTGGAATCTACTGGATTGCAGTACCCTGACTAACCACCACAACTAAAGGCAGCGTGGAGCGTACCTACGTTGGTCCTAGACCCCTCGTCACAGCCTGAGAAGCTAACTACACCTAAAGATAGAAAGAGGAAAACTATCTGCCTGAGCAGATCCCAAAGAACATGGGAAGCCCCAAACATGTAATGGCGGTTAGACAAGAGGAAATACAGACACAGACAGAAATAGTATGAGCAACGTTGGGCCCAATTTCTAGAAAGAAAAGGATAGGAAGGACACTTACTGCAATCCAAATAAACCTAAAAAAATACCACTCACTAATTGCAAAAACACCTGAGATCACACGACCTCTACACCTAAATTAGTTCTTGGTGTAACAAAACTAGCAGCAGCACTGAAAAACTGGAAAAGGCAAATGAGCAAATAACAGTGCTCAGATAAACTGAGAGGAGCACAAGCCCGGAGGGGACTGGTGACCTCCACAGAAGTGCAGGACAAATGCAAAAGCAAGCACAAAAATAAAAGCAGAAATATCTTATCTGTTAGCAGAAGATGCAGGCAAGACACAGCAAGCTTCCAAGAGAACCAGGAACCAAAGTTGAGACAAGAACAATTGATCACGGCAACCCTGATGGGAGGAATCCACTTATATAGGGACAGTCTGTAACACTGATTGCGATCTTCACAATCTTCATCGAATAGTTCGTACTAGTATTGAGCGATACTGCTCGATATCTAAAAATATCGGATCGGAATGGTATCGCCGATATCATAAATATCGTCCGAATTGATTCCGATACCGGAAGTCCCATGTAGTCTATGGGAACCAATTCGACATTAAAAAACCCATTCTTGCCTTGTTGGTTAATTGTACATGAAGGAAAACAACAAAGACTAATGTAGAATGTATTGGGGAGGTTGAGGAGACAATAAAGGCATACATGTTTAACCCAATGCATTGGAATAGCATTAATATATTTTTTTTTTTTTAAATACGTTTGGATTGACTAACAAATTGACATGTGTTAACCTTTTTTCTATTTTGGCAAATATGTATGTTTCACAACTTCCATGCTCTTCACCTTTTTAACTTTTGCCAGTGCCACACTTTCTCCATCAAATCTTCAGCAGCAGCATCATTTTCTCATCAAATTATTCTTCATCTTCACCTTCTTAATCTTCTTCTTAAACTTCTTGCTATTCATGTTTTTGTTTACATTACTCATTTTGTTATTATTAAACTAATTAATCTTCTTATATTCAAATTCTTATCTTCTTTCTTCATTTCTTCATCATATTCTTATTTGTGACAGAGATTCCTGTACTTGTAATCTGTAAAAGTATGAATTTTCATCTTCCGTTCTTGCTGTCACAAAATTTAATTACAACAGTATTTGTCCGTGTTCAGTTTAGCTGCAGCAGCAGGCATTTTCCAGGGGCACCACGAGGAGGAACGGACTCACCCATACATGCTTAGTCTTCTTCTGCTTAGAATTAGAGCATATATTTTGCTCTTCATTTTGGTCTTATAATTCATGTTCTTCTGCTTTTTGATCTTCTGCTTATTGTTCTTCTGTCTCTTGTTCTGTATCTTGTAGCTTGTCTTAACCTTCTTTGTCCGGTTGGTGATCTTCTTCTGGGTAATCTTTTATTTTTTCTTTGTGATGGTGTTCAGGCTGGTTGGCTTCATGCTCGTCGTCCTTGTTGTCGTCATCTTCTTCTGGGTGGTCTTTAAGGTCGTCTAATTTCCGAGAACCAGCTGACGTTACTGGAACCCTGATGGGTATCAGATGGAGCAAGAGACAATGGAAGTAACGAGGACCAGCTGACTGTGCTGGAACCCGGAGGGGCAGCAGAAGGAAAAGAGGCAATGTCACAACGAGTACCAGCTGACGTTACTGTGACACGGTTACTAAGCAGGAGGTACCTGTGCTCCAAAGCACTACCAAGGACCAGCAGACGTTGGTGGAACTCGGATACGGAGATGGAGGCACCTAGGCCAAAGGCACTGGGGAGAACCAGTTGACGGTACTGGACCCGGACGGGTAGCAGAAGGAAAAGAGGCAATGTCACAACGAGTACCAGCTGACGTTACTGTGACACGGTTACTAAGCAGGAGGTACCTGTGCTCCAAAGCACTACCAAGGACCAGCAGACGTTGGTGGAACTGGATACGGAGATGGAGGCACTAGGCCAAAGGCACTGGGGAGAAACAGTTGACGGTACTGGACCCCGGACGGGTAGCAGAAGGAAAAGAGGCAATGTCACAACGAGTACCAGCTGACGTTACTGTGACACGGTTACTAAGCAGGAGGTACCTGTGCTCCAAAGCACTACCAAGGACCAGCAGACGTTGGTGGAACTCGGATACGGAGATGGAGGCACCTAGGCCAAAGGCACTGGGGAGAACCAGTTGACGGTACTGGACCCCGGACGGGTAGCAGAAGGAAAAGAGGCAATGTCACAACCGAGTACCAGCTGACGTTACTGTGACACGGTTACTAAGCAGGAGGTACCTGTGCTCCAAAGCACTACCAAGGACCAGCAGACGTTGGTGGAACTCGGATACGGAGATGGAGGCACCTAGGCCAAAGGCACTGGGGAGAACCAGTTGACGGTACTGGACCCCGGACAGGTAGCAGAAGGAAAAGAGGCAATGTCACAACCGAGTACCAGCTGACGTTACTGTGACACGGTTACTAAGCAGGAGGTACCTGTGCTCCAAAGCACTACCAAGGACCAGCAGACGTTGGTGGAACTCGGATACGGAGATGGAGGCACCTAGGCCAAAGGCACTGGGGAGAACCAGTTGAAGGTACTGGACCCCGGACGGGTAGCAGAACGCACCCATGAAAATGTAAGTTGACAGGACGCAAGCCGTCCGCAGTTACCGAATCACACAGTCCTACAGTGGGTGCTTGTCCTATTGTCACAATGGAAACAGCCTTTATTTACATATCCCACAGCACACATAGGAATCACCTAAACTGCAGGCACCATAGAGTCGGCTAACCCGAATGCAACACGACAGCACAACTTATTGGAGGATAATTGACGTTCACACTGCCAGGAAACAGCTGTCGTGCTGTAACCAGGCTGGCCAGGAGTCAGTACCCCTGCCAATTACTTACGAGCAACAAATGGCGGTGTTGTAGCCCAGGGAGTAGAGTTCAGGTGGTAGAAAGATGAACATAACAGGAGACATGGAAAACGTTGCCAAACAGTTATTTAATCTGAAAACGGACAGGCAAATTCAGGTGAGATCCATGCCTTGTTCATTTTCAGAAAAGTAAGCCGGTCTACATTCTCTGAGGATAGTCGCATGCGACGGTCTGTTACTACACCACCTGCAGCACTAAAGACGCGCTCAGATAATACACTGGCAGCAGGACAAGCCAGCACCTCCAATGCATACTGGCTAAGCTCTGGCCATGTATCCAACTTAGAGACCCAAAATTTGAAAGGGGAAGGGGCATCTGGGAGTACACTTAGAGGGAAAGCCAAGTAGTCTGTCACCATCTTACGGAAACGTTTCTTCCTGGTGACTGGAGCCGTCTCGGATGGTGTAGACCTTGCTGGCGCTGTCACAAAACTTCGCCACATTTGTAACATACAGCTCTTGCCCTGTGCAGAGGTGCTGCTTCTGCTCCCTCTTGTTGTAGAGGTGTCTACACTGCCTCGACGCACAGAGCTGCTTTGTAAAGCAGTAGCAGCAGCAGCAGCTCTCTCGGCTGGAATGTACAACAGTATGGATTGCACCAGTGTGTCTTGGTACTCCTGCATTTTACGGTCCCGGTTCACCGGTGTGATGAGGGTTTGTAAGTTGTCCCGGTAGCGAGGGTCTAGGAGGGTGTACACCCAATAATCTGACGTGGTGAGAATGTGGGCGATGCGGCGGTCGTTTCTCAGGCACTGAAGCATGAAATCAACCATGTGCTGCAGACTCCCAACTGGCCAACAAAGGCTGTCCTCTGGAAGAGGCGTCATCTCTGCCTCCTCTGCATCACCCCACCCTCGCTCTACATACTGACTAGAGCGTTGTGTACCTCCCTCTGTAGGGATTTCTTCCTCCTCCATTGACTCCTCCTCCTCATCCTCCTCACAAAGTGAGCCCTGCCCAGCCCTTTGTGAGGAACCACGTTGCGATGACTGTCCTGAAGGTAATTGAATTTGTGACTCCTCATCCTCCACCTCTTCCAAAACCTCTTCCTTTAGTGCTTTCAGTGATTTCTGAAGCAGGCAGATAAGGGGGACAGTCATGCTGACTAGTGCATCATCTGCACTCACCATCCGCGTTGAGACATCAAACGCACGCAAAACGTCGCAGATGTCCTTCATAGAGGCCCACTCAGTAGTGGTGAAGTGTGAACGGCGCAAATTGCGAGTTGATTGCGCCTGTTGCAGCTGATACTCCATTACTGCTGGCTGCTGCTCACACAACCGCTCCAACATATGTAACGTGGAATTCCACCTGGTGGGTACGTCACATATGATGCGATGTTCAGGAAGGCGAAATCTGACTTGCAGAGCTGCAATGCGCGATCTGGCCATGCTGGAACGTCGCAAGTGAGCGCACTCTAGGCGGACCTTGTGCAGCAGTGCATCAAGATCCGGATAGTCCCTCAAAAAACTCTGCACGACCAAGTTGAGCACATGTGCCAGACATGGTATGTGAATGAGGTTGCCAAGGCCCAGAGCTGCCACCAGATTTCGGCCATTGTCACACACTACCAAGCCTGGCTGGAAATTAGCTGACAAAAACCACACGTCGCTCTCCTGCTTGATGGCATCCCAGAGCTCCTGTGCTGTGTGGCTTCGATTCCCCATGGAAATTAATTTCAGGACGGCCTGTTGACGTTTGGCCACGGCTGTGCTCATATCGGTCGCAACAGGTAAGCGTTCACGGGTCCATGTGGAGGTATACCGTGACGGCTCGTGCAGCGATGATTCTGAGGAACTGGAGTAGGAGGAGGAATCAATGTGTACAGACTGGATTCCTGCAATCCTTGGAGTTGGCAGAACACGTACAGCGCCACTGGCAAGATCTGTACCCAGCTCCACAACATTGACACAATGGGCAGTGAGGGAAAGGTATCGTCCCTGGCCATGGGTACTGGTCCACGCATCGGTGGTCAGGTGGACCCTGCTACTGACGGCGTTTAGTAGCGCATGTTTAATGTTTCCCTCGACATGTTTTTGCAGAGCAGGGACGGCTTGCCTGCTGAAATAAAATCGGCTTGGCACATTATATTGTGGGACTGCCAATGCCATAAAGTTCCTGAAACTGTCAGTCTCCACCAGCCTGAATGACAGCATTTCAAGGGACAGGAGTTTTGCAATGCCAGCATTCAGAGCCTGTGCTCGTGGATGGTTTGCCGAGTATGGCCGTCTTTTATCCCATGCCTGTGGTACCGATGGCTGTTTTGTGGTCTGGGAGTGTGACGATGACTGTGAACTTGCTGCTGTGGGTGGAATAACAGTTTGTCTATGGACAACAGTGACCGAGGTTCTTCCATGGAGATCCTGTGAGGAAGCCGAACCAGGTGTGTGTGAGCTGGAGGTAGAGGCTCCAACACGACCTGAAGATGTAGGTGCTGCTGTAGGTTGGCCTACATCTCCAGTGTGTCTTTGTAACTCAGCTACGTGCTTTGTCCGTACATGTTTCCACATATTTGTGGTATTCAGGTTACTGATATTTTTACCTCTTTTAACTTTTTGCTTACACAGCTTGCATTGAACATAGCAAATATCATCTACAAGTCTGTCAAAAAAGGACCACGCAGTGCAAGTCATGGGAGCGCCAATTTTGACATTTCTAAGAGAACTGCTCCCAACAGGTGCCAAACTGGAGGCTACAGGCAAGCGAGTCTGCAGCCTACCTCTCCCTCCTCTTTGTACCGTTGGGACAATCTCTTCCTCAGAGCTGCTCCCACCACCTTCCTGTTGCTCACGCCATGTTGGGTCTCGGACTTCATCATCTCCACTACCCTCTTCCAACACCTGCTGCTGTTGGATGGTCTGGGCAGCACCATGCTCCACAAAACCTGGCACCTGAGTCTCATCATCATCATAAGATGCGTTCTGCGGTGTGCTGTCCATCGGCACTGGCTCACCCACCTCTTCAGATTAGAGAGACACAGCTGTTGCGCATCACTGCATACTCCCTCTTCTTCAAATTGCAGAATGCTGCTTGCCTGTGCCCGTGTTTGCGAGCCAACAGATTCTGAGAACAGAAGCAGAGACTCAGCTGGCTCCTGTACAGAACTCTCTGACTGCCTGGGCAATTTGACAGGCGGTGAACAGACAGATGGTTGCTCAACAGTGTTGTGTTCCTGAGAGGAGGTGGAAGGAATTGAAGTCGATGCATTGGCTGCCATCCAACCAACAACGGCTTCAATTTGTTCTTCCCGCAGCAGGGGGGCACGCCGAGCTCCTACCAAACTGCGCATAAAGGAACGCTCATGGGTAAAACTGGTGGATGCTGTGTCACTGAGGGCGGCAGCAGCCACAGAATCCCCACGTCCTCTCCCTGCTGAAACTCCACGGCCACGACCACGTGCCTTACTCCCTGCCTTCTTCATCTTGGTAGATTGATAAAGAAAGTCAGAAAAGTTATAAGGCCTAAGTGTGGTTATTACGCAGAGACTGAAGTGAACACTGAAACACAACTGTTCACAATCTGTGAAAGGCTACTCCTTTGTCTACTTCTATAGTGTTTGCAACCAATGTATTGGATACGGATGGAAGCGCGTCACACTAATAGATTATATTTATTTTAAATGGAATGGATCAGAACCAATTGGAGAGAAATGAAAAGGATGAGGCACTGAGACACGCTCAGCTGAGTACAAGCAGCAGTGCTTGAACAAGTAACTGGAGCGTGATGTGCACTCAAAAAATAAAAAACACAGACTGAAGTGAACACTGAAACACAAATGTTCACAATCTGTGAAAGGCTACTCCTTTGTCTACTTCTATAGTGTTTGCAACAATGTATTGGATACGGATGGAAGCGCGTCACACTAATAGATTATATTTATTTTAAATGGAATGGAGCAGAACCAATTGGAGAGAAATGAAAAGGATGAGGCACTGAGACACGCTCAGCAGAGTACAAGCAGCAGTGCTTGAACAAGTAACTGGAGCGTGATGTGCACTCAAAAAATAAAAAACACAGACTGAAGTGAACACTGAAAACACAACTGTTCACAATCTGTGAAAGGCTACTCCTTTGTCTACTTCTATAGTGTTTGCAACCAATGTATTGGATACGGATGGAAGCGCGTCACACTAATAGTTAAATTGCATGGAGCAGCAAGAATTACACTGAAGAAAAAAAAAAGAGTCTGTGAGTGACACATGCAGATGCCTACAGACAGCGTTGCATGCAGAGCAAACTGCAGCGTCACCTGCACTCACACACACCTTGCAGAGCTGTTAAAACAACACTGCAGGCAAAAGGAAGCTTTACACAGCGGTTGGTGCTAGCCTGCCTACAGCACATTACACTAAATCGCAATCTTAACTGTCCCTCAGAGTCAGCACAGCAGCGTTCTGTCCCTTACTGAATTCACAGCACAGTGACGCTAAAATGGCGGCGGCGCCTTTTATAGTGCATTCTGACATCATTTCAGCATCCAATCACAGCCATGCCATTAGTTAACATGACCGCAGCAGTACAGGATGTGCCCACACTTCTTAGGATTCCTCATTGGCTGACTAAAATCACATTGCCTCTCAAAGAATTATGGGAACTTCCGATTCCGGTATACGATATATGGAAAATATCGGAACTAAGTATCGAAAGGCCGAAACAGCTAATATCGGCCGATACCCGATACTTTGCGGTATCGTATCGCTCAACACTATTCAGTACTGTTTGTAACCACCAAAGGAGCTTCAGCTCAGAATTCATTTCTAACACATTCACAACAGTACCCCCCCTTGAGGAGGGGTCACCGAACCCTCATTTGGGCAACCAGGTGGTCAGGATGAGCTCTGTGATATGCACGGATCAGTCTCCTAGCATGGATGTCCAAACAAACACCCAAGAATTGTCCTCCTGACCATAACCTCTCCACTTAACCAAATACTGCAGTTTCCGTCTAGAAAAACGAGAATCCAATATTTTCTCAACCACATACTCCAGATTGCCCTCAACCAAAACAGGGTCAGGGGGCGCAGCCATAGGAACCACTGGCTCGACAAACCTCTTCAATAAGGACTTGTGGAACACGTTATGGATCTTAAATGTCCCTGGAAGAAGTAAACGAAAGGAAACAGGATTAAGAATCTCCATGATCTTATAAGGTCCAATGAAACTAGGCTTAAACTTAGGAGATGCAACTCTCATAGGGATATTTCTTGAGGACAACCAGACCAAGTCCCCCACTTCAAACCGAGGACCATCAGTCCTATGCCGGTTGGCAAACCGCTGGGCCCTCTCCTGAGAGAGGGACAACCTCTCCACTACCTGGTCCCAAATCTGCTGCATACGCTCCACAACAGAGTCAACACCTGGACAGACAGAAGCCTCCGTCTGTCCCGAAGAAAATCGAGGGTGAAACCCAAAATTGCAGAAAAATGGAGACATCAAAGTGGCAGAGCTAGCCCTATTATTAAGAGCAAACTCAGCCAAAGGCAAAAAGAGACCCAGTCATCCTGATCAGCAGACACAAAGCATCTCAGATAAGTCTCCAATGTCTGGTTTGTTCTCTCAGTTTGTCCATTGGTCTGAGGATGAAAAGCCGAGGAGAAAGACAATTGAACACCATGTTTAGAACAAAAAATCCTCCAAAATCTGGAAACAAACTGGACTCCTCTGTCAGACACAATGTTCTCAGGAATGCCGTGTAACCGAACCACGTGCTGAAGGAACAAAGGCACCAATTCGGAGGAGGAAGGCAACTTAGGTAATGGCACAAGATGTATCATTTTGGAAAACCTATCACAAATCACCCAGATAACGGTCATTCTCTGAGAAACAGGGAGGTCGGAAATGAAATCCATAGAGATATGGGTCCATGGTCTCTTGGGCACAGGCAATGGCATCAACAAACCACTAGAGCGAGAGCAAGGCTTGGAGCGAGAGCAAGTCCCGCAGGACTGCACAAATTCCCTGACGTCACGAGACAAAGTAGGCCACCAAAAGGACCGACTAACCAAGTCTCTGGTACCAAAAATTCCGGGATGACCGGCCAACGCGGAACAATGAATCTCAGACATCACACTCTTTTTCCACCGGTCTGGGACAAACAATTTCCCAATAGGGCAGCGCTCGGGTTTATCCTCCTGACACCCTTCCAGAGCCAGTCTCAAATTGGGCGAGATGGCGGAAAGAACTACACCCTCTTTCAAAATAACAGCAGGATCAGATAACTCAGGAGAGTCCACAAGGAAACTCCTCGAGAGGGCATCCGCTTTAACATTCTTAGTGCCAGGAAGAAAGGAAACCACAAAATTAAAACGTGTGGAAAAACAAGGCCCACCTGGCCTGTCTAGGATTAAGTCGCTTGGCTGATTCCAGATAAACCAGATTCTTATGGTCCGTGAGGACCACAACCTGATGTTTGGCTCCCTCCAGCCAATGTCTCCACTTTCAAAAGCCCACTTCATGGCCAATAACTCCCGATTACCCACGTCATAATTACGTTCAGTTGGAGAAAATTTTCGAGAGAAAAAGGCACAAGGGTTACTTTTAGAGGTCTCTGGATCTCTTTGGACAAAATGGCACCTGCCCCAATTTCAGAGGCATCAACCTCCACCTGAAATGGCAGAGAAACATCAGGCTGCGGTAGAACAGGAGCAGAAGTGAATCTCTGCTTAAGTTCCTGAAACGCAGAGACTGCCTCAGGAGGCCAATTCACCACATCAGAACCGTTCTTGGTCAAATCAGTCAATGGTTTAACAATAACAGAGAAATTACCAATAAATTTACGATAAAAATTGGCAAAACCCAAGAATCTCTGAAGAGCCTTTAATGAAGTAGGTTGGACCCAATCACAGATGGCCTGAACCTTGACCGGGTCCATTTCAATAACAGATGGGGACAAAATGAATCCCAGAAATGAGATCCTCTGTACGCCAAAAAGACACTTTGATCCCTTCACATACAGAGCATTCTCTCTCAAAATCTGGAACACAGTCCGAACATGTTTCACATGAGAGTCCCAGTCATTGGAAAAAATCAAGATATCATCCAAATAAACAATCAGAAATTTATCCACAAAATCCCTGAAAATGTCATTCATGAAGGACTGGAAGACGGAAGGAGCATTAGTGAGCCCAAAGGGCATCACTAGGTACTCAAAATGCCCCTCTGGGGTATTAAATGCCGTCTTCCATTCATCCCCGTGATTAATGCGAATAAGGTTATACGCCCCCCTGAGGTCAAGCTTGGTAAACCAAGTAGCACTTTTCACCCTGGAAAACAGGTCAGAAATCAAGGGTAACGGATATTGATATTTCACAGTGATATTGTTCAAAAGACGATAATCAATACACGGCCTTAATGAACCATCCTTTTTGGCCACAAAGAAAAAACCGGCACCCATGGGTGAAGAGATGGTCTGATATGACCCTTCTCCAATGACTCCTTGATATAAGACTGCATAGCGTCATGTTCAGGTACAGACAAGTTAAAAAGGCGACCTTTAGGGAATTTACTACCAGGCACTAATTCAATAGCGCAGTCATAGCTCCTATGGGGGGGCAAGGATGCAGATTTACTTTCGCTAAACACATCAGAAAAATCAGTCAAAAAGTCAGGAACATCCTGAGCCTGGGGAGAGGCAGAAAAAACAGGAGTGTTGGCATTAACACATTGGCAGCCCCAACTGGTTACAGACACAGATTTCCAATCCAAAACAGGATTATGAGACTGTAACCAAGGGAAACCCAGTACAACAATGTCATGCAGATTATACAGCACCAAAAATTTGCAACTCTCCTGATGATCAGGTTCAACCCTCATTATCACCTAAGTAGAGAACTGGGGTTTATTCTCAGCCAAAGGGGTAGAATCAATCCCCAGTAGGGGAATAGACTTCCGTAGGGGTATCAAGGGAAACCCACAACGTTTAGCAAAATCAAAATCCATCAGGTTAACAGCTGCTCCCGAATCAACAAAAGCCTGAGCAGAAAATGTGGACAGGGAGCAAATCAGGGTAACAGTCAGCAGAAATTTTGTCTGAATACTACCCAAGACAACTGAGCGTGCAAAACGTCTTCCCCGCTTAGGGCAGACTGAAATAGCATGAGAGGCGTCACCACAGTAGAAACATAACCCATTGCGTTTTCAAAACTCATGACGCTGTGCCCCAGAAGCCACTCTATCACACTGCATGGGTTCAGAAGCTGGTTTACAAGGCAACACTATTCCACGCATACCTCTACGCTCACGCAAACGTCTGTCAATTTGAATCGCTAATGACATAGAATCATTGAGACCAGAGGGAGCAGGGAAACCCACCATAACATCTTTTACATTCTCCGACAGACCCTTCCGAAAAAGGGCTGCCAAAGCATCATCATTCCATTTGGTCAGGACTGCCCACCTTCGGAATCTCTGACAGTATAACTCAGCGTCCTCAAGCCCCTGATTTAATGCCAACAAGGCTTTTTCAGCTTGATCAGTGACATTAGGTTCATCGTACAATAACCCCAGAGCCAGAAAAAATGCATCAACATTACTCAAAACAGGATCCCCAGGTGTCAGGGAAAAAGCCCAATCCTGAGGATCGCCGCGCAGGAGAGAGATGACAATTTGAACCTGCTGTGCTGCGTTCCCTGAGGACTTAGGTTTTAAGGCAAAAAACAACTTACAGTTATTTTTGAAATTTAGGAAATTTAGCTCGATCCCCTAAAAACAAATCTGGCATGGGGATCCTAGGTTCCACAACCGGCAATCCTGCAAGATAAGTAGCAATACTCCGAACTTCAGTGGCAAGCTGATCCACACGGCCAGACAACTGTGCAAACTCCATTGAGAGAAAAAAAAATTGTCAGCACCCAGAGAAAAAGAGGGAAAGAAAAAAAATATATATCTCTGACAACCTTTTTTTTTTTTTTTTTTTACACTATCTTTCCCTTCTGTGAGTACTATATAATTTTCAGTTTGGCCAGTGATACTGTTAAGATTTGGTAGCTGAGGAGAGCAGGCAAAAAAGGCAATACACCAGAGAAGTTGGAATCTACTGGATTGCAGTACCCTGACTAACCACCACAACTAAAGGCAGCCGTGGAGCGTACCTACGTTGGTCCTAGACGCCTCGTCACAGCCTGAGAAGCTAACTACACCTAAAGATAGAAAGAGGAAAACTATCTGCCCCGGAGCAGATCCCCAAAGAACATAGGAAGCCCCCAAACATGTAATGGCGGTTAGACAAGAGGAAATACAGACACAGACAGAAAATAGTATGAGCAAACGTTGGGGCCCAATCTTCCTAGAAAGAAAAGTATAGGAAGGACACTTACTGCAATCCAAAAAAACCCTAAAAAAATACCAACTCACTAATTGCAAAAACACCTGTGATCACACGACCTCTACCACCTAAATTAGTTCTCTGGTGTAACAAAACTAAGCAGCAGCCACTGAAAAAACTGGAAAAGGCAAATGAACAAATAACAGTGGCTCAGATAAACTGAGAGGAGCACAAGCCCCCGGAGGGGACCTGGCTGACCTCCACAGAAGTGCAGGACAAAATGCAAAAAGCAAGCACAAAAATAAAAGCAGAAAATATCTTACCTGTTAGCAGAAGATGCAGGCAAGACACAGCAAGCTTCCAAGAGAACCAGGAACCAAAGTTGAGACAAGAACAATTGATCACCGGCAACCCTGATGGGAGGGAACCTCCTTATATAAGACCAGTCTGTAACACCTGATTGCCAATCTTCACAAACTTCATTGAATAGTTCAGTACTGTCTGTAACCACCAAAGGGAGCTTCTGCTCAGAATTCATTTCCAACACATTCACAACACTAGGCCATTCCATGACCCGAATGTACTTCTTTTTGAGCCACTCCTTTGTTACCTTGGCTGTATGTTTTGGGTCATTGTCTTGCTGGAAGATCCAGCCACGACCCATTTTTAATGTCCTGGAGGAGAGAAGGAGGTTGTCACTCAGGATTTTACGGTGCATGGCTCCATGAATTCTCCCATTGATGCGGTGGAGTAGTTCTGTGCCCTTAGCAGAGAAACACCTCCAAAACATGATGTTTCCAGCTCCATGCTTGACAATGGGGACGGTGTTATTTGGGTCATAGGCAGCATTTCTCTTCCTCCAAACACGGCGAGTTGAGTTAATGCCTAAGACATCAATTTTTGTCTCATTTGACCACAGCACCTTCTCCCATTAACCCATTCACTCACAGAATCATCCAAGTGTTCATTGGCAAACTTCAGACGAGCCTGCACATGTGCCTTCTTGATCAGGGGGACCTTGCGGGCACTGCAGGATTGTAAACCTTTACGGCGTAATGTGTTACCAATGGTATTCTTGGTGACTGAGGTCCCAGCTGCCTTGAGATCATTAACAAGTTGATGAGACTCGGAGAATGTCTTATTCTCATCTGTTGTGTGGATTAGACTCTGCTGTTAAAGTCTATCACGATCTATGAGACACTGATGAACCTAGGGAGACACACTTTGTACTTCAGTTTTCCACTTGCTTTTAACTGATACATTTATAAGAGTCTTTGGATAAAAAAATGTTACCTACTTCAGCAAAAAAATGGTTTACAAAAAAAAAGAAATCACTAGGACACAGCTAGAATGACACCTGGGAGAAAATTTGGTCCCTTTCTTCTGGATGCTAACACTCACACGGAAGTAGGCTTTATTACCTTTAAGGTTACTTAAGCCAGTCTGGCATTTTAGAACCAAGATAAATCTAGTGTAAGTTGTCCAACAATATATCAAGATTATTTAGGGGTAAGTCAGAATATTTCCAAGGGCAATGACTAGATGCTTAAAAAACTGTAGTAATGAGTAGGATGTTCTGATGTCCCAGATAACCCTTTTACAGTCGTGTTACTCATACACTGAAGTCACACTGGTCTGCTATTATCACACTGCTTTCATTAAAGGGAACCTGTCAGCAGGATCGTGCTCAGTAACCTACAGACACTGTCAGATCGGCGCCGTTGTACTGATTAATCTGATACCTTGGTTGTTGTGGTACCTTTATTTTCAGTTTTCAGAAAATGATATGCTCGTGCTCTGGTGCGGCCTGTGAGGGGTCTTCATGTGGTGCTCTGATTAGGTATTCATAATGCAGATTGCTGATAGGTCACTGGTCCCTCACTGACCTGCCTCCCAGTTTACATAATGAACAAGCAAACTGTATTGTTACACATACTTTAAAATCTACACAAGATAAAAAATGGACTTATTTCCTGACTAGTCTAGAACCATTGCTCCGTCACCATTTTCCAATGTCAAAGGTAGAAAAAAAAGTCAAACTTGAGTATAATTTTTAGGTAGGAAAGAAAAACACCAAATTATAAGAAACCATAAGAAATTGCATATTGTAACCAGTGATTATGTGAGGTCATAGAACTTATACAGAAGGGGAAGCCCACAGTAATAAAACGGTCACAAGCTTAAAATAAACACTTATGGAAACAATTGGTCTGGAACGCACACCTCTAAATAATATTGCTCCTTTCAGAATCACAATGAATAATTATCTAATTGTCGTGGACCACCAATGGTTTCTCATTTTCTTACACATTGTGAAGAATGGACGTGATGGCCGACATCAAAATGCATTAAGATATAATTTCTACATTCAGCTGTGAGAGCAGGAAAAATCTGCAAACAGCTGTTTCTCTTGCCCACATTGAGTTTGACCTTAGTCACATCCTGCTTTGACAGTCAATTTAGTATTCAGCTGCACTTGTAACCACACAAACAAATCTATCTATGGTGAATCTTACCTGTGCTGTTACACTGAAGCACATGGCAGACAATACAAACTGTGACAGGTGTGATTATTTCTGCACTGAATAATCGGTGGGAAGTCACTGGAGATGTTCAAAAGAACTCAAGTAGTCTGGGAACATGTTGAGTGATTGTTTTTTTTATCCTTGTCTGTTTCCCTTTGTGTTTGTGTTAGAGCAGGACTAGCGTTTCTGCTGCCCTATGAATTAGTAAGGGTCATTCTCAAGGCAAGACAGAGATGGGAACATGATCGCAGCATGGGGTGAAAAAAAACTTCTAGGGATGCTAGGGAGCTTAATGTAGTTGTTATATTTTGGTAGCTGAGGAGAGCAGGCAAAAACGGCAATACACCAGAGAGGTTGGAATCTACTGGATTGCAGTACCCTGACTAACCACCACAACTAAAGGCAGCCATGGAGCGTTCTTACATTGGTCCTAGACGCCTCGTCACAGCCTGAGAGGCTAACTACAGTACACCTAAAGATAGAAAGAGGAAAGCTATCTGCCCCGGAGCAGATCCCCAAAGAACATAGGAAGCCCCCAAACATCTAATGGCGGTTACACAAGAGGAAATACAGACACAGACAGAAAATAGTATGAGCAAACGCTGGGGCCCAATCTGCCTAGACAGAAAAGGATAGGAAGGATACTTATTGCAATTCCAAAAAACCCTAAAAAAAGCCAACGCTACTAATTGCAAAAACACCTGAGATCACACGACCTCTACCACCTAAATTAGTTCTCTGGTGTAACAAAACTAAGCCGCAGCCACACAAAAAACAGGAAAAGGCAAACAAACAAACAACAGTGGCTCCAGAGGAACCGAGAGGAGCCCAAGCCCCCCGGGGAGGGGAATCTAGCCAAACTCACAGAAATGCAGAGAAAAATGCAAATGGCAAGCACAAAAACAAAAAACAGAAAATATCTTATCTGAGAGCAGGAGAAGAGGCAAGACTCAGCAAGCTTCCAAGTGAACCAGGAAGCAACGTTGAGACAAGAACAATTGATCACCGGCAACCATGATGGGGGGAAACCTCCCTTATATCCAGCCAGTCTGTAAATGTCACGCTGTCTAATGATATGTGTACGATGTCAGTAAACTATTCTTACAGAAACAACACTCTATACAACATATAGTTTAGCAACATCAGCATGTAAATATGAATAGATTTACCTGACACGATATCCGTTGAACTCAGGGTTAATCTTGAGGACTTGATACGCTGTCACAGGAAAGAGGAGGACCGGGGTCTAACCTGACCCTAAAACTGGGGTCCTAACTAATCCCTCACCTTGGAGGTACTGATAATGGTTCAGAGGTCCAAGTCTCCAGCCTAACCTAGTCTCCTATCAGTCCCTGAACCCTGTAATCAGTCCTAAGAATGACCCTGATTACCACCAAAGGGATATGGGCTGATCTCTGCTAAATACACAGATTAGACATATAGGACAGACTGGAGAAAACACAGACTCGCATACACACTCAAACACAGAAGGAACATAAATGGTCTGGGATATAAAATTCTAAGCAAGTTGAGCTTAAAACAACTAAGGAGCTCTTTAACTTAAGTCTATACAGATTCAATCCTATCTGTGGTCTGCATGAAGAATTTCACTGGCAACTCCCAAAACAGACAACCAGGGATTTAAAGGAAACCAATCAACAAATAATCAATTGCAGCCGGGAGAAACTGAACCCAGTCCCAGAACCAAGCACAGACAGAATTAACTCCCTCACTGCCAAACACAAAGAAACAGCAACTCAGCTGTGAGAAGTCAGAATGTGCAACCGCGACGATCTTCGTGGCGATGCACACATGACAGTAATTCCTGATTGCCAATCCTCATTGAATGGTTCAGTACTGTTTGTAACCACCCGAGGGAGCTTCTGCTCAGAACTCATTTCTAAAACATTCATAACAGTAGCGCAGTACAAGTGTCAAGGGTTCCTCCCCTTTAATCTTTCCCTAGTGGCAGATTTCTTTTCCTTCAGTCTCGCCGTGTACGGTATTGCTTCTGGCAGAAGCTGGACACCACAGGCCAGCTGTTTTTCATCATGCAGGAGATGTGCCTGTTACCTCCACCAGGTGAACGTAACCACCACTTACCCATTCTCCTCCCAAAGGCTATCACCCTATTGTGTGCTCTGTTAACCACATTTACATTTCCACATAGGATTGTAAACAGATATGCAGTGGGATACCTGAACATGGTTACTGCGGTGGAATCCTAAGGTTATGTATATTTTCATGTATAAGGCAAGATGTAAAATGTTACAGCTAAGAATGTGGGACAGTAAAAAGGAAAAAAAATCTTCCTGTAGCACAAAAACATCTGTAATTCAAAAAGGCCCCTATACACATCAGATAAATTTAGGTCAATTCAACTGATATCAGTGGAATCTGTTGACCATCTAATGTTTATAGGGAGCCTTCCTACTCTTTCCTGACAGATGTGATCATTTTGACCCAATGGGGTGAGATCTTGCGTGGAGCCCCAGATCGAGGGAAATTATCAGTGGTCTTGTATGTCTTCCATTTTCTTATTATTGCTCCCACAGTTGATTTCATCACACTAAGCTGCTTTACTATTGCAGATTCAGTCTTCCCAGCCTGGTGCAGGGCTACAATTTTGTTTCTGGTATCCTTCGACAGCTCTTTGGTTTTCACCATAGTGGAGTTTGGAGTGTGACTGTTTGAGGTTGTGGACAGATGTCTTTTATAATGATAACAAGTTCAAACAGGTGCAGTTACTACAGGTAATGAGTGGAGGACAGAGGAGCCTCTTAAAGAAGACGTTACAGGTCTGTGAGTGACAGAAATGTTGCATGTTTTTAGGTGACCAAATACTTATTTTCCACCATAATTTGAAAAATAAGTCTTGCCAAATCAGACAAGGTGATTTTCTGGATTTGATTTCTCATTTTGAATCTCATAGTTGTGGTCTACCTATGATGTCAATTACAGGCCTCTCTCATCTTTTTAAGTGCACAATTGGTGGTTGACTAAATACTTCTTTTCCCCACTGTATACATATATAATTACAGTATACTATTGTTGCTAACCTAAAATACAATATGCAAATATCAATATTATCAAAATTGCTACTATAAAAGGCCAAAATAATACTTCTATACAATGTCTACTACCATCACCACTGCATACATAATATAAAATGACCATTACCTCTACATAACAACACCATACAAAGACCAATGATACCACCATACGCCTTTTACTACATAATGACTGAAACACATTAAGCTGTTACTAAATAAAAAAAAGAAAGAAAAGCTATTAAAAAGAGAAATATTACCACCATACAGTGACTTCATAGAATACCAGTTCTGCAGAACATACATGTGATTACAGTACAGTTATGGATGGTGAGTTACTGATGGAGGCGTTCACTTTTTTCATCTTTTCCATATGGCCCAGACCGACATAGCGCCTTCTCCAGTCAAGACTCGGCTGCAGAGATTACAACAAAGACACATCTGACTTCGTATATTTCCAGGACAGTCCCCATCTATTCCCAAACTAAAAAAACCTCCCCATTCTGCCCGTGGTGTGCAACAGTGATCCCACTATTTAAAAAATTGAGTTACTATGATTACCCCCTCCACCAAAAAATTAAATATTGTCCCATAGAAAGTATTAATGCTCCTACTGTGCTATCTGTAAAGTTATCAGACCCCCATATGCTCATTTGAAGGTTACAATATTCTAAGTGCCCCCTTTTCACCTTTTCAGCATATGCCCCCCCAAAAAATAATAATGCCACCTGAGTGCCCCAATCAAAATTAAAAATGCCCTCATTTACAATAAATATTGTCCTGTGAGTGCCCACCCAGCTCTGAATATACAGCTCAATTTATTTGACAATTGAATAAAATGGAGCCTCAGTCAGAACATGCCGTGACTATGCCTGGCATGTGCGCACTCTTGATGGTATATTTGAATGCGTCACTGAAATGGAAGTATTTCTGTCTCTAATAAAGAAGCCGCTACTGCTTACATCCTGGAGATAATGATGCCGTAGTGCGGTGTGCGCTGACTCCTGCTCAACACTGTGCAGGCGCCGGAGGATTTGGACAGAAGGACACATTTCCAGTTATATTATAGATGATGGCCCTACAGTCCCCTATACACAATACAATGACCCCAAAGCCCTTTATTAATGAGGGCCACATTGAGGGCCCCAGAGCGCCTTATACATAGTATAATGGTTGGAGCCCCAATATACATTATGATGTCCCCACATCTCCCTACAGTATGATGTCTCTACAGTCCCTATATATACAGTATAATATGATGACCCCACATATGTAATATAATGGCCCCACTGCCTCATATATATAGGATGATGGCCCCACTTCTCCACATTTATAATATGATGGCCTCACTGCCCTATAGGATGATGTCCCCACAGCTCCCTAAAGTACGATGTCTTCACAGCCCCTTTATATATAGTATGATGGGCTCCACAACTGACCATTTATGGCATTGTGTCCTCCATAGCACCCTATATATAGTATGATGGCCAACAGCTTCTCTATATATATAGCATCTTGTCCCTATAGCCACCTATATGGAATATAATGGCCCCGCAGCCCCTTATTTACAGTATAATGGTCCCCACAGCTCCTCTATATATAGTAGAAGAGGCCCCCACTGCCCTATATATATATATATATATATATATATAATGGTCCCACTGCCCCACATATATTGTATCACGGCCCCACTGCCCTATATATATGCAGTTGTGCTCCAAAGTTTACATACCCTGGCAAAATTTTTGCTTTCTTGGCCTTTTTTCAGAGAATATGAATGACAACACCAATACTTTTTCTCCACTCATGGTTAGTGTTTGGGTGAAGCTATTTATTGTCAAACTACTGTGTTTTCTCTTTTTTAAATCATAATGACAACCCAAAACATCCAAATGACCATGATCAAAAGTTTGCATACCCTGGTGATTTTGGCCTGATAACATGCACAGAAGTTTACACAAATGGGTTTGAATGTCTAATAAAGGTAACATCCTCACCTGTGATCTGTTTGCTTGTAATCAGTATGTGTGCATAAAAGCTGTGTGAGTTTCTGGGATCCAGACAGACTCTTGCATCTTTCATCCAGCTACTGACGTTTCTGGATTGCTAATCATGGGGGAAAGCAAAAGAATTGTCAATGGATCTACGGGAAAAGTTAGTTGACTTGTATAAAACAGGAAAGGGATACAAAAAGATATCCAGTCTGTGTTAAACAAGATAGATAGTGATAGAAAAGGACAGCTCCCTGCTCTATCATGAGATTGAACTGTGTCAGTGTCATGGGGTTGCAGGAGATCCGATGCTCCTGCCAAGAATTTTGGGTCCAGAGATCCAGATCTTAAACACTAGCGACACCCCAACTGCTCAGTACTAGTGGCTTCTGTCAGTCAGGCTAAATTGGCAGACTCTAAATACACTTGGATTCATTATTAATTTCATTCCATAACCGGACTCATTAAATTGTCATTATAAAATCAGAGTTATACAGCCATTGTGAAATGGATTCTCAAAGTAAGGCCGGGGTCACACTTGCGAGTGCAATGCGAGAGTGCCGGGTACTGATGTAAGAGACTCGCGTGAGTTTCTCGCATTGCACTCGCAAGTGTGACCCTGGCCTAAATACACAAGTCTCATCAAGTCTGAGAGAATTATTTTAAAAAGTAAACACTTTGTATTGTGAAATATGGTGACAGAGCCACTTGAATTTGGTTATTGCTAAAAAGTTTTAAAAAAATTATTTTTAATATTTTTTTATGTAAAGTTATTTACTATGCAATGATGTCAGATTGCCACACTGGGCATTAGGCCGGGTCACACTTGCGAGTGCCAAGCGAGAAACTTGCACGAGTCTCTCGCATCAATACCCGGCACTGCCGCCGGCACTCGGGACTGGAGTGTGCGGCTCCATGTATTTCTATGCAGCTGAATGCTCCGGTCTGAGTGCCGGCGGCAGTGCCAGGTATTGATGCGAGAGACTCGAGCAAGCTTCTTGCACTACACTCGCAAGTGTGACCCCAGCCTTAGTGTCATTGTGCTTATGCTATACAATAGGGCATATCAAAAGAGACAATTTTGGAATTGACTTACACATAGATTTTACATTTGTTGAAAGAAGAGCATGGAATGTGCACTTATTTTCAGTTTAAAATGGGAACATATGTCGCTGCAGATGCTGTGTTTTGTTTTCTAGCAAAGATATTATAACTATGTTGTAAATTCATGCAGGGTAGGAATAAAATCTTTGCCGCTACTGTAATATTCAGCAGATTTTCAGGCCAAAAAATGTGGATGGAAAATCCTCCTATGTCAGATACAAGAACATTTTTGAAGTTAAACATTATTGCTATGAGTATTTCTAGCAATCTGGTCTGGTTGCCATACCTGGAGTAGAGCAGATTTTTTTTTCTTCAATGGTATGTTTACATGTTGCATTTTTTGCATTTTACAATATGCATTTTTTTTGCAGAATTTTCACTCACAGTTTTTTGGTGTCTAGGTAAAAACGCAAAAAAATAAAAAACAACGAAGGGCTCAAAATAAGTAGAAAAAAAAAACCCCAGCATGTGTATGAGATTTCAGAAATCTCATTGATTATTCTGGTACTTCCCTAAGGATATGTTCCCATAATGAGTATTTGTTGAGTTTTTGATTTTGTAGATTTGCTGCCCCATGTCTGCACCTATTTGGTAAATTAGGTTACTTGCCTTTTTTATTATGTCTTTAACTGCATTTTTTTTACATGCTTTTCTATCTTGTTTGTGATGCCGCATTTTTTGTCTCTCTCTCTGATTTAGATACTTAATGGTATTTTGATCTGTCAAAAAGGTATTAACAAAGTCATGTGCTGCTTATTAGAGATGAGCAGTGGCGTAACTAGAAATGGCGGGGCCCACAGCAAAATTTTGAACGGGGCCCCCTCTCCCAAACGGGCGGCGGGGGGGCGGGGTTCTGATAGTGGGCGGAGCCAATAACAGTGGGCGGAGCAAATCACAGCAATTCTCTAGGCCCAAAAAATACTCTTCAGTCTCATAACGGCCAGCTTTTTGCCCAAATCAGAGCTGTATTTAAAGCAGACATTATGGAAACACAATATAATATAATGGACTGGTAGCAATGCAGCCCCCTTATGCTACCATTACTAGTAACCATGTCCCGCATAACTATTAATGCAGGCACATTATGCCCCCATAACTAGTAATAAGCCCTCTTATTCTCCCATCAGTAGTAATGTGCCCCTCAAGTAGTAATGCAGCCAAGAATGCAGAGTTATCACTCACACAGTATGTGCCCCCGTTAATCTTCGGTGGTATCTTCAGCTCCACAGTGGAGCACACTCACCACCAGTCTTCACCCTTCTGGGCGCCGCCGACGAGTGACGTCAGCAGCGTGATCACATGACATGATCACGCTGCAGACGTCGCTCTGACCCGGCGGTCAGAGCTTCAATTGTACTGGCGTCTGTATAGACACCAGTGCAATTGATTCCTGGGAGACGGCACGCAGCAGCTTCTCTGCGCCGGCTGTCAGCATGACAGCCAGCACAGGGAACCGCCGACTCTCAGGCCATGGGCGGCGGAACACAGCCGCAGGGGAGACAGCTGCAGCAGGGACGGGCCCCCTGCTAGCCCGGGCCCTATGGCAGCTGCTTCCCCTGCTTCCACGATAGTTCCGCCCCTGGAGATGAGCGACTTTGCCTCCGGGAGGGTCGAGTCAAACGAAGTCGACCGGCTAAGGGAAACAGTCAAGTCGGTGTCGCAAACCAGACCCCAAAGCAAGTCAATGGGGAATAAAAGTCACAAGTGAGTGGAGTACAGGAAACACACACGTACAGTGCCCATTTCAATGCCAACGACATCAATTCTTATTACTTAAGTTTGTCAACCTTAATTTACTTTATAATAATAGTAACGCATTGAAAACTGGGGGTTATTTGGCTAAAGTTGTGGGGGGTACAGCCCAGTTAGGGAGGTGGAAAAACTGGCATATGTTGAGGCAGGGCCTGCGTCAGCACCCGGCGCACCCGGGCAAATGCCGGGGCCCTGAGCAGGCAGGGGGGCCCACTCACAGTCGGGGACACCGGCATGCTATGGGGGTCCGGTGCCTGTGCCAGTACCGGGAGCCAGTGCCTCCAGCAGAGCAGCTGCCAGCGAAGAGAGGTGAGTAGTTCATTTTTTTTTTTTTTTATGCTTGGCGCAATATATGAAGACCATCATATGGGGTCCATCATACACTGGAGTATCATATATGGGACCCATCATACACTGGAGTATCATATATGGGACCCATCATACATTGGAGCATCATATATGGGGCCCATCATACACTGGAGCATCATATATGAAGCATTACATGGGGCCCATCATACACTGGAGCATCATATATGGGGCCCATTATATATGGAGCATTATATGGGGCTCATTATTCTGTATGAAGCTCTATGTGGTGCCCATAATTGTGTATGAAGCAATATATGTAGCTCATTATACTGTATAGAGCAATATATGGGGCTTATATTCTGTATGGAGCACTATGTGGTGCCCATAATACTGTATGGATGACTATACTGTTTGTCTTTTGAGCTATTTTAGAATTTTCAATAGATATCACTCATGTAATGTATGAAGTAAGTGAAATCTTTGGCATTGGACTATACCTATATTTCTCTGCTGTATCTGTGCATCATGAATTGTGGTATGTGTTAAAGGGGCCCACTGAGACTCTTTCGCCCAGGGCCCACGAAAACCTGGAGCCGACCCTGTGTTCAGGTGTAATATTGTATAACCGTGTGCACTGCTATCTAAAGAGGTGCCAAAGTAGGTTCCCAAACCGTGGTAATGTATAAATAAACTCGGCACTCAACTTAATGATGCTTAATTGTGTAGAATTTATTATGGACAGCGGTGTGAAAACAAAACGTTTCGGTCATATAAGACCTTCATCAGTTGCTGTACAAGAAACGAATAAAGAAAATTTAAAAAGAAAATTTCATACATATTACACTGTGAATAGATATATACATGGTAACATTGGATCATACGATTATTATATATAATAAGAAGAAGCAATTTTGGTACAAGCACGTTACAAGTGTTGTGTGGAATCAGATGAACATACCGTATATCAAAATGAAGGTGAGGTCATTTATAATTAGATACGATTAGTGGGTATGAGCCTGTAGTGACCAGAAGAAAAGAAAAACATATCCGTGATATAATAGATATCTATAATCTGTGTCCGTGAGACAAAGTGGTTGGTAAATTACCCCATATGCTGAAACCATCCGGTGCAGCAAATAGTCTTATCTGTCTAAAGGAATTATATCACTGATGTTATAGATGCACTATAAACGCATGTCTGCATATAGAAAAGAGAGGAAATGTTGTGATCACATTGCTTGTACCAAAATTGCTTCTTCTTATTATATATAATAATCGTATGATCCAATGTTACCATGTATATATCTATTCACAGTGTAATATGTATGAAATTTTCTTTTTAAATTTTCTTTATTCGTTTCTTGTACAGCAACTGATGAAGGTCTTATATGACCGAAACGTTTTGTTTTCACACCGCTGTCCATAATAAATTCTACACAATTAAGCATCATTAAGTTGAGTGCCGAGTTTATTTATACATGTGTTCAGGTGTAGGCTGGATGTTCAGCAGCTGCAAATGGAGGAATTGGAGAAGTCGGAGGAAGAGGAGGACAAAGCGAGCCATTTTGCTGGCAACCTATGTGTCATCAGGGGAAGGTGGTACAAAATCCTTTGAAACCCAGGCATGGCTGAAGGTGAGATCACCTACATTTTGGGTCGACAGCCGGGTCCTTCTTTCCGTCAGGATTGATCCAGCAGCACTGAAGACTCTTTCTGATAGCACACTACCAGCAGGGCAAGCGAGCTCCTGTAAGGCATATTGTACCAATTCAGGCCAGGTGTCCAGGTTACAGGCCCAGCAGTCAAAGGGGAATGAACTGTGAGGGAGAACATCGATAGGGGAGGAGAGGTAATTTTGAACCATAGTTGACAACTGCTGTCTCCTCTCTGTTGCAATGGATTCAGTATTAACAGTAGTGTGAGCGTTACTCGAGAAATCAGACCACAACATTGTCATGAAACCCTGTCTCCAACGCCACTTCGGCTGTGTAGAACCTGCACCGCTGCTGTGTGCTGGGAATGCCTCTAACAAACGGTTTACCAGAGTTGATTGTTTGTTCGCCAATATTAGCTCTAGGTTCTCCTGTGGCATGATGTTCTGTAATTTGCCTTTATAGCGTGGATCGAGGATGCTGGCCAAATAGTAGTCGTCATCCTTCAAAATTTTGGCAATGAGGGGGTCCCTTTTTAGGATCCGCAAGACATAATCACACATGTGGGCCAATGTTCCAGGTGTCAATGATGCACTGTGTAACGGGTCTGGGAGGCGGAACCTCTGAGCTTTATTATACAAGGAGGCTTTCCTTGTAAAGGAGCGGGTGGCGCCCGGGGAGACGGACAGGAAGTCACTGCAAGTGACGGGAGCAGTCTCTGGACAGACAGGTGGGAGGTCACGGCAAGTGACCGGGGCAGTCTCTGGATAAACAGGCGGGTAGTCACGGCAAGTGACCGGGGCAGTCTCTGGGTAGACAGGCAGGCAAGTGACCGGGACAATCTCAGGACAAACAGGCGGGTAGTCACGGCAAGTGACCGGGGCAGTCTCTGGGTAGACAGGCAGGTAGTCACGGCAAGTGACCGGGACAGTCTCAGGACAAACAGGCGGGTAGTCACGGCAAGTGACCGGGGCAGTCTCTGGGTAGACAGGCAGGTAGTCATGGCAAGTGACCGGGGCAGTCTCTGGATAAACAGGCAGGCAAGGGGCCGGGGCAGTCTCTGAATGGACAGGTATATACGACCTGAGATGGTGGAGCCTCCTGGTAGGCTAACAGGCAGATGACAGATGAGCGCCCCCAAGTGAGCAGGCGAGAGTCTCTGGAATAGCCGATGGACACCGCAGGTGATGGCCGAACCTCCAGGTAGGCTTGCAGGCAGATGGCAGATGAGCGCCCCCAAGTGAGCAGGCGAGAGTCTCTGGAATAGCCGATGGACACCGCAGGTGATGGCCGAACCTCCAGGTAGGCTTGCAGGCAGATGGCAGATGAGCGCCCCCAAGTGAGCAGGCGAGAGTCTCTGGAATTGCCGATGGTCACCGCATGTGACGGCCGAACCTCCAGGCAGGCTTGCGGGCAGGTAGCAGACAGCAAACTGGCAGGAAACAGGCAGGTAACTGGTAACGGACCATGAGGGCTAAAGCAGAGTTAAACAGTGCAACAACAACATTGCTCGGGCACCTCCATTAAGGAGGAAGTACTTTATATAGGGTGGAGTCCTCCGGCATTGGCCGGGGACCTTTTTGAAAGATGTGCGCGGCCCCTTTAAGAGCGGGGGAGCGCGCGGGCGCGCGCCCTAAGTCCAGAAGCAGGGAAGGAGCGCGCGGCCCCAGCAGGATGGAAGGAGGATGCTGAGCGCGGGTAAGGGGGGCGACGTCCCTGCCTGGCAGAGGACGCTGTCGCAGGGGAACCGCGTCCCTGCCTGGCAGAGGGCAGGGGCGTCGGCGCTACACACTGCCAGTGGTGGGTGGTGGAGCACTTTCTGCCAAATCCACATCACTCCAGTCACACACAAACCCTGTACCTGACCTTGGCAAGCCAACATTTTCTCTTGCCCCCTGAGAAGCATCCTCCTCCCCAAAATAATCATCCCCCTCATCCTCCTCCTCTTCCTCTTCTTCCTCCACCTCATCAGGACAGTTCCCTGAACAGACAATGCCTGACTGTCATCAAGGCTTCCCTCCTCCTCCTCCTCTTCCTCCTCCACTGCAGACGCCTGTTGCTTAATGTGCATCAAATTTTGCATGAGCAGAAGCATAAATGGGATGCTATGCTTATGATGGCATCGTCTGCGCTTACCAGCCGTGTGCATTCCTCAAAACACTGAAGGACTTTACAGAGGTCTTTCAGCTTTGACCACTGTACTCCCTACAACTCCATGTCTACCCTCAAACTGCATGCCCATGTATCCTCCCACAAATGCATTACAGCCTGCCTCTGTTCGCACAGCCTCTCAACCATGTGCATTGTGGAGTTCCACTTTTGCAACGTCTATGCTTGGGGAGGTGAAGCGATCGCTGCAGCCTCTGCATACGACTGAAGTCTGAGGGCGAGCGACGGATGTGCAAGCACAGTCTTCGCACCTTATGGAGCAGGGCTGGTAACTCTGGATAATTATTTATGAAGCACTGCACCACCAGGTTCAAGGTGTGAGCCAGGCAAGGTGTGTGTCTGAGTTTTGCCAGGGCTATGGCCGCCACAAAATTACATCCGTTATCACTAACTACCTTGCCTGGCTCAAGTTGTAGACTGCCCAGCTATAACTCAGTTTCTCGCTGCAAATAGTCGGCCAGTACCTCTGCGGTTTGTCTGTTGTCGCCCAAAGACATCAGCTTTAAAACAACTTGCTGACGCTTACCACTTGCTGTTCGATAGTGGGACACCTTGTGTGCAACACTGGCAGCTGCGGATGGAGTGCTCATGCGACTGCGCTCTGTCAACGAGATTTTGCTTCTGGAGGAGGAGGAGGGTCGAATGCCTACAGCCAACTGTGCCTATACCATGTGCTAGGCAGCACTGTCCCACCACCCCTGTCCCCTGTGGACCATGTATCCATCACATTAACCCAGTGCGCAGTGATGGACATGTAACGGCCCTGGCCATGCCTACTGGCCCATGCATCTGTTGTGAGGAGCACCTTTCCACTCACTGACTGTTTGAGTGCATGGACAATGCGGTCTTTCACATGCAGGTGGAGGGCAGGGATGGCTCTTCTAGAAAAGAAGTGCCGACTGGGTTGGTCATAGCGTGGGACGGCGTAGGCCATGAGCTTTTCGGACGCTGCGCTTTTAACCAAATGGAAGGGCATCATCTCTAATGAGATCAGTTTGGCAATGTAGGCGTTCAAAGCCAATGTACGCGGATGAGAGAATGAGTACTTTCTTGTCCTACTCAGAGTGTCTGCTAGGGTGAGCTGGACTTGAGAGCTGCATATGGAGGAACTAGCGGTGGACATGGCAGACTGATTGATGGGTGGTGTGGTGATGGTGGTGGGGGATTCAGTCTTTCGTTGGAAAAACATTGGGATTCCCTGACTGCTTTGGCCTTGCGACGACACCTCAACATTTCTTGCTGGTGGTGTGCTAACCGGTGGGCTTACAGTGGGGGAAGCGATGTAGCGTTGCTGGCTACGTTCAGTCGGAGCAGGTGCACAAGTGCTACCTGAGATTTTGTAGTCCATCCACGCTTGCAAATGCATGGTGTTTAAATGTCTAAGCATGCAACTGGTATTCAATTTTCGGAGATTTTTCCCTCGGCTAAAGGTCCTTCCGCACTTCTTACAGATAACCTTTGCCTCATCAATAGGATTTTGGTCAAAAAAGTGCCACACTGCACTCTTCCTACTATGGGATAAATTTTCAGGGCTTGCACGCTGTGCTAATTTGACCGTCTGGCCAAGCTGTCCTGCAACTCTTTTTTTTTTTTTTACACGTTTTTGGACTGCTAGGGGCCAGCCAGATAACCCCAGCTGCGATTGATGCCTGCTGGGATCCTTCTCCTCTTCTGAGCTATTGCCAGCGGCACCCTCTTCCCCCAGTGGATGCCAATCCGGGTCAACAACTGGGTCATCCATCACCTCCTCTTCAATTTCATCTGCACCTTCCTCTGGGTCACCGTGTAAGGCGGCATAGTATGCGGGAAGGGGCACCTGAGTTTCATCAGGGTCAGAATCTAGCTCAGTAGACTGCGAGGGCAATGCAGTGCTCTGGGTGAATGTACCAGCAGAATCATATAGCAGTGGCTGTGCATCAGTGCACTCTATGTCATATTCATCTTGGAGTGGGAATTCAGGATTTCACTTGATAACTCAGGCATGGTATGTGAAAAGAGATCCAGGGAGTAATCTGAAGTGTGGCCTGCCGCATCCTTCACTTTTTGTGGGGTGAAGGACACAAGGAAAGGTGTTGTTCCTGACCAGGAGCCTGCACTGACGACTCAGTGCTTGCATTTTTTGAAACTTCAGAAAGGAGGCGATAGAGCTGGAGGCTGTTTCAGCAATGTGAGCCAAAACCTGTTCCTGATGCTTCGGCTTTAAAAGGGTTTACCTACTCCCAGAAAAGGGAGCCTTCCAGGCCTTCTGGAGTCAGACGATGACGCAGGCCCAACACCTCGTGCCTTAGGTGCTTTGTGCTTTTGGCACTACCAGCAGATGCACCACCACCACCATCAGTACCAGATGGCCCCCCCTGCCCACGTCCGCGGCCTCTTCCACCATACTTCCTCATGTTTGGGAAAATGTACCAAAAATACCAGCCGATATATGGTATTGTATGAGGAGCGTACAGCTGTATACGGTGTAGGGGAAAATTTCAATCTCCGTATATATTTCCGGAGTCACACACAGACGCTCACTCAGAATGGATTTGACCGTAATACAAAGAGCAAATATACGGTACTGTATCAGAAGCGGACAGCTGTATACGGTGTAGGGGAAAATTTCAATCTCCGTATATATTTCCGGAGTCACACACAGACGCTCACTCAGTATGGATTTGACTGTAATACAAACAGCAGATATACGGTACTGTATCAGAATCGTACAGCTGTATACAGTGTAGGGAAAAATTTAAATCTCCGTATTTATTTCCGGAGTCACACACAGATAGTCAGCATGTATTTGTCCGTGATACCAGCTGGTACATGGTAGTGTGTGAGGAGCGTACAGCTCTATACGGTGTGGGAAAAAATGAATGGTCAGTAACTGTGCAGCAAAAAAGAATAAAAGTATTAGTGCTGTTAAAAAGCAGTCGGCACAGCAGTGTACACACAGCAATGCAGCTATCAGGCAGCCTAATAACAAGCGCTGCTGCACACAAGAAAATCCTCCCCTGTCACTGGCAGGCAGCCTAATAACCAGCGCTGCTGCACACAAGAAAATCCTCCCTGTCACTGCACACTAACTGTACAGCACAATTGCTATCAGCACAAGCACAGAAGAACTTCTATCTTTACAGCCCTAACTCTCTCCCTACTGATAAACAGCAACCTCTCCTACTGATAAGATCGGCAGAAGTAAAATGGAGGTCGGCGCTCAGGGCTTTTATAGACACTATGACGCCCCCCAAAGCAAGCCAATCACTGCAATGCCCTTCTCTAAGATGGTGGTGGACGCTGCCCATGTCATCTTGTTGCCCACAGTGTACGTCCTTGCTCATTGGCTGAAAAAAGGCACCTGCAAGCATTCTGGGAAACTCGACTTTGGCGCTCGTTTCGACCACCGCATGTCCGACCTCACGCTATGGTCGTGTTTGGTTGACAAAACTCGACTTTGGCTAAAGTCTGTGACTTTTGAATCTGACCGACCTATTTCGCTTAACTCTACTGCTTATATGTGTTTTCTACCTGCAGATTTTAAACATCTATGGGGAAAATGCATACATAAAACTCAACATACCCGCAAGAGAAATTCATATATTGTGGATTTCAAACACTCACCGCAGGTCAGTTTACACTGCTTAAAATAAAAGCACAGAGGATATGAGATTTCTATAAATCCCATCCACACTGGTAGAACTGTGGAATGCTGCATTTGTTATGCATCAAAAATACACATCATCAAAAATTCATTGTGGGAAATTAACCCCTTCATGACCGGAGGTATTTTCATTTTTGCGTGTTTGTTTTTTGCTCCCCTTCTTCCCAGAGCCATAACTTTTTATAGAATGCTGTAGATAAGGCCTGAAAAGCAGTGGACGCATCTCACAGCGGCAAAAAGAGGTGACAGGTTCCCTTTAACCCCTCTCTGCCATCAGACGTACTATTCCGTCCATGTGACCCTGGACCTAATTCCCATGGACGGAATAGTACGTCATGGGCGATCAGCTGCGCTCCCGTGGGGAGCGCAGCTGATCGCCGCCGGGTGTCAGCTGATTATCACAGCTGACACCCGTGACTGTGTGTCAGGAGCGGTCACGGACCGCTCCCGGCACATTAACCCTTGGCACACCGCGATCAAACATGATCGCGGTGTACCCGGGGCACAGGGGAGGATCGCGCAGGCAGGGGGCTCCCTGCGCGCTCCCCTGAGACCCTCAGAGCAGCGCGATGTGTCGCGCTGTTCCGAGGGTCCGTCCTCCCTCCAGGTCCCCGGATCCAAGATGGCGCCGGGGTCCTGCAGGGAGGCGGCTTCCTCAGTGCCTGCTGAGAGCAGGCGCTGGGGAAGCCTGCAGCAGTGCCAGAGCGATCGCTGGTGTGACAGAGTGCTGTGCACACTGTCACACCAGCGATCTGCTAAAATACAGTGATGTCCCACCCTGGGACAAAGTAAAAAAGTAAAAAAAGTAAAAATAAAAAGTGTAAAAAAAAATCATAAAAAAAAAAAAAAATATTCCCCAATAAATTCATTTTTTCCTGTAAATAAAAAAAACAAAACAATAAAAGTACACATATTTGGTATCGCCGCGTCCGTAACGACCCCCCCTATAAAACTGTCCCACTAGTTAACCCCTTTAGTGAACCCCTAAAAAAAAAAAAAAAAAAAACGAAGCAAAAAATCAATGCTTTATCATCATACCGCCGAACAAAAAGTGAAATAACACGCGATCAAAAAGACCGATATAAATAAACATGGTACTACTGAAAACGTCATCTTGTCCCGCAAAAAACGAGCTGTCACACAGCATCATGAGCGAAAAAATAAAAAAGTTGTAGCTCGCAGAATAAAGCGATGCAAAAATAATGATTTTTTATATAAAATTGTTTTCATTCTATAAAAGCGCCAAAACCTAAAAAAATGATATAAATGAGGTATCGCCGTAATCGTACTGACCCGAAGAATAAAACTGCTTTATCAATTTTACCACACGCGGAACGGTATAAACGCCTCCCCCAAAAGAAATTCATGAATTGCTGATTTTTGTTCATTCTAACCACCCAAAAATCGAAATAAAAAGCGATCAAAAAACGTCACGTGCTCAAAAATGGTACAAATAAAAACGTCAACTCGTCCCGCAAAAAATAAGACCTCACATGACTCTGTGGGCCAAAATATGCAAAAATTATAGCTCTCAAAATGTGGTGATGCAAAAAACTATTTTTGCAATAAAAAGCGTCTTTTAGCGTGACAGCTGCCAATCACAAAAACCCGCTATAAATAGTAAATCAAACCCCCTTTATCACCCCCTTAGTTAGGGAAAAATAATAAAATTAAAAAAATGTATTTATTTCCATTTTCCCGTTAGGGTTAGGGTTGCGGCTAAAGTTAGGGTTAGGGTTGGCGCTAACGTTAGTATTAGGGTTAGGGTTGGCGCTAACGTTAGGATTAGGGTTGGGATTAGGGTTATGGGTGTGTTAGGGTTAGGTTTGTGGTTAGGGTTGGGACTAGGGTTATTGGTGTTTGGGGTTAGGGTTGGAGTTAGAATTGGGGGGTTTCTGCTGTTTAGGCACATCAGGAGCTCTCGAAATGTGACATGGCGTCTGATCTCAATTCCAGCCAATTCTGCGTTGAAAAAGTCAAATGGTGCTCCTTCACTTCTGAGCTCTGCCATGCGCCCAAACAGTAGTTTACCCCACATATGGGGTATCAGCATACTCTGGACCCCAAGAGTTATTGTGCAATTTGGCCTATTTCTCCTGTTACCCTTGGGAAAATAAAAAACTGGGGGCGACAAAATCATTTTTGTAAAAAAAAAAATGATTTTTTTGTTTTTACGGCTGTATGTTATAAAACTTCTGTGAAGTACTTGGGGCTTCATAGCGCTCACCACACTTCTAGATAAGTTCCTTGTGGGGTCTATTTTCCAAAATGGGGTCACTTGTGGGGGGTTTCCACTGTTTAGGCGCATCAGGGGCTCTCCAAATGCGACATGATGCCCCCAGACCATTCCATCAAAGTCTGCAATCCAAAACGTCACTACTTCCCTTCCGAGCCCCGACGTGTGCCCATACAGTAGTTTTCTCCCACATATTGGGTATCAGCGTACTCAGGACAATTTGGACAACAACTTTTGGGGTCCAATTTCTCCTGTTACCCTTGTGAAAATAAAATATGGGGGCGAAAAAATCATTTTTGTAAAAAAAAAAAGGATTTTTTAATTTTACGGCTCTACGTTATAAACTTGTGTGAAGCACTTGGGGGTTCAAATTGCTCACCAAAGATCTAGATAAGTTCCTTAGGGGTCTAGTTTCCCAAATGGGGTCACTTGTGGGGGGTTTCCACTGTTTAGGCACATCAGGGGCTCTCCAAATGCAACATGGCGTCCAATCTCAATTCCAGCCAATTTGGTTGGAAAAGTCAAACAGTGCTCCTTCCATTCCGAGCTCTGCCATGCGCCCAAACAGTGGTTCCCCCCCACATGGGTATCAGCGTACTCAGGACAAATTGGACAACACATTTTGTGGTCCAATTTCTCCTGTTACCTATGGGAAAATAAAAATTAGTGACTAAGAGATAATTTTTGTGGGAAAAAAATAGGATTTTTTATTTTCATGCCGGGCATTATAAACTTGTGTGAAGCACTTGGGGGTTCAAAGTGCTCACCAAGATCTAGATAAGTTCCTTAGGGGGTCTAGCTTCCAAAATTGGGTCACTTGTGGGGGGTTTCCACTGTTTAGGCTCATCTGGGGCACTACAAACGGAACATGACCCCATCAATGTTTGCATTCCAAAACGTTACTGCTTCTTTTCCAAGCCCTGCCGTGCGCCAAACAGTTTTCCCCCCCCACATATGGGGTATCAGCGTACTCAGGACAATTGGACAACAAGTTTTGGGGTCCAATTTCCTTGGAAAAAATCAAAAATTTGGGACTAAAAAATCATTTTTGTGGAAAATTGTTTTGTTTTTTTTTCACACCCAGGCATTATAAACTTTTGTGAAACACTTTGGGGTTCAAAGTGCTCACAACAGATTAGATAAGTTCCTTAGGGGGTCTAGTTTCCAAAATGGTGTCACTTGTGGGGGGTTTCCACTGTTTAGGCGTATCAGGGGCTCTCCAAACACGACATGGCGTCCAATCTCAATTCCAGCCATTTTAGTTTGAAAAAGTCAAACGGCGCTCCTTCCCTTACGAGCTCTGCCGTGTGCCCAAACAGTGGTTTTCCCCACATATGGGGTATTGGCGTACTCAGGAGAAATTGCACAACAACTTTATCTGTCCTTTTTCTCCTTTTACCCTTGTGAAAATAAAAAAAGTTTGTAAAAGATCATTTTTGTGGCTAAAAAATTAAATATTAATTTTTTCCAGCCACGTTGCTTCAGCTCCTGTGAAGCACCTGAAGGGTTAATAAACTTCTTGAATGTAGTTTTGAGTACCTTGAGGGGTGCAGTTTTTATAATGGTGTCACTTTTGGGTATTTTCTGCCATATAGACCCGTCAAAGTGACTCAAATGTGAGGTGGGTCCCTAAAAAAATGGCTTTGTAAATTTTTGTTTTTAAAAATGAGAAAAACACTGGTCAACTTTCAACCCTTCTAATTTCCTAACAAAGAAAAATTTTGGTTCCAAAATTGTGCTGATGTAAAGTAGACAGTGGGAAATGTTATTTATTAACTATTTTGTGTGACATATTTCTCTGTTTTAGGGAAAAAAAAATTCAAAGTTTGAAAATTGCAAAATTTTTAAAATTTTCGCCATATTTGCGTTTTTTTCAAAAATAAACGCAAGTTATATCGAAAGAAATTTTACCACTAACATGAAGTACAATATGTCACGAGAAAACAGTCTCAGAATCGCGAAGATCCGTTGAAGCGTTCAGAGTTATAACCTCATAAAGAGACAGTGGTCAGAATTGTAAAAATTGGCCCGGTCATTAACGTGCAAACCACCCTTGGGTGAAGGGTTAAAAACATAAGTTAACCTGATTTGGGAGTGCACTAGTGATGGAAGTCACTGACTGTTCTGAAGACCGTACTGATAACTGAGCTAAAATAGATCTTATGAAAAAGTGTGAACTAAATATAAAGCAGTTTCAGTATCTGGGAGAAAAGAATAAAGGGGTAAAAATGTTCTCGATATTTAGCCTATGGTATTTTGGTATATCAGTTTTTTAGCAATCAAAAAATGCTGTTTGGTGGTGTGAATCAAGTATCCCTAATTTACTAAGTTTCCACCATTCCCAGTGTTGCGTAGTATCATGCCAGAATGTCATGAGATCACATATCTGCAGCCCCACAGCTTTGGGAAATGTAAAAGACCATATAAGTTTATCCACGCTCGGACTGGCTACAGGTGAACAGTAGAATCCTCGGTAGGCCCCTATGAAGAAGGCTGATGAGTAGTGCTATTACACTTCTTCATAATTTGTAAAAAAGGTATAACCTAATCATTCACTAAACAATCTAGCCAAATTAAGATTACGTAAAAAACAAAAGTTGATTTGGGTAATAGGGTCAGGTTACCTTACTGGACAGTGGGCCCCAAGACTCAATGTTCCTTATGGGCCTTTGCCACCACAGTCGGATACTGAGTGTATCAAACTTATAAGAAAAAAATGGTGACACTGAATATAAAGCCAAAGCTACTCGGAATGGCTTATACCAGCAGTATTATTGTCCTACAATGGCCAAAACCTAAGTCCACATCTTCAAAACAAGTGATCGTAAAAAATCTATTTCTTTTCAGCTAGCTTATGCGAGAGTCTATCATATCTGTCTTATAATACGAATGATGTGATTGCCTACAGATTCTCCAAATATTGAATATTCATGAACACATTTTAGAAAGAAAATAAGAAACTCCTCACTGTTATAAGGGTTATGTAAGGTTTTAACCATAGTACTTCACTTTCAGAAGAAAGAAGAAATCTGGACTAGAAGCCATTAATAGCTGCAGAAAGGATATTATATCCCAGGAAAAGGCTTTGTGTACTTCTAATTGCTGCTTTATTTCAGCTCCCTCTACATGCCAATCCGCTCTGTGAAAAGAAAAGGTTTGTTTCTTTGCATTTGGTAGTTTCGAAAATGTCCTCGAGTATAAGAGCCATTTTCCTCTAACAAAGAGAAAAGGTAATTTCGCAATTCTATAAGCATGAAAATGAAATGTCTAAAGAGAGTTCAGCTTAAATAGATAAATGGGAATAGAAAAGATGAAATGTACTTATTTTGGGTAGTGAAGTCATTATTCTAGAAATTCAGAATTTCTAACTAGAATCTTAGGATTTTAAGTTACTTTGTTTGATTGGCCTTTAGCTAAATGCGCGTCTTTTGTAATGGTTTCATTTGATGTCCTGTATACACTATAGCGAATGATGAATAAAATAAATGGCAAAAATAGACTTGTGCTTGAAAGTAACGTGAAGATGAATTGTTTCTTTATCTCTTCGGAGAGGTTTTTTTTTCTATCTTCTTTTATATTATGATTAATATATTTTGCCCTAGTTTCTTTCTGTCGTTTCTTCCTTTCAAGGATTTTCTGATGTAATTATAAATGGTGACTTTTTAATGGCAAGAAGTTTCCCCAAGGGAAAAGAAAGATTTTGGTGCAGGGTCATCATTTCATTGCATAGTGCATCTGACTGTAGGTAGGCGCTAATTGAATTTTTAGAGACTGTGACTACCTTGGTGACAGTTTCCATTTATTGGAATATTAAATAGCATGTTTTCTAATTTTGCATGATACAGTTTTTATTATCCTTTCATTTATTAAAACCATCTTCCTAATTTTCTAACCTGGTTTTATATTGCCTGTTTCCTTTTGTCATGCAGACAAATATGGCATTAAACAAGCATGCGTACCTTTAGTTTATCCAGGCCTCAGTGCACATTAATGACTTTACAGCACAAGATTGTATAGAGGACACCATAAAAGCCATCTTATAATAAATTGTGCCAAAGTATCTTTTTTCTCATACAGTTACACAGTTGGAGGTTGTTTAACTCCATTAGCAAGACCTGTAGAAGAAAAGCTACATTTTAGGATTTCAACCCAACTGATTGCCTATCGAAATCTTCAGTATATTTTACTAACTATTTAGGGACAATTTAATCCTCCTTTCCTTCCTCTGTGTTTTGTTCCCCCTCCTATGATACCTTACAGAGCAGCATTTATCATAATTGTATAGGAAGTGAAAACCATCGTTAGAGCCAGTGCCAGATGCATGTTTTCAGTCTATCACTTCCTTTCTAGACAAAATTAATATCAGCCTTACATTAAAGCCAATTGCAAGCATTTAAAAAAAAGTAGAGACGCTTCATGGGGCAAAACATCTATAAAGAGGTGAACTAAAACTATATCTTGTGCTTCTTCCTCCTCTTACCCCTTGAGTGGTTCTCATCTTTGATTGTTGCATTCAGAATACATCATCTTGTAAAGCTTTTAAAAATGTATGCGAAAGTTCTCATTGTGGTTGCCTTAGCCAGGATCAATCTGGTCAGAAAAAGGAATTTTGATTCGAAAATAGTAATAACGGAGATAATTGTTTCACTAAATCCACTCGAATGTACTCTACTGGAATGACCTGTAAAGTCTTTTTAGGACTTATCTATGTCTTAGGTTCACACTGATATCTTTATTAAAGGCTACACAGGAATACTGATAATTAGACAAATAAATAGTAATATAAAATCCATAATCCTCTGTCAAGTCTAATTAACCTGGATAATAATAAAGAATAAACTACAATGAGATATGGGATTAAAAAAAATGGAGTGCTGACTTTATCATATGAACAAATGAACATAATTTTATTAGTAATGCATTACATGATTATTCAAAAAAACATTAAAAAGAGGTAGACACAAAAAGGATTCCTAATCAACACCCTGGGCATATAAGTCTGGATATGGGATGAATCAACAAAAGTATCTGTTAAGTATCTGTCAAGAATTGTAGGATAATACACACTGATCAGAACAGTAAACATAATGTAACTGCCTTCAAAAAGGGGTTATTGAAACCATGAAACCCGTAGACACTTCAGTAAACAGACTGTACCAATAATTCCAGTGAAGTAACTATTCTGACTAAGGGGTTGGTGCGACCATGAAACGCGTAGACACTTCAGTAACGTAACTTTACCGATCTTTTTATAACATCCAAATGTTTACAATAAACAAACTGTGCTACAGGAAAGGAAGAGAAGGAAACACATGATTTTGATGTAATTTTGAATTGAAAATAGTCAAGTCGGTGAAAATTGTCTGGCCAAATCCACTCAAATGTCCTCCACTGGAATGAATGATAAAGCCTTTTTATTCAAGAGTCCACATGTTTCAGGATCACTCCATCAGAGCAAAGGAGTCAATGTGACCCCGAAATGTGTAGGCACTTTAGTATACAGACTTTACCAGTTATTCCAGTGGAATACATTCGAGTGGATTTAGTTTGGCAATTGTCACCTGACTTTAGTATTTTTGATTCGGAATTACAACAAAGCCCTTTCTTCTCTTCCTGTTCTGCAGTGTTTTTTTATTAGGAACATTTGGATGAATTTGTTATATTTACATGTCTCTGCCTGTCCATATTTTAATTAAAAAAAACTTCATGTTTGCTTGAAGTGTTTTTTATATTAATTAATTGCTTTTGGATTTGAGATGCAGAAATTTATATACTGCATGATTGGGGAAAAGTCATAGGTAGGGCAGCTGATTGTTCTTAACGTCAAGCTCTTTTTTTTTCCTGCCATACAAGTTAAAACAATTATGGTATTAATTTTGACACTGAGAAAAGTATGATGAATATACAACAGATTTGCAGTTTTCATGCAGTGGTTTGCGCTGAATGTAAAAGTGGATCCAGCAGGTAGGAGAAGTAGATCACTTTCCTTTATATTTTTCATTCTTTTTGAATCTATTGATGGCTCAAAAAATCTGTCCAAAAAGCTGCATGTGTGATTCTAGCCTTAGTGTTGGATGGGTATTGTTTAAACAGTTACCATTAATGTCAAATTAACTAAGGGGGTCACATAAAAGATTTTGACATATAGGAAGAATCTCCAATCAACCCATTAATGGCTCAGTGGATTAGCACTGCAGCCTTGCAGCGCTGGAGTCCTAGGTTCAAATCCCACTAGGATAACATCTGCAAGGAGTTTGTATGTTCTCCCCGTGTTTGCGTGGGTTTCCTCTGGTTCTCCGGGTTTCCTCCCACACTCCAAAAACATACTGATAGGGAATCTAGATCATGAGCCCCATCAGGGACAGCGATGATAATGTGTGCAAACTGTAAAGCGCTGTGGAATATGTTAGCGCTATATAAAGATTATTATTATTAATATGTGGTCAACTGGGAAACCATCCAGATTGAATACAAAATAAATATCATGCAACCTCCAGAAAAAGCAGAACTGAACTGTTCTTGCAATCAAAAAAAGCTCAGAGTATTTAGACCCTTAAAGCCATTGACAGATCTTCAACATATGCCATCAATGTTATGCAGATTTGGCATAGAATACCTTCAGGCTATGTGCACATGTTGTGGATCTTTGCAGAAGTTTCCTGAGAAAAACGAACTTTTTTCCCAGGAAATCTGGACGCGTTTTTTTTCACGTTTTTTACGCGGTATTTTTGCTTGTTTTTTACGTGTTTTTTGAGCGTTTTTTTTGCGGATTTTTCGTGTTTTTTTTCTGAACATCCCAGGGTCAATAATATAGTGGGAAATCCACAAATTTTCTGTGAAATTAATGAACATGCTGCGTTTTTTTCTGCGATACGGAAAAAAACGCATCATGTGCACAAAAATTGCAGAATGCATTCTAATAATAGGATGCTTCATGCATGCATTTTTGCAGTGGAAAATCACAGCAAAAATGCGAAAAATCCGCAACGTGTGCACACAGCCTCAAAGTTCTCATATAGGGTTGACTCAGCAACCATCTTTACCAGATTTTTGGTGCTTTTTACTGTTTTGGATTTTCTGTAAATACACATGTTGCAAGCTCTCAAATGGCAAATGTGTGCATCTGCAATAATTGAGTAACCAGGAATTATAGATAGTAGTCTAGGCAGGTATTTCCTTGAAGCCTATGTGCTATGCGGTGGTGAATTCTTAACCTGCAGACTTCATCCAGGCATCATAAGTGTTTATCGCTCTGTGCCATAACATGCGGGATGTTTTATAATGGTCAGGAGAAGACAACAGTGTGGAGCCTTTAAAGAAATCATAGCAGGAGGGATGACTAGGATGTAATTAAAGACAGGCCCACAAATCTGAGTGGGCCCAAAAGGCCCATACTATAAGTAATTCACCATAGTTGTGGGCCTTCCACAAATTTTGCAACAGGGCCCAGGTGTTTAGATCACTTACCTCAACAGAAGTCAGAGGTAGCCCGGTCAACACAGGCTTAGGATATTGGAAGCAGAATAGTATGAAGAGAAACCATGCATGCATGCCATCCAACATGAAATCATATATTCAGCGAGATGGAAATCACAATAAAATAATATATCACAAAATGACTTACTTGCTTCTTTTCATGATAAAATTAAGCGACATGTCTCAGAAGGAATGGAATGCTTGATTATCACTATGTAACGCAATTTTGTTCCCAGCTTTTAAATGTTATATTCCAATGCTTATGTCTAAAATAAATTAAAAATTGCTTACATTTATCATAAACTCGCTTTTGTGACCACGGCAACGGAAATTATGCATTTTTAATATAGAAACAAACAATTTTGCATCTTCTCATTTATACAGTCAGACTAAAACACTATATGCATTACAAATTTACACAGATTGCCTAAAACTGTTCAGAAGTGTGCTGTTTTCCTAGATTTGCGACTATACTGCAAATCAGTTTCACGAATCAATCCTCAAATATAGTCGCCCATCATGTTTTCGTTATATTGTCCTTGGTAACGGCGTTCAAAGTTCATAATGTCCTGGTGAAAGCGCTCGCCTTGCTCCTCTGAATAAGCTCCCATGTTCTCTTTGAATTTATCAAGATGAGCATCAAGGATATGGTTTTGAGTGACATTCTGCAGCCCATTGCAGCATAGTTCTTTATCAGAGTCTTGACCAGTTGTACATAGTTTTTATCTTTATATTGCCTAGGAAGCCGCGAACCACTGCGACAAAACTGTTCCAAGCCGCTCTCTCCTTCCTATTCAGCTTCTTGGGAAATTCACTGCATTCTATGATCTTCTTGATTTGTGGTCCAACGAAGACACCAGCTTTGATCTTTGCTTCAGACAGCTTAGGTAAAAGATCTGGAGGTAATTGAAAGCACTCGACTCCTTATCTAGAGCCCTGACAAATTGTTTTTTGAGCCCCAACTTGATGTGTAGTGGTGGCATCAGCACCTTGGTGGGTCCACCAGTGGCTCCCATTTTACATGTTTTTCCCCCACAGTGAACTCTGTCCGCTGAGGGCCAGTCCCGCCTGTGGTAGTGCGTTCAGTATCCGGCTGTCCCAAAGGCAAATAAAGCAAGGATACTTAGTAAAACCACCTTGGAGGCCCATCAGAAATGACACCATTTTGAAATCTCCGATAATTCCCAGCCGTACTCCTCATACTTCAAGGCACCTAGCAACATCTTGCACTGGTGTATTCCTCTTTCAGGTGCACTGAGTGAGTACAGGAAGACGGATACTTGTTCCCTTGTGAACAGCACGCTTTGAGACTCTTGCATGAGCTGTCTATGAAGAGGCGCCACTCATTCGTGTTGCAGGCGATACACTATAGCCTCGAATAGACCGGCCACATTGTTGCAGAAGCACAGTCCATCTTGATGACTGAAGAAGATGGAAAAAACTGGTGACGCTTCCTCTGTCTGTGACTTGGACGCTTTCATCTAATAAGTTCCATTGCTTGAGCCTTGATTGTCAGAAGCTCAGCGTTTGACTTGGTGAGACCAAGGTCTCTGATCAGATGTTGAGGTCTTTTTGGTTAGGGTAGTATGGCTTCCGCTCCTCATCTGTAAATGAAGAGAAATCGTGAGCTACGTCTTCCTCGATGTCTGACCTGTGCTTTGTGTTGAATATGGTGTAGCTCTGTCTGGAGGTGTTGGTACAGGAAGTTCAGTGCAGTGTGGTACTGGGGCAATAGATGAAGGAATGTCAGGATACGTTACAGGTGGTGCATTTTTGCCAGTGCGACGTTTGGAAGGGTTCACCATGCAGAAGTAGCAATTTGTTGAGTGATCAGTCTGTTCACGCCAAATTCTTGGGATAGCAAAATGCATGGCTCTCTTCTCTCCCCTGTACCAACCTATAACCCAAACAAAATAAAATTTGGATTGAGAATTTGATTTAGGCCATTTCACGCTGAAGACTAGTGATATTAAAATAGTAACCAGTTAATCTGCTATTCAAGGGAGTAGCATTTATCCACTTACCTTCAAGAGTTTTCTTGCAGTGCTCACATGTGAAATGAGGAGCCCAGGGTTTTCTTGATCACCAACAGGCATCCCGAAGTATGCTTTGTAGGCCTCACACATCTTTGCAGATGTGTCAGGAATCGAACCCAGTGTCTCTTGTCCACCGGCCAGCAGCTCTACCATTGAGCTATTCTGCTGGCTACAAAGTTCCTTGCTGACCCGGATACCATTGACTGTTCTTCCTGATCGGCTTCCCCCAGTGCTCTCTCATTTGGCCTCTGATTGCCAATTACACGCCCTATATAAACCTGGCCCTGTGGGTGTGTCATTGCGAGATTATTGTGCTTCCAGCCTTTTAGTCAAGCTCTTTCTCCTGCTGTTCCTGCTGTTACAAACACTGCTCTCCTGTGAACTGACCTCGACCTCCCACCTTATCACGTTATCTGCCTGCTCCTCTGCTTCAAACACTGCTCTCCTGTGTACCGACCTTCGGCCTGCCACCTGACTACGCTACCTGCTCTGCTTCCCCCTAGTGTTTGCAGTAACATCGGCTCCAACCCAGACGGGATCCTGACAAGATGCTTCCACAGAGTACTTTTCGCTCTTGTCTTTATAAACTGGCAACATATGTAGCAAAATGCGTTCTGCTGGATGTATGCAACCTCTTGATGCCATCTAAATTGACTAAGTTGCTGTGTACTGTAGGAAAAGAATGTCTCTCCAAACTTTCAGTAATAAAGTACAAGAGTGTACTGAGGATTCACAGAGCAAGATTGATCACCTGGTACCAGAGTAACACACAATGTTTACATTGCATTCCTAAGTCTCTCCTGTAATGGGTGTGGGGTGAAGTGTGAATACTGTTATCAGAATCAGAATAGATATTGAATTCAACATGTCTGTCTAGGTCAATTCCCCTTTGTCTGTGATGGCCATTGCCCACTTACCCTGCAATCCCAATCAATAGATCCTGTCTGTCTGTTCAGAAGGACTATAGTGCCCTATATAACTGTAGTTATTATGCTACCTACAATTCGTACAGTTCCAGAAAGTTCAGATAATTTTGGACGGTTCTATAAACTTCTTGATAGTTCTCAAATTCCAGAAGCTTTTAAGTATCTTGAACTATTGCAAATATCCTTAAAAATAGATCAATTTAAAAATATCATTGTGCTGACCACAAAAGCAAAGTTTACAGGAATAATAATTTTTTTCTATTAATTTAAGGTACAAACAATCAGGAAACACACTAACAATTGGGAACAAAAAATTTTTTGAAAATTGTTACATAGTGTTATCTGGCATTATGCAATGTCTTCCTTACCATCTAGATGAAACATTTAATTTCGTCACTGTGCATATAAGATACAGAACATTATACTATGCTTTTCCCATAAAAATAATTCTCTACCGAGTACTGCTTAATCCTGAAGATTTCATTCCAGCGCCACAGACTCTACTCAGGAGTAAGCTCTGTTTCTGGAAGACGTCCAGTTCAATTTGAGCTTATGTGGCACATCTGTTATGTTTGTAGAGCTGATGTTATGTTTGCACTGCACATGTTCAACTTTCTCATCATTCCCGTGCTTGTACATAATCAACCACCTCTAATTAAAGGGATGTTTGGCCACTCCGCTATCTCTGGGAAATCAAGTATCAGGCAGCAGTAATAATGGAACAGCTACATAGTAAAGGAAACTGTTTCTGATCTGGTTTCATACGTTTTGCTTTTTGATATCATAGGCAAGATAATCTTTAAGGTGATGTTACACTAGTATTATAATAGACAAGGGAGTTTTTGGTTAAAAAAAAAATAATAGCAAGGAGGTCTAAGTGTAAGGCCAGAATGGATGGACTGTTTTGGCAGCTGTGCAGGAAAATCGCAGCAGCTTGATTGTAAAGTGATAGCATAAATTTGCAAAAAAAGTTTGTTCACCAGCACCAATGAGTGGGACATTGCAATTTCATTATATTAATTTACTTGTTTCATTTGTCTGGAAATATGGACTGAATACACAAAATGTGGCCCAATCGCTGGGTGTACTTACTTACTGGTAACTGCGTTGTGTCAATATGTATTAGCTCGGTCATGTAGAGGGGAGAAGGTGAAGAGAGTAAGGATGCACTCCCCTTTTAACATGAATCCTTCAAACAAAAACAAAGAAAAGACAAAAGTGTACATATACGCTAATGAAAATACAGTAAATAATAAAAAAGCAAGTGCATTAAATAATTAAACATGGGGTACTTAGTAAATACAGTTTTGATTAAAAAAGCATAGAGCTAATTTAAAATAATAATAATAAAAAAGTGTCCCCTGCAACAAGTTGTAAACATTGGGAGAGTAAATACATCCTAGTTAAAACCTATAGTGTGAATAGTGGAGGGTAAGGGTCCAACCGGGACCCAGTTTGGAGGGACTTTTAAAAAAATTTGGTCCATAAATATTTGGACAGAGAAACATTTTTTAATTTTGGTTTTTGACATTACCACAATGAATTTGAAAAAAAACAAACAATGCAGTTGAATTCGACTTTCAGCTTTCATTTGAGGGATCCCATTTTAAAATTT
>JARQOD010000004.1:167973417-168029353 GCA_033576555.1 Oophaga sylvatica | reverse complement strand
GCCCTGCGGTACGGGAAACCCGGAGGGGCAGCAGGGAAAAAGAGCCAGGGCCAACGAGGGACCAGCTGACGTTATGAACCCCAGAAAACACGGAGAAAGTGTTGATGTGCTAACAGCACTTCCGGCAACAAGGGCGGTGTTGGAGCCAGGGTCAAGGAGGTTTTTTAAATACTAGATAAGAAATTTCCCTTGTTCCCTGTCAATTTTAAATGTTATATTCAAAAAGAAAAAAGTACCTTTACTCCCATAAGATGATGTTTCTTTAAAAACTAATATCAGATAAATAAAGAATTGACAAACTAAACATAATTAACATGTTGAACAGCAATGCAAACCCCAAAAAAATAAATTAGTTAAGAATCGCTATACGGTTGTACATAAAGCATACAAGAAATTTTGAATCATTAATGATGGAAAAGAAACAGTATGTCACATTTTTTTTTGTATAGAAAATGAATGTCTGACTTCAAAACATCATCAGCATTACAAGTTATCTGTGACATTATAAAATGTTACTTTGTGAAAAAAGTCACTAAACAGTTTATACAAAATTATACAATTTTCCCTAATGAAATACTCAAAATTTGGGGAATAATATGTTTTTAAAAAACAAAAACCTTTAAAAAAGTGATGTGCTGGGAAAAATTTTGCTATTTATGTGACTGTGACTTGCAAGCATGACAAAGGATAGATAAGGTATATTAGATAGATGCATAGCCACAGATGGTGAATGGCGATGTAATACTGTCCTCAATAAAGGTGCGTCACTATACATAATTTTTTTTTTATTGCTTTATAAACAGGGTACGTGGATGTTGCTTGCGCCTTTGTTTGACGCACGACTGCCTTCCGTGAGAGCGTTGGGTAGGAACGTTGTGTGCAGTGTTCACTGTGTCTGAGGTTTTCTTTTTTGGGTGAGTCAGCCAGTTGTTCTTCAAACCACTGCTGGTTGTGTTCTGAGGTGTGTCACTGGACATCCTTGAAATTTTTCTCTAATTTTGCTGCTCCACTCTATTACAAATAAATAAAATCTATTAGTGTGGCGCTTCCTCCGTATACAATACATTGGTTGCAAAACACTATAGAAGTACACAAAGGGCCTTTCACACCTATGAACGTTTGTGCAGTGTTACTGCAGTCTTGCGGAATAACCCAATTAGGCCTTTAACTTTTCGATTTCTTTTCAATCTACCAAGATGAAGAAGGCAGGGGTAAGGCACGTGGTGTGGAGTTTCTTCAGGGGAGAGGAGTGGGGTTTGTGGCTGCTGCGGCCCCCAGGACACAGCATCCACATTTTTTTTCCCCGGGCCGTGGGTTCCTTTATGGCATTTTGTAGGAGCCGGAGTACCCCCTGCTGCGGGAAAAAACAAATTGAAGCGTTGTTGTTTGGATCTCAGCCAATGATCGACTTCAATTGCTTCCACTCCTTCGGACCACGCATGTTGGGAACCTCTGTCTTTCACCGCCTGGCAAATTGCCAGGCAGTCAGAGGTTCTGACGGAGCCAGCCTGAGTGTCTGTTCTTTCCAGAATTATTGGCTTGCAAACAGGGGCCCAGCCAAGCAGCATTCTGTAATGTTGAAGAAGAGGGATATGCAGTGTGGCAACAGCTGTGTCTCTCTGAATCTGAAGAGGGGGTGAGACAGTGCCGAGGTCAGCACACCGGAAGATTGAGATGTGATGAGCCAGGTGCCAGTTTTGTTGAGCATGGTGTGGCCGACCACCCAACAGGGTGTTGGAAGAGGGTAGTGGAGATGATGAGGTCCAATACCCAACTGGCATGAAGAACAGGAAGGTGGTGGGAGCAGTCAGAGGAATAATAATAATATTTATTTATTGGCCATATATTCCGCAGGCTTTACAGTTTAGCAGTTTCAGAAACAAGTATAAGTAACAACGTTAACAATACAATAATTTAGCTAAATAATGCCCCTGCTCGTGACAGCTTACAATGTACATGAGATGGGGGAATAAGTATAGGGTTTTATACAATGGTGCTTCAATGATGTTAGCCATCTTAAGGGACTGAGGGTGGAGATTGTGAATGGGTAGGAACACACCACTTACCAGATACATAGAATGACTTTGATTAGTGAATGTTGTAGGCCGCTCTGAAACAAATGTGTTTTGAGGGGAGCCCTGAAAACATGCAAATTGTGGATAGTCCTAATTTCTTGGGGTACGCATTGAGGATTGGCCGTTTAGAGCAGGAGAAGTCTTGGAGTCGGGAGTGGGGGTCGATTAGGCAGGGTTAGTCGAAAGCGTTTGCAGAGCCAGCAGTGGTTAGGCGATGATAGAAATGAGGGAGGAGAGTAGGAGGGGGCTGCACTGTGGAGAGCTTTGTGGGTGAGAACATATTTGGTTGAAAGCTGGGGAGCCTGGAAAGGTTGTGATAGAAGGAAGATGAGGAAGACTTTGCCCCAACGGTACAAACAGGGGGAGAGTTAGGCTGCAGACTCGGTTGCGTAGCCCAGTTTGGCACCTGTTCGGGGCAGTTGTCTTCCAAAAGTAAAAACGTGCGCTTCCCAGGATTGCATGCGTGGTTCTTTTTCACACACTTGCACATGATATTTGTTGGAAATGCAAGTTGTAATCAAAAATTAAAAATAGCTAAAGTGTCGTCACTCAAACCACAAAATGTGGAACTTGTGCGGACAAGCAGTAGTTGAGTTACAAAGACCACCTGGAATGTGGCCAACCTACGCGCCCTAATCTTCGGTTGTTTGAAGCCTCTTCTCGAGCTCACACACAGCTGGTTATGCTTCCCCAGGATCGCCATGGAAGAACCTCGGCCACTGTTGTCCAGAGACAAAATTTATTCCCACACAGCGCAAGTTCCCTGTCATCCTCACATCCCAGGCCACAAAACGCGCGGTTAAGACGGCATGGGATAAAAACCGGCCTTACTCCCAAACTGCCGAGCAAGGCTTGAATGCTGGATTGCAAAATCCTGCCCTTGAAATGTGTGATTAGGTGGGGGACAGAATTTCCGTAACTGAATATCATTGTCAATCCCACAATACAATTTTTGCCAAGCGATTTCATTTCGGGCAAGCCGTCCCTGGTTGCAAAGATGTTGAGGGAAAAAAAAAACATGCGCTACTAAAAGCCCAGTAGAGGTCCCCCCTGACCACCGATGCGTGGGCTACCATTGTTATGATTGTACAACCATTAAGGAAAGAAGGGAATTCTGTCCCTACAATACAACTAAGTGAATCCCTGATGTAACGGGGAACCTGATCCTGCGACCAGACCCGCTAAAGTCCTCATCTGTGTGAACGAAGACCTATAGTTGCGGGGAGTAATCCCTCAAATTGGGATGGGAGAAAAGGTGGCCCTCCTAACATAAATTGTAGATGGATATTAAAGAAAAAATAAATACTTTGTGATCCTAACACAAGCAAAACTAAGTTTAAGGCACCTAAGCCCGGCTAGCTTAACAGTAGATAAAAACAATGAAGTCAAGCAAAGCCAGAAGGGCGGAGCCGACTAAATAGGGAAAAAAGGCCATGGCCCAAGCAAACTGAAAAAAACCTAACAAGGGGTTCTAACACCCATGGCCGGGACAATACTTTCCCTCATGCCCATTGGGTCAATTTGTGCAGGGGGGTATGTCTTGCGAGTGGCGCGTACGTGTTCGCCAATCAAGGATTGCAGGAATCAAGTCTGTACACATTGATTCCTCCTCCTATTCCAGTTCTCAAAAATCATCGCTGCAGGAGCCGTCAGGTCTACCTCCACATGGACCGTGAACGTTTACTGTTGGACCGATATGAGCACAGCCGTGTCCAAATGTCAGGCCATCCTGAAATTAATTTCCATGGGGAATCTTAGCCACACAGCGCAGGAGCTCTGTAATGCCATAAAGCAAGGAGAGCGACGGTGTGGTTTTTGGAAGAGAATCTACAGGCAGGCTTGGTAGTGTGTGACAAGGCCGAAATCTGGTGTCAGCTCTGGGCCTTGGCAACCTCACTCACATACCATGTCTGTCATATGTGCCAACTTGGTCGTGCAGAGTTTTTTGAGGGACTATCGGATCTTGATGCACTTGCTGCACAAGGTCCGCCTAGAGTGCGCTCACTTGCGACGTTCCAGCATGGCAGATCGTGATTGCAGCTCTGCAACGCAGATTTCACTTCATGGAACATCGCATTATATGTGAGTACCCACCGGTGGATTCCTGTTACATATGTTGGAGCGGTTGTGTGAGCAGCAGCCAACAGTAATGGAGTATCGCTGCATCAGGCGCAGTCAATCGCAATTTGCGGCGTTCACACTCAACCACTACGAGTGGGCCTCTATAATAAGAAATAATAATATTATTTATTTATATAGCGCCATAATATCCGCAGTGCTTTACAGTTTAACAGTTTCAAAACACGACTCATAAGTAACAACGTTAACAATACAATAATTAAAGCAAATCGCCGCCCTGCTGGTGAAAGCTTACAATCTACAATGAGGTGTGGGAGATACAAAGTACAGGTTGTTTATATTACAATGGTGTTTTTTACAATGATGGTCCAGCCATTTTAAGGAAGTGAGGGGATGCATGGAGATAGTGAATGGGCTACACCACACAGAATTACACATAGAATGACTTTGATTAGTGAATTGTGATAGGCCACTGTGAAAAAATGTGTTTTGAGGGAGCGCCTAGAAACCATCCAAATTGCGGATGTCCTAATTTCTTGGGGTAGAGCATTCCGAGGATTGGCGCAGCGCTGGGTGAAGTCTTGGAGTTGGGGAGGGGAGTACGGATTAGTGCAGAGGTTAGTGAAGGTCGTTTGCAGAGTGCAGCAGTCGGTTAGGCCGATAAATATAAATAAGGGAGGAGATGTAGGGGGGTGCTGCGCTGTGGAGAGCTATGTTGGTGAGAACCAGTAATTAGAATTGGATCCTATAATGAATGGGCAGCCACTGCCAGTGTATGAGTGGCGAATAACTCTATGAAGATATCTGCCACGTTTTGCGTGGTTTGATGAGTCAACGCGGATGGCGAGTGCAGATGATGCACTAGTCAGCCTGACTGTCCCCTTATCTGCTGCTTCAAAAAACACTGCAGCACTAAGGCATTGGGTTTTGGAAGAGGTGGAGGAGGAGGAGTCACAATTCCATCACCTTCTGGGACAGTTCAGCGCAACGTGGTTCCTCAAAGGGCTGGAGGACTTTCATAGTACCATGCTGTATCTACAATGAAACCTCCAGAGTCGCTGTCTATATTTTCAATAACCATTACAAACTTTTAATGTATTTACAAAGCACTTTATGTAATTTTTGTCTATCCTTTGGTAATGCTATTAATTGTTTCATAAACTGAGTTACAGAATTATGATACAGTTTTTAAATTTTGAGTTTTAAATTTTTGTAAATTTATAATGTATTTGAAGGGACTTTGTGAGGAGGATAGGAGGAGTCAATGGAGGAGGAAGACATCGCTCCAGAGGGAGGTAGACAATGCTCTAGTCAGTATGTAGACCAAGGGTGGGGTGATGCACAGCAGGCGGAGATGACGCCTCTTGCAGGGGACAACGTTTCTTGGCCAGTTGGGAGTCTGCAGCACATGGTTGATTTCATGCTGCAGTGGCTGAGAAACGAACCGCCGCATCGAACACATTCACACCACGTCTGATTATTGGGTGTACACCCTCCTAGACCCTCGCTACCGGGACAACTTACAAGCCTTCATCACACCGTTGAACCGGGAGCGTAAAATGCGGAAAGTACCAAGACACACTGGTGCAATCCATATGTTCTCCATTCCAGCCGAGAGCCTGCTGCTGCTACTGATTTACAAAGCAGCTCTGTGCGTCGAGGCAGTGGAGACAGCTCTGCAACAAGAGGGAGCACAAGCAGCGCCTCTGCACAGGGGCAAGAACAGTTGTTCCAAATGTGTCGAAGTTTTGTGGCAGCGCCACCAATGCTACACCATCCGAGACGGCTCCAGTCAGCAGGAGGCAACATTTCCGTAAGATGGTGACAGACTACATGTCTTGCCCTCTCAGTGTACTCCCAGATGGCTCTTCCCATTCAAGTTTTGTGTCTCTAAGCTGGATACATGGCCAGGACTTAGCCAGTATGCATGGAGGTGCTGGCTTGATCTGCTGGCGTGTATTATCGGAGCGCGTCTTTACTGCTGCAGGTGGTGTCTAACAGACCGTTGCATGCGACTATCCTACGATAATGTAGAACGGTTACTTTTCTGAAAATTGAATAGCATGGATCTCGCCTGAATTTGCCTGTCCGGTTTCAGATTAACTACTGGTTGACAACGTTTTCCATGTCTCCTGTTTGTTCATCTTTCTACACCTGAGCTATACTCCCTGGGCTACAACACTGCCAGTTGCTGCTCAGAAGTGTCGTGTCCACAGACCAATACACAAGCTATAGTGATAGTGGGGTTCAGTAACGCCTGCTGTTCCCCTGCTGTGTGTCCGGCAAAAATTACTGCTACCTACCTACACATGTTTTAAAAAAAAATGACATGTTAAAGTGGCTAGTGCTACACATAGATATCAGGCTACACCCTTATTTCTAAGCTGTAAACAAGTGAAACGTCAAATTTAAACCATTCAATGATTAGTGTTGGTAACAAATCTGTAACTAAATATTGTGACATATTATGGCAGATATCCACATGTCTAACACAAATGCTAACACAAAAGCATACTTATGCTATAGGGTACTGATGGTGAACCTTCTCACTCCATAACTTTGACCAATCCAACTCACATCATGCCTCAAATGCTGCAATGTTGGAAGTGCATAATGTGGGTTGAACTTTGACAACAGCTGCAGTGCGAAGGTTATCCTTCTGTGTTCTTGGCTTTTAAATAAAAGCATACAAGTAAATATAATAATACATTGTTGATTAAGGGACATGATGTACACCTGTAATATTGTGCAAACAATGGATGTAGGACTATTCCTCTTCAACATTACTTATATTTGTGTCATTTGAAAAAATACATATTTTAGTTAAAAATTAAAAACCCATGTTCAGTAGCTGTGAAAGGCCCGTTTGTGTACTTCTATATTGTTTGCAACCAATGTATTGTATACGGATGGAAGCGCGTCACACTATAGATTAGATTTATTTTAAATGGAATGTAGCAGAACCAATTGGAGATAAATGAAAAGGATGAGCCACTGAGACACGCTCAGCAGAGTACAAGCAGCAGTGCTTGAACATGTAACTGGAGCGTGATCTGCACTCAAAAAAGTAAAAAACACAGACTGAAGTGAACACTGAAACACAACTGTCCACAATCTGTGAAAAGCTCCTTTCTGTACTTCTATAGTGTTTGCAACCAATGTATTGTATACGGATGGAAGCGCGTCACACTAATAGATTAGATTTATTTTAAATGGAATGTAGCAGAACCAATTGGAGATAAATGAAAAGGATGAGCCACTGAGACACGCTCAGCAGAGTACAAGCAGCAGTGCTTGAACATGTAACTGGAGCGTGATCTGCACTCAAAAAAGTAAAAAACACAGACTGAAGTGAACACTGAAACACAACTGTCCACAATCTGTGAAAAGCTCCTTTCTGTACTTCTATAGTGTTTGCAACCAATGTATTGTATACGGATGGAAAGCGCGTCACACTAATAGATTAGATTTATTTTAAATGGAATGTAGCAGAACCAATTGGAGATAAATGAAAAGGATGAGCCACTGAGACACGCTCAGCAGAGTACAAGCAGCAGTGCTTGAACATGTAACTGGAGCGTGATCTGCACTCAAAAAAGTAAAAAACACAGACTGAAGTGAACACTGAAACACAACTGTCCACAATCTGTGAAAAGCTCCTTTCTGTACTTCTATAGTGTTTGCAACCAATGTATTGTATACGGATGGAAGCGCGTCACACTAATAGATTAGATTTATTTTAAATGGAATGTAGCAGAACCAATTGGAGATAAATGAAAAGGATGAGCCACTGAGACACGCTCAGCAGAGTACAAGCAGCAGTGCTTGAACATGTAACTGGAGCGTGATCTGCACTCAAAAAAGTAAAAAACACAGACTGAAGTGAACACTGAAACACAACTGTCCACAATCTGTGAAAAGCTCCTTTCTGTACTTCTATAGTGTTTGCAACCAATGTATTGTATACGGATGGAAGCGCGTCACACTAATAGATTAGATTTATTTTAAATGGAATGTAGCAGAACCAATTGGAGATAAATGAAAAGGATGAGCCACTGAGACACGCTCAGCAGAGTACAAGCAGCAGTGCTTGAACATGTAACTGGAGCGTGATCTGCACTCAAAAAAGTAAAAAACACAGACTGAAGTGAACACTGAAACACAACTGTCCACAATCTGTGAAAAGCTCCTTTCTGTACTTCTATAGTGTTTGCAACCAATGTATTGTATACGGATGGAAGCACGTCACACTAATAGATTTGATTTTTTTTTAATATAATGGAGCTGCACCAATTCCAAAAAAAAAAAAAAAAAAAAAAAAAAAAGAGTCAGTGACACGTGCAGATGCCTACAAACAGCGGTGGATGCAGAGCAAACTGCAGCGTCACCTGCACTGTCACACACACACCTTGCACAGAGCTGTTAAAACAACACTGGCAAAATGAAGCTTTACACAGCGGTTGGTAAACTAGCCTGCCTCAAGCACAGTAGTACACAAAATCGCAATATCTAACTGTCCCTCAGAGTGAGCAGAGTAGCGTTCTGTCCCTTACTGAGTTCACAGCACAGTGACGCTAAAATGGCGGCGGCGCCTTTTATAGTGCATTCTGACATCATTTCAGCAGCCAATCACAGCCATGCCATTAGTTAAGATGACCGCAGCATTACAGGATGTGCCCACACTTCGTAGGATTCCTCATTGGCTGACTAAAATCACATTGCCTCTCAAAGAATTATGGGAACTTCCGATTCCGGTATACGATATGGAAAAAGTATCGGAATTAAGTATCGGAATTCCGATAACGCGAATATCGGCCGATACCCGATACTTGCGGTATCGGAATGCTCAACACTAGCCAAAACATAAAAACATTATAAAAATGAGGTAGCATCGTAATCGTACTGACCCGAAGAATAAAACCGCTTTATCGATTGTACCACATATGGAACGGTATAAACGCCCCCCCAAAAGAACTTCATAAATTGCTGATTTTTGCTCATTCTAACCTCCCCAAAATCGAAATAAAAAGCGATCAAAAATTTCACGTGCTCAAAAATGGTACCAATAAAAACGTCAACTCGTACCTCAAAAGATAAGACCTCAGATGACTCTGTGGGCCAAAATATGCAAAAATTTATAGCTCTCAAAATGTGATGCAAAAACTATTTTTTGCAATAAAAAGCGTCTTTTAGCGTGACAGCTGCCAATCATAAAAACCCGCTATGAATAGTAACTCAAACCCCCTTTATCACCCCCTTAGTTAGGGAAAAAATATATAAATTAAAAAAATGTATTTATTTCCATTTTCCCATTAGGGTTAGGATTGCGGCTAAAGTTAGGGTTAGGGTTGGGGCTAAAGTTAGTATTAGGGTTGGGATTAGAGTTAGGGGTATGTTAGGGTTAGGCTTGTGGTTAGGGTTATGGTTACGGTTGGGACTAGGGTTAGGGGTGTGTTAGGGTTAGGGTTGGAGTTAGAATTGGGGGGTTTCCACTGTTTAGGCACATCAGGGGCTCTCCAAATGTGACATGGCGTCTGATCTCAATTCCAGCCAATTCTGCGTTGAAAAAGTCAAACGGTGCTCCTTCACTTCTGAGCTCTTCCATGTGCCCAAACAGTGGTTTACCCCCACATATGGGGTATCAGCATACTCAGGACAAATTGCACAATAACTTTTGGGGTCTTGTTACCCTTGGGAAAATAAAAATTGGGGTGAAAAGATCATTTTTGTGGAAAAAATTATTTTTTAATTTTACGGCTCTACGTTATAAACTTGTGTGAAGTACTTGGGGGCACAAATTGCTCACCACAGATCTAGATAAGTTCCTTAGGGGGTCTAGTTTCCAAAATGGGGTCACTTGTGGGGGTTTCCATTGTTTAGGCACATCAGGGGCTCTCCAAATGCAACATGGCGTCCAATCTCAATTCCTGCCAATTTTGGTTGGAAAAAGTCAAATGGTGCTCCTTCCATTCTGAGCTCTGCCGTGCACCCAAACAGTGGTTTCCCCCACATATGGGGTATCAGCGTACTCAAAACAAATTGGACAACAACTTTTGTGGTCCAATTTCTATTGTTACCCTTGGGAAAATAAAAAAAATGGTGATTAAAAGATCATTTTTGTGGGAAAAAAATAGGATTTTTTATTTTCATGCCAGGCATTATAAACTTGTGTGAATCACTTGGGGGTTCAAAGTGCTCACCACAGATCTAGATAAGTTCCTTAGGGGGTCTAGTTTCCAAAATGGGGTCACTTGTGGGGGGTTTCCACTGTTTAGGCACATCTGGGGCACTGCAAACGGAACATGACCCCCATCAATGTCTGCATTCCAAAACATTATTACTTCCTTTCCAAGCCCTGCCGTGAACCCAAACAGTTTTCCCCCCAACATTGGGGTATCAGCGTACTCCAAACAAATTGGAACAACTTTTGAGGTCCAATTTCCTTGGGAAAAATCAAAAATTTGGGACTAAAAAATCATTTTTGTGGAAAATTGTTTTTTTTTTTCACACCCAGGCATTATAAACTTTTGTGAAACACTTGAGGGTTCAAAGTGCTCGCAACAGATCTAGATAAGTTCCATAGGGAGTCTAGTTTCCAAAATGGTGTTACTTGTGGGGGGTTTCTTACGATCTCTGCAGTGTGCCCAAACAGTGGTTTTCCCCCACATATGGGGTATTGGCGTACTCAAGAGAAATTGCACAACAATTTTATCTGTCCATTTTCTCCTTTTACCCTTGTGAAAATAAAAAAAAGTTTGTAAAATATCATTTTTGTGACTAAAAAGTTAAATATTCATTTTTTCATTCCACGTTGCTTCAGCTCCTGTGAAGCACCTGAAGGGTTAATAAACTTCTTGAATGTGGTTTTGAGTACCTTGAGGGGTGCAGTTTTTAGAATGGTGTCATATTGGGTATTTTCTGCCATATAGACCCCTCAAAGTGACTTCAAATGTGAGGTGGTCCCTAAAAAAAATGGCTTTGTAAATTTTGTTTTAAAAATGAGAAATCGCTGGTCAACTTTTAACCCTTATAATTTCCTAACAAAAAAATTTTGGTTCCAAAATTGTGCTGATGTAAAGTAGACATGTGGGAAATGTTATTTATGAACTATTTTGTGTGACATATTTCTCTGTTTTAAGGGAATAAAAATTCAAAGTTTGAAAATTGCAAAATTTTCAAAATTTTAGCCATATTTGTGTTTTTTTCAAAAATAAACGCAAGTTGTATCGAAGAAATTTTACCACTAACGTGAAGTACAATATGTCACGAGAAAGCAATCTCAGAATCGCGAAGATCCGTTGAAGCGTTCCAGAGTTATAACCTCATAAAGAGACAGTGGTCAGAATTGTAAAAATTGGCCCGGTCATTAACGTGCAAACCACCCTTGTAGGTGAAGGGGTTAAAGGGAACCTGTCATGTTGAAAACAGTATCTGATCTGCAGGCAGGATGTTACAGAGTAGTACGAGCTGATGAGATTGATATACATTATTGTGGGAAAAGATTCAGTAAAAGGCCGGAGTCACACTCAACAATAAAAATTCGGTCTGTATTATACGGCCGTAATACGCAGAGAAGTCCCTAGAAAAGTGATCCGTATATAATCCGCTTGCAATTCGAGGATGCAATTTCTCACCTGAAAACATCTGTGTGTGATTCGTATGGCATCCGTATGCAATCCGTACGGCGAGATTTTCTCGCCAGCTTGCAAAACTGACAAATAACGGTTTTTAGGCCTGAAACCCATTTAAATAATTATCAACAAATCTATTTATTGGCTCCTCAACAGATGGCACCCTCCAATCTTTGCCTTTCACTCCGTGGTTGTGTTGTGGGAGTTGTGCTTTGTCCTAAATATGGGAGACACACTTACTTTTAACACAACTGAGCGTGTATTGTATAACTGGGTATTGTCACGAACGTTTTGGTCAGCCATACCCAGTGATTGTGGATCCCAGGAGGCATAGAAGATTTTGGGTCCATCCCCTTTTAAGGCGACATGACAGTGAAGGGCATTTCCACTGTCTCTACGCTTCTCTGCGTAGCAATCCCGACAAGTTTTTTTCTTATTGTCGGATGTCCCTTCACACTTTTGATATATTGTTGGAGATTGTGCGCCCTGGGATAACGTTTCAGGACACAAGGATGCGTAAAGCAATATCTGCCGAGGAGCACCTAATCCTTACGTTACGGTATGTATGCAACAGATATATTGATGATGTATTTGAGATATTTATGTATTACCTGGCCTTACATCTTTGTTATTTAGACCTCTATTGAGATATGTGTGACCCCCCACAATTTTTCTGATCCTATAAAACCTTGGATATGACCCAAAAACCACACACCTTGCATTTGTATGTTTTTGTGGCAATGTTTGTTATTAATGGACTCAAAGTGTCATCAATGTATAACCATGTACTTAACTGGATGGCTTATTATGTATATTTTCTGTTTACCCTTTAGATTTCTTTCCACGGGGATGTCATATGCAGCATTGCGTTTAGAATTTTTACTTGGAAAGTCAACCATCTCTGGGATTGTGCGGTCAACATGCGCAGAAATATAGTCCCGACTCCATCACCTGGTCATGCCTCAGCCGCAAATGGAAGATTGGATGCGTATAGCTCGTGGTTTTCAGGAGACCTGCCAGTTTCCTAACTGTCTAGGAGCCCTGGATGGGAAGCACATCCGTGTGCGTAAGCCGCCAAACTCAGGGTCCCAATATTACAATTATAAACAATATTTTTCAGTAGTTCTGTTGGCCCTGGTTGACACTAGCTACAGGTTCGTAATTGTCTATATTGGGGCCTATGGAAGAACTAGAGACTCCAGAGTCTTCAATTCTTCCATTATGGGTCGGCGGCTGCGCAAAGATGAGTTGAACATCCCACCCCCACATTACCTACCAGGGAATAATATTGAAGCCTTGCCTTATGTCATTGTTGCAGATGAGGCTTTCCAGTTGACGCGGAATGTCATGAGGCCGTATCCACGGAGAGCCCTCAACCACAGGCGCAGTATATTTAACTTTAGACTTTCCCGTGCACGCCGTCTTGTTGAGTGTGCGTTTGGTATTCTGTGTGCCAAATGGCGGGTTCTCCAGTCCGCAATTCAACTTGGTGAAGCCAATGTTAATGTGGTAATACAGGCGTGTGTGGTACTGCATAATTTCACCAGATACCATGATTGTCCTTCCAATGTTGATAATGACGTTGACGATGTAAGTCCTGATCCAACTAATGGAAGACCTGTCCATCGTCAACTTCGCCAGCCCTCTGGCCTAAGAGTGCGTGATGTTTTAACTAATTATTTTGTTTCCCTGAGGGATCTACTCCCTGGCAAGAGAATGTGCTGTCTATGTAGTACTTATGGCAGTTTGTCATAGTGTTTTTGTAATGTTTGACCCTTTGAAGTCTATAAGTCTTTAGAAGATACCCTTAGTTCTAGGTTGATAATAAAATATTGGTTAATGAAACATGACACGCCTTTTTTTTTTTTGTGCAAATTTATCTTTTCTTTGCATCATTTTTTTTTAACCCATATTGTCATCATATGGGTGTAACGGCATAATATTCAGGCCTCATAATATGGAAACAAATAATATGACAAAGTCAAACAAAATGTAAAAGCATCATACAACAATTATTAACATCAGGCCACCACATTGCCTCTTTATAGGTTGTGGTAAGTTGGGGGTTAGGGTGAAGGGGGACAGTCATCTTGGGCAGAAGTTGGTCTGCTCTGTTGGGCAACCTGTGTCTCACCCTAGGCTAGTAAGTTGGCCATGCAGTATTCAGGCCCAAGGTTTTTTCCTGTGGTAGTGCTCCATAATAGTGTGGAGCGGGATATGGATGGCTCACATCCTGGCTATGGGAGTAACCCATGGCTTCATACCCCCCAATATGGCCATGTCGACCAGACACATGTTGGGACCAGCCATATTGGGCAGGTGCACTGAACTCCGGCAAGTGTCCATAGGTTCTTTGCCCTTCGGTTTGGGTGGCCTGTGTATGGAAGGTAGGGGGTGCGGACTCTAATTGCCCTGACTGCTGGTGGGGAAGATCTTGCAGCGGCAGAAGGTTGGTTTGTGACAACTGCCACCTTTCTAAAAAAAATAAAAATGGGCAGAGGTATTGTTGGGAGGGGCACAAGCGTCCAGTACTATCTGGAGAGCACCTCGGGCATGCAATCTGAGGGAACGCGGGACCGGGCGCAAATATTGAGCAAGGCTACGAAAGAAAGCCTCTTCCCCATCATCATGGGCAGCCCTCGAAAGATAGTTGAGGACACCAGTATCCACTTGCCTCCTAGTGGTAGAGGTGGAAACGACTCTTCTGCGGCGTCCACAAAGTGGTAAGGCAGAAGGCAGGGGTGATCTTTCAAGCGGCAGTGTAGGACTGCTGCTGTGGCCCACATCTTCCTCCTGGGGATTGGCCTCCTGTGTGGATGCTGATGCTGCTTGACATGTTGGTGGTGGTGGTGCTGCTGGCTCATTGGTGTCGGGGGGTGCCAAAGATAGGCCAGCCACTTCATCACCTTCACCGACAGGGTCAATGATGACCTCGGAGTCGGATGCCATCTCTCTTTCAGTAAGGTTTGACTTCGTTCTGTTGGATAGAAAACATTGAACATTACAATCAATAAGTTGTGGAGACAGTAGAACATGTGTTGAAGGTGTACCTTAATGCATGCACTTACGGCCTAAGATCCATGCTGGGGGCCAGAAAATTCAAACAGTCATAATAAACATATTTCCATTTTTTAGGGGCTGCATCCCCACTCCTCTCTAATTGTTGGCGTTTATGCCGGTACTGGTCCCGGCAACTTCGCCACCGTGGTGTTACATCATTCACTGAAAAGGAAAAGGAAAATAGCATACAAATGATCAGATTGGATGTGTTTGAACATGTAGGCCTCAGTGTAATTTGGCCTGTGATGTAGCAAGTGTGTATCCTATACAATATGGGTAATATAGGACACACATAAGATATACTGCATTGTAACTTTAGATTTAAGAGTGAACTCAATAGTTGCATAAATCTACTTACTAATTTCTTGCTGCTCCGCGCGAGGCCAATCCTCATAACCAGGGACCATGTGGCCGCATATAGACCTCCATGCTGCCTCCTTGCGGGAGCGGTCCGCATAATGGGGGTCGCGTTGGTCCCACAAAACAGGCTTTTCCTGCACCAGCACTAGGAGCATTTCCACATTTATGATTCTGGCCATTATTACTCCGTGGAGGCATGCTTCATGGTTAGGAGTGTAGTGTGGGAGGCTAATCTGCATGTCAAAACTTTCTGAGAAACCATGATTGAATTTCCTGTCACCAGGAGAACTGTTGCGTTTTTCTCGCAAGTCACACGTCTGGTCCGTGTGCAATCCGTTTTTTCCACGCACCCATTGACTTGCATTGGCGAGTCTCGGCCGTAATACGCTGAAAATCGCAGCATGCTGCGATTTCACTCGCACGTGTAAAACGGGCGAAAAAACATTGGATGATAGGAGCTGCACCATCGGTTAACATTGGTCCGAGTGCAATGCGATGTTTTCTCGCATTGCACTCGTCCGTATTTCTCGCTAGTGTGACTCCGGCCAATATCGCATTTATTCATTGAAATCGCTGGTGTTTGTATCCATATGAGTCCAGTGGGCGGTCATATTCAGTGATTGACAGTCTTTCCTGTATAACTGTGCATATGGAGTTAGATATCAATTACTAGGAGGACCGTCCAATGGATTTATATGTACACAGACACCAGGATTTCAATAAATGCAACTTATACTGTATTTTTCCTTCCATTAATCCTATGTATCATTCTGCTCAGCTTCTCCTTTTCTATACCATGCTGTCTACAGATCAGTCTGTATTACAACATGACAGTTCCATTTAGTCTAAAAGAAGAATCTGAGGAGATCAATGTATTTATCAATTAAAAATGTATCTCGTTTCTGGGCTCGAACAATGTCTCTTTATCCTGATGAGACATTAACCTCAATATGTTCCTTATTCTCTTATTCTTGTTTTTCTATTTAAGACTCCGAGGGAGATTTATTATAATAATAATAATCTTTATTTTTATATAGCTCTAACATATTCTGCAGTTCCTTACAGTTTGCATTATCATCACTGTCCTCACAATCTAAATTCCCTATCCCTGTCTTTTATTAAGCAAAATGCACCCAAATTTTGGCCAAAATTGAGCCAAAAAATTCTTGTAAATGAGTTGTTCCAAATTATAATCTGAAATAATGTCTAGCAATGTCTAAATTTATACAGCATACGCCACTCTAATAAATTTGGTACAATTATTCATAAAATTTTATGCTTCAAATTTTAAGACAATAATAGGAAATCTTCCACAATGTGTCTGAATGTAAGAAAAATGAGGAGAGAGTTATGGTTGCTTACTTTCACCAATGTTTGACAACTCTGAGTTCCATTGTTCTGGATCCCTTGTTGTCCATTTCCAGACCACACCTAAAGTCTGTTGTTGACCATTGCAATGTGCGATTGATATGAGCTGCCTGGGAGACCACTATTTACGTCAAAGTAATTAAACATTGTTTTTTATCATCTTTAAAAGTTGTATAAACTATAGTGATGAGCGAATGTGCTTGGATAAGGTGTTAGATAGCTGCAACGTTTTCAGGGATTGCCTGTTTGTTAGGAAATCCCTGCATGTGTTGTGGTTGTCGAGCAGCCACAAGACATGCAGCTGCGGAGACTCGAACATAGTATTCGAGCATGCCAAAGTCATGCACGGATATCACCTTATCAGAGCATGTTTGCTCAACACTAATAAACTACTTAAGACATTACAAGATGGTCCCTAAAAAAATCTCAACAGATCTTCAATCATGCCTCCTCCTTTTTAGATTACAGGTGATTTCACATGACAAGCTGTGATGAAATGGTAATTTACAATCCCTACTTGATAGAACGAATGAAGGCCAATGAAGTCAGATGATCCAAATTTTATGTGCTCCTCAGCAATTTTTTGGAGCTCCTATAGAAATGACGAGAGAGATTCATGGTCACATCCTGCATGGTCACCTTTCCCTTCCTGACAATGTGTAACTGGTCCTTAGTCTCGCGACATATGCAGTTCCTTGGAGTAGGATATGCCTCTATTGGACATTTTAAGCAAACCCTATAGATATTCCAGATGGGAAAACTCATTTAAAGTGCACCTATCAGCAGTTTTGGACAATATAAGATGCATCCATCACCTTTCAGGGCTTATATACAGGATTCTATAACGCTGTATATAAGCCCCCAACCCGACCCGGAAGAACTGAATAATAAGTTTTATTATACTCACCTGTGGGGCGGTCCGGTCCGATGGGTGTCGCTGGTCATCTTCATATGATCGCAGCCCTCCTGCTTGCTTCTTGTGGATGATGTGACCCTGCATCATCTACACGGGCTCCCCGGCATCACGCTCCTGTGCAGGCATACTTCTCTGCCCTGGTGAGTACTGCAAGTACTGCAGTGGGCAGGTGCCAGAAAAGGTCAAAGAGCTCTAACACCTGCACACTGCCTTACTTTCCTCTGCCCTCAACAGGGCAGAGCAAAGTACGCCTGCGCAGGAGCGCGATGCCGGGGAGCCTGTCTGGATGATGCAGGATAGCGTCATCCACAAGAAGCAAGCAGGAGGGCGGCGATCCTAAGAAGATGGGAGGTGCCGAACAAAGACCAGCGACACCCATTGGACCGGACCGCCCCCCCGGTGAGTATAATAAAACTAATTTTTCAGTTCTTCCAGGTCGGGTTGGGAGCTTATACACAGCATTATAGAATGCTCTATATCAGCCCTAAAAGGTGATGGCCGTATCTTATATCGGTCAAAACTGGTGACAGGTTCCCTCTAAGGTAACTGTGTTTAACATTGGTTTAATTTAAAGGAACTGTACTACAACAATTGATGAATTAATCTAAAATGTGTTAACTTGTTAAATATTTTAGTATCAGACAAAGCAAAAATTATCTCCTAGAAATTTCCAAAGACTATTTTGCTCATTCAGACAGAAAATCGTAGAAGCAGTTAGTGCCCCATTTCCTTCACTGACTTTGTTAATTAAATTCTACGTAAATCAAAATAAAGAACTCCTTAATATCCTATTACTATTCTGAGCAATGCTCCTTAGACTGCTCTAATTATTCCTCCTCGGATATAAAGTCTCATGTCAAGCAGATAATGTGCCTGTATTGCCACAGTTTATGCTTATGTTGTTATTTGCATGTATACTACTTATTTCCTAAAAGTGCTATCAATTGAAATTGTGTTTATGAAACGATGGAGTGAAACTTGGAAGATTAGCATGAGAAAAGAGTGCCCGCCATCTAAAGGGATTGTTATTTTATTGTAAAACACTCCAGAATTACATGTTTTCTCTTGATGTCTTTGGCTTTTAAAATTATCTTTCCAAATAATTGGAGATTTTTAAAAGCAATAACATTGTATTATAGAACAAATAGAAAAGATTATCCCAATGCAGCTATCCTACTAATGCATCCCAATTTTCTGTATGTCTCCACCGAGCATTCTCCGTACCACAGGCAGAGAGAAACGCAATATGAAGATCAATACATTAAAAACCACTGTTTATATTGATTGGTTAATGCACCATTAATCTTCCTGTGTAGTTTACAGAAAATTAGATTTCTGACTTGTTATACTCGTGGGCAAAACTTATTCTTCCTAGTCATTTCTCAATAAATGTATTTAGTTGTGTTATACTTGGTAAATATGTGAAGCTAGTGGAATTTCTCTTTATAAAAAGCATATAAATATTATAAATTGATTATTTAGCAAGCTGTTCATGGTAATGGTGTACATGAGTTATTTCGCCACTCTGTAGTACAGGTGTGCAAGGTGCGACATCACAGTATGTGATTTCATCATAGGGTTACACTTTATAAACTGGGATTTCATTGGTTCTCAGGTCATCAAAAGGGGTAGTGTAAGGAGGTCAAGGGTATTAACCCTTGAAATGTTTTCATTCTGTTGTGTGTTTAAATGTGTGTATTTTATGTATTGTATAATGTCATCTTTCACTGGTTTTTCTGACTGGTGTTGTATATAGGTTTAGATAGACAGTGCATCTTTGGGGACATTAGAGGAGGGCAATTGTAGTGTAGTATGTATAGTTGGGGTAAATATAGTATTGCGAAGGGTCACTAATTGGGGGCATGTCAGGGATCCAGTAAGAGAGTTATAAAATAGTCAGGACAGTGGTAGGACTTTAGGTAGGGGCATTGAGCGCAGCAAGTTCAGTGGGGACTTGTCAGGACACCAGGGGGTTAATTAGAGAAGGGTCAGTCGGGACAAATGGTTAGAGATTTTCTCGTAACGGAAGTCAGTCGGGGGTGGACCTTGCTAGAGTGCGGATGTCCATCATCCCCGGGCCGTGGGGAGTCGACACAAAAGAGTGTAGAAGGTACCAGCATCCTTAGAGCAGCCGGTGAAGGAATCACCGTGGGAACATTAGCCTAAGTCTGTGGGCTGACGTAGCAGTAGTGCCAGTGGACGATCCACTGTGGGAACGCTCAGCAGAAGTGTGCGTGCTTGAGCGAAGCAGCGAGTGGGCCACCAGCGAGTATGCGGGCAGGATAACCAGAAGGGGGTGGACGACCTAGTAGATGTGTATTTCCGTGACTGGATTGAAGTGTCTCCAGGGAAAGAGATCGAAGTGCCGTTTTCACCAGGCTCCTCTTCCTGATTATACTTTGTGGTCCATTCTGGTGAAGTAGAAGAGAAGAAGCGTAGTTGTGGAAAATGTATTGCTGGTATCGTGTGAGACGTGCTTATGGTGTCTTGGATGTGCTGAGTCCGGAGGAGAATAAAGCAGAAATGTTTGACGTTGTACTGGACTCTGATTCTAATTATTCCGTATACTCTGAAACGGGGGAAGAACACCCCAGAAATATAGAAGTAACAGGAGTAAAGAATGCAGCTGTCACCGGTAATTCCATCCCCCGGTCAACCCTTTACAGTAGATCTCAGGTGACGTACCTCCATCCAGACAGTTTTCGACATTTCTATAGTTACATATGTGTTTCATAGGTGGATATTGAGATGAAGCATATATTCACTAAGAAGTAATTTTTACTATGTTATGGCACTAAGGGTATATTCACACGGTACAATTATCAGGAATAAGCCTTCTTGTGAAATTTGGTTTCCTGATAATGGTGCACTGTAAATAGACTGACGATGAACGAGCATGTTGGGCGAAATGATCTTTTGGCTTGCTTAAAAAATTCATCATTTTCTGCAGCATGTTGCCTGTAGAAACAGAACATGTGCTGCGGAGAACAATGACAGGAAATGCGTTACTGATCATTTTGTATGCATCATAGGTCAGCTTGTCTAAACCTTCTCTTAAGCGATCGGGAAATGTAGCCAATCGGTGATCATTTACTATCCCATGGACAGAACCAGCAAATCTAAAAACGACAGCTCCACAATGTAGTTGTCAGGCAGTGATTGTTAGTAAAAGAGGCACAGAGATGTGACGGACTGCAAAAAGCAAATAAATTTGTCTTAGAAAGTGGCTCCACATAAAAAACTCAATAGCTGTTGGAGGTAAACTTTAGCTAATAAACACAAAAATAAAAATAACATTAGTGCTCCTAGTCTAAGATCCTGATCGCATTCTTATAATTATGCGCCGCCATCTTTACCTTATATTAACGCCACTCTGGTTCCACCGCACCATCTTGTGACCATAACTTCTGAAAGGGCGGAAGTCAGAAATAAATGATCATAAGTTCTCAGTGCCATTCTATGAGAACCAGAAGAGACTTGCATTCAAAAGTGACCTCCGACTCGCCCCAGCAATCTCTGGTCACGCACAGCTGGAGACTGATGGGAGTGGCGGTGATAGAAGGTGAAAACGGCGATGGGGAAACATAAGACTAAGTTCAGGGATCTTAGATTGGAAGCACCACTCCAATGGTGCAATAAAAACACACTGAAGTGGTGCTTTAAATTAAAATATCAAAAAATGACCAAAATTAAATCATTCAATTTATTAACATCTAAATAGAACAAATTTTGTAATTCTGTGACAGCATTGTTGCCTCTAACTTGGTATTAACTGAAAGTCAGTATGACATCCCTGATGACATTGATGTAGAACAGTATTGGCAGCTGCTAATAATAATAGAACCACATACAGCATCATAAAAGTCATATGTCATGATGAGGACCTTGGTGTCAATAATTACTGGAGTAATAAGTCCCAGAATTGTTTCTTTCAAGGTAATCTGGCAGTGTGTTTTTGCTATTTAATCTTAGAGCAGCATAATGTAGAGGTAGAGGGCCTGATTCCAGGGATGTGTCACTTATTAGGCAATGTGCTATAGTTTCAATGCAATCAGTGTTTTATCAGCAGGAAATTACCATGAGATGACTAGGTGTCACGTGCCAGGCAGTCCAGCTAAGCTATGTAAACAGCCCCTCACCACTGATTGGCAGTTTGCTGACAATGTCCAGTGTACAAATGAAGCTGCCAATCAGTGGTGTGTGGTGGCATTATACACAGCTCAGCATTGTTACTATTGCTACATCTACTCAAAAGTGAATCAAGCAATCCAATATGTGACTTATTGCTGGAATCAGTCTCTCTGCCCCTACTTCATGCTGACTATAAAGCAAAAACCTGCTGACAGATTCCCTTTAAGTGGGGGTGGGGAGTTGGTGCAATATGAATGATGTATTATGAGCAAAACCTAGATAGCCTTGGACCTACAAAACCTAACAGCCTTGGACCTACATAGAGCATTGTTAATGCATAGCACCTTTCTAGACATTGTTTCAGAAATTGTGTAAAAAAAGAGGCACAAGCCAACTTCCTAGTGTTCAGATTTTTTCCAACGTTTAAAGATTATTTATGCTGCAGCTTTAACATGGCATTACAGTTGACATTCTCTCTTGAGTAATTCTTGTTAACTCTTCTTCTTTATCTGGCCCACATCATTATGAAGACTTCTTTCCAGTAGCATAGCTACAAGTGAGACAGTAAGGGCAGTTGCCCCAGGCGCCCACTCACAGGAGCCCACCTAGAGCGATCACTACTATAAATAGTATTGGCGTGCTGTGCCCACTGATACAGTTAAACACTGAGGTACAGCTGGGAGACATGGTCTCCTTGCAGTACTGTTATCCCTCCTGTAGGCCGCAGGACACTTTAGGTCTGTGGTCTACAAAACAGAAAGGAGGCGCACTGGAGAAGGTGGAGAGGAGCGGAGTAATGACGTCATCATGCCAGGACTGACGACTATTGCATGCACCGGCGTGATGACATCAATGTACACACACCTCCTTAGATGAATATAAGATTTTTTTTTAAATTGAAATAGCACTTGTTGGGCTTAACTACTGTGGACCATCACACCGTGTGGGGGCCTACTGGGGTCCATAATTTATTATTGGTAACATAGTAACATAGTATTTAAGGTTGATGGGAGACATTAAGTCCATCTAGTTCAACCCACAGCCTACAATGTTGATCCAGAGGAAGACAAAAAAAAACCATGCTGCAAACACTAAACTCCACATTGGGGAAAAAAATTCCCAGTATTGTAAATGTGGTCGCACTAGTGACTTGTATAGAGGTAAAATTATGTTCTCCTCATGAGCATCTATGCCTCTTTTAATGCATCCCATTATTTTATTTGCCTTGGCAGCAGCTGCCTACATTGGTCACTAAATGTGAGTTTGTCGTCCACCCATACACACAGGTCTTTTTCAGTGACAGTTTTGCCCTGTTTTACATTAAGCACATATATACTCTTGTTTGTTCTACCAAGTGCATGACCTTACATTTATCCATTAAAGCTCATTTGCCATTTATCAGCCAAGCTTCTACGTGTTTCCCGATAGTAAGACAGTGTCTTACTTTCTTTTTATCCCAAAACCCCACTATGTCTTACTTTCGGGTATGTCTTATATTGAAAAATTACCTGTATCTAACCAGTGTGATACAGTACCACTGCTGTATTTAATCCAGTGTGACACCTGCTGATACCACTGGTTACATACAGCAGATGATACCCAGTATGCCAGTGTATATGTTTTACTGATGTATGATTACTGTGTATACGTCGCGCGTCTGCCATTACCACAGAAAACTCACCTGAGTATGGCGCTGCATTGAGTGACACATCACATAGTATGGCGCTGCATTGTGTGACACATCACATAGTATGGTGCTGCATTGTGTGACACTCACATAGTATGGTGCGCATCGTGTGACATCACTGTGTGCATCACCTGAGTTTTTCTGCAGCCGCCTTCCGCCCCGGGCTCCGGCTCCCTGCAGCGCTGGTCCGCCGTCCTCCGTCGCTCCGTTCGCCGCAGTCCGGCTGAAGTTCTCGCGCGCTCTATTTAAATTTCTTCTTCGGTCCGAAACGTCATCACGTTGGTCACTCACGTGACCGAGCTGCAGTGATAGACAGTCTCTCCGCCTCCGTCACGTGAGTGACCACGTGATGACGTTTCGGACCGAAGAATTTAATAGAGCGCGCGAGAACTTCAGCCGGGACTGCGGGCGACGGAGCGACGAGGACGCGGACAGCGGCTGCAGGAGCCGGAGCCCGTGCGGAAGGCGGCAGTGGTAGATGACAGACGCGGCGACGTTGGAGAGGGGACGTGCGGACTGGGCAGGAAGCGGCACGCAGCTAGATGAGAGAGAGGCGGCAATACCCAGTGTTTCCGAAAGTAAGACAATGTTTACTTCGGGTACGGCTTATATTAGCCGACCCTCTGAAACTCCCGATACGTCTTACAATCGGGGGTGTCTTACTATCGGGAAACACGTAGTTTACATAATCCTCTGTAATAAAATTGTCCTCCTCTGTATTTATTACCTGCAGAGTTTAGTGTCATCTGCAAATATGAATACTGCTCTGTATGCCCCTACAGGTCATTAATAAATATGTTAAAGAGAAGCAGCCCAATACTGACCTGTGGTACCCCACTGCTAACCGTGACCCAGTCCGAGTGTGCTCCATTAATAACCACCCTTTGTTTCCTATGCATGAGCCAGTTCTTAACCCACTTACACATATTTTCCCCTATCCCCATTGTTCCCATTTTATGTATCAACCTTTTGTGTGGCACCGTATCAAAAGCTTTTGAAAAGTCCATATACACCACGTCTACTGCGTTCCCTTGGTCCAGTCCGGAACTTACCCCTTCATAAAAGCTTATCAGATTAGTCTGACAAGAACGGTCATTCGTAAACCCATGCTGATACTGTGTCATGAGGTTATTCAGCTTCAGATACTCCAGTATAGTATCTCTTAGAAAACCCTCCAGGATTTTACCCACAGTAGATGTTAAGCTCACTGGCCTATAATTTCCAGGTTCAGTTGTTGTCCCCTTTTTGAATATTGGCACCACATTTGCTATACGCCAGTCCTGTGGTACAGACCCCGTTATTATGGAATCTTTAAAGATTAAAAATAATGGTCTATCTATGATTGTACTTAATTCCTGCAGTACTCGGGGGTGTCTTCTTTAGTGATTTTTAGACGCCGCCGTACTTCCTGCTGGGTTAAGCAGGTGACATTTAATGGATAATTATTGCTATCACTGATCATATTACCTTTCATGGGATTTTCTTGTGTAAATACTGTTGAAAAAAAGTCATTTAGCATATTGGCTTTTTCCTCATCCTCATCCACCATTTCACTCAGACTATTTTTAAGGGGACCAACACTATCATTTTTTAGTTTCTTACTATTTATGTAGTTAAAGAATATTTTGGGATTATTTTTACTTTCTCTGGCAATGAGTCTCTCTGTCTCAATCTTTGCTGTCTTGATTGGCTTTTTACAGAATTTATTTAATCTTCTGTATTTATTTAATTCTTCATCACTACCTACTTGCTTTAATTCCCTAAATGCTTTCTTTTTTTCACTTATTGCGCCCCTTACAGCTCTATTTAGCCATAGTGGTTTCCTCCTATTTCTAGCATGTTTATTCCCATAGGGTATATATTGTGCACAGGTCCTATTCAGGATGCTAATAAACGTCTCCCATTTTTTTGTGTATTTTTATGTCTCAGGATATTGTCCCAGTTTATTGCACCAAGATCATCTCTCATACGTCGGAAATTTGCCTTCCTGAAGTTTAGTGTCCTTGTAACCCCTCTACTACACATCTTATTAAAGGATACACGAAAACTTATTATTTTGTGATCACTGCACTCCCTGACAGAAGTTATGTCACTTATTCATGTTATGTAAATAAAAGCTTATAACCTGACATTAAATTCATCCATTGGTTGTATAAATTATTCTTTTGAAAGCTGAAACCCTCTGAAATGTGGTTTAGGTTAAGAAAATAAATTTGCATCAATGCTGAAATATTGATCATTTAATGGACACAGAATGGTCTGATTATGGCAAGACAAAAGTTTTGTCGCCTGGTCATATAATGCACCCAATCCAAGTTGACATCCTGTGCTCAGTAAATGATTGGTTAATTAGTGGGTGTGTATAAAAAGAAACCCAGCACCCCAGACCTATTATCAAGAGACTGAAGACCAGATCCACTGCAGAAGTGGCTGGCACCTTTAATGTGTCTCAGCGTGAAGTACAAAGAATTAAAAAAAGGTTTGAAGAGACTGGAGATGTGTTTGACAAGCCCAGATCCGGCAGACCCCGCAAAACAACTGCTCAGGAGGAACGTTTGTTGGTTAGAAAATCCAAAACAAGCCCCTCTTCCACTACAGCAGAGCTTCAACAGGCCTGGTCACCTCAAGTCCCTGTGTCAACTAGAACAGTAGGATTCTGTCTCGAAATGGCCTCCATGGTCAAATCAGTGCCCAGAAGCCGGCACTAAACAAAAGGCAAATAAAAAACCGTGTGGCATTTGCAAAGTCCCACAGCCTGCTAAACAGATGGATGCTGGAAAAGTTGCAGAAGGTGGATTTCTCTGATGAATCTTCAGTAGAATTACACCACAGCCGCTGCAATACCGCAGCAGACCTACTGGAGCCCGTATGGACCCAAAATACACCCAGAAAACAGTTAAATTTGGTGGTGGAAAGATCATGGTCTGGGGTTACATTCAGTTTGGGGTGTGCAAAACATTTGCAAGGTGGAAGGCAATATCAATAGCCTAAAATATCAAGAAGTATTAGCTACCTCTTACATTCCAAATCATAAAAGGGGTCAAATTCTGCAGCAGGATGGTGCTCCATCTCATACATCCATCTCTGCAACAAAGTTCCTCCAGGCAAAAAAGATCAAAGTGCTCAAGGACTGGCCAGCCTAGTCACCAGACATGAACATCATTGAGCATGTTTGGGGTAGGATGAAAGAGGAAGCTTGGAAGACAAAACTAAAGAATCTAGATGAACTCTGGGAGGCATGTAAGACTGCATTCTTTGCTATTCCTGATGACTTCATTAATAAATTGTATGAATCATTGTTGTACCGCATGGATGCAGTCCTTCAAGCTCATGGAAGTCACACAAAATATTAAATATGACTCTAATAGCACCACAACTTCATTCACCAATGTTATGCAACATATATTTGTATTTTAAGTTAATTACTTGTTTGAATATCACATTACTTTCTGTGGGCAACAAAACTTTTGTCTATTTTCTTAACCTAAACCATATTTCAGAGGGTTTCAGCTATCAAAAGAATAATTTATACAACCAATAGATGAATTTAATGTCAGGTTATAAGCTTTAATTTATAGAAGATGGATAAGCGACATAACTTCTGTCAGGGAGTTTATTACCCAAGTGACCCCCAACCCTTATATTTGATATGCGGTCTGGCCTGTTGGTTAATATTAGGTCTAGCAGTGCCCCCCTCTTGTTGGGTCCTGAACTAGTTGTGAAAGGTAATTGTCTCTATTACCTTTGCTGGAACTGCAGGTTTCGCTTCAGCAATGTATTTCAGGGTAGTTGAAGTCCCCCATAATAATGACTTCTCCTTGAGTCGCTGTTTCATATATTTGCTTTACGAGGATATTCTCCGTTGCTTACATTATTTTTGGAGACTTATAACAAACCCCTATCAATAATTTATTGCGTTTCCCCATCCCCTTATCTCCACACACAGGGACTCTACATTTTGATTAGATTCACATATATTATCACGCAAAATGTGTTTTAAGGATGATTTTACATATAAACACACACCCGCACCTTGTTTATTTGTAAGGTAATTTCTGAACTGACTATAGCCCTGTAAATTAACAGCCCAGTCGTGGCTCTCATCCAGCCAAGTCTCAGATATCCCGACCATGTCATAATTATGTTCCAACAAAATTAATTCTAATTCCTCCATTTTGTTGGTGAGGCTTCTGGCATTAGTATACATGCACTTTATGTATCTCTGTGTACCTCTATTCTTCCCTAAAATCTTAACTGTTCTAACCCCACCCCCCATGCCACCTCCACCCCCAATTCCTTTATTTGTGCCAAGGTCACTATCTTCCCCTCCTATAAAATGAATACCCTCCCCCTAATCCCTAGTTTAAAGACTCCTCCAACCTTCTAGCCATTTTCTCCCCCAGCACAGCTGCACCATCCCCATTGAGGTGCAGCCCATCCCTAGCATAGAACCTGTAGCCAACTGAGAAGTCGGCCCAGCTCTCCAGGAGCCCAAACCCCTCCTTCCTACACCAATTCCTGAGCCACTTATTTATCTCCCTACTCTGGCAAAACTATTGGCCAAAATTCAAAGTGGGTGGGGCTGCTGATGGCCATAATTCAATGTGAGTAGGACGACTAACTGCCATCATACACTGTGGGGGACTAGTGGAGGCCATCATGTAATGTTTCTGCTACTGAGGGCCATCATACATTGTGTGGGGAGGCTACTAGGGGCCATCATGTTGTGTATGAGGCAGATGTGTACCATCATGTTGTGTATGGGGGAGCTGTGGGGACATCACACTGTGCAAATTGTAACTATTTATGGGGGGACTCAGGGGACATTATTAAATCTTAAGTAGGAACTTATTGTTAAAGGTTCACTCAGGGTACTGTGAATGTGAAATTGCACATTGGAGGCATTATTACTTTTTAGGGGCAAAATAAGGGCACAGTTTTCGAGGGCATTTCTACATGGCAATAATATTTTCTAGGGCAAAATTTTATAATTTAGAGAGCACAAAGGTGGTATTTTACGTTGTAAGAGGCACAGTGGTGGGCATTATTATGTGGAGCAGTAAGAGGAGCAGAAATATGGACAAAAACAGCATCAGCTCAGCACTGGGGTGACAACAGGATGAAGAGTTTGTGCTGGTTGGGAATATACAGAGATGAAGCTGGAAATGTGAGTCCTATGTGTCTTTGTTATAAACTGCAGATGAATTGTGGCTGGTAGAAGTTATGGCGGTCTGGACCAGGTGGAAAAGACAGAAAAATTAACAAGTCCATCAGAAAGAACATCAACTGTAACTCACAACAGTACTATGTGTCTTAACTGGTCTGTAATCTCTTATATGTTCAGCAGGACTGGTATCTACCACTATTTGGTACCTAAGTGGCAGTAATATTGGTGTTAAACTTTGAATTGAGATTTTCAGTAACAACATTATCATCTGCTGAGGTTCCCCTATACCTTCAGTTAGGGTGCTCCAACTAAAGTCTTAAAAAGGGACCCATTCAGATTTTTCTCACACTCTAAGCTGAACCCCTAACTACTCCTCTGTTTTTTTCAGTTACTTGGTCCCTCAATTTGTTGTCCAGACATCTTTGACTTCTTCCTTTGAGTTCATCCTCTCACCTCTTTGTCACCATCTACCTGCATTTACCATTCACAGTGTCTCTGGTGTAATAGTGCACACCAATAGCAATAATACCCTACTTTTGAGTCCCACACAGTGCAGTCATCCCCAATTTTCAACCCCACAATGTTAACATTTTCCTTTGTACACCCTCACAATGCTAATATCCCACTTTGTGCACAAACACAGTGCTGATGTGCCCACGTGTTCAGTTAGTGATTCGTTTTCCTCTTTGTGCCTAAACACATTGTTGATGTCACCTGCTGTACCCCCAAACATAGTTTCTGTCTCTCCTTTTTGCCCCCTTAGTGTTTGTTATTCTAGTGCCTCCTTTGTGGGTCTTCACAGAGATAATGTTCCCCTTTGTGTCCCATTAAAAGTACAGATGCCCCCTTTATATACACATTTTATTTATTTCCACCTTTGTGTTCCACTCAGTGCTTCCACTTAGCTGATGTCACTTTTGTGCCCCCAAACAGTGCTGATGTCCCTCTTTGTGCTCCTTATGGGTACAGCACAATGTTTATGTCTACCTTTGTATCTTCATTCCAGCTCACTAATGGTGCTAAACTGTGTTAATCACCTAACCCCATTTCCACATTGAGCACGTAGGTCTTTTCTTGCATTCACCTTTATCCGCCTGATGCAGGTGATGTAATGTAGTGATGTTGTAACAAGGTGGCCCGGGGTGGTAGTCCCAGCTGAGTCAACTTAGCCACAGTCAGTAAACACCCCAGTTACCTTGCACAGAGATGAACCAGATGAACACAATCCTCAGGCACAATTAGCAGTCCAACAGGGAACAAACTTTAATAAAACTGAGATGAAAAGAAAGTACAACACTGGTTTCCTGCTCTCTCCTTGACACTGTCCATGGCCGTACCCACAACGGCCACAGAAGCCAAAATTAAGCAATAGGCAACTCACTGGGATCTGGACGCTTGTAGTCCCTTCAGCGGGGGCCCTTCCAAAGTCCTGGGGCCCGTGTTGCAGTCCTTAAGTCCTTGGTCCGGGGCAGCAGATTTTCTCCCCTCTCGGGAGTCTGGCATTGCCCTGGCAGCTCCTGTACACCTGCCCAGGGCCAACGTGCCCGGGCTATTAACTGGAAGCAGGAGCTTTCTGATGCTTTTTCTGCTGCTGGCCCAGCCGACTACATTAACCCTTCACTGTCCCTAAGCTAGGGCAACACACATCTGAAACTTTACAAACACAGCACGTTACATTACATTACATAAAGTTAATACAAGCATAGGCACATATTAACATGCAGGTACATACATGACAGCAATGTACAGCACACTGTAGCTAATACAACAAAGTGCACGGGGTCAGCACATAGAAGAGTGAGGGGTTCCTGCCACCTCCTTACAATGTCATCACACTTTCTATACTGGGCCTCTGAAATCTAGAATATAGCCCCAGTGTCTTGTAATCTGTAGGCCTAAAACAGCCCAGATTCATTAATTCCAGTGATGCTCACAATAATCTTGATGAGGGAGCATGTTGGAGTAACACACTTCTGATTCATTAAGAGGTACACGCCTTTTAATGAATCCAGAGAGTCTGACAAGTGGCGTACGCCATGCGCCTCACTACAAATCTTTGTCTAGTCAGGGACTGGAGTAATATTTCTGACATAAGAGCGCCACAGCTCATAATGAATTAAACGAGCTGTGGCATCACGTCATATCGCGCTCCATTCCCATCCCAGTTCCACCAGTGTGGGCAGAGCTGGAAGACTGTCATGAAAACTCCAAAAGACACAATTCTTTTCAAAGCTTAAAAAATTTGCAACTTTCCATAGCAATTTACATAATTGCTTTGAAAAATCACAGTCCTAAAGTGTAAAGTAAAAGCAAAAAGTGGCTTTGCTGTAGTTTTTTACTGTATCTACATCCACATGAAGTGGCTATAGTTTACAGTGGCAGTTGCCTAGTAGGGTCCTGCGTTGCAGGCTAAAAACTTCAGACATTTACCCCAGACACACAGTCTGCTGTATGGATCCTCTTATTGATGAACAGTATAGTAAATCTTGAAAAATGTAAGGCAACAATGCAAGAACATGTGTGTATTTTGTGACTCATCCCTCCATATAAATGTACTTATGTAATACAGTTAGGTCCATAAATATTTGGACAGAGACAACATTTATCTAATTTTGGTTCTAGACATTACCACAATGAATTTGAAACAAAACAAATCAGATGCAGTTGAAGTTCAGACTTTCAGCTTTCATTTGAGGGTATCCACATTAAAATTGGATGAAGGGTTTAGGAGTTTCAGCTCCTTAACATGTGCCACCCTGTTTTTAAAGGGACCAAAAGTAATTGGATAATTGACTCCAAGGCTATTTCATGGACAGGTGTGGGCAATCCCTTCATTATATCATTCTCAATTAAGCAGATAAAAGGTTGGTGTTGATTTGAGGTGTGGTGTTTGCATTTGGAAGGTTTAGCTGTGAAGGAAACATGCGGTCAAAGGAGCTCTCCATGCAGGTGAAACAAGCTATCCTTAAGCTGCAAAAAACAGAAAAAACCCATCCGAGAAATTGCTACAACTTTAGGAGTGGCAAAATCTACAGTTTGGTACATTCTGAGAAAGAAAGAAAGCACTGGTGAACTCATCAATGCAAAAAGACCTGGGCGCCACGGAAGACAACAGTGGTGGATGATCGCAGAATACTCTCCATGGTGAAGAGAAACCCCTTCACAACAGCCAACCAAGTGAACAACACTCTCCAGGAGGTAGGCGTATCATTATCCAAATCTACCATAAAGAGAAGACTGCATGAAATTAAATACAGAGGGTTCACTGCACGGTGCAAGCCACTCATAAGAATCAAGAATAAAAAGGCTAGGCTGGACTTTGCTAAAAAACATCTAAAAAAGCCAGCACAGTTCTGGAAGAACATTCTTTGGACAGATGAAACCAAGATCAACCTCTACTAGAATGATGGAAAGAGAAAAGTATGGCAAGGCGTGGTACAGCTCATGATCCAAAGCATACCACATCATCTGTAAAACATGGCGGAAGCAGTGTGATGGCTTGGGCATGCATGGCTGCCAGTGGCACTGGGTCACTAGTGTTTATTGATGATGTGACACAGGACAGAAACAGCCGAATGAATTCTGAGGTATTCAGAGCCATACTGTGTGCTCAGATCCAGCCAAATGCAGCCAAACTGATTGGTCGTCATTTCATACTACAGATGGACAATGACCCAAAACATAAAGCCAAAGCAACCCTGGAGTTTATTAAAGCAAAGAAGTGGAATATTCTTGAATGGCCAAGTCAGTCACCTGATCTCAACCCAATTGAGCATGCATTTCACTTGTTAAAGACTAAACTTCAGACAGAAAGGCCCACAAACAAACAGCAACTGAAAACCACCGCAGTGAAGGCCTGGCAGAGCATCAAAAAGAAGGAAACACTGTGTCTGGTGATGTCCATGAGTTCAAGACTTCAGGCAGTCATTGCTAACAAAGGGTTTTCAACCAAGTACTAGAAATGAACATTTTATTTACAATTATTTAACCCCTTCACCCCCAAGGGTGGTTTGCACGTTAATGATCGGGCCAATTTTTACAATTCTGACCACTGTCTCTTTATGAGGTTATAACTCTGGAACGCTTCAACGGATCTTCGCGATTCTGAGATTGTTTTCTCGTGACATATTGTACTTCACGTTAGAAGTAAAATTTCTTCGATATAACTTGCGTTTATTTTTGAAAAAAACGCAAATATGGCGAAAATTTTTAAAATTTTGCAATTTTCAAACTTTGAATTTTTTATTCCCTTAAAACAGAGAAATATGTCGCACAAAATAGTTAATAAATAACATTTCCCACATGTCTACTTTACATCAGCACAATTTTGGAACCAAAATTTTTTTTTGTTAGGAAGTTATAAGGGTTAAAAGTTGACCAGCGATTTCTCATTTTTACAACAAAATTTACAAAGCCATTTTTTTTAGGGACCACCTCTCATTTGAAGTCACTTTGAGGGGTCTATATGGCAGAAAATACCCAAAAGTGACACCATTCTAAAAACTGCACCCCTCAAGGTACTCAAAACCACATTAAGAAGATTATTAACCCTTCAGGTGCTTCACAGGAACTAAAGCAACGTGGAAGGAAAAAATGAATATTTAACTTTTTAGCCACAAAAATTATCTTTTACAAACTTTTTTTTTATTTTCACAAGGGTAAAAGGAGAAAATGGGCAGATAAGGTTGTTATGCAATTTCTCATGAGTACGCCAATACCCAATATGTGGGGGAAAACCACTGTTTGGGCACACGGCAGAGCTCGTAAGGGAAGGAGCGCCATTTGACTTTTTCAAACTAAAATTGGCTGGAATTGAGATTGGACGCCATGTCGTGTTTGGAGAGCCCCTGATGCGCCTAAACAGTGGAAACCCCCACAAGTGACACATTTTGGAAACTAGACCCCCTAAGGTACTTATCTAGATCTGTTGTGAGCACTTTGAACTCCCAAGTGTTTCACAAAAGCTTATAATGCCTGGGTGTGAAAAAAAAAAAAAACAATTTTCCACAAAAATGATTTTTTAGTCCCAAATTTTTGAATTTTCCCAAGGAAATTGGACCCAAAAGTTGTTGTCCAATTTGTCCTGAGTACGCTGATACCCCATATGTGGGGGGGGAACTGTTTGGGTGCACGGCAGGGCTTGGAAAAGAAGTAGTAACGTTTTGGAATGCAGACGTTGATGGGGGTCATGTTCCGTTTGCAGTGCCCCAGATGAGCCTAAACAGTGGAAACCCCCACAAGTGACCCCATTTTGGAAACTATACCCCCTAAGGAACTTATCTAGATCTTTGGTGAGCACTTTGAACCCCCAAGTGCTTCACACAAGTTTATAATGCCCGGGCATGAAAATAAAAAATCCTATTTTTTTCCCACAAAAATTATATTTTAGTCACTATTTTTTATTTTCTCAAGGGTAACAGGAGAAATTGGACCACATAAGTTGTTGTCCAATTTGTCCTGAGTACGCTGATACCCCATATGTGGGTGGGAACCACTGTTTGGGCGCACGGCAGAGCTCGGAATGGAAGGAGCACCATTTGACTTTTTCCAACCAAAATTGCTGGAATTGAGATTGGATGCCATGTTGCATTTGGAGAGCCCCTGATGTGCCTAAACAGTGGAAACCCCCCACAAATGACCCCATTTTGGAAACTAGACCCCCTAAGGAACTTTTCTAGATCTTTGGTGAGCAATTTGAACCCCCAAGTGCTTCACACAAGTTTATAACGTAGAGCCGTAAAATTTAAAAATCATATTTTTTCCACAAAAATGATCTTTTCACCCCAATTTTTATTTTTCCAAGGGTAACAAGACTCCAAAAGTTATTGTGCAATTTGTCCTGAGTGCGCTGATACCCCATATGTGGGGGTAAACCACTGTTTGGGTGCATGGCAGAGTTTGGAAGGGAAGGAGCGCCGTCTGACTTTTTCAACGCAGAATTGGCTGGACGCCATGTCGTGTTTGGAGAGCTCCTGATCTGCCTAAACAGTGGAAACCCCCACCTAAATGACGCCATTTTGGAAATAGACCCCCAAGGAACTTATCTAGATGTGTGGTGAGAACTTTTAAACCCCAGTGTTTCACTAAAGTTTATAACGTACAGCCGTAAAATAAAAATCTTTTTTTTTTTTTACAAAAATGATTTTTTCGTCCCCAATATTTTATTTTCACAAGGGTAACAGAAGAAATTGGAACCCAAAAGTTGTTGTCCAATTTGTCCTGAGTACGCTGATACCCAATATGTGGGAGAAAACTACTGTATGGGCGCACGTCAGGGCTCGGAAGGGAAGTAGTGACGTTTTGGATTGCAGACTTTGATGGAATGGTCTGGGGGCGTCATGTCGCATTTGGAGAGCCCCTGATGCGCCTAAACAGTGGAAACCCCCCACAAGTGACCCCATTTTGGAAAATAGACCCCACAAGGAACTTGTCTAGATGTGTGGTGAGCACTTTGAACCCCGAAGTGCTTCACAGAAGTTTATAACGCACAGCCGTAAAAATAAAAAATCCTTTTTTTTTTTTGCAAAAATGATTTTTTTGCCCCAATATTTTATTTTTACAAGGGTAACAGGAGAAATTGGACCCCAAAAGTTGTTGTCCAATTTGTCCTGAGTACGCTGATATCCAATATGTGGGAGAAAACTACTGTATGGGTACACGTCGGGGCTCGGAAGGGAAGTAGTGACGTTTTGGATTGCAGACTTTGATGGAATGGTCTGGGGGCGTCATGTCGCATTTGGAGAGCCCCTGATGCGCCTAAACAGTGGAAATCCCCAACAAGTGACCCCATTTTGGAAAATAGACCCCACAAGGAACTTATCTAGATGTGTGGTGAGCGCTATGAAGCCCCAAGTGCTTCACAGAAGTTTATAATGTACAGCCGTAAAAACAAAACAATATTTTTTTTTGTACAAAAATGATATTTTCGCCCCCAGTTTTTTATTTTCCCAAGGGTAGCAGAGAAAATAGGACAAATTGCACAATAACTCTTGGGGTCCAGAGTACGCTGATACCCCATATGTGGGGATAAACTACTGTTTGGACGCATGGCAGAGCTGAGAAGTGAAGGAGCATCGTTTGACTTTTTCAACGCAGAATTGGCTGGAATTGAGATCAGACGCCATGTCACATTTGGAGAGCCCCTGATGTGCCTAAACAGCGGAAACCCCCAATTCTAACTCCAACCCTAACCCCAACACACCCCTAACCCTAGTCCCAACCCTAACCACAAACCTAACTCTAACACACCCCTAATCCCAACCCTAACCCTAATCCTAACTTTAGCGCCAACCCTAACCCTAACTTTAGCCGCAACCCTAACCCTAACGGGAAAATGGAAATAAATACTTTTTTTTAATTTTATTATTTTTCCCTTACTAAGGGGGTGATAAAGGGGGGTTTGATTTACTATTTATAGCGGGTTTTTATGATTGGCAGCTGTCACGCTAAAAGACGCTTTTTATTGCAAAAATAGTTTTTGCATCATCACATTTTGAGAGCTATAATTTTTGCATATTTTGGCCCACAGAGTCATGTAGGTCTTATTTTTTGCGGGACGAGTTGACGTTTTTATTGGTACCATTTTTGAGCACGTGACGTTTTTTGATCGCTTTTTATTTCGATTTTTTGGAGGTTAGAATGAACAAAAATCAGCAATTCATGAATTTCTTTTGGGGGAGGCGTTTATACCGTTCCGCGTGTGGTAAAATTGATAAAGCAGTTTTATTCTTCGGGTCAGTACGATTATGGCGATACCTCATTTATATCATTTTTTCATGTTTTGGCGCTTTTATAGAATAAAAACAATTTTATATAAAAAATAATTATTTTTGCATCGCTTTATTCTGCGAGCTATAACTTTTTTATTTTTTCGCTGATGATGCTTTATGACAGCTCGTTTTTTGCGGGACAAGATGACGTTTTCAGCGGTACCATGTTTTTTTATATCGGTCTTTTTGATCGCGCGTTATTCCACTTTTTGTTCGGCGGTATGATGATAAAGCATTGATTTTTTGCTTCGGTTTTTTTTTTTTTTTTAAGGGGTTCACTAAAGGGGTTAACTAGTGGGACAATTTTATAGGGGGGGTCGTTACGGACGCAGCGATACCAAATATGTGTACTTTTATTGTTTTGTTTTTTTTATTTACAGGAAGAAGTGAATTTATTGGGGAATATTTTTTTTTTTTTTTATCTATTTTGGATTTTTTTTTTTACACATGTTTATTTTTACTTTTTTAACTTTTTTACTTTGTCCCAGGGTGGGACATCACAGTATTTTATCAGATCGCTGGTGTGACAGTGTGCACAGCACTCTGTCACACCAGCGATCGCACAGGCATAGATGCAGGCTTCTCAGTGCCTGCTCTCTGCAGGCACTGAGGTAGCCGCCTCCCTCCAGGACCCCGGCGCCATCTTGGATCCGGGTCCTGGGAGAGAGGAAGCCCTCAGAACAGCGCGATCATATCGCGCTGCTCTGAGGGTCTCAGGGGGGCGCGCAGGGAGCCCCCACCCTGCGCGATCCTCCCCTGTGCCCCCAGTACACCGCGATCATGTTTGATCGCGGTGTGCAAGGGGTTAATGTGCCGGGAGCGGTCCGTGACCGCTCCTGACACACAGTCATGGGTGTCAGCTGTGATAATCAGCTGACACCCGGCGGCGATTAGCTGCGCTCCCCTCAGGAGCGCAGCTGATCGCCTATGACGTACTATCCCGTCCCCGGTCATACGGGCCCAGGTACCATGGACGGGATAGTACGTCCGATGGCAGTAAGGGGTTAATCTATCCAATTACTTTTGGTCCCTTTAAAAACAGGGTGGCACATGTTAAGGAGCTGAAACTCCTAAACCCTTCATCCAATTTTAATGTGGATACCCTCAAATGAAAGCTGAAAGTCTGAACTTCAACTGCATCTGATTTGTTTTGTTTCAAATTCATTGTGGTAATGTCTAGAACCAAAATTAGATAAATGTTGTCTCTGTCCAAATATTTATGGACCTAACTGTATATGTATGTAAGGATAGCTTTAGCATTAGCTAGTCAATGCTCAACAATATAAGCCATCCATTATGACATCCAAATGCTGACAATTCTAAAAACACTCCTAGCCTTTTTGAGCTATGGCAAAAAGATTTAAAAAGTGGAAGTCTTTTAAATGTAAAATTATTTTTAATTCTGTTGCCATTAAAAAAAAATCATTCTCTAATATTGGATGACTATTAGGAATGAGCGGACCCCGGATGTTCCATTACTAACCCATGGGCTTGATGTCAGCGGACATTACATAGCTGACATCAAGCCCACAATCCCATTACCCCAATTGCCACTGCACCAGAGTAATCGGGAACAGTGAAAGCTAAGCACTAGAATTGGTGCATCTAATGAATGCGCCATTTCTGGGGTGGCTAAGGGTTGGTTTTATTAGGCTGTTAGGAGCCAATATCCATGGCCCATTCCAGCCTATAAATATCAGCACACAGATGTCTGCTTTTCCTTAGCTGGTTTTTAAAAATGGGGAGGGGCATGTCATTTTTTAAAGGTTCCCCTATTTTTAATAACCAGCAAAGGCAAAGAAGGCATCTGAGGGCTGATCTTAATTGGTTGGGAAGGTCCATGGATATTGGCCCCTTCCTAGAATAATAAGACCAGCTCGCAGTTGTCTGCTTTTCCATGGCTGGTTATAAAAATAGGGTAGACCCCAAGTAGTTTTTTCCTTTATTTATTTATTAACAAGTACAGTAAAATACACATGCAAGTAACCATAGTTGACAGCCTCCAGGTGTCCAGCAGCTGGAAACTCCAGTAACCTTAAAGTCTCTCTTAAGGTTCCCGGGCTTCATGGCTACTGGGACATCTGCAGGCTCTGAACGCTGGTAACCTTTAAGGTTACTTGAGTTCACAGCCACCAGGTCTCATGGTAGCTGAAGTGCTGTACTAATGAGTGCCAGAGTGCCCAGTGCCAGATTTGCAGTTGCTTATTGTTAGGGTTCGAGTTCCCGCTGCTGCACAAGGGAAGTCTCGTACCAGTCCCGCTGCGGTCCCCCATCCATCTCCAGCCGCAGTGGAGCCTGCTCAGCAAAGACGTCGGTCCCAGCGTCTCGCCCGGTCTAATACTGTGCAGAAACTTGCCGCTGCCTCTTCAGGTTCTGCTATTGTAGCCAGTACTGGTCAGAGGCGAGCAGACGTCTTTAGGACTATGTCCTTTGTTGCTTCATCTGAGCATGCCCAGGGCAAGATCTCCCATTGGAGATCAGGGGTCACATGCTCAGATACAGCTGCCACTCCTATTGGTCCTTCAGGAAGGTCCTGTGGCTGTTGATGTTCTGAAGCAGCATCCCATTGGTCCTTCCTGGAAGGTCTTTTTCTTGTGGCTGCTATAAAAGGCTGTCCTTACCGCACGGCCATGCGCTAGTATCAAATCTGGTACGTGCTTGCGCCAGTGTGATCATGTATGCATGTAATTAGGTCTGGCTGAAATAAGCCCCTAGAATACCGGCACCTCCGGTGAGGAGATTGTATGCACGTGTTCAGGGCTCGGCTGAAAACGCCATTAGAATACCGGCTACTCCGGTGAGGAGATTACTGCTTGGGTTCTGTTTGCATGACCACAGACTGCAATCCGCTTAGCAGTCATCTGTGTTCCCTGTGAGTCTAACAGGACACAGTCTTTGTTACAGCGGCTCTGTGAATTAACAGAGTCCGCTTATATCGCCATATAGTGCTACGGCGTTTACATCTGCGACTCTGCGGGATAACAGAGTTCGCTCATACTGCCTATTTACGCCATCTTACTAGCAGCAGGCTCTGCCTGCACGGTGGACCCCGGGCTGCGAACGCACCTCTCCTTAATATCTATTAGGTGCGTTCCGCAGGCCCTTAACATAATACTAGCGCCAGGGTCTGGCTAGTAAAATGGCGGATAACCAGCATCTACCGCAGTACTTCCAGCAGCTGGAGGGTAGGTTGGCGGCTCTTGAGCGCACAACCTCAGCTGTGGATGTTACAGCAGTCGCTGTTCAGGCTGCTAGCGTGGCTGCAGCCAGTTTGTCCTCTGCCACCTCTGCCCCTACATTATCCCACCTCCCGCTTCCTGACAACTTTGCCGGTGACAGCAAGCAACGTCGGGGATTCATGAGTCAGTGCTCTATACAGCTCGAGCTTCTGGCTGCACGTTTCCCCACGGATCGAGCACAAGTGGGTTTTGTACTGTCTCTACTCTCGGGCAGAGCGTTGGAGTGGGCAACGCCGCTGTGGGAGCGCGACGATCGTGTGGTGCGGAGTGCTCCTCATTTCCTGGAGGCTCTTAAAAAGGTCTTTTTAGGACCTCAGGTCACCCACGATACGGCGCTCCAACTGCTGGCATTGGCACAGGGTTCTTCTTTGGTCACTCAGTTTTCCGTCCAGTTTCGGACTCTGGCCTCAGAGCTAGACTGGTCGGATAAAGTTCTCATTCCAAACAGGAAGAACAGCGCTCCATCCAGGTGAGTATTGTAGAAAAAAGCTTTATTTCAGGCCACCACAAAAACACAACGTTTCGACCTAAAGCGGTCTTTTTCAAGTGTGATCACAAGTTAAAAGGGGCGGTCTTAAATAGTAAAGGCACAGAAAGCATGCCCAATCAAACCATGGTATACGCCCACCATAATCAACATATACAGAATAACAACACCAAGTAAAAACTATTTAACAATGTATATAAACGATCAGACAAAAGGATAACATATAATATGACATAATTAAACGAACAGTGAACCCGAACACACAATTAGATGCTTCTTAATCCATAAATAAACACATAAATGAAATAGTGTTGATCCGTTGTCATGGGAACTATAGGCCGATCCAAGACCTCCAATAGTGCATACTAAATCACTGCAGCCAATCCGGTGTATATCGCAATGTGGCGCCAGGGTAGGTATAAACCTACCCCACCGTACAGGACATCGGAGCATCGGCTACTTCTCCAATCGCAAGTACCGTCTCTGAAAAGGAAAATGCTGGCAACGTCATCATTCTGCGACCTACTAGAGGAGGAGAAAGAGACACGTCATAGTACAAGGCAGCACACACGTGGGGGATATATTTTGTGACGTATCCACGTCTCCACCCACCTTGTAGTCATGGTTACCAAGACGCATAACAACTGCAGCGAACAGTGTGCGTATATGTACATACATAAACAAGAAAAGACGCAGCTCAAGCGATATTTGTTCACAACTAATATCAAAGTACCAATCGATGATAAGACCATGTCCAGGTATATGAGCGTACCCATTGCAGATAACAACAGAAACGCATACAGCAGCAGCATCACAATAGATATATAATAAAGTATAAAATATACCCATAGTAACAGACCAATTTGACAAACATACTATCCCATCCTACAGTGCAACCATAACCAATGTGGGGTTTGAACCACTGAAAAAACTGTTAAAAATTATAATATATATACATAGAAATCTAAAATAAGATCATTAGGTCCCACCGAATAACCGAAGGTTCCAAAAGAAGGTCTTGACCGATGTGCCAATCAATGATAAAATTATATATTATTTAAGTTGAACTCTATATTTAGACCAGCCGGTTGAAGAGTTCCCAATTTGTGTATCCATCTCAATTCTTTTTTCCTCAAAAGTCTAGCCCTGTCACCGCCCCTCCTCAGCACCGGTACACTATCAATTACTCTGAATCTGAGTTGATTAACCAAATGTTGAGTCTCAATAAAGTGTTTAGGTACGGGCAAATCCATTAATTTTGTTCTTATTGTGCTTTTATGTTTGCTGATGCGAGCTTTCACCTCCATGGTTGTCTCACCCACATAGACAAGTCCACATGGGCAGACAACCATATAAACAACAAAGCTAGACGTACAGGTATATCTCTCCCTTAGATAGATTTTTTTGCCAGTGCGTGGGTGATGGAAAAATTCCCCTTTCAACATGTTATTACAACATGCACACCCCAAACAAGGGAAGTTACCGTATCGAGGAGTACTAAGGGTGCGTTGTATAGGCAAACCACTTGGTCCAAAATCCGATTTAACTAGATGATCCCGTAGATTACGCCCCCTCCGATAAGACATCAACGGTAAAGAATTAAACTCAGAAATAGCCGGATGACCTCGTTGTAATAGGGACCAGTGTTTCCTGAGGATAGAACCGACCCCACCACTGGCGGGGTTAAAGGTAGACACAAATGGTATACGTTTCCCTTTCGAATTTTTACAGGGTGGGTGTCGAGAAACCTCACGTGTTGTATTTAAGGCTTTGTGTTTATATCCCAACACTATATCACTAGGATAACCTCTCGCCAAAAATTTATTACACATATCATCAAGGCGTGCATCAATCAATCCCTCATCTGAAACTATCCTCCTCACACGAAGGAGCTGGCTCCAAGGTAAGGAACTGACCATTCTTTTGGGGTGATTGCTATTAAATAACAAAAGACTATTTTTGTCTGTGCTTTTGACAAACATATCTGTCTTTAGAAAATCACAATCCTTATAGACCAGTGTGTCCAAGAATTGTACTTGCGTAAATGAACATGTCATGGTAAATTTTAATTCTGGGTAAATTTGATTCAATTCCGTATGAAACTCACATAGTGATTCCATGCTATCCTCCCAAATCACAAAGACATCATCAATGTAGCGCCACCAGGCCCGCACATGTCGCCAGAGATGGAATTTGTACACAAACTGCTCCTCTAGTACCGCCATGTAAATGTTGGCATAAGTGGGCGCCACATTAGACCCCATGGCGGTACCACGGCGCTGCAAGAAAAACTCATTACCAAAGAGAAAAAAATTCCTCCTTAGAACGAGCTCCAGCAGCGTGAGAACCAGTCGTGCACATTCTGGCGCCATGTCCGAGCCTGATAGCGCCACAGAACCGCCTGCAAGCCCTTTTCATGTTCTATGGATGTATATAGAGAGACTACATCAAAAGATACCAAAATGGTAGATTTCGTTACCTTTACATCATTAATTTTATCCAGAAAGTCAGTAGTGTCTCTCACATAAGATCTAGCTGAGGTGGCAAATCGTCGCAGTACCTTATCCAAGAAGATGGATACCTTATTGAACAAAGAATCACGACCAGAGACAATAGGCCTACCCGGAGGATTACATAGGTCCTTATGCACTTTAGGCAGTATATATAGCACCGGAGTCACAGGTTTTTCTACAATCAAAAAATCAGATAATTTCTGATCAATGCTACCATTAGTGAAGGACTCATTAATAACAAGCCGTAGTTCCCTTGTGAACTCAAAAGAAGGATCATGAGTTAGACGTTCATATACCTGAGTATCATTAAGTTGACGCAAAATCTCAGCCTTATATTTAATGCTATCCATCACTACAACCGCCCCGCCTTTGTCGGCTGGCTTAATAGTGATGGAGGCATTCTTAGCCAAAGCTTCTAAAGCAACTTTCTCCTCTTTGGACAAATTAGGTGTGCCTTTTCGTTTATAATTACGTCTTAATTTTTCAATATCCCTTTTGACTAGTTCAACATATGACTCTACAAAATGGTCCTGACTAGGAGGAAGAAAATTGCTCTTGTTGTACAACCCAAGATTCTGTAGGGCAAAACCATGTGTATCCTCATTAACATTTACCGTATTTGCATCCGATTTTTCAGAGAAAAATGTTGTCAACCTAAGTCTCCTATAGAAGGACTGTAAATCACATTCAATATTGAACCAGTCTGGTTGATTAGAAGGGCAAAAAGACAATCCCCTTGATAAAATGTCCAATTCAATTTCTGTGAGTTCTATAGAGGAAATATTTACCACAAGTTCCCTTAGTGTACTTTCCGATTGTCCTCTTTGTTCCTCATCTTCAATGTGACGTTGCGGATAGGTCGTTGTTCTCGACTCACTGATCCGTTTCCTGTGCTTCCTGCCGCCTCTCCGACCTCTTCCCTTGAGGCTGATCCGGCCGCTTTCTCCTTGCCTAAAAAAACTTTTTTATTGTTAGTATTAACCATACAGGAGTCATCAGTGGACTCGGAGTCCGCGTTGTGAAACCAAAATTGGACGGTTTTCTGTCCTGCGGTCCCCTACTTTCCGTGTTGGTCTGGTACGTCTCCCCCCAGTATTGTAGCGGGGGACCCGATTACCAATTGCCAAGAGAAAATGCGCCCTGTTTTGTAATCATCAGCGTCACGGAACCATTTAGACCGTTTTGTTAATTCGATGTCATTACGATATTTAATCAAATTGTCTTCTACCTTAGTCTTCATCGTGCCCCAATCCTGTGCTGTCAACTGCAAAGTAAGTTGTTCCTCCAGCTCCTGGATATTCTTCTTTATCTGCTCCATTTCTTTCTGCAAAAACTCAATATTTAGGAGCATAATGTCAAATGCAAATTTATTGGATATAGATCAAACTTAGAACAGAACTGTGCATTATCTGGTAACAAGGTAGGTCTCAGATGTGGACGTAGGCCCCGTGGGATTCTACGTGCTCTGTAATATTCGGTCAATGTGACAACATGGAGTTCAAACGAAGTGAGCCTCCTTAATTCATTTTCCCATTTCCTACGGAGCATCTCATTTGTAGGTTTGCTCAGAAAGTATGTCAATATTGTGCACAGACAAATGCAATGCATCATCTTCCGTATATAAACGTGACGCATTCACTCACCAACTTGATTAGTAGTGATGTATCCTATGGATGGGGCAGGTCGACTCGTAATAACAACAATAAAAGCAAGCGAAGCCTTAAGGGGCTACAGTCAAGGAACAACTTGAAGACTCCAAACAGAGACGCGTCATAGTGAGTATGTAAAAAACTTATTCAGGCATCAAAAAAACAACGTTCGACTAAGCGTTTTAGTGTGATCACAGTACGGTGTTTGAGGAGGGGCGGTGACAGGGCTAGACTTTTGAGGAAAAAAGAATTGAGATGGATACACAAATTGGGAACTCTTCAACCGGCTGGTCTAAATATAGAGTTCAACTTAAACAATATATAATTTTATTATTGATTGGCACATCGGTCAAGACCTTCTTTTGGAACCTTCGGTTATTCGGTGGGACCTTATGATCTTATTTTAGATTTCTATGTATATATATTATAATTTTTAACAGTTTTTTCAGTGGTTCAAACCCCACATTGGTTATGGTTGCACTGTAGGACGGGATAGTATGTTTGTCAAATTGGTCTGTTACTATGGGTATATTTTATACTTTATTATATATCTACTGTGATGCTGCTGCTGTATGCGTTTTGTTTTATCTGCAATGGATACGCTCATATACCTGGACATGGTCTTATCATCGATTGGTACTTTGATATTAGTTGTGAACAAATATCGCTTGAGCTGCGTCTTTTCTTGTTTATGTATGTACATATACGCACACTGTTCGCTGCAGTTGTTATGCGTCTTGGTAACCATGACTACAAGGTGGGTGGAGACGTGGATACGTCACAAAATATATCCCCCACGTGTGTGCTGCCTTGTTCTATGACGTGTCTCTTTCTCCTCCTCTAGTAGGTCGCAGAATGATGACGTTGCCAGCATTTTCCTTTTCAGAGACGGTACTTGCGATTGGAGAAGTAGCCGATGCTCCGATGTCCTGTACGGTGGGGTAGGTTTATACCTACCCTGGCGCCACATTGCGATATACACCGGATTGGCTGCAGTGATTTAGTATGCACTATTGGAGGTCTTGGATCGGCCTATAGTTCCCATGACAACGGATCAACACTATTTCATTTATGTGTTTATTTATGGATTAAGAAGTATCTAATTGTGTGTTCGGGTTCACTGTTCGTTTAATTATGTCATACTATATGTTATCCTTTTGTCTGATCGTTTATATACATTGTTAAACAGTTTTTACTTGGTGTTGTTATTCTGTATATGTTGATTATGGTGGGCGTATACTATGGTTTGATTGGGCATGCTTTCTGTGCCTTACTATTTAAGACCGCCCCTTTTAACTTGTGATCACACTTGAAAAAGACCGCTTTAGGTCGAAACGTTGTGTTTTTGTGATGGCCTGAAATAAAGCTTTTTTCTACAATACTCACCTGGATGGAGCGCTGTTCTTCCTGTTTGGATACGTCTTTTCCAAGTTGGTTCCTTGGACCTGGTACGTGCGCCCCCTTTCCTGAGAGTGCTGTCGACTTGCCTTTTCTACTTGTTGTCTATTGAACCGAAGTCGACCTGCACCCACTCCATAAGGATGGACATCACTACTAATCCAGAGGTTGGTGAGCTGGACAATGCCGTCACGTTTTCATATACGGAAGATGATGCTATTCGCATTTTGTCTGTGCACAATATTGACAATACATTTCTGAGCAAACCTACAAATGAGATGCTCCGTAGGAAATGGGAAAATGAATTAAGGAGGCTCACTTCGTTTGAACTCCATGTTGTCACATTGACCGAATATTACAGAGCACGTAGAATCCCACGGGGCCTACGTCCACATCTGAGACCTACCTTGTTACCAGATAATGCACAGTTCTGTTCTAAGTTTGAATCTATATCCAATAAATTTGCATTTGACATTATGCTCCTAAATATTGAGTTTTTGCAGAAAGAAATGGAGCAGATAAAGAAGAATATCCAGGAGCTGGAGGAACAACTTATTTGCAGTTGACAGCACAGGATTGGGGCACGATGAAGACTAAGGTAGAAGACAATTTGATTAAATATCGTAATGACATCGAATTAACAAAACGGTCTAAATGGTTCCGTGACGCTGATGATTACAAAACAGGGCGCATTTTCTCTTGGCAATTGGTAATTCGGGTCCCCCGCTACAATACTGGGGGGAGACGTACCAGACCACACGGAAAGTAGGGGACCGCAGGACAGAAAACCTTCTCAATTTTGGTTTCACAACGGCGGACTCCGAGTCCACTGATGATTCCTGTATGGTTAATACTAACAATAAAAAAGTTTTTTTAGGCAAGGAGAAAGCGGCCGGATCAGCCTCAAGGGAAGAGGTCGGAGAGGCGGCAGGAAGCACAGGAAACGGATCAGTGAGTCGAGAACAACGACCTATCCGCAACGTCACATTGAAGATGAGGAACAAAGAGGACAATCGGAAAGTACACTAAGGGAACTTGTGGTAAATATTTCCTCTATAGAACTCACAGAAATTGAATTGGACATTCTATCAAGGGGATTGTCTTTTTGCCCTTCTAATCAACCAGACTGGTTCAATATTGAATGTGATTTACAGTCCTTCTATAGGAGACTTAGGTTGACAACATTTTTCTCTGAAAAATCGGATGCAAATACGGTAAATGTTAATGAGGATACACATGGTTTTGCCCTACAGAATCTTGGGTTGTACAACAAGAGCAATTTTCTTCCTCCTAGTCAGGACCATTTTGTAGAGTCATATGTTGAACTAGTCAAAAGGGATATTGAAAAATTAAGACGTAATTATAAACGAAAAGGCACACCTAATTTGTCCAAAGAGGAGAAGGTTGCTTTAGAAGCTTTGGCTAAGAATGCCTCCATCACTATTAAGCCAGCCGACAAAGGCGGGGCGGTTGTAGTGATGGATAGCATTAAATATAAGGCTGAGATTTTGCGCCAACTTAATGATACTCAGGTATATGAACGTCTAACTCATGATCCTTCTTTTGAGTTCACAAGGGAACTACGGCTTGTTATTAATGAGTCCTTCACTAATGGTAGCATTGATCAGAAATTATCTGATTTTTTGATTGTAGAAAAACCTGTGACTCCGGTGCTATATATACTGCCTAAAGTGCATAAGGACCTATGTAATCCTCCGGGTAGGCCTATTGTCTCTGGTCGTGATTCTTTGTTCAATAAGGTATCCATCTTCTTGGATAAGGTACTGCGACGATTTGCCACCTCAGCTAGATCTTATGTGAGAGACACTACTGACTTTCTGGATAAAATTAATGATGTAAAGGTAACGAAATCTACCATTTTGGTATCTTTTGATGTAGTCTCTCTATATACATCCATAGAACATGAAAAGGGCTTGCAGGCGGTCTCTGTGGCGCTATCAGGCTCGGACATGGCGCCAGAATGTGCACGACTGGTTCTCACGCTGCTGGAGCTCGTTCTAAGGAGGAATTTTTTTCTCTTTGGTAATGAGTTTTTCTTGCAGCGCCGTGGTACCGCCATGGGGTCTAATGTGGCGCCCACTTATGCCAACATTTACATGGCGGTACTAGAGGAGCAGTTTGTGTACAAATTCCATCTCTGGCGACATGTGCGGGCCTGGTGGCGCTACATTGATGATGTCTTTGTGATTTGGGAGGATAGCATGGAATCACTATGTGAGTTTCATACGGAATTGAATCAAATTTACCCAGAATTAAATTTACCATGACATGTTCATTTACGCAAGTACAATTCTTGGACACACTGGTCTATAAGGATTGTGATTTTCTAAAGACAGATATGTTTGTCAAAAGCACAGACAAAAATAGTCTTTTGTTATTTAATAGCAATCACCCCAAAAGAATGGTCAGTTCCTTACCTTGGAGCCAGCTCCTTCGTGTGAGGAGGATAGTTTCAGATGAGGGATTGATTGATGCACGCCTTGATGATATGTGTAATAAATTTTTGGCGAGAGGTTATCCTAGTGATATAGTGTTGGGATATAAACACAAAGCCTTAAATACAACACGTGAGGTTTCTCGACACCCACCCTGTAAAAATTCGAAAGGGAAACGTATACCATTTGTGTCTACCTTTAACCCCGCCAGTGGTGGGGTCGGTTCTATCCTCAAGAAACACTGGTCCCTATTACAACGAGGTCATCCGGCTATTTCTGAGTTTAATTCTTTACCGTTGATGTCTTATCGGAGGGGGCGTAATCTACGGGATCATCTAGTTAAATCGGATTTTGGACCAAGTGGTTTGCCTATACAACGCACCCTTAGTACTCCTCGATACGGTAACTTCCCTTGTTTGGGTGTGCATGTTGTAATAACATGTTGAAAGGGGAATTTTTCCATCACCCACGCACTGGCAAAAAAATCTATCTAAGGGAGAGATATACCTGTACGTCTAGCTTTGTTGTTTATATGGTTGTCTGCCCATGTGGACTTGTCTATGTGGGTGAGACAACCATGGAGGTGAAAGCTCGCATCAGCAAACATAAAAGCACAATAAGAACAAAATTAATGGATTTGCCCGTACCTAAACACTTTATTGAGACTCAACATTTGGTTAATCAACTCAGATTCAGAGTAATTGATAGTGTACCGGTGTGAGGAGGGGCGGTGACAGGGCTAGACTTTTGAGGAAAAAAGAATTGAGATGGATACACAAATTGGGAACTCTTCAACCGGCTGGTCTAAATATAGAGTTCAACTTAAATAATATATAACTTTATTATTGATTGGCACATCGGTCAAGACCTTCTTTTGGAACCTTCGGTTATTCGGTGGGACCTTATGATCTTATTTTAGATTTCTATGTATATATATTATAATTTTTAACAGTTTTTTCAGTGGTTCAAACCCCACATTGGTTATGGTTGCACTGTAGGACGGGATAGTATGTTTGTCAAATTGGTCTGTTACTATGGGTATATTTTATACTTTATTATATATCTACTGTGATGCTGCTGCTGTATGCGTTTTTGTTATTATCTGCAATGGGTACGCTCATATACCTGGACATGGTCTTATCATCGATTGGTACTTTGATATTAGTTGTGAACAAATATCGCTTGAGCTGCGTCTTTTCTTGTTTATGTATGTACATATACGCACACTGTTCGCTGCAGTTGTTATGCGTCTTGGTAACCATGACTACAAGGTGGGTGGAGACGTGGATACGTCACAAAATATATCCCCCACGTGTGTGCTGCCTTGTACTATGACGTGTCTCTTTCTCCTCCTCTAGTAGGTCGCAGAATGATGACGTTGCCAGCATTTTCCTTTTCAGAGACGGTACTTGCGATTGGAGAAGTAGCCGATGCTCCGATGTCCTGTACGGTGGGGTAGGTTTATACCTACCCTGGCGCCACATTGCGATATACACCGGATTGGCTGCAGTGATTTAGTATGCACTATTGGAGGTCTTGGATCGGCCTATAGTTCCCATGACAACGGATCAACACTATTTCATTTATGTGTTTATTTATGGATTAAGAAGCATCTAATTGTGTGTTCGGGTTCACTGTTCGTTTAATTATGTCATATTATATGTTATCCTTTTGTCTGATCGTTTATATACATTGTTAAATAGTTTTTACTTGGTGTTGTTATTCTGTATATGTTGATTATGGTGGGCGTATACCATGGTTTGATTGGGCATGCTTTCTGTGCCTTTACTATTTAAGACCGCCCCTTTTAACTTGTGATCACACTTGAAAAAGACCGCTTTAGGTCGAAACGTTGTGTTTTTGTGATGGCCTGAAATAAAGCTTTTTTCTACAATACTCACCTGGATGGAGCGCTGTTCTTCCTGTTTGGATACGTCTTTTCCAAGTTGGTTCCTTGGACCTGGTACGTGCGCCCCTCTCCTGAGAGTGCTGTCGACTTGCCTTTTCTATTTTAAAGTTCTCATTCCAGTCTACTGGCGAGGACTGGCTGACCATATTAAAGACGCTTTGGCTACCAGGGAGATTCCCCACACACTGGAGAAGCTTATCTCCATATCTACCCGCATAGACCTCCGTTTTCACGAGCGGAGGTTGGAGCGGAACAAGTGTAGGCAGAGGATTCGGTTGGCTCCCACCTTTGCCAAACCTCTCGAATCCCCCGATCTGGCGTCCGAACCGCAAAAGGCCACAGAGGTTCCTCGTGTAGGACCTAAGTCTCGGACCGTCCGAGTATCCGTGGTCTGTAACCTTTGTCAGCAGACAGGACACTATGCTAACAAATGTCCACAGCGATCGGGGAAGCGATCGCAACTAGGGGCCCTGGGAGGAGGTTCACTAGAGACAGCGGCATTTTCCTCCATGATGACATTTAAAGGGACAGTCACTGTAGATTCTTCCACACTTACAGTCGAGATTTGTGTGGACTCAGGAGCAGAGGGGAATTTCATGTTATCTGCCTTTGCTCGTCGCCACGCAAAATATCTGGTAGCGTTCGACAAACCAGTGACTGTTCGGGTAGTGAATGGGTTGACATTGCCCTCTCCAATTACACATCAGACTGTCCCTCTTACTTTGTGTGTACCCCCTTCCCATCAGGAAATTATTTCCCTTCTCGTCCTTCCCGAGGGAATAGACGAAATCCTACTGGGAGTACCCTGGCTCTGTTCCCACTCCCTCATATTGAGTGGACCTCCGGCAGGATACTGGGTTGGAGTGAGTCATGTAAGGACAGATGTGACAGGGAGTGCATTCAGGTTACCACTACAGAGATACCCGCAGATCTTTCTCCTCTTCCCAAGTGCTATCAGTCATATGCAGACGTGTTCTCTAAAAAGGCTGCGGAGACTCTGCCGCCCCATCGTCCCTACGACTGTCCTATTGACTTCTTGTCTGGAGCAGAATCTCCTCGGGGAAGGGTCTATCCCCTCTCTCTTCCTGAGACGGAAGCTATGTCTCAATATATCCAGGAGAATCTGGCAAGAGGGTTCATTAGGAAGTCGGTGTCACCAGCAGGAGCGGGGTTCTTCTTCGTGCAGAAGAAGAGTGGAGAATTACGTCCGTGTATAGATTACAGAGGTCTTAACGCCATCACCGTTAAGAATAAGTACCCATTGCCCTTGATTTCTGAGCTCTTTGATAGGCTCCGGGGAGCAAGGGTATTTACTAAATTAGATCTGCGTGGTGCTTATAACCTGATTCGCATCCGTGAAGGGGATGAATGGAAGATGGCTTTTAATACCAGGGATGGGCATTATGAATACCTGGTGATGCCCTTCGGCTCTGTAATGCCCCAGCCGTTTTCCAAGACTTTGTCAATGACGTCTTCTGGATATGCTTTCCACCTCTGTAGTAGTCTATCTGGATGATATTCTCATCTTTTCTCCAGATATTGACTCTCACCGGAGGGATGTCTTCAAAGTCTTTGACCTGTTACGGGCGAACTCCCTCTATGCAAAGCTGGAGAAATGCAGGAGTCTTTACCTTTCCTGGGCTATATCATCTCCGCCCAGGGATTGGCTATGGATCCTGCCAAACTACAGGCTGTGATGGATTGGCAAGAACCCCATTCTCTTAAAGCGGTGCAGCGCTTTATGGGGTTCATTAATTACTATCGCCAATTCATTCCCCACTTCTCCACTTTGGCAGTTCCCTTGGTAGCCCTCACCAAGAAGGGAGCCAATCCCAAATTGTGGTCAGAAGAGGTCTCCAAGGCCTTTACTTCAATTTAAGTCCCATTTTGCTAGCGCTCCCATCTTACATCGCCCCGAGGTTGATAAGCCTTTTATACTGGAGGTTGATGCCTCGTCCGTTGGTGCTGGAGCAGTCCTTTTTCAAAAGGATGCTCAAGGTCGGAAACATCCTTGTTTCTTCTTTTCCAAGACCTTCACACCAGCGGAGAGGAATTATTCCATTGGGGATAGGGAGTTGCCAGCCATGAAGTTGGCCTTTTCCGAGTGGAGACATCTCCTGGAGGGGGCTCGCTTTCCCTTTCAAGTTTTCACTGACCACAAAAATTTGGTCTATTTACAGACCGCCCAGCAGCTAAATTCTCGTCAGGCCAGATGGTCCTTGTTCTCCCAGTTCCATTTCACCCTCCATTTCCTCTCCGGTGAGAAGAACATTCGCGCTGACGCTCTATCTCGCTCCGTGGTGTCCTCTGAGAGGTGGAGGAGCCTCAGCTTATGTTCCCACAGAGAGCCTAAGAATGGTGGCTCCGGTTTTGCTTGAGTCTGTGCCTCGGGGCAAGACTTTTGTGCCCACCAATTTGCGACCGGAAGTACTCTCTTGGGCACATTCGTCCAGGGTGGGTGGACATTTTGGGACAAAAAGGACTTCTGAGTTGCTGGCGAGACATACTGGTGGCCGCAGATGGCCCGTGACATCAGGGAGTATGTTCAGGCGCGTGTCTCCTGCACCAAGAATAAATCCCCTCGACAACGGCCGGCTGGGCTAACTTTTCCCTTTGCGGTGGCAGACAGACCTGGGAGATGGTCGAATGGATTTTGTGGTGGGCTTACCCAAGTCTCGGGGCTGCACCATCATCTGGGTGATAACCGACCACTTCTCTAAAATGGTGCACTTGGTGCCGTTATCACGGTTACCATCTGCACGGGCCTTGGCAGCATTATTCATTAAGCATATTTTTCCGCCTTCACAGTATGCCAGACAAAATTGTCAGTGATCGAGGTCCCCAGTTTGCGTCTCGGTTCTGGAGAGAGCTGTGTCGTTTACTCAGCATTGAGTTGAATCTCTCCCCTGCATACCATCCCGAGACGAATGGGTTGGTATGAGAGGGCCAACCAGACCTTGGTCACATACTTGCGACATTTTGTCTCTGCCAGGCAGGAAGACTGGCATCCTTGCTACCGTGGGCTGAGTTCGCTCTAAATAATGCTGTGGCTGACTCCACCGGACAGACCCCATTCCTCCTGAACTACGGTCAGCATCCGCGGTACCAGTGCCCATGCCCGTGTTTTCCGCCGATTCCAGGGTGGCAGACTGGGCTGTGGAGGCACGGGACATTTTGGACCGCACCTAGGATGCCATTCAGGCCTCCGAAGAGAGGATGAGGTCTTCGGCCGATGCCCATCGGCTCCCCATTCCTACATTTGCTCCGGGTGACCTAGCGTGGCTCTCGCCAGAAACATCAGGCTACGTGTAGAGTCCACCAAGTTGGCACCTCGCTTTTTGGGTCCCTTTAAAGTTCTTGAGCAGGGAACCCGTGGTTTACCGCCTAGCCTTGGTATCACCGACACCTTTCACGCGTCCCTCCTGAAACCCGTGTCCATTTTCCCGGTTTTCCGAGTCATCTGCCGGGACGTCGGGTTCATCTACTGACGATCATGAGGTGAACGCCATTGTTGAGTGCAAGGTGGTACGAGGCAAAAAATTTTATTTGGTGGATTGGAGGGGTTATGGGCCTGAGGATAGGTCCTGGGAGCCTGCCGAGCATGTTCACGCTCCGCAGCTCATTGCTGCCTTGAGTGCAGCGAGGCCCGAAGAAGGGGGGGCCATATTAGGGTTTAAGTTCCCGCTGCTGCACAAGGGGAGTCTCGAACAAGTCCCGCTGCGGTCCCCATCCATCTCCGCCGCAGTGGAGCCTGCTCAGCAAAGACATCGGTCCCAGCGTCTCGCCAGGTCTAATACTGTGCAGAGACTTGCTGTGCCTCTTCAGGTTCTGCTATTGTAGCCAGTACTGGTCAGCGGCGAGCAGATGTCTTTAGGACTAAGTCCTTTGTTGCTTCATCTGACCATGCCCAGGGCAAGATCTCCCATTGGAGATCAGGGGTCACATGCTCAGATACAGCTGCCACTCCTATTGGTCCTTCAGGAAGGTCCTGTGGCTGTTGATGTTTGAAGCAGCTTCCCATTGGTCCTTCCTGAGAGGTCTTTTTCTTGTGGCTGCTATAAAAGGCTGTCCTTACCGCATGGCGTGCGCTAGTATCAAATATGGTACGTGCTGCGCCAGTGAGTTCATGTATGCATGTGGTTAGGTCTGGCTGAAATAAGCCCCTAGAATACCGGCACCTCCGGTGAGGAGATTGTATGCACGTGTTCAGGCTCGGCTGAAAACGCCATTAGAATACCGGCTACTCCGGTGAGGAGATTACTGCTTGGTTCTGTTTGCATGACCACAGACTGCAATCCGCTTAGCAGTCATCTGTGTTCCCTGTGAGTCTAACAGGACACAGTCTTTGTTACAGCGGCTCTGTGAATTAACAGAGTCCGCTTATATCGCCATATAGTGCTACGGCGTTTACATCTGCGACTCTGCGGGATAAGAGTTCGCTCATACTGCCTATTTACGCCATCTTACTAGCAGCAGGCTCTGCCTGCATGTGGACCCCGGGCTGCGAACGCACTCTCCTTAATATCTATTAGGTGCGTTCCGCAGGCCCTTAACACTTATAACTGCTTTTTTTCATCTATTTATTAATTTTTTTTGTTTTTATTTTTTTTTTTAGCAATAATGAATGAATGAATGAAATGAATGAAAAAATGGCATGAGGATTCCCCCATTTTTCATACACAGTTAAGAAATTTCTCATGCTGCAAGTTGGGTAAGGTTACCGCATTTCATCGGCTCTGAACTGCGATAACCTGCTAACATCTGCATTCGTCGCAGCAGCGAGATTCAATACACTGCTTTCAGTGTTTGCCGGATGCATGGTGAGTGGTTACATTATTGATGTCACCGTTCACTACAGCATCCGGATGTAGCTGAGTCGGGAATCGTCGCGGGATGTGGGATGGGTTTTACATGATCCCTTTGGATTATTTAATTTTTTATTAAGGTAATAAATGAGTAAAAGAGAGGGTCGAGGTAAAAAGAATGCCTTGTACAAATAAAGACTTTTCTCCATTGTGTGTGTTTATTGCTTTTGACTATGGGGTTAGTAATGAGGTTGTCTCATAGATGCCTCACCATTTCTAACCCTTGGCTTGAGGTCAGCGAACATAAAAACAGCTGATATCAACCCCAAAACCATCCCTGCTTGCCAACGCACCAGGACAAGCAAGAAGAGCTGGGCTAAGTGCAGAATTGACGCATTAATGGATGCGCCATTTCTGAGGCTGCTGAGGTCTGGTGTTATTAGTCTGGGAGGCGGCCATATGAATGGCCTCTTCCCAGGCTATTAATATCAGCCCGCAGCTGTCTGTTAAGCCTTTGCTGTTTATTTAAAATAGGGGGATAGTGGTTATTTTTTTTTTGTGGTCCCCCATTTTAATAACCAGTAAAGGCAGACAAACTGTGGGCTGATATTAATAGCCTGTGAAGTTTCATGGATATTGACCCTTCTCACTCTAAAAATACCTCTCCCAGCTGTCTGTTTCCCTTTTAAAAATGAGGGGACCGCACGTCATTTTTTTTTAATTATGGCAAGTGAAAGCCATGCCATTTACTTGATATGGCTGTGATGGAGCCGGAAGTGGCCACAGCCTAAAAGCTTGTTGATAGTGCTCTTCACAGCTTATTAGACTTTGGACGAGCAGAAAACTGGACTACAGTAAGAAGTCATGTTCAGGGTCCGGTACTGAATGCTTGTGTTCAGAAAGAACCCCGAACTTTCCAGTTCCATTTTCGCTCATCCCTCATGACCATAAATATTCTGTAAATATACGATATCTGGTTATCAGTAATCAGCTTCTTCATAGGCCACACTTTGTGATTCACTGTAAACCAAATGAGTAAATTCAGCACTAAGACCAATACAAGTTGCCCATGAGCTGTGTCAGTTAAGGAAAGCTGGTTCCATCGATACCATTGAAGTTGGGTTTTATGTCAATCATTTACCTTATTTTTATATGTGTTCTTAGTTGTGTATTATCATCGGCATTTCTCAGAAAAAGGATACACTTACTGTAATTATATAATTCAGTGAAAGTTGTG
>JARQOD010000004.1:167930555-167973317 GCA_033576555.1 Oophaga sylvatica | reverse complement strand
ACAATATTTTCCTTTTTGGTGGATAAATTTTAAAGTTTTTAAAAACTATATCTTGTTTTTTCCCCAATGACTGGGTTTTTTTTTGGGGAACTTTTGGGGGAGGGTTTTTCAGTTTTTTGAGGAAAATGCCTTGTATTTAAAAGGGACAAAATGTTTTTTTTTGCGACAAAAGGGGTTTTTTTTTTGGGATTCATTTTTCTCCTGCTTTTATGGGGCCCGGGGTAAAAGAAAGGCCATTTTTTATTGGGAAAAACCCCCACTACATTGAAGGCTCTTAAAGGGTTTTTGGGGTTTTGCAAATTTTTACTGAAATTTTTATAAAAAATTTTCGGGGGTATTGTAAAACCACTGACTTCCAAACTAGCCCAGGAAGAGGATCATGGGGGCAGCTCACTTTAAAAGCCCACCCCGCCCCCCCTATTGCCAATCCTCGTTTTCCCGGTAAAAAACCCTTTTCATTAAAAAAACTTAAAAACATAAAAAAACCCCACCAGAGGGCCTCAGCTCAAAATTTCTTTTTCCAACATGTTCCAACATTTAAAAAAAGGGGCTAATGATGATAAATTTAATCCACCTGTGATAATCAAATCTCCAAAAAGGGTGCCCGCCTTGATAGCCGGGGGGTTCATTTGAAGCACAGAAAACATCATGAAGCCCCGGGAACACACGGGCCAGGTCCGTGATACTTTGGGGGAAAAAAGTTTAAAGCCGGATTTGGATAAAAAATGTTTTTCCAAAAAATTTTAAACCCCCCCCCCCAAGGACATGTGCAAGCGTCATTTAAAGGGGGAAAGGGGAGTATCATACCACTAAAATTTCCCCCAAAGGGGGCCCACCCACCCCTAAATTTTCATTCAAACGGGAGAAGATGTCAGAGATCAGCCAAGAGGCCCTGATACTCGGTTTCCCTGCAGAGATCTACACTGGGGTGGGACAGCCCTGCCCCTAGGGACAACAATCAGTCGTACCTGCACAAATCGGGGCCCTTTTTATGGGAAAGGGCACGAAGCAACCATTCTCAAAAAATATCCATAAAAAGTGTTTTTTAAAAATTGCAACAAGCCACCGGGGGGGGCACCCCAAAAAATTTTTGGGGAAAAAGGGCTTGGTCAATTTAACCAAAAAATCAAACTTTTTGGCAAAAATGCCAAAAAATTTTTTGGGGGGGGTAAAGGGCAACCACTCACCCCCCCAAACACACATCCCCCCTGTCAAACTGGGGGGGGCAGCATCAGGGTTTTGGGGCCCGCTTTTTTCAGAAAGGGGCGGGAAAGCTTTTTAAATTGATGGGAAGATGGAGGGACCCAAAAATACGGACCATTTTAAAAAAAACCCCCTTTGAGTCTGCAAAAACCTGAGACTGGGACGGAAAATTGTTTTTCCAACAAGACTTTTTTCCCAAACATAAAGCAAAAATCTACAAGGGGGGGGTTTCACAAAAAACGTACCCGGGTTTTAGAAGGGCCCAAAAAAAAGGGCCCAAAACCCCTAAATCCAATCGGAATCATGGAAAGAGCTGAAAACTGCTGTTCAAAAAACGACCCCCCCCCCAACCTCACTGACTCGATCTTTTTCCCAAAGGGGAAAAAGGGGGAAAAAATTTTTCCAGTCCCCTCATTAAAAAATTTGATAGAAAACATCCCCCAAGCGACTTGCAGCTTAATCGCAGCAAAAGGGGCGCAAAAAAGGGGTAATTAAAAGGGGTGCCGAATAATTTTGCACCCCCACATTCATTTTTTTTTTTCCCCCCAAAAAATTTAAAAAAAAACAAAAATTTTTTCGTTCAATTTCCCCAATTGGCCCACTTTTTTTCTTCACCAAAAATTAACATTTGGTATTTTTTAAGTTGAAGCTGATAGGGGGGAAAAGGGGTTGAAAAGTTCCGGGGGGCCGAATTTTTAAAAAGGGGCACTTTTTTTTAAAAAATGTCCCCTTTTTTAAAAAATTTTTTTTAGCTACTGGTTTAAGAAACTCAAAAACTGTTTTGCCAAAATTGCAATTCCCAAGAGATATTTGGCAGCCTCCCACTCCTGTTGGTGAAAATTTATGTAAAAATGACCGTAAGTTAAAATTTTCCCAAAATGTCTTTTTATTTTTTTTAACATAACGATAAGCAATGCCAGATTTTCTGCCTTTGTTTTTCCCAAACTCTGTTCAAAAATAACAGGATTTAAAATCTAGTTAAATTTTCCCTTTTTTTCATTCGGGGTTACCTCTCTCATTTACCCTGACCCCAAAAAACTGTTTTTGCATTTTTTTTAAAACTAAGGTCCCAAAATTTAAAAGGGGAAAGACAAATTGAAGGTGCCCTCATTTTTTCCCAGTTTAAAAAGTCGGGGATGAAAACCCCCAAAAAATTTTTCTAAAAAAATGACTATAGGGATTTTCTCGGTTTTCATTGGACGGTTCAAGAAAACCCGAGACCCAAATTTTTTCCCTGGTTTAGATTACAAATTTTAGAATAAACGAAAAGAGGGATTTGTTATTTTTTTTTTTTTAATTTTGTTTTTGATTTTTAATTTGAATCCTAAATAAAATATAACCAATTGCCCCTGCTATGTTTTCCCGCGGGGGGTAGAAGAATTAATAGGATGACAAGGGGGTCAAGTTTTTAATCACAAAATTTTTAAAAATTTTTTGGTTTCACTCTTTTTAAAAAATTTTTTTTTGGGTTTTGGTTTCGCGAAAAAAAAATTTTCCTAAACCCCCTTTTTCCCCCAAATGCTGAACATCAAGAGCTGACAAATGTCTTTTTTGCATTTTGCAAAGGGGTTTTCCCTTTCCAGCTCACTCCCCCTCTGTATCCTCAACCCCACCCCCTTTTAGATAGTGAGCCCTCGCAGGCGGGTCCTCACCCCCCGTACCAGTCGTGCTTGTTGTTTAAGTTACGGCTTTTTTTTATTATGAAACCCCCCCCCACATGTTTAAACGCCTGAATAAATGGCGCTATAATAATAAAAAATAATGCCCTTAATATGACATTTTGGATTATCAAACCTTGTAAAAGGGGGGTCAGGATCAACAGTTCAATGGGCACAATTTACTGCTAGTTGTTTTCCACTCACGGGCAATTTTCTTTTTTTGAAGAGTGCAAGCTCTTTTACCTGTCACTGGGGTTCTCCTTCTCTTTCTCACTTCTGTAATTTAATTTCTATGGTCAGCAAGGTTCTCTCTCTCTTAAAGTGTAAGCTCGTATTGTCACAGGTTTCTCTCTCTTCCCCCTTGTCATTTTACAATTTAATACAAGCTTCCAGATTGAAATCTGCACAAAATTTAGCCATGAATCAAATTTTTTGGAAAATTTGCAAATTTGAATTTCAAATAAACCTTATCTAACCACATATAAGAACATTTAACGCTTTTGAACTTGCAATTCCATAACAACTGACCTTAGCAAATGGGAAACCACCCTTATTTTTTATGACTGACTACTGAAGAGCCCGCGTTGCCTGGGTAGTAACTTACTGTGTTATTTTATAACAAATTCTAATGATTATCCTCCATCCCATAGTCCGTGCCCATATATCCATCATGCATATCCTACATCCCATAGTCCAGTTCCAATACCCATCACACTTCTCCATCCCATATCCTTGTCCATAATCCATCATACATATCCCCATCCCATATCCCTCCCATATACCCATCAACAACCTCCATCCCTGTCCCTTGCCCATATATACATTATACATATCCTCCATCCCATAGTCCAGTGCCGCATATACCCTCACACATCCCCATCCCACAGTCCTGTGCCCATATACCCCATAGCACATCCTCCACCCATATCCCAAGCCCATATACCCATCATACATATCCTTCCACCCATAGTCTCGGCCTAAAACCCATCATACAACCTTCATCCCATATCTCGTGCCCATATATCCATTATACTATCCTCTATCCCACAGTCCTGTGCCCATAACCCATACACATCCTCCTTCCCATAGTCCCCGAGCCCATATACCCATCATACATATTACATATACTCCATCCCATAGTCCGGTGTCCATAACCCATCACACATCCTCTATCCCTAGTCCATGTCCATATACCCATCATACAATAATATATGTAAAGTGCTGTGGAATTAATGGTGCTATATAAGTGAGATAAATAAGTTAAATAAAAAAATAATAACATATCCTCCATTCCCATAGTCCCATGCCCATATACCCATCATACATATCCCCCATCCCATAGTCCAATGCCCATATACCTCTCAACACATCCTCCATCCCATAGTCCTGTGCCCATATACCCATCATACATATCCTCATCCCATAGTCCCATGCCCATATACCCATCATACATATCCTCCATCCCATAGTCCAGTGCTCATATACCCATCACACATCCTCCATCCCATAGTCCCGTGCCCATATACCATCTTACATATCCTCCATCCCATAGTCCAGTGCTCATATACCGATCACACATCCTCCATCCCATAGTCCCGTGCCCATATACCCATCATGCAGACCTCATCCCATAGTCCCATGCCCATATACCCATCATACATATCCTCCATCCATAGTCCAGTGCTCATATACCTATCAAACATCCTCCATCCCATAGTCCCGTGCCCATTACCCATCTTACATATCGTCCATCCCATAGTCCAGTGCTCATATACCCATCACACATCCTCCATCCCATAGTCCCAAGCTGATTGGGGCTGAGCAGGGAGTTCCTGAGATGTGTTGTTATGTAACCTGGCAGTGTGGCTCTGTGTGCGGCCGCTGATAATGGGATTTTCTACGTCGGCAGTAATAGAGGGGGGTAATTAATTTCTGTCATGTGCTCTTGCCCTCTTTGGGGGCAGACAATGGCTGGGAGCTTATGTCCCGGGGATGCTAGATTTCTCTCACCCGTCAGTGTCTGCTGAGTTTGTGGAGTGGAAAAACTGTTGCAATAGCAACCAATCACAGCTTAGCTTTCATCATTTAAAACAGCTCTGGTGAAATGAAAGATGCTTAGTGATTGGTTGCTATGGGCAACACAGGCAGTGAACCTTTGTGGTCAAGAAGATGTGCCTATGAAATATATATATTAGATATATATATATATATATAATATATATTAGATTAATAGTTTATATATATATATATATATATAATATATATTAAATATATATATATATATATAAATATACATTACACCCTCACAAAAATAAAGGGAACACTAAACAACAGAATATAACTCCAAGTAAAGCAAACTTCTGTGAAATCAAGCGTCCACTAAAGGAAGCAACACTGATTGACAATCATTTCACATGCTGTTGCGCAAATGGAATAGACAACAGATGGAAATTATTGGCAATTATCAAGAACACACACAATAAAGGAGTGGTTCTGCAGGTTGGGACCACAGACCACATCTCATTACCATTGCTTTTTTGGCTGATGCTTTGGTCACTTTTGAATGTTGGTTGTGCTTTCACACTCGTGGAAACATGATCCGGACTCTACAACCCATACAAGTGGCTCAGGTAGTGCAGCTCATCCAGGATGGCACATCAATGTGAGCTGTGGCAAAAGGTTTGCTGTGTCTGTCAGTGTAGTGTCCAGAGGTTGGAGGCGCTACCAGGAGACAGGCCAGTACACCAGGAGACGTGGAGCGGGCCGTAGGAGGGCAACAACCCACACAGGACAGCTACCTCCACCTTTGTGCAAGGAGGAACAGGAGAGCACTGCCAGACCCTGCAAGATGACCACAAATGTGCATATGTCTGCACAAACGGTTAAAACAGACTCCATGAGGATGGTCCTGAGTGCCCTACGTCCACAGATGGGGGTTGTGCTCACAGCCCAACACTGTGCAGGACGCTTGGCATTTGCCACAGAACACCAGGATTGGCAAATTCGCTCTGGCGCCCTGTGCTCTTCACAGATGAAAGCAGTTCACACTGAGCACAAGTGACAGACGGACCAGAGTCTGGAGATGCCGTGGAGAGCAATCTGCTGCCTGCAACATCCTTCAGCATGACCAGTTTGGCAGTGGGTCAGTAATGGTGTGGGGTGGCATTTTTTTTGGAGGGCCGCACCAGCCCTCCATGTGCTCGCCAGAGGTAGTCTGACTGCCACTAGTACCAAGATGAGATTCTCAGCCCCTTGTGAGACCCATATGCTGGTGTGGTTGGCCCTGGTTCTTCCTAATGCAGGCCAAAGCCAGACCTCATGTGGCTGGAGTGTGTCCAGCAGTTCCTGCAAGATGAAGGCATTGAAGCTATGGACTGGCCCTTCCATTCCCCAGACCTGAATCCGATTTAATACATCTGGGACATCAGTCTCTCTCCATCCACCAACGTCACGTTGCACCACAGACTGTCCAGGAGTTGGCGGATGCTTTAGTCCAGTATGGGAGGAGATCCCTCAGGAGACCATCCCTGCCTCATCAGGAGCATACCCAGACAGGGAGGTCATCGGCACGTGAGAACCACACACACTACTGAGCATCATTTTGAACTTGTTTTAAGGACATTACATTCCACTTTAAATTTGTTTGTGACTCCAAATCCAGGCCTCCATTGGTTAATAAATTTGATTTCCATTGATGATGTTTGTGTGATTTTGTTGGCAGCACATTTAACTTTGTACAGAACAAAGTATTCAATGAGAATATTTCATTCATTTAGATCTAGATGTGTTATTTAGTGTGCCCTTTATTTTTTTGAGCAGATATTTATTATACGGGGCTTTGCGTGTGGCTATGCAGAGTGGGCGGGGCTATGTGAAGAGGGCGTGGCTCGATTCACACACACACACACACACTCAATTTATATATATAGATCTACAATACGACTAACCAGATGGCAAAAACTATGCGCAACTGCAGAACAGAAATACTGTACGACTAACGCTGTCCAGGCTCAGTTACATCCACTCAGTCACTCTGGTTGATGTCTTTGATGTATGAAAAAACCCTCACAAGATGATGAACTGCTGAAGCAGCTGGCTAATGGCTGGGAAAGTGCAAACCCTGCATTGAACTGAATGTAGAACACTCAGCACTCAGCCAATGTACAGTAGGTCTCCAGAGAAATAAAATGAGGAACACAGTGGCTTGTCCTTTAGTAGAGTCCAAAGTAAAAGCTGCCTTTTTTAGAACTGCATAGTATTACAGTACGTACCCTAATAGATACTGTACAGAATCATTATTAAAATAAGACTTACAGAATAGGAAATATTTGTAACTAAAATAGCTACCTAGTCTCATCCATTCATAACGTACAAAAATTGTGACCTGTGTCTTCCCACAGAATATGTAGAAAGATGAATTACAATAGGTGACATAAGGTCTAAGGGGGTAAGGTTTCTCCTTGTGGAGAGTGACATACCACTCTGGGGTGTCCAAGGTAAGGAGGCTTATTTGTCGTGCAATGCTCCTCTGGGAAATTTAATATGCAAATTGCCTCTTAAGAGAAAAAGGGACTTGAACTCCATAGCGCCACCTATTGGAAGTAGAGATCCTACAAGTCACAATTAACCCTTTAACTAGTCTTGTAATGTGACTTAGGATAAAAGCCAAATCATATCTCAATTTGCAGACAAGTTGTTTCGGACTATTGGTCCTCGTCAGTGCAAAGCATAGATCTGATTTGGCGGGTTTGAGAGGTTCTGGACTGAGGTCTTAGGGTAAGTTTTCTCCTTGTGGAGAGTGACATACCAGCTCTGGCGTTTCAAGGTAAGTGACATGTAATGTAGTGACATGTAATTAAATGACATGTAATTAAATGTATTTCCTGATATTTATATTATGCCATGAAAGGCATTGTCTCATCTTATTAAATGGTAACGCTACTTCTACTAATAGCAGTAATAATAGTGGGATAATACTGCGGTCCGAACTATCAATCTTCAGGTATGGGTTGTCCTTCAACCTTACAGCTTACAGCTTTCTGCCTTCTTCAGCTATTTCTTCCCCAATCCAGCCTCCTGTTTGTGACTGACAGTATACTCATCACTGTGATCTGCTTCCCAGCCCCAGATCTTCCCAGAAATGATGGCATCTGTTCGAGATCTTAGGTGGAGGACCAGGTCACAGATCACTGCATGCTATAAGGTCATGACAATATGACATCAGGAGGTGCATTGTGAACTTATGAAACGTAGTGACCTCCAAGGCCTGGACAAGGATGAAAATCCTGCCTAAAATGAAGAGATTAGAGAAGTGTTGTGTGATGGTGGAATGAAGAAGACCATACACTGGATAGAGGGGGGGCCAGAGAATGAGCCATGAATGGGTAATGGTAAAAGAAACACCTTCTAATATTCACCTCTCTGGGTTCTCGAATGCTCGCTGGCTGCTGCTGGTCCTCTTCTTTCAAAATCACTCTGAATTCTTCTGGACTTCTACCCCCATCAAAGCCTTGGAGGTCACTGCATGCTCTAAGATTGCGGCAAGGTCACAATCTTACAACATGCAGTGACCTCTGCGGCCTGGATGTGGTGAAGAAGCCTGAGATGCGGTGTGCTAACACAGAAAAAGGAGGACCAGATGGTGACAGTGAACAACGTAGAACTGGAAAGGCCTGTGATGAGGTGATAGCTTTTTTTTGACAACCTTTTCCAACATACATTTCGTGTTATGAAAAAACCTACAGACCCTTTCTAGCCAGGACTGCGTGCACTTGTGGGCTGATTTTAATTAATTACTTGGTTACATTCATGGTTTTAACTAGGTTTTTATTCTCTTTTTTTCAGTGGATAAGATTCTGTATTACTCTTTGACAATATATTGTATTTGCCCTTTCCCGCTGTTTTTTTGCACATCTTCCTCTGTATGACTCCTGTGCTTTTAAAAACCTTTTAAACATTTTTAAACCATTGCTTGTTTGCAAATCTCTAAATAAATGAATTCATATTCTATACTTCTTGGCTGTATTTTTTTTGTATTTATGTCAGATGTATGTTAGTTTTTGGTTGCTAGCTACTTGTACCAAGCTCCGCAATTAGGAATGACCTATTATAAAACTTTTGTTTTATTTGTTTGCCTTTTTTGATTTATCAATAAGATTATACATTGCATGCTACCTCCCAGTTCTCACAGCCTCTATAAGAAAATACACCGGGTCCTTATTACAAATCAAAACTGTAATCCATGTACCACTGTGCCCTCGGTGTATACACACATAAAGGTGACCCACGGCACACACAGAGGCACGCACCTCTTGTACAGTTCCTGGAAGGGACATTACAACCGCTTCTCTAAACCTGAAAACCTGAATTTTCAGTCAAAAACCAGACAAGTGGGTATTGTTACCTAAAAACTGCCCTTTTTGGGATAGGTGCTGCCCTAATTTAACACTATTGTTACTGAAAATTGACATCTATGCAGCATTGAGCTCTGCCATCTGAAAATCCTAAACGATGTACAGGTTTTTAATTATTGCATTTATAAAGGTTTCCGTTAATAAGTCACTAACATGAATAATATGAAATATTACATTACACATAATTATCTCATGTTAATGATTGCACATTACATGAAAATTTCCAGATATACTGTATGACTGACACAAACGATTGGGTATAAGGACATAACACTTTAATGAATCAATTCATACGTTATGGCGACATAGCATTGAATCCTGGTAACTGGATGTGCTGCCATTCTGCTACTGATAGATTACAGTCTGAATGCATTTGCGTGTCACTCTGTAACCTTAGTTTGATATCCTGTGAATTAATTTTAATCAGCAGTTGGCACGCTGCCCAAAGTCAAACATTTTCAGCAATCCTTTAATTATTCGTGAAAGCAGAGGACATGTAGATGCATTTATTAAAATTGAAAATAAATGCATTTTTTATCCCATTTTTATATCTATTATAATCTCAGAGAAGTTTAAAGAAGTTGTAGATTTATTCATTTTAGACTGAGATTTAGCAGTAACTATAATATCATCTATGCCAGTTGGATTTGGGGGAAAAAAAATCAGCATTAACACATTGCCTCTGAAATCTATGGTGCTAAAATTGTGAAAAATAATGGAGGATTTTTATGATGGAATTGTTTATAATGGCCAATTTATATATGTAAACCTACAAGTAAAGAGAAAAACAGAGATGTGCAGGTTGTAAAAAAATGTTTAGTAATTATTAATTTTGTTTTTCTACTTTTCAAGAAGTTTTCATCGCTCTTATTTTGCTTTACTTTTTTGGTGCCACATGGCATTCAAGAATACAGTTGAATGCTAAATTTGTCTTTGTGTTCTAAGTTATAAGGCCTTATATTACTAATATGCTTTTGAGCTTCGTCCTATCATGTTATATTATGGTTGACATTGTCTGGGCTGCATTGAAAAAGGTTTAATAAAAATATTTCTCAAAAAAAGAAATATTCATTTGAACATTTGAATTGATTATCCGAGACTTTAAATGTATAAAGCGTCCATATGCAGTAGATAAAAGTCAGTCACACCTATCAATTTCTGCAGGATCAGCCAACCATCTAACATATATGAGGGTCTACTGAAGGTTACCTGATAGATTATGTTGGGGACATAAAGACCAGGTGGTTGGACTTTAATCACCTAATTCTTTTGTTTTGCAGGCAAATAGGCTGCTTCCCGATTATTCTGACAGCGGCTTACTCTAGTCTGCCCATACTGAACACTCTGCCAAGCTGAGCTTTCTCGTGTATGGACAAGTCGGTGAAAAACTCTCAACTAGACAATTGTTTGTCCGACAGTCAATGTGCATTGCCAGCTTTAGGATAAGTCATCGAGATAAGATGAGAAGGGCTCTGAGTGCATGCCACGCACCACATCCCGTTCACTAGGCACAGTCCTGTATTCTTAGTAGCAGCCATGTCTGGAATTACAGCTCATTTCATTTTAGTGAATTGACCTGTGCTGTTATACTAGGCTCAGATGCAACTAAAAGTGGGGAGCTATATCTGGTAAACAATGAAGGAGACATAGAACCAATTCTTCGAAAACATACTCCTTTCTTATTTTATGGCATAATCAAAGTCTTTACTGAAATAGACATTACAGGATAGTGTCACACACCTGTCCAGGGTATCTCGGGCTCTGCGTCCTTCTCTTTGGTATGTTGCTCTTTGCTGTGCTCCACATCAGGTTTTGCAGCTTGTCCAGCGTTGCTCAGTTGCATCATCTCCCTAATTCCGTTTAAGGCCCATTAGGACACGCGCCTGTATTGTAGGAATGAGACTTTAGTGTTCCCTGTTTGGTTTGCTCCATTACCTATACTTTATTGCATTTTCAACTTTTATCTATCCCTGCTGGGTTCTGCTTCATCTGTCTGACTGCTCCTGAGGTTCCAGATACTCCAATTCCTTGTGTCCTCTGCACCAATGACTTGAGGCCCCCCGCCTCCCGGAAAGAGGCTTAGTGGATATGCCTCACCAGGTGAGCCTTTACAGATAGCTTAAATATATAGAAGAAAAAGCTGTGGCACCCCAATTAGTGCTAATGCAAATTAAAGGATTTTATGGTTGTGTAACAAAACTGATTAAAGAGGAAGTCCAGGACTACCACTCATGACCGAAACATAGGGTGACTTATCAATATCAGATCACTGGGGTCCAGCACCTTCCTCAATCCATTGCTATCTGCTTTGGCGATGGCCGTATACATACAGTGTACGGAGCCAGGAAAGCACAGCCCTATCACACTGTTTAGTGGCTGCTCCTGAGTACAGCAGATCAGCACCCTTTCAGTTGAATAGGAGGAGCTTATCTGCAGTCTGGCAGAAGCCAGTAAATAGTGTATAGACCCCAAGCAATAAATTATTGATGACCCATCCTATGGATATGGTGCAGACAGCCTTCATTTAGTCAAAGCTAGTTATCAGTGTAGAGAATCTATCCCTATTATGCCTTTTCCAATTCAGCCAGCTAAGAGTAGTAGTTTATATTTATGACTAGTGTTGAGCGATACGATACCGCAAGTATCGGGTATCGGCCGATATTAGCTGTATCGGACTTTCGATACTTAGTTCCGATATTTTCCATATATCGTATACCGGAATCGGAAGTTCCCATAATTCTTTGAGAGGCAATGTGATTTTAGTCAGCCAATGAGGAATCCTAAGAAGTGAGGGCACATCCTGTACTGCTGCGGTCATGTTAACTAATGGCATGGCTGTGATTGGATGCTGAAATGATGTCAGAATGCACTATAAAAGGCGCCGCCGCCATTTTAGCGTCACTGTGCTGTGAATTCAGTAAGGGACAGAACGCTGCTGTGCTGACTCTGAGGGACAGTTAGAGATTGCGATTTAGTGTACTGTGCTTTAGGCAGGCTAGCACCAACCGCTGTGTAAAGCTTCCTTTTGCCTGCAGTGTTGTTTTAACAGCTCTGCAAGGTGTGTGTGAGTGCAGGTGACGCTGCAGTTTGCTCTGCATGCAACGCTGTCTGTAGGCATCTGCACGTGTCACTCACAGACTCTTTTTTTTTTCTTCAGTGTAATTCTTGCTGCTCCATGCAATTTAAATTTTAGTGTGACGCGCTTCCATCCGTATCCAATACATTGGTTGCAAACACTATAGAAGTAGACAAAGGAGTAGCCTTTCACAGATTGTGAACAGTTGTGTTTCAGTGTTCACTTCAGTCTGTGTTTTTTATTTTTTGAGTGCACATCACGCTCCAGTTACTTGTTCAAGCACTGCTGCTTGTACTCTGCTGAGCGTGTCTCAGTGCCTCATCCTTGTCATTTCTCTCCAATTGGTTCTGCTCCATTCCATTTAAAATAAATATAATCTATTAGTGTGACGCGCTTCCATCCGTATCCAATACATTGGTTGCAAACACTATAGAAGTAGACAAAGGAGTAGCCTTTCACAGATTGTGAACAGTTGTGTTTCAGTGTTCACTTCAGTCTGTGTTTTTTATTTTTTGAGTGCACATCACGCTCCAGTTACTTGTTCAAGCACTGCTGCTTGTACTCTGCTGAGCGTGTCTCAGTGCCTCATCCTTGTCATTTCTCTCCAATTGGTTCTGCTCCATTCCATTTAAAATAAATATAATCTATTAGTGTGACGCGCTTCCATCCGTATCCAATACATTGGTTGCAAACACTATAGAAGTAGACAAAGGAGTAGCCTTTCACAGATTGTGAACAGTTGTGTTTCAGTGTTCACTTCAGTCTCTGTGTAATAACCACACTTAGGCCTTATAACTTTTCTGACTTTCTTTATCAATCTACCAAGATGAAGAAGTCAGTGAGTAAGGCACGTGGTCGTGGCCGTGGAGTTTCAGCAGGGAGAGGACGTGGGGATTCTGTGGCTGCTGCCGCCCTCAGTGACACAGCATCCACCAGTTTTCCCCATGAGCGTTCCTTTATGCGCACTTTGGTAGGAGCTCGGCGTGCCCCCCTGCTGCGGGAAGAACAAATTGAAGCCGTTGTTGGTTGGATGGCAGCCAATGCATCGACTTCAATTCCTTCCACCTCCTCTCAGGAACACAACACTGTTGAGCAACCATCTGTCTGTTCACCGCCTGTCAAATTGCCCAGGCAGTCAGAGAGTTCTGTACAGGAGCCAGCTGAGTCTCTGCTTCTGTTCTCAGAATCTGTTGGCTCGCAAACACGGGCACAGGCAAGCAGCATTCTGCAATTTGAAGAAGAGGGAGTATGCAGTGATGCGCAACAGCTGTGTCTCTCTCAATCTGAAGAGGCGGGTGAGCCAGTGCCGATGGACAGCACACCGCAGAACGCATCTCATGATGATGATGAGACTCAGGTGCCAGGTTTTGTGGAGCATGGTGCTGCCCAGACCATCCAACAGCAGCAGGTGTTGGAAGAGGGTAGTGGAAATGATGAAGTCCGAGACCCAACATGGCGTGAGCAGCAGGAAGGTGGTGGGAGCAGCTCTGAGGAAGAGATTGGCCCAACGTACAAAGAGGAGGGAGAGGTAGGCTGCAGACTCGCTTGCCTGTAGCCTCCAGTTTGGCACCTGTTGGGAGCAGTTCTCTTACAAATGTCAAAATTGGCGCTCCCATGACTTGCACTGCGTGGTCCTTTTTTGACAGACTTGTAGATGATATTTGCTATGTTAAATGCAAGCTGTGTAAGCAAAAAGTTAAAAGAGGTAAAAATATCAGTAACCTGAATACCACAAATATGTGGAAACATGTACGGACAAAGCACGTAGCTGAGTTACAAAGACACACTGGAGATGTAGGCCAACCTACAGCAGCACCTACATCTTCAGGTCGTGTTGGAGCCTCTACCTCCAGCTCACACACACCTGGTTCGGCTTCCTCACAGGATCTCCATGGAAGAACCTCGGTCACTGTTGTCCATAGACAAACTGTTATTCCACCCACAGCAGCAAGTTCACAGTCATCGTCACACTCCCAGGCCACAAAACAGCCATCGGTAGCACAGGCATGGGATAAAAGACGGCCATACTCGGCAAACCATCCACGAGCACAGGCTCTGAATGCTGGCATTGCAAAACTCCTGTCCCTTGAAATGCTGTCATTCAGGCTGGTGGAGACTGACAGTTTCAGGAACTTAATGGCATTGGCAGTCCCACAATATAATGTGCCAAGCCGATTTTATTTCAGCAGGCAAGCCGTCCCTGCTCTGCAAAAACATGTCGAGGGAAATATTAAACATGCGCTACTAAACGCCGTCAGTAGCAGGGTCCACCTGACCACCGATGCGTGGACCAGTACCCATGGCCAGGGACGATACCTTTCCCTCACTGCCCATTGGGTCAATGTTGTGGAGCCGGGTACAGATCTTGCCAGTGGCGCTGTACGTGTTCTGCCAACTCCAAGGATTGCAGGAATCCAGTCTGTACACATTGATTCCTCCTCCTACTCCAGTTCCTCAGAATCATCGCTGCACGAGCCGTCACGGTATACCTCCACATGGACCGTGAACGCTTACCTTTTGCGACCGATATGAGCACAGCCGTGGCCAAACGTCAACAGGCCGTCCTGAAAATGATTTCAATGGGGAATCTAAGCCACACAGCGCAGGAGGTCTGGAATGCCATCAAGCAGGAGAGCGACGTGTGGTTTTTGCCTGCGAATCTCCAGCCAGGCTTGGTAGTGTGTGACAATGGCCGAAATCTGGTGGCAGCTCTGGGCCTTGGCAACCTTACTCACATACCATGTCTGGCACATGTGCTCAACTTGGTCGTGCAGAGTTTTTTGAGGGACTATCCGGATCTTGCTGGACTGCTGCAGAAGGTCCGCCTAGAGTGCGCTCACTTGCGACGTTCCAGCATAGCCAGATCGCGCATTGCTGCTCTGCAACGCCGATTTCGCCTTCCTGAACATCGCATCATATGTGACGTACCCACCAGGTGGAATTCCACGTTACATATGTTGGAGCGGTTGTGTGAGCAGCAGACAGCAGTAATGGAGTATCAGCTGCATCAGGCGCAATCAAGTCGCTCTTTGCGCCGTCCACACTTCACCACTACTGAGTGGGCCTCTATGAAGGACATCTGCGACGTTTTGCGTGCGTTTGATGTCTCAACGCGGATGGCGAGTGCAGATGATGCACTAGTCAGCATGACTGTCCCCCTTATCTGCCTGCTTCAGAAATCACTGAAAGCACTAAAGGAAGAGGTTTTGGAAGAGGTGGAGGATGAGGAGTCACAAATTCAATTACCTTCAGGACAGTCAGCGCAACGTGGTTCCTCACAAAGGGCTGGGCAGGGCTCACTTTGTGAGGAGGATGAGGAGGGAGTCAATGGAGGAGGAAGAAATCCCTACAGAGGGAGGTACACAACGCTCTAGTCAGTATGTAGAGCGAGGGTGGGGTGATGCAGAGGAGGCAGAGATGACGCCTCTTCCAGAGGACAGCTTTTGTTGGCCAGTTGGGAGTCTGCAGCACATGGTTGATTTCATGCTTCAGTGCCTGAGAAACGACCGCCGCATCGCCCACATTCTCACCACGTCAGATTATTGGGTGTACACCCTCCTAGACCCTCGCTACCGGGACAACTTACAAACCCTCATCACACCGGGAACCGGGACCGTAAAATGCGGGAGTACCAAGACACACTGGTGCAATCCATACTGTTGTACATTCCAGCCGAGAGAGCTGCTGCTGCTACTGCTTTACAAAGCAGCTCTGTGCGTCGAGGCAGTGTAGACACCTCTACAACAAGAGGGAGCACAAGCAGCGCCTCTGCACAGGGCAAGAGCTGTATGTTACAAATGTGGCGAAGTTTTGTGACAGCGCCAGCAAGGTCTACACCATCCGAGACGGCTCCAGTCACCAGGAAGCAACGTTTCCGTAAGATGGTGACAGACTACTTGTCTTTCCCTCTAAGTGTACTCCCAGATGCCTCTTCCCCTTTCAAATTTTGGGTCTCTAAGTTGGATACATGGCCAGAGCTTAGCCAGTATGCATTGGAGGTGCTGGCTTGCCCTGCTGCCAGTGTATTATCTGAGCGCGTCTTTAGTGCTGCAGGTGGTGTACTAACAGACCGTCGCATGCGACTATCCTCAGAGAATGTAGACCGGCTTACTTTTCTGAAAATGAACAAGGCATGGATCTCACCTGAATTTGCCTGTCCGTTTTCAGATTAAATAACTGTTTGGCAACGTTTTCCATGTCTCCTGTTATGTTCATCTTTCTACCACCTGAACTCTACTCCCTGGGCTACAACACCGCCATTTGTTGCTCGTAAGTAATTGGCAGGGGTACTGACTCCTGGCCAGCCTGGTTACAGCACGACAGCTGTTTCCTGGCAGTGTGAACGTCAATTATCCTCCAATAAGTTGTGCTGTCGTGTTGCATTCGGGTTAGCCGACTCTATGGTGCCTGCAGTTTAGTGATTCCTATGTGTGCTGTGGGATATGTAAATAAAGGCTGTTTCCATTGTGACAATAGGACAAGCACCCACTGTAGGACTGTGTGATTCGGTAACTGCGGACGGCTTGCGTCCTGTCAACTTACATTTTCATGGGTGCGTTCTGCTACCCGTCCGGGGTCCAGTACCGTCAACTGGTTCTCCCCAGTGCCTTTGGCCTAGGTGCCTCCATCTCCGTATACGAGTTCCAGCAACGTCTGCTGGTCCTTGGTAGTGCTTTGGAGCACAGGTACCTCCTGCTTAGTAACCGTGTCACAGTAACGTCAGCTGGTACTCGGTTGTGACATTGCCTCTTTTCCTTCTGCTACCCGTCCGGGGTCCAGTACCGTCAACTGGTTCTCCCCAGTGCCTTTGGCCTAGGTGCCTCCATCTCCGTATATGAGTTCCAGCAACGTCTGCTGGTCCTTGGTAGTGCTTTGGAGCACAGGTACCTCCTGCTTAGTAACCGTGTCACAGTAACGTCAGCTGGTACTCGGTTGTGACATTGCCTCTTTTCCTTCTGCTACCCGTCCGGGGGTCCAGTACCGTCAACTGGTTCTCCCATGCTTGCCTAGGTGCCTCCATCTCCGTACGAGTTCCAGCAGTCTGCTGCCTTTATGCTTTGGAGCACAGGTACTCCTGTTAGTAACGTCACAGTAAGACTGGTACTCGTTGTGACATGCCTTTCCTTTGTGCCTCGGTCAGCAAGTCAGTTCCCGTATTCATTGTCCTTGTCATCTAACCCGTCCGGGTTCCAGTAACGTCAGCTGGTTCTCGGAAATTAGACGACCTTAAAGACCACCCAGAAGAAGATGACGACAACAAGGACGACGAGCATGAAGCCAACCAGCCTGAACACCATCACAAAGAAAAAATAAAAGATTACCCAGAAGAAGATCACCAACAGGACAAAGAAGGTTAAGACAAACTACAAGATACAGAACAAGAGACAGAAGAACAATAAGCAGAAGATCAAAAAGCAGAAGAACATGAAGTATAAGACCAAAATGAAGAGCAAAATATATGCTCTAAATTCTAAGCAGAAGAAGACTAAGCAGTGTATGGGGGTGAGTCCGTTCCTCCTCGTGGTGCCCCTGGAAAATGCCTGCTGCTGCAGGCTAAACTGAACACGGACAAATACTGTTGTAATTTAAATCTTTTGTGACAGCAAGAACGGAAGGATGAAAAATTCATACTTTTACAGATTACAAGTACAGGAATCTCTGTCACAAATAAGAATATGATGAAGAAGATGAAGAGGAAGAAGATGAAGAATTTGAATATGAAGAAGATTAATAGTTTAATAATAACAATATGAGTAATGTAAACAAAAACATGAATAGCAAGAAGTTTAAGAAGAAGATTAAGAAGGTGAAGATGAAGAATAATTTGATGAGAAAGATGATGCTGCTGAAGATTATGAAGGAGAAAGTGTGGCACTGGCAAAAGTTAAAAAGGTGAAGAGCATGGAAGTTGTGAAACATACATATTTGCCAAAATAGAAAAAAGGTTAACAACATTGTCAATTTGTTCGTCAATCCAAACGTATTTCCAAAAAAATATATATTAATGCTATTCCAATGCATTGGGTTAAACATGTATGCCTTTATTGTCTCCTCAACCTCCCCCAATACATTCTACATTAGTCTTTGTTGTTTTCCTTCATGTACAATTAACCAACAAGGCAAGAATGGTTTTTTTTTTAATGTCGATATTTGGTTCCCATAGACTTACATTGGACTTCCGGTATCGGTATCGGGTATCGCCGATATTTTAGTGATATCGGCGATACCATTCCAATCCGATATTTTTAGATATCGAGCAGTATCGCTCAACACTATTTATGACTAGAACTGAAATGGATAAAGGAAATGGAAAAAAAGTGGAAAATGAACTGTTAGAAACAGTTGAAATAATTGAGGATTTATATGCAGCACATAATTTCTTTCCTGGAAGAGGGAGAGGTACCGTTGGCAATTACATATAGGCGGGGAATTTTGTTTTTTTTGCCAGTGTTAGTTCTTTGTGACCTTTGGCAGTACGCGTCATGTCCTCGCAGACAGAAAATTTACCGTGTGTATTGACCTGGTAGTTCATAGTCTTTTGTCATATGCTGTTAATTATAAACTGTAGAAAATGTGTCACTCTATGGCATAAATGTCACCTACATGTCCAGATTGTAAATCCAGTTATTGCAACAAATCAAATGGGTCCAAGGTAAGCATGTATATAATCAATGTGGTAATCTTTTAGCACAAAATTATTCCAAAGGCCCCATACCCAAGGATGAACTATGCAAAAGAAGCCTGTACTCATTTGCTTTTCTTTACTACAGAGTTATGGGCACTTGTCTTGCCATCACATAGCATCGCCACATAGCTTTGTCTTGAATGGTATTTCTGTAATTTGGCAACTTGATGCAAATACATAAAAGTCATCCCAAAAAGACGCCATATGCTTGCCTACTAAAGTTAAGAAATATGGTGGACACACTGACCCCATACACCTTTATGTGTCCCGTAATATGGCTTTGTACAATTTGGAGCTTGTGCAAAGCCACGATACAACAGTCTGTGGTGGTGTCACATATTTGTAATAGTTTCCATTTAGAAACTACAATGGTTAAAAATATATTAAAAGAAGACATGTTTTCTTTTAGCAGGATCCCCTTTCATTTTTCAGTAGTGGAGCAACAGAGAACCAAAGTGCAACCACATCAAGACATCTGCTCCAGTCCTAACATCTATTTGTTAGACACTCAGTATTTGCCAAGGTCACTGATCATTTTTTTTTTTTTTTTTTTTTTTTTATTAAGTAGTTCTAGGAAATGTTTTCCAGGTTGCTTCAAATGAAAACTGTTTTCCTAAGCCATTTAATAACCATGTTATTGCCACAAACTAGCACTTATGTTACATAATCACATAATGTTACATAATCACATAAGATACCCACTTTAGAAATAACATCCCCTAAGGGGCAATATACCACAGTCCAGAACTAATCACAGATAGTGGGAACAAATCAATGATGTATGCCACTGAATGGTATAAAAGTACAATACTTTTTTTATGAAAAAATATACAACACTATATCAGCAAAAATTTGCTAAAGGCATCAGATACACATATATTAAAATTTGCTACAACCAAGCAAAATAACAAAGAGGGACGCTGAACCCATAGGAGTTAATTTCTACCAGCAGCCATGCCCAAAGGGCAAAATCTGATAATAGCCATGTTAATACCTTCGGGAGGCGAAGAAGCAGTGCGAAACGCGCGTCGGGGCAGAGGGACGTCCGTGGAGTCTTCACCAGCAGCTCTTTGGTATGTTTGTTTAACAACCTGTTTGACTGCCATCATGATTATGCCTTATGTATGATACTATATCACTTAAGGAGTCAGCGTAGTGCGTGCCCATTCACTGAGATTTTTAGGTATTAACATGGCTATTATCAGATTTTGCCCTTTGGGCATGGCTGCTGGTAGAAATTAACTCCTATGGGTTCAGCGTCCCTCTTTGTTATTTTGCTTGGTTGTAGCAAATTTTAATATATGTGTATCTGATGCCTTTAGCAAATTTTTGCTGATATACTGTTGTATATTTTTTTCATAAATAAAGTATTGTACTTTTATACCATTCAGTGGCATACATCATTGATTTGTTCCCACTATCTGTGATTATCACTTATGTTACATTCAAATATGTTTTGTTGCCAAGAATTTTTATTATTTAGAGCAGATCAATCAGGAAAAAAATATTTGCCTCATGCTCTTTTTTTTTTTCTTTTTGTGGAAAAAAATATTAGAGCATCTTCACATGTGGCAAATTTAATCCTTAAATTTCTGTGGCTGTTACATACATGTTGTTTTCTTAGGTTTATAGATGTTCCTGAACCTCATTGAAGCATATACAACAGCCAATAACGTTTCTGTGATAAATCCTGTGAACATTACTGTTAGTCACCGCTCCTGGCTCCAGCGCAATGAGCTGTATCGCCTTTATCCATTGGCTTGTTTCATCTTATATTCTGATTATTAGTGCAGGTGCACAATACCTGCCAGCTATAAACAAGACCTAGTCACCAAACACCAAGCCACTAGTGCCTCGTAATGCAAAAGTAACAGTAGCTGGTAAGCTACTTCTATAAATTGTTTAATTCTATCAACACAATATATAGAGTTGTGCTCAAAAGTTTACCTATCACGGCAGAATTTTTGCTTTCTTGGCCTTTTTCAGAGAACATGAATGATAACACTAAAACTTTTTCTTCACTCATGGTTAGTGGTTGGGTGAAGCCATTTATTGTCAAACTACTGTGTTTTCTTTTTTTAACCCCTTAGTGACAGAGCCATTTTGCAGCTTAATGACCGGGCCAATTTTTACAATTCTGACCACTGTCACTTTATGAGGTTATAACTCTGGAACGCTTTAACGAATCCCGCTGATTCTGAGATTGTTTTTTCGTGACATATTGTACTTCACGTTAGTGGTAAAATTTCTTTGATATGACTTGTGTTTATTTATGAAAAAAACGGAAATATGGCGGAAATTTTAAAAATTTAACAATTTTCAAAATTTAAATTTTTATGCCCTTAAATCAGAGAGATATGTCACACAAATTTCTTAATAAATAACATTTCCCACATGTCTACTTTACATCAGCACAATTTTGGGACCAAAATTTTTTTTTGTACGAAGTTATAAGGGTTAAAAGTTGACCAGCGATTTCTCATTTTTACAACACCATTTTTATTTTAGGGACCACCTCACATTTGAAGTCACTTTGAGGGGTCTATATGATAGAAAATTGCCAAAAGTGACACCATTCTAAAAACTGCACCCCTCAAGGTGCTCAAAACCACATTCAAGAAGTTTATTAACACCTTTACGTGCTTCACAGGAACTGAAGCAATGTGGAAGGAAAAAATTAACATTTAACTTTTTTTGCAAAAACTTTAATTCGGAACCTATTTTTTTTATTTTCACAACTGTTAAAAGAAAAAATGAACCACAAAATTTGTTGTGCAATTTCTCCTGATTAAGCCGATACCCCATATGTGGGGGTAAACCACTTTTTGGGCGCACGGCAGAGGTTGCAAGGGAAGGAGCGACATTTGACTTTTTCAACGCAGAATTGGCTGGACGCCATGTCGCGTTTGTAGAGGCCCTGATGTGTCTAAACAGTGGAAACCCATCACAAGTGACCCCATTTTGGAAACTAGACCCCCTAAGGAACTTATCTAGATGTGTGGTGAGCACTTTGAACCTCCAAGTGCTTCACAGAAGTTTATAACATAGAACAGTGAAAATAAAAAATCATATTTTTTCCACAAAAACAATCTTTTCACCCCAATTTTTATTTTCCCAAGGGTAACAAGACCCAAAAGTTTTTGTGCAATTTGTCTTGAGCATTCTGATACCCCATATGTGGGGGTAAACCACTGTTTCGGTGCAAGGCAGAGCTTGGAAGGGAAGGAGCGCCGTTTGACTTTTTCAGCGTAGAATTGTCTGGACGTCATGTCGTGTTTGTAGAGGTCCTGATGTGTCTAAACAGTGAAAACCCCCACAAGTGACCCCATTTTGGAAATTAGACCCCCTAAGGAACTTATCTAGATGTGTGGTGAGCACTTTGAACCTCCAAGTGCTTCACAGAAGTTTATAACATAGAACCGTGAAAATAAAAAATCATATTTTTTCCACAAAAACGATCTGTTTACCCCAATTTTTATTTTCCCAAGGGTAACAAGACCCCAAAAGTTTTTGTGCAATTTGTCCTGAGCATGCCGATACCCCATATGTGGGGGTAAACCACTGTTTGGGCGCACGGCAGGGCTTGGAAGTGAAGGAGCGCCGTTTGACTGTTTCAAACCAAAATTGGCTGAAATTGAAATTGGACGCCATGTCGCGTTTGGAGAGCCCCTGATACGCCTAAACAGTCGAAACCCCCACAAATCACACCATTTTGGAAACTAGACCCCTTAAGGAACTTATCTAGATGTGTGGTGAGCACTTTGAACCCCCAAGTGCTTCACAGAAATTAATAAACGTAGAGCCGTGAAAATAAAAAATCATTTTTTTCCTCAAAAATGATTCTTTAGCCCGCTATTTTTTTTATTTTCCCAAGGGTAACAGGAGAAATTGGACCCAAAAAGTTGTTGTGCAATTTTTCCTGAGTACGCTGATACCCCATATGTGGGGTGAAACCACTGTTTGGGCGCATGGGAGTGCTTGGAAGGGAAGGAGCGCCATTTTGTAATGCAGACTTTGATGGAATGTTCTGCGGGCGTCATGTTGTGTTTGCAGAGCCCTTGATGTACCTAAACAGTAGAAACCCCCTGCAAGTGACACCATTTTGGAAACTAGACCCCCCAAGGAGCTTATCTAGATATGTGGTGAGCACTTTGAACCCCCAAGTGTTTCACAGAAATTTATAAACGCAGAGCCGTGAAAATGAAAAATCATTTTTTTTTTCTCAAAAATGTTTATTTTAGCCAGCTATTTTTTATTTCCCAAGGGTAACAGGAGAAATTAGAACCCCAAAATTGGTGTGCAATTTGTCCTGAGTATGCTGATACCCCATATGTTGGGGTAAACCACTGTTTGGGCGCACGGCAGGGCTGGAAGGGAGGAGCGACATTTGATTTTTGAAAGCCACGTCGTGTTTGGAGACCCCCTGATGTCTAAACAGTGGAAACCCCCCACAAGTGACCCCATTTTGGAAACTAGACACCTTAAGGAACTTATCTAGATGTGTGGTGAGCACTTTGAACCCCCAAGTGTTTCACAGAAATTATAAACGCAGAGCCGTGAAAATGAAAAATCATTTTTTTTTCTCAAAAATGTTATTTTAGCCAGCTATTTTTTATTTTCCCAAGGGTAACAGGAGAAATTAGAACCCCAAAAATTGGTGTGCAATTTGTCCTGAGTATGCTGATACCCCATATGTTGGGGTAAACCACTGTTTAGGCGCACGGCAGGGCTCGGAAGGGAGGGAGCGACATTTGAGTTTTGAAAGCCACGTCGTGTTTGGAGACCCCCTGATGTGTCTAAACAGTGAAACCCCCACAAGTGACCCCATTTTGGAAACTAGACCCCTAAGGAACTTATCTAGATGTGTGGTGAGCACTTTGAACCCCCAAGTGTTTCACAAAAATTTATAAACGCAGAGCCGTGAAAATGAAAAATCATTTTTTTTTCTCAAAAATGTTTATTTTAGCCAGCTATTTTTTATTTTCCCAAGGGTAACAGGAGAAATTAGAACCCCAAAATTGGTGTGCAATTTGTCCTGATATGCTGATACCCCATATGTTGGGGTAAACCACTGTTTGGGCGCACGGCAGGGCTCGGAAGGGAGGGAGCGACATTTGAGTTTTTGAAAGCCACGTCGTGTTTGGAGACCCCCTGATGTGTCTAAACAGTGGAAACCCCCCACAAGTGACCCCATTTTGGAAACTAGACACCTTAAGGAACTTATCTAGATGTGTGGTGAGCACTTTGAACCCCCAAGTGTTTCACAGAAATTTATAAACGCAGAGCCGTGAAAATGAAAAATCATTTTTTTTTCTCAAAAATGTTTATTTTAGCCAGCTATTTTTTATTTTCCCAAGGGTAACAGGAGAAATTAGAACCCCAAAATTGGTGTGCAATTTGTCCTGAGTATGCTGATACCCCATATGTTGGGGTAAACCACTGTTTAGGGCGCACGGCAGGGCTCGGAAGGGAGGGAGCGACATTTGAGTTTTTGAAAGCCACGTCGTGTTTGGAGACCCCCTGATGTGTCTAAACAGTGGAAACCCCCACAAGTGACCCCATTTTGGAAACTAGACCCCTTAAGGAACTTATCTAGATGTGTGGTGAGCACTTTGAACCCCCAAGTGTTTCACAGAGATTTATAAACGCAGAGCTGTGAAAATAAAAAATCATTTTTTTTCTCAAAAATGATTTTTTTAGCCAGCTATTTTTTATTTTCCCAAGGGTAACAGGAGAAATTAGAACCCCAAAATTGGTGTGCAATTTGTCCTGAGTACGCTGATACCCATATGTTGGGGTAAACCACTGTTTGGGCGCACGGCAGGCTCGAAGGGAGGGAGCGCCATTTGACTTTTTGAACGCCACGTCGTGTTTGGAGACCCCCTGATGTGCCTAAATAGTGGAAATCCCTCAATTCTAGCTCCAACCCTAACCCCAACACACCCCTAACCCTAATCCCAACCCTAATCCTAACCTAAATCCCAACCCTAATTCCAACCCTAACCTTAATTGTAACCCTAACCCTAATTTTAACCCTAACCCTAATTGTAACCTTAACCCTAATTATAACCCTAATTATAACCCTAACCCTAAGTCTAGGTTCATTTTGCGTTTTACCAGCCCGTTCAACACATAGCGTTGACGGGCTGGTAACGGTATAGCATAACACGATCGCGTTATGCAATACCCGCTAGCGCAGAGGAATCAGCAGATGATTCATCTGCGCTTGCGGTGACGGAGCCCAGACGCTGCAGCCCGCGTCCGAGGCTCCGTCACTGAATGATGGCACGTCGCAAACGCATCCCGCTTTACGGCATGCGTCGCGATGCGCCCTCAAATGGGGGTGAATGGCAGCGTTAACGGACTGCGTTACACCGCGTTATACCGCGGTGTAACGCAGTCCGTCTAACTGACTGCCATAACGCAGTATGAACCCAGCTTAACCCTAACGCTAATTATAACCCTAACCCTAATGCTAACCCTAACCCTAATGCTAACCCTAACCCTAATTATAACCCTAACCCTAATTATAACCCTAACCCTAATTATAACCCTAACCCTAACAAAAAATGAAAATAAATATAATTTCTATTTTTTATTATATGTCCCTAACTAAGGGGGTGATAAATGGGGGGGTTATGTACTGTTTTTTTTATTTTGATCACTGTGATAGTTTATCACAGTGATCAAAATGCACTTTCTGGAGAATGAATGAAATCATTTTTGAATCTGCCGCCAAGCAGATCGGCGGGCGCACTGCGCATGCGCCCGCCATTTTTTTTTTGCAGGAAGAAGACGCCGGGATCCTGGGGCCTGCGGGAGGACGGAGGACACCGGTAAGTATACGGGGGGGCGATCGGGGGACCGGGGGACCCTCATTTTCTCCCCTCTGATGTGCGATCACATCAGAGGGGAGAGAAATCATTTTTTTTTTTTTTTTTTTGCGATCGCATCTATGCTTGCATAGATGCGATCGCAACACCGGGATCGGTGAATACCGACCCGGATCATGTTCTCTGGGGTCTCGGCTACCCCCGGTAGCCGAGACCCCAGAGAATATTTGCCCATCCCCCCAGGACACAGCGGCACATAGCGGCGGGCGCACTGAGCATGCGCCCGCCATTTTCTTCATCGCGCCGGCCCCGGGGGACACCGGAGGGCCCTGGGGCCACATACAGGACATCGGGGGCCACATGGGGGTCCCGGGGACCCTTTTTCTCTGTCCTCTGATGTCCGATGACATCAGGGGACAAAGAAATTAAATGACACAACTTTTTTTTTTTGTTGTTGCGGTCGCCGTTATAGGATTAATAACGGCGATCGCAACATCGGTGTCGGTAAAAACCGACCCGATTCATGTTCTCTGGGGTCTTGGCTACCCCCGGTAGCCGAGACCCCGGAGAAAATGCGCCTCTGGGGGGCGCTATTCACTTTTTCCACAGCGCCGTTAATTAACGGCGCTGTGGTTTAAGTAACCTTAATGACCGCCGTTAAAAGGCGTATCGGCGGTCGTTAAGGGGTTAAATCATAATGACAACCCAAAACATCCAAATGACCCTGATCAAAAGTTCACATACCCTGGAGATTTCGGCCTGATAACATGGACAGACGTTGACACAAATGGGTTTGAATGGCTACTAAAGGTAACATCCTCACCTGTGACCTGTTTGCTTGTAATCAGTGTGTGCGCATAAAAGCTGAGTGAGTTTCTGAAATCCAGACAAACTCTTGCATCTTTCATCCAGTCACTGACGATTTCTGGATTGTGAGTCATGGGGAAAGCAAAAGAATTGTCAATGGATCTATTGAAAAAGGTAGTTGAACTGTATAAAATGGGAAAGGAATACAAAAAGATATCCAAGGAATTGATAATGCCAGTCAGCAGCATTCAAACCGTGATTAACAAACGGAAAATCAGGGCTCTGTAAAAACAAAACCACGGTCAGGTAGACCAACAAAAATTTCGACACAACTGCCAGGAAAATTGTTCGGGAAGCAAAGAAAAACACCACAAATAACATCAGCTGAAATACTGGACTCTCTGAAAACTAACGGTGTGGCTGTTTCAAGATGCACAATAAGTAGGCATTTGAAGAAAAATGGGCTGTATGGTCGTGTAGCCAGAAGAAAGCCATTATTGCACAAATGCCACAAAGTATCTCGCCTACAATATGCAAAACAGCACAGAGACAAGCCTCAAAACTTCTGGAACAATGTAATTTGGAGTGATGAAATTGAACTTTTTGGCCACAACTATAAACGTTACATTTGAAGAGAGGTCAACAAGGCCTATTATGAAAGGATCACCATTCCTACTGTAAAGCATGGAGGTGGATCGCTGATGTTTTGGGGATGTGTGAGCTACAAAGGCACAGGAAACTTGGTCAAAGCTGATGGAAAGATAAATGCATCACATTATCAGCAAATACTGGAGGCAAATTTGCAATCATCAGCCCAGAAGCTGTGCATGGGACGTACTTATATGTTCCAACTTGACAACGATCCAAAACACAAAGCCAAGTTGACCTATCATTGGCTACAGCTGAACAAAATGAAGGTTCTGGAGTGGCCATCTCAGTCTCCATGACCTCAGTATCATTGAGCCACTCTGGGGAGATCTCAAGTGCACAGTTCATGTTGGACAGCCCAGGAATTTACAAAAACTGGAGACTTTTTGCCAAGAAGAGTGGGCATATTTTCCATCTGAGAAAATAAAGAACCTCTTCCACAACTACCACATAAGACTTCAAGCTGTCATTAATGTTAGAGTGGGCGATACACGGTAGTAAGAAATGGGGTATGTAAACTTTTGATCACAGTCATTTGGATGTTTTGGGTTGTCATTATGATTTAAAAAGAGAAAACACAGTAGTTTGACAATAAATGGCTTCACCCAACCACTAACCATGAGAGGAGAAAAAGTTTTGGTGTTATCATTCATATTCCCTGAAAAAAGGTTATACAGTTAGGTCCATAAATATTTGGACAGAGACAACATTTATCTAATTTTGGTTCTAGACATTATCACAATGAATTTGAAACAAAACAAATCAGATGCAGTTGAAGTTCAGACTTTCAGCTTTCATTTGAGGGTATCCACATTAAAATTGGATGAAGGGTTTAGGAGTTCCCGCTCCTTAACATGTGCCACCCTGTTTTTAAAGGAACCAAAAGTAATTGGACAAATGACTCCAAGGCTATTTCATGGACAGGTGTGGGCAATCCCTTTGTTATGTCATTCTCAATTAAGCAGATGAAAGGGCCGGAGTTGATTTGAGGTGTGGTGTTTGCATTTGGAAGGTTTTGCTGTGAAGGAAACATGCGGTCACAGGAGCTCTCCATGCAGGTGAAACAAGCCATCCTTAAGCTGCAAGAACAGAAAAAAAACCATCCAAGAAATTGCTACAACATTAGAAGTGGCAAAATCTACAATTTGGTACATCCTGAGAAAGAAAGAAAGCACTGGTGAACTCATCAATCCAAAAAGACCTGGGAGCCCACGGAAGACAACAGTGGTGGATGATCGCCGCATACTTTCTTTGGTGAAGAAGAACCCGTTCACAACATCAACTGAAGTCCAGAACACTCTCAGTGAAGTAGGTGTATCTGTCTCTAAGTCAACAGTAAAGAGAAGACTCCATGAAAGTAAATACAAAGGGTTCACATCTAGATGCAAACCATTCAGCAATTCCAAAAATAGACAGGCCAGAGTTAAATTTGCTGAAAAACACCTCAGAAGCCAGCTCAGTTCTGGAAAAGTATTCTATGGACAGATGAGACAAAGATCAACCTGTACCAGAATGATGGGAAGCCAAAAGTTTGGAGAGAAAGGGAACGGCACATGATCCAAGGCACACCACATCCTCTGTAAAACATGGTGGAGGCAACGTGATGGCATGGGCATGCATGGCTTTCAATGGCACTGAGTCACTTGTGTTTATTGATGACATAACAGCAGACAAGAGTAGCCGGATGAATTCTGAAGTGTACCAGGATATACTTTCAGCCCAGATTCAGCCAAATGCTGCAAACTTGATTGGACGGCGCTTCATAGTACAGATGGATAATGACCCCAACCATACAGCCAAAGCTACACAGGAGTTCATGAGTGCAAAAAAGTGGAACATTCTTCAATGGCCAAGTCAATCACCAGATCTTAACTCAATTGAGCATGCATTTCACTTGCTGAAATCCAGACTTAAGAAGGAAAGACCCACAAACAAGCAAGACCTGAAGGCTGCGGCTGTAAAGGCCTGGCAAAGCATTAAGAAAGGAGGAAACCCAGCGTTTGGTGATGTCCATGGGTTCCAGACTTAAGGCAGTGATTGCCTCCAAAGGATTCGCCACAAAATATTGAAAATAAAAATATTTTGTTTGGGTTATGTTTATTTGTCCAATTACTTTTGACCTCCTAAAATGTGGAGTGTTTGTAAAGAAATGTGTACAATTCCTACATTTTCTAACACATATTTTTGTTCAACCCTTCAAATTAAACGTTACAATCTGCACTTGAATTCTGTTGTAGAGGTTTCATTTCAAATCCAATGTGGTGGCATGCAGAGCCCAACTCGCGAAAATTGTGTCACTGTCAAATATTTCTGGCCCTGACTGTATATATATATTTTTAAAAATCATCCAGATCTACTAATCTGGTTACATATTATAAATTGTTAAACAGTACACCACTGAATAAAGGTTTACAGTTGTTACGGAAAGTATTCAGACCCCTTTAAATTTTCACTCTTTGTTGGAAGCCCTGACCTAAACCCAATTGAAACTTGTTGCATCATTCCCAAGAAGACTCATGGCTGTACTAGCTCAAAAGGGTGCTTCTGCTCAATACTGAGCAAAGGATCTGAATACTTATGACTAGAGTTGAGCGAAACAGGTCGTTCATTTTCAAAAGTCGCCAATTTTCGCCAAAGTCGGGTTTCATGAAACGAAACTCGACCGTGGAGTGAGTTCGGTCACATGTTCGGCGACCATTTTGCTGGAGTCGGTTTTCCCCTACACTTTAGGTGCCTTTTCTCGGCCAATGAGCAAGGATGCAGGCTGTGGGCAATGGGATGACATAGCCAGCGGCCAGCACCATCTTAGAGAAGGGCATTGCAGCGATTGGCTGGCTTTCAGTGGCGTCACAGTGCATATAAAATCCCTCAGCGCCGACCGCCATTTTACATCTGCCGAACTCAGTGTAGGGGAAGGTTGCTGGCGGTGCGTCTGAGCAGGGAGAGCATTAGGCAGGGCCTAAAAAAAAAATTACTTTCTGCTGATAGCGATTAGCTGTACAGTGACCGTGCAGTGAGAGGGGAGATTTTACTGTGTGCAGCAACACTGGTTCTTAGGCTGCCTGCCAGTGACACTGTAGAAATTGTTGTGTGGAGCATCAGATTTGATTAGTAGGCTGCCTGACTGTGATAAGGGGGCAATTAATTTGGTGGAGTAGCAGAGCTGCCTGCCAGTGACAGTGTACAAATTGCTTGTGTGGAGCATCACATCTGATTAGTAGGCTGCCTGACTGTGATAAGGGGGCAATTTATTCCCCATTGACTTGCATTGGGGTCAGATTTTCGACTCCGACCCTGACCATTTCTGTTAGTTGGCCGACTTTGTTCGACTCAACTTTTGAGAAAATCGGGTTTCACGAAACCCGACTCGACCCGAAAAAAGGCAAAGTCGCTCATCTCTACTTATGACCATGTGATATTTCAGTTTTTCTTTTCTAAAAAATTTACAAAAATTTCTACATTTCTGTTTTTTCAGTCAAGATGGGGTGCAGCGTGCATATCAATGAGAAAAAAATGAACTTTTTTGAATTTACCAAATGGCTGCAATGAAACAAAGAGTGAAAAATGTAAAGAGGTCTAAATACTTTCCGTACCCACTGTAATTTACAATAAAAGATTTCTGCACAGTACATGTGCAATCCAATGGGTCAATTCCATTTTCTTTAAAGGGAATCTGTCACCCTAAATTGGCGGATATTTAAATGACGGCAGTCAGGTCAGATGGGCGGTGTTTTGGGTACTTGTCTTAACATGTTGTTCGCCGCTGTCTCCATTATTTCTGGGAATTGTAGTCGTTGCCCTCCATATAACGCGCCTGCGCATTGCAATCTTGAATTGCGCACGCACAGTATGCTTTGCCCGCAGATTGCAATGCGCAGGCGCGTTATATGGAGGGCAACGACTACAATTCCCAGAAATAATGGAGACAGCGGCGAACAACATGTTAAGGCAAGTACCCAAAACACCGCCCATCTGACCTGACTGCCATCATTTAAATATCCCGCCAATTTAGGGTGACAGATTCCCTTTAACCAACCAAATTGTAAGTGACATTACTCTTTCCACAGTTTACAGGGTGTTTCAGCTAGAACAATTCAAGGGGGTTGTCCCATGAACAAAGCACATTTTAATCAATAGATCTTGGAATATTAATAAGTTCCACAATTGGATGTGTTTTTAAAAACAATGTTACTTTGCTGAAATAATCTTATAAATGTGCTCCTGCTGTGTACTGTGTAATGGCTGTGTCTGACCATACAGAACTGCTCGAGTTCATGGTTTGATCATACCACAGCTTCTTGGCAGGGAAGAAAGCAAAATAGAGTATTCATACTGGCAGTATAAGACAGCAGCTGATTCTTTTTGTGACGTAAAACATTTCCTTGTGTATTTAAATATATATTTTATCTCACAGAAAGAATATGCTGTGATCCTGTGCTTTATAGTCTGTACACTCTCTTTTGCTTCTTTCTCTGGCATGGAGCTGTGGTATGATCAGATCATAAACTGGAGCAGCTCTGCATGGTCTGACACAGCCATTACACAGCACACAACAGGGGCACATTTATAAGGTTTTGTCAGCACAGGAAAATTTTTTTTAACTTATCCAATTGTGGAACTTATTATTATTCGAAGATCTACTGATTAAAATGTAAAATGGTGATCATTTATGTATAGTAAGCAACTAATATACCAACTGCCAGAATGCCAGCTATCTAAATTTATTAAAGCATTAACTTTTTATTTTTGTCTCTTCTTCATTATACAGAAAATGAGTACATTTTCATATTTATGAAATATGACTTGTCATTTAACACCTGCTGTGCTTTTTATGAAATTGGAGAACATTTTTCTAACCTAGCAGGTCATATGGGACATTATGTATTTCTGTATTATGTTTCACATTAGTTACTGTCCACGTTATACATGCTAGCAAAGCTTACTGTCAGAGCAGAGAAACTGGAAAAAAATCAATTAATTACGCAAGCCATAATTTCGCATTCTGTCATCACACCTGGTACAGACTGCCACTTTCAGAATAGTTTTCACAGATATGACTCACACTTCTATAGTCACATCCTATCCTGATAAAATCCAGTGAATATCAGTGACCAAACTTCTCAGAGTGTGACTGAAGCAACAATGAAACATTTTGGTATTGCATTCTTATTTATTAAAAAAACATAAAAGCCCAAATCATCAAAGTGTTTTTTGCCAGAAATGTTTGCACAACTTGAGGTTAACAAAAATATAGTAAATGATTATGATTCAAACAAAAAAAAAATATATATATATACAGCCAGGGCAAAAATTAAGAGACCACCACATCAAAACCCTGTTATGGGCAGCCCATTCTCCAGACCTGAACCCCACTGAAAACCTCTGGAATTGAATCAAGAGGATGATGGATAGTCACAAGCCATCAAACAAAGAACTGCTTAAATTTTTGCACTAGAAGCAGTGTGAAAGACTAGTGGAAAACATGCCCAAGCTGCATGAAAGCTGGGATTAAAAATCATGGTTATTCCACAAAATATTGATTTCTGAACTCTTCCTGAGTTAAATCATTAGTATTGTTGTTTCTAAATGATTATGAACTAGTTTTCTTAGCATTATTTGAGGTTTGCAAGCACTGTATTTTTTGTTACTTTGACCATTTCTCTTTGTCAGGTAAAGAAACAAAATTTAGTGTTTGGAAATTTGGTGACGTCGTCAGAAGTTTATAGACTAAAAGAAAAAATTACATTTTACTCAAAAATATACCTATAAAGGGAAAAATCAGACAAACTGAACATTTGAAAGTGGTCTCTTAATTTTTGCCACAGCTGAATATATATAAATATAGTAAATATGATAGTAAATGTATGATAATATACAATATACATTATGATTATGATAATAAAAAATAATAATTTTGTAGTATGTTACTATACTAATATGAATTCATAGTGTACTTATCTTTTAAAATATGAAGTTACAGGGACTGTATTAATGTGCGCTGCTCCTGTATGAATTCAATAGTTAGTCTGTGCTTCTAGTGGTGATGGACCCATAGACTTACTATGAAAAAGTGACTAATGTTTTTATTTTAATAATTTTGTCCAGCATTGGTATGAGAATGTGCTCATTTGGAGTACTAATGCTGACAGTGAAAGGGTCCGTACCTGTGTCCCACTAACTTTGGGGACAAACCTATTGCAGGAGATTGTTCTGATCAGGGCTTGCTCAGAAGAGCATTCATTCTCTCATGGTAGAAAATAGGATTGATTATGTTAATGATTCTCGGCTCAAACTCTGATCGACAGGAGAATTAGAGCACAGGTGCGGAGAGGATGGTGAACTTCATTGCTCAATCTTCTCCACTGTTTGTGTCCCCTTTAATCAGACTGCACTTGAATGACATCTGAGTGCAGCCGAATGTTTTACACGCACCCACAGACTTGAATGTGATCTGATTTGTGAAGTGACTAACATCATGCTGTGATTTTTTTCCACAGACCAATTTGGTCTGTAGAAAAAATGCATGTCTGCACTGCCCTAAAGTAGAAGATTGGTCTGACTCTTGTCCGATAAAACATCAATGAGTACTCGTATGATTTATACGCTCGTGTGAGAGAGCCCTAAGGAGAATTCTCAGGAGAGACAGAGGTGCTGACCCTCGCACTGCTGTCATCAGTGCTTCAAATGAGGATATTCTGATATCAATGCAACTGAAGGCAGGCAAATAGACTAGGGAAAAGCAGCGATTTGGAATTTACTTACAAGATTTCTTTTTCTTATAAGAATGAAGACAAATTCACTAATAAATTGATTTTCAAGGCATCATAACTTTCCAAAATTGTTAAAATGAAACGTTTAGTTACTCTTTAAGGCTGTACATCGCTTTGCGCATGCAGCTTAAGAAGAAGCTGTACTTTCAGAGTGGTGTTTAATCCTTGGGCATCTTAGGATCCAGACCCCACTTATTGGCAGCATCCTACAGCTACAATAATATATATAAAGTTTTTTAAGAGGATAGGTACACTTCAAAATAAAATAATAGTCTCTCAGGTCTCGATTCATCAAAGTGTTTACTCCAGAACAAAACTTGTAAAAGTCCAAATATTGTGGATTACAAAATTATTACCTTTTTGCAAACTTTGATGTTTTCCAGCAGCTTTGAGCAGCTCTGCCAAAATGGACGGAGCCGGGGAGGAACTTGTAGCTATGTCCTGCCATCAGATTAATGAAAATTGGTGATATTTCTTATGCCAGAAAAGTCTCTGACTAGAGTAACATTTCTAGTGAGGCATATGTACTAATAAGATGTACTGAATTTAATTAAGTGGTGTGCGCCTCTTAAGAATTCGACATATATTCTTGGACCCTCCTCTTTAAAAGCTATATATAAATTACCACACTTAGTGAGTTGGTGCTTCAGTCTTTTAGAAGCCTTCATACATGTTTTATTCATTTGGTAAAACATTTTTCACTATTTTTGGCAGAAGAACATACATTGATACATGGACATATTTATAATTTGTTTTCTATTTTTGGTAAACATATTTTATTATCAACTAATATGAAAATAAAAATGAAACTATCATCCGTTCATAGAAAAGAACGAGAACACAGAGAAAGGATTCAGAAAGATCTACATAATGGGAGGAATAGAACTAAGCAACAAATGTGTGAGAAAGACTTGAGTGTATTAATCCCTTTCTGACATTGGGCATAATAGTACGCGATGTCGGACTCCCTTCCTTTGATGTTGGTTCCGGCACTGAGCCCACATCTTTACTGGCACGTCAGCTGTTTTAAACAGCTGAAATGTGTCTCTAACAGCCACGAGTGGAATCACGATCCACCCGTGGCTGTTAACCTTTAAAATGCCACTGTAAATCTCTGACAGTGGCATTTAACTCGCTTTTTCCGGTAAGCGCGCCAGAAATCCCGCCCACTGGTGACCCAATCACGTGATCGCGGGACATCGATGGGTTGGAATGACAACCAGAGGTCTCCAGCAGACCTCTATGGTTGTTATATTCGGATTGCTACGCGCGCCATCCGGTTGTCGGCGCTCATAGCAAGTGAGCATTTCTGCTACACACAGGCAATCTGATCATCGCCTGCATGTAGCAGAGCTGATCAGACAACTGCAGCTTCCAGTCTCCCATGGAGACCATTGAAGCATGTAAAAAGTAAAAAAAGTTTTTAAAAATATTAAATAAATAAAAAAATATATAAAAGTCCAAATCACCCCCCATTTGCTACATTCAAAATAAAATGATAAAAAAAATCAAACATACACATATTTGGTATCGCTGAGTTCAGAATCGCCCAATCTATCAATATAAAAAGAATTAACCTGATCATTAAAAGACATAACGAGAAAAAAGTCAAAATGCCAGAATTACATTTTTTTGGTTGCCGCAACATTGCATTAAAATGCAATAACAGGCAATCAAAAGATTGTATCTGCACCAAAATGGTATTATTAAAAACATCAGCTCGGCACGCAAAAAATAAGCCCTCAACCAACCCGAGATCACGAAAAATAAAGACGCTATGAGTATCGGAAAATGGCACAAATTTTTTTTTTTTTAACAAACTTTGGAATTTTTTTTTTCAACACTTAGATAAAAAAATAACCTAGACATGTTTGGTGTCTATGAACTTATAATGACCTGCAGAATCATAATGGCAGGTCAGTTTTAGCATTTAGTGAACGTGGTAAAAAAATAACATCTGTGGACTTTTTTGCAATTTCTCTGCACTTAGAATTTTTTTTCCTGTTTTCCAATACATGATATGTTAAAACAAATGGTGTTGTTCAAAAGTACAACTCATCCCGCAAGAAATAAGCCCTCACATGGCCATATTGACAAAAAAAATAAAAAAGTTATGGCTCTGGGAGCAAAAAACGAAAGCACGAAACCAAAAATACCTCCGGGGATGAAATGGTTAATAGATCACATACTGCACATGAGTCAACAGTGTGATACAGCAGTAAAAAAGGCAAATACAATTCTAGGATGTGTTAAGAGAAGCATACAGTCTAGATCACGTGAAGTCATTATTGCCCTCTACTCCTCTTTGGTCAGACCTCATCTGGAATACTGTGTCCAGTTCTGGGAACCACATTTAAAAAAAACCATTGAAAACTGGATCAAGTTCAGAGAAGAGCCACCAGAATGGTAAGTGGACTGCAAAGTATGTCCTAAGAGGAACTGGGAGTGTTTCACTTGCAAAAGAGAAGGCTAAGAGGAGACTTAATAGTTGTGTACAAATTTCTGAAGGGCTGTCACAGTGTAGAGGGATCATCATTATTCTCATTTGCACATTGAAACATGAGAAGCAATGGAATAAAACTGAAAAGGGAGAATATACAGATTAGATATTAGAAAAATCTTTTTGACAGGGTGATCAATAAGTGGAACAGGCTGCCACGAGAGGTGGTGAGTTCTCCTTCAATGGAAGTCTTCAGAGGCTGGACAGACAGCTGACGGAGATGGTTTAGTGAATCCTGCATTGAGCAGGGGGTTGGACACGATGACCCTGGATGTCCTGTCCAACTCTAACATTCTATGACTGGAAGAAAATAAAGTCTTATTCTTATTCACTTTCCGTTTTTTCGGTGAGTGGGGATTTGTGTTTACATAAAACAGCTGTAGGTTCAGGCCATTGTTCTTCTCAGGATCTTTGGAAATGTTAGAGGTTCATTGTAATGCCAGCAGAGCATATATTGAGGTTGTTTACAGTATTCACTGCAAGATGACAGTTTGTACAAACCATAAAAGCAGAAGTCTTTTTGTGGCCTGTTGTTCCAATAACATGTTGCAATCCGTCCCTTTGTTCCTCTGCTCCGGCTGCACCTGTGTGTAATGACTCTACAAAGTATATTCGGAGTCTGCCATCCAATAACAACTGCCTGCAAGTTACCGCTCGCTCCGAATGGCACTGGATTTGTCGATCTCATTTAATTGAGATTATTTTGTGTAAATGAAAGCAAAGAGCGAGTATCTGCAGGTAAACTAATGTGAAAATAGCACTTATTGTTCGTCTTTGCTGCTGTTAGAAGCACGTGGAATTTCTGTAGACAGCTTGTTTTGTGGTAGATTTGTCTTTTTTTTTTCTTCGAACATCTGTATTCATGAAGCTGTACAGTACAGGATATGCTGAGGTGGAACATGAATCACTGGTGGTATGCATCTGACGAGACACAGAAGGGCTGTCAGGTGTTTGTGTCTGATGTCATGTGCATGTGCTCTTAAATCTTCCTCAGTGCTCTCTGAAACCACATCTACTATATAATCGTCCAATTCTGTCTGTCTGTAACGGAAATCCCGCGGCGCTTATTGGTCGCACCCGGCCGGACGCGACCAATCAGCGACAGACGCAGTCCGGCCACGAATTGGTGCAGGATTTGAACCACGCACGCGACTGCTATCGTCAGATCAGCGACGCTAGCCGCTGATCTCCCGACAGTAGCCGCGGGTCATCTCCTGCCGCATGGAGGTCAGTGGCGACGCAGCCAGGAGATGACAGACACCCAACCGGTCATTCCCCCGCGCTCTACACAGCAGAAGTACCCCGACCGCGCGCCTCCACGTAAACACCCAGCAGCAGCCTCCACATACACCCCACACAGCAGCCTCTATATACCCCACAGCAGCAACCTCTAATATACCCCAGCAGCAGCCTCCACATATACCCCAGCAGCAGCAGTCTCCACATATACCCCAGCAGCAGCCTCCACATATACCCCAGCAGCAGCAGCCTCCACATATACCCCAGCAGCAGCAGCCTCCACATATACCCCAACAGCAGCCTCTATATACACCCCAGCAGCAGCAGCCTCCACATATACCCCAGCAGCAGCAGCCTCTATATACCCCAGCAGCAGCAGCCTCCACATATACCCCAGCAGCAGCCTCTATATACCCCAGCAGCAGCAGCCTCCACATATACCCCAGCAGCAGCCTCCACATATACCCCAGCAGCAGCAGCCTCTATATACCCCAGCAGCAGCAGCCTCCACATACACCCCAGTAGCTTCAGCCTCCACATATACCCAGCAGCAGCCTCCACATATACCCCAGCAGAAGCATCCTCCACATATACCCCAGCAGCAGCAGCCTCCACATATACCCCACAGCAGCCTCCACGTACACCCCAGCAGCCTCTATATACACCCCAGTAGCCTCTATATACACCCCAGCAGCAGCCTCTATATACACCCAGCAGCAGCCTCCACGTACACTCCAGCAGCAGCCTCTATATACACCACATGCATATAAATGTATAATAATAATAATATACACCCCAGCAGCAGCCTCTACATACATATTCTAGAATACCCAATGCGCTAGAATCGGGCCACCATCTAGTATTGTTATATATGTGCCCTTTGCCATTATCTCTGTAAACTTTTGATCTCTTGGAGTTTTCTTTCCGAACCCTTGAAAGGTTGTCTACCTCACCTTTGGGGAAACTTTTTATGGTTAACTCAAAGGATAACCAGAACTAAAGTTCAGCCAACAGCTATTTTAGTGTCTGGCCAGATTCGGAGCTCCCATACGTGGATAGTCTCTTTGGAGAGGAAGAGGATATCTGTTGGAAGTACCAGTCCTATAACTCAATATTGAATCTTTAGAGAGCCTTGCCTTATAACTTAATACTCCCATACACATTAGACAAATGTCAGCTGACCCTCTGATATTGATGGGCTTGGCCGACTGTCTAATGTGTATTGAGGAACTGGCCGACCGATGTTGGTTGCACATGTCCAATTTCCTTCTGCCGATTGCATTATCCTCCCTCAAAGACAACACATGAGTGCTCGACCAAGGAGGCCCTCCTATGTATGGGACAATAGCTGAGATGGCTGTCGGCTGAACAATCAGCCGAAGTATCGTTCAGCTGATAGTCATCTATATGTATGGCCATCCTTGGGTTTGTATAATAACACCAGAAGCTCCAAGTGCTGACATGTTTCGAGGTTTTTGTCCCTTATCGCTTCAAAGCAGGAGAAATGTGGGCTGGATGAAAGGCTTCTGACAGGGGGTCCAAAGGGAAAGTTTCCCCTTGTGGAGCCAAGTTGGCATAAAGAGTCTTGTAGGCCATGTAATGGTTCCCTGGGAAAATAAATATACAAATAGCCTTTTCACCCAGAAAGATAACAGGAACTCTACTTCTAGTCCCAAAGAAATTATTAGGCCGGCGTCACACTTGCGAGTGTGATGCGAGTTAGTCGCACGACTTTCTCGCATCAACACCCGGCACGGCCGCGCTCTCGGACCCGAGTGTGCGGCTGCATAGAAATACATGCAGCCGCACACTCGGGTCCGAGAGCGGGCGGCCGTGCCGGGTGTTGATGCGAGAAAGTCAGTGCAACTAACTCGCATCACACTCGCAAGTGTGACGCCGGGCTTAGAGAGATACACATGCAGAGCTTCCAGTCTATTCCTGACAATGCCCTAGAGGACCATGTTCTCAAGAAAAGGCAGGTTCCAGCTGCAGGATCCGCATCAATCGGATGCCATAAATGTCCAAGATAGATAAACCCCCTAAAAGGAGTGGGAACAGTTTATTGTGGGAATTATTACTAATCAGAGAAATTAATAGGAACAATTTCCACTGTCAAGAAAACAGATTGTCCTGATTTTAGAGTATAAGAATGGGATCGGCAGTGATGTCTGAGCGCTGCCAGCGATGTCAAAGGAATCACAGGTGCTGGGTGAATGAGTTTATTAAAAGCAACGCGTTTCAGAGTTGGTTCAACTCCTTCCTCGGGCATTATACACAGCAGGGTTCCCCCTCTCCTTTATAGGGATCGGAGGTGACCTATTATTTACTTATTAATCAATTAAGAACAAGACTTACACTGCATTCAAGAAATATATTAAATAAATAAAACTATTTAAAACTGACATATAAATATTAAATGTTAAACAGACCAATCCGTTCAAAGTCTGAATCAGGTTTTGATTACATAGGAAATTATTCCTATTATCTAACGTGTGTTTTCAATAGTCTCATTTAACCCCTAATAATAATGTGACGGGAGCAAAGGATCTGCCTGTTAAATTTCAGTGGCTGAACCTTTTCTTCTCCTTCAAGATAAGCCACCAACAGAGTATCTCTCATAGAGAACACAGGAGCACTTGGCTGAGCATTCCTGTATATGGGGAAGTCGGGAGAGATAGCTGTTAGCCAACAATTATGTAATAATTATCTAATGTGTATGGGAGGAGATTAAGAGGGTATTTCCATATCCATGATCCTATCACAATATGTAGTAGGTGTAATATTATTATTAATAACAAATACCTCCAATTAGAAATGTGGTATAGTTCTTCTGATTTGGTATGTCACTTACTCCATATGCAGGGCATTGCAGTAGCTTAGGTATCCATGGTTACAATCTCAAACAACTAACTGTCACTATATGAGTGGGCATAACCATGGATACCTAGGCGTCTGCAATGCTCTGCAACATAGCTAATCAGAAGAACTATCCCAGATTTCATTTTGGAGGTATTTGCTAATATTATTATTATTACTACACCTACTACATATTGATATAATATCTTGGAGATGGGGATACCCCTTTAACGTTCCCTACAAAGTCCGTTTTATATGAAGCCATTAGACATATCAGTATTTGCTTTGGGTGTGCCAGATTACCGAGTACATGGAATGTTGCCATGTCAGATTTGGGGCAGCTACCAACAAACTAATGTGTATGCGGCCTCCCTCCGATTTTCCCAATACAGATCTGGGGGTGAATGAGGACTGGAAATGTTGGATTACAACATGCTCAGTCCTTTGTTCTACTGAGAATGTGTATGACAGTGCTTTATCTCTTTTTACCCCATTAGAATAAATATGATTACTTGGCTGAGCCATCCGTGCATGTTTATAGAAAAGCTGAGCAGATAGCTTTCAGTTATCTTATATCTATGAAATATAACTTGCATCTGCCAAGCAGGATTGTTCATCTGTTGCCCCTTGAGGAAAACATATTAATCACTGTTTGCTATGCAAATAAAAATTCTTGGCAGATAATGAGAAATGATTTTAATGGGTTATTTATTAAACAGTCTCCAGCCGACAATACTTAGGGTTTATGTAGTATGTTTTCTGGGTCACTTTCTTAATAAAAAGTAGTAAACTAAAGCCAATGATTAATGACTTTGACTTTGCAATTAAAAGAGGGAAGGTGTGTATACATTGTAAAATGAGAGGTTGCGAAATGTTAGGGTATGTTTCCACTATCAGGAAACAGTCCGGAATTGCTGCGTGTTTGACGCTGTGCGTTGGCGCAGCGTCAAACACGCAGCGTCCAGATGTTACAGCATAGTGGAGGGATTTCAAGAAATCCCGTCTCCACTATGCGTAAAAACACGCAGGCGGAAGACCTGCGTTTCCGGACATGCGGCGCGTCTTTTCAGACCGCAGCATGTCCTAGTCCCTTGCGGCGACGCTGCGTCGCCGCAAGGGAAATAACACAGGCCTATGCAGCCCTGCGATCATTCCGGATGTGTTCCGGATGTGTTCCTGAAACAATCTGGAATGAGTGCGCAGTACAGAAGGGGCGGGGCTTTGGGCAGTGCGGAATTTCCGCTCCGTCCAAAGCGCTGTGGTTCCGGAAAGTGGAACCACAGCCTTAGAAAAAAGCTAAAGTAAGAACACGGTTGTATATGAAGCTGGTGAATATCTGCAAAACTAAAGCAATTTAGCAGTTCATTATGAAAATGTAATGTTATAACTTGGCTCATGTATGTACTTAAAGGTGTGGTTGCATCTCAAAGTTGCAGGTGTTCAAGACCAAGACCTCATAAAAAGCTTGGAAAGCAAAGGTGCATTTACTCTAGGCAATTATCGGGAACTTGCGTTCCTAGGAATGCTTGGTTCCTGATAATCGTGCAGTGTACACAGGCTGCTGATCGATCACCTGATGAATGAGCCAAATGATTGTTCGTTGGGTGAAATGATAATTTGGCTTGCCTAAAGGTACTGTCACACTAAGCGATCGCACCAGTGATCACGACAACGACACGACCTGGCAGAGATCGTTTCTACATTGCTATATGGTCGCTAGTAGCTTCCAAACAGGAAGATCTCATAAACGACACATCAGCGATCAGCGATCTGTATAACGTCTTCGGCGGTCGTTGGGACGTGTCACACAGCATGTATTGTTAAAGATCCCGACCTCGATAGGCATGATTGAGCGCAACCTTTTCCACGCCCCTCAGCACAGATTGGTGGTCACTGTATGTCATGATTGTTTATGTCACAGCTCTCGCTTTGTGATTGGATGACCGCGTCATAAAAGACGACGTATTAGCGCTCCCTTCCATTGTTCTCGAGCGCAAGTGGTTCATACGAATTTCCAGCATCGTTCCATACTGCGTCCTGCTAGCCTTCTGCTTTGCAGCTACTGCGATCCAGT
>JARQOD010000004.1:167886680-167930455 GCA_033576555.1 Oophaga sylvatica | reverse complement strand
GGGTTTCCACTGTTTAGACACATCAGGGGTCTCCAAACACGACGTGGCTTTCAAAAACTCAAATGTCGCTCCCTCCCTTCCGAGCCCTGCCGTGCGCCCAAACAGTGGTTTACCCCAACATATGGGTATCAGCATACTCAGGACAAATTGCACACCAATTTTGGGGTTCTAATTTCTCCTGTTACCCTTGGGAAAATAAAAAATAGCTGGCTAAAATAAACATTTTTGAGAAAAAAAAAATGATTTTTCATTTTCACGGCTCTGCGTTTATAAATTTCTGTGAAACACTTGGGGGTTCAAAGTGCTCACCACATATCTAGATAAGCTCCTTGGGGGTCTAGTTTCCAAAATGGTGTCACTTGCAGGGGGTTTTCTACTGTTTAGGTACATCAAGGGCTCTGCAAACACAACATGACGCCCGCAGAACATTCCATCAAAGTCTGCATTACAAAATGGCGCTCCTTCCCTTCCAAGCACTCCCATGCGCCCAAACAGTGGTTTCACCCCACATATGGGGTATCAGCGTACTCAGGAAAAATTGCACAACAACTTTTTGGGTCCAATTTCTCCTGTTACCCTTGGAAAATAAAAAAAATAGCGGGCTAAAGAATCATTTTTTGAGGAAAAAATGATTTTTTATTTTTCACGGCTCAAACGTTTATTAATTTCTGTGAAGCACTTGGGGGTTCAAAGTTGCTCACCACACATCTAGATAAGTTCCTTAAGGGGTCTAGTTTCCAAAATGGTGTAATTTGTGGGGGTTTAGACTGTTTAGGCGTATCAGGGGCTCTCCAAACGCGACATGGCGTCCAATTTCAATTTCAGCCAATTTTGGTTTGAAACAGTCAAACGGCGCTCCTTCACTTCCAAGCCCTGCCGTGCGCCCAAACAGTGGTTTACCCCCACATATGGGGTATCGCATGCTCAGGACAAATTGCACAAAAACTTTTGGGGTCTTGTTACCCTTGGGAAAATAAAAATTGGGGTAAACAGATCGTTTTTGTGGAAATAATATGATTTTTTATTTTCACGGTTCTATGTTATAAACTTCTGTGAAGCACTTAGAGGTTCAAAGTGCTCACCACACATCTAGATAAGTTCCTTAGGGGGTCTAATTTCCAAAATGGGGTCACTTGTGGGGAGTTTCCACTGTTTAGACACATCAGGACCTCTACAAACACGACATGACGTCCAGACAATTCTGCGCTGAAAAAGTCAAACGGCGCTCCTTCCTTCCAAGCTCTGCCTTGCACCGAAACAGTGGTTTACCCCCACATATGGGGTATCAGAATGCTCAAGACAAATTGCACAAAAACTTTTGGGGTCTTGTTACCCTTGGGAAAATAAAAATTGGGGTGAAAAGATTGTTTTTGTGGAAAAAATATGATTTTTTATTTTCACTGTTCTATGTTATAAACTTCTGTGAAGCACTTGGAGGTTCAAAGTGCTCACCACACATCTAGATAAGTTCCTTAGGGGGTCTAGTTTCCAAAATGGGGTCACTTGTGATGGGTTTCCACTGTTTAGACACATCAGGGCCTCTACAAACGCGACATGGCGTCCAGCCAATTCTGCGTTGAAAAAGTCAAATGTCGCTCCTTCCCTTGCAACCTCTGCCGTGCGCCCAAAAAGTGGTTTACCCCCACATATGGGGTATCGGCTTAATCAGGAGAAAATTGCACAACAAATTTTGTGGTTCATTTTTTCTTTTAACAGTTGTGAAAATAAAAAAAATAGGTTCCGAATTAAAGTTTTTGCAAAAAAAGTTAAATGTTAATTTTTTCCTTCCACATTGCTTCAGTTCCTGTGAAGCACGTAAAGTGTTAATAAACTTCTTGAATGTGGTTTTGAGCACCTTGAGGGGTGCAGTTTTTAGAATGGTGTCACTTTTGGCAATTTTCTATCATATAGACCCCTCAAAGTGACTTCAAATGTGAGGTGGTCCTAAAATAAAAATGGTGTTGTAAAAATGAGAAATCGCTGGTCAACTTTTAACCCTTATAAACTTCGTAGCAAAAAAAAATTTTGGTCCCAAAATTGTGCTGATGTAAAGTAGACATGTGGGAAATGTTATTTATTAAGAAATTTGTGTGACATATCTCTCTGATTTAAGGGCATAAAAATTTAAATTTTGAAAATTGTTAAATTTTTAAAATTTTCGCCATATTTCCGTTTTTTTCATAAATAAACACAAGTCATATCAAAGAAATGTTACCACTAACGTGAAGTACAATATGTCACGAAAAAACAATCTCAGAATCAGCGGGATTCGTTAAAGCGTTCCAGAGTTATAACCTCATAAAGTGACAGTGGTCAGAATTGTAAAAATTGGCCCGGTCATTAAGCTGCAAATGGCTCTGTCACTAAGGGGTTAAAAAAAGAAACACAGTAGTTTGACAATAAATGGCTTCACCCAACCACTAACCATGAGTGAAGAAAAAGTTTTAGTGTTATCATTCATGTTCTCTGAAAAAGGCCAAGAAAGCAAAAATTCTGCCGTGATAGGTAAACTTTTGAGCACAACTCTATATATTGTGTTGATAGAATTAAACAATTTATAGAAGTAGCTTACCAGCTACTGTTACTTTTGCATTACGAGGCACTAGTGGCTTGGTGTTTGGTGACTAGGTCTTGTTTATAGCTGGCAGGTATTGTGCACCTGCACTAATAATCAGAATATAAGATGAAACAAGCCAATGGATAAAGGCGATACAGCTCATTGCGCTGGAGCCAGGAGCGGTGACTAACAGTAATGTTCACAGGATTTATCACAGAAACGTTATTGGCTGTTGTATATGCTTCAATGAGGTTCAGGAACATCTATAAACCTAAGAAAACAACATGTATGTAACAGCCACAGAAATTTAAGATTAAATTTGCCACATGTGAAGATGCTCTAATATTTTTTTCCACAAAAAGAAAAAAAAAAAGAGCATGAGGCAAATATTTTTTTCTTGATTGATCTGCTCTAAATAATAAAAATTCTTGGCAACAAAAACATATTTGAATGTAACATAAGTGATAATCACAGATAGTGGGAACAAATCAATGATGTATGCCACTGAATGGTATAAAAGTACAATACTTTATTTATGAAAAAAATATACAACACTTTATCAGCAAAAATTTGCTAAAGGCATCAGATACACATATATTAAAATTTGCTACAACCAAGCAAAATAACAAAGAGGGACGCTGAACCCATAGGAGTTAATTTCTACCAGCAGCCATGCCCAAAGGCAAAATCTGATAATAGCCATGTTAATACCTAAAAATCTCAGTGAATGGGCACGCACTACGCTGACTCCTTAAGTGATATAGTATCATACATAAGGCATAATCATGATGGCAATCAAACAGGTTGTTAAACAAACATACCAAAGAGCTGCTGGTGAAGACTCCACGGACGTCCCTCTGCCCCGACGCGCGTTTCGCACTGCTTCTTCGCCTCCCGAAGGTATTAACATGGCTATTATCAGATTTTGCCCTTTGGGCATGGCTGCTAGTAGAAATTAACTCCTATGGGTTCAGCGTCCCTCTTTGTTATTTTGCTTGGTTGTAGCAAATTTTAATATATGTGTATCTGATGCCTTTAGCAAATTTTTGCTGATATAGTGTTGTATATTTTTTCATAAAAAAGTATTGTACTTTTATACCATTCAGTGGCATACATCATTGATTTGTTCCCACTATCTGTGATTAGTTCTGGACTGTGGTATATTGCCCCTTAGGGGATGTTATTTCTAAAGTGGGTATCTTATGTGATTATGTAACATTATGTGATTATGTAACATAAGTGCTAGTTTGTGGCAATAACATGGTTATTAAATGGCTTAGGAAAACAGTTTTCATTTGAAGCAACCTGGAAAACATTTCCTAGAACTACTTAATAAAAAAAAAAAAAAAAAAAAAAAATGATCAGTGACCTTGGCAAATACTGAGTGTCTAACAAATAGATGTTAGGACTGGAGCAGATGTCTTGATGTGGTTGCACTTTGGTTCTCTGTTGCTCCACTACTGAAAAATGAAAGGGGATCCTGCTAAAAGAAAACATGTCTTCTTTTAATATATTTTTAACCATTGTAGTTTCTAAATGGAAACTATTACAAATATGTGACACCACCACAGACTGTTGTATCGTGGCTTTGCACAAGCTCCAAATTGTACAAAGCCATATTACGGGACACATAAAGGTGTATGGGGTCAGTGTGTCCACCATATTTCTTAACTTTAGTAGGCAAGCATATGGCGTCTTTTTGGGATGACTTTTATGTATTTGCATCAAGTTGCCAAATTACAGAAATACCATTCAAGACAAAGCTATGTGGCGATGCTATGTGATGGCAAGACAAGTGCCCATAACTCTGTAGTAAAGAAAAGCAAATGAGTACAGGCTTCTTTTGCATAGTTCATCCTTGGGTATGGGGCCTTTGGAATAATTTTGTGCTAAAAGATTACCACATTGATTATATACATGCTTACCTTGGACCCATTTGATTTGTTGCAATAACTGGATTTACAATCTGGACATGTAGGTGACATTTATGCCATAGAGTGACACATTTTCTACAGTTTATAATTAACAGCATATGACAAAAGACTATGAACTACCAGGTCAATACACACGGTAAATTTTCTGTCTGCGAGGACATGACGCGTACTGCCAAAGGTCACAAAGAACTAACACTGGCAAAAAAAACAAAATTCCCCGCCTATATGTAATTGCCAACGGTACCTCTCCCTCTTCCAGGAAAGAAATTATGTGCTGCATATAAATCCTCAATTATTTCAACTGTTTCTAACAGTTCATTTTCCACTTTTTTTCCATTTCCTTTATCCATTTCAGTTCTAGTCATAAATAGTGTTGAGCGATACTGCTCGATATCTAAAAATATCGGATCGGAATGGTATCGCCGATATCACTAAAATATCGGCGATACCCGATACCAATACCGGAAGTCCAATGTAAGTCTATGGGAACCAAATATCGACATTAAAAAAAAACATTCTTGCCTTGTTGGTTAATTGTACATGAAGGAAAACAACAAAGACTAATGTAGAATGTATTGGGGGAGGTTGAGGAGACAATAAAGGCATACATGTTTAACCCAATGCATTGGAATAGCATTAATATATATTTTTTTGGAAATACGTTTGGATTGACGAACAAATTGACAATGTTGTTAACCTTTTTTCTATTTTGGCAAATATGTATGTTTCACAACTTCCATGCTCTTCACCTTTTTAACTTTTGCCAGTGCCACACTTTCTCCTTCATAATCTTCAGCAGCATCATCTTTCTCATCAAATTATTCTTCATCTTCACCTTCTTAATCTTCTTCTTAAACTTCTTGCTATTCATGTTTTTGTTTACATTACTCATATTGTTATTATTAAACTATTAATCTTCTTCATATTCAAATTCTTCATCTTCTTCCTCTTCATCTTCTTCATCATATTCTTATTTGTGACAGAGATTCCTGTACTTGTAATCTGTAAAAGTATGAATTTTTCATCCTTCCGTTCTTGCTGTCACAAAAGATTTAAATTACAACAGTATTTGTCCGTGTTCAGTTTAGCCTGCAGCAGCAGGCATTTTCCAGGGGCACCACGAGGAGGAACGGACTCACCCCCATACACTGCTTAGTCTTCTTCTGCTTAGAATTTAGAGCATATATTTTGCTCTTCATTTTGGTCTTATACTTCATGTTCTTCTGCTTTTTGATCTTCTGCTTATTGTTCTTCTGTCTCTTGTTCTGTATCTTGTAGTTTGTCTTAACCTTCTTTGTCCTGTTGGTGATCTTCTTCTGGGTAATCTTTTATTTTTTCTTTGTGATGGTGTTCAGGCTGGTTGGCTTCATGCTCGTCGTCCTTGTTGTCGTCATCTTCTTCTGGGTGGTCTTTAAGGTCGTCTAATTTCCGAGAACCAGCTGACGTTACTGGAACCCGGACGGGTATCAGATGGAACAAGAGACAATGGAAGTAACGAGGACCAGCTGACTGTGCTGGAACCCGGAGGGGCAGCAGAAGGAAAAGAGGCAATGTCACAACCGAGTACCAGCTGACGTTACTGTGACACGGTTACTAAGCAGGAGGTACCTGTGCTCCAAAGCACTACCAAGGACCAGCAGACGTTGCTGGAACTCGTATACGGAGATGGAGGCACCTAGGCCAAAGGCACTGGGGAGAACCAGTTGACGGTACTGGACCCCGGACGGGTAGCAGAAGGAAAAGAGGCAATGTCACAACCGAGTACCAGCTGACGTTACTGTGACACGGTTACTAAGCAGGAGGTACCTGTGCTCCAAAGCACTACCAAGGACCAGCAGACGTTGCTGGAACTCATATACGAGATGGAGGCACCTAGGCCAAAGGCACTGGGGAGAACCAGTTGACGGTACTGGACCCCGGACGGGTAGCAGAAGGAAAAGAGGCAATGTCACAACCGAGTACCAGCTGACGTTACTGTGACACGGTTACTAAGCAGGAGGTACCTGTGCTCCAAAGCACTACCAAGGACCAGCAGACGTTGCTGGAACTCGTATACGGAGATGGAGGCACCTAGGCCAAAGGCACTGGGGAGAACCAGTTGACGGTACTGGACCCCGGACGGGTAGCAGAACGCACCCATGAAAATGTAAGTTGACAGGACGCAAGCCGTCCGCAGTTACCGAATCACACAGTCCTACAGTGGGTGCTTGTCCTATTGTCACAATGGAAACAGCCTTTATTTACATATCCCACAGCACACATAGGAATCACTTAAACTGCAGGCACCATAGAGTCTGCTAACCCGAATGCAACACGACAGCACAACTTATTGGAGGATAATTGACGTTCACACTGCCAGGAAACAGCTGTCGTGCTGTAACCAGGCTGGCCAGGAGTCAGTACCCCTGCCAATTACTTACGAGCAACAAATGGCGGTGTTGTATCCCAGGGAGTAGAGTTCAGGTGGTAGAAAGATGAACATAACAGGAGACATGGAAAACGTTGCCAAACAGTTATTTAATCTGAAAACGGACAGGCAAATTCAGGTGAGATCCATGCCTTGTTCATTTTCAGAAAAGTAAGCCGGTCTACATTCTCTGAGGATAGTCGCATGCGACGGTCTGTTAGTACACCACCTGCAGCACTAAAGACGCGCTCAGATAATACACTGGCAGCAGGGCAAGCCAGCACCTCCAATGCATACTGGCTAAGCTCTGGCCATGTATCCAACTTAGAGACCCAAAATTTGAAAGGGGAAGAGGCATCTGGGAGTACACTTAGAGGGAAAGACAAGTAGTCTGTCACCATCTTACGGAAACGTTGCTTCCTGGTGACTGGAGCCGTCTCGGATGGTGTAGACCTTGCTGGCGCTGTCACAAAACTTCGCCACATTTGTAACATACAGCTCTTGCCCTGTGCAGAGGCGCTGCTTGTGCTCCCTCTTGTTGTAGAGGTGTCTACACTGCCTCGACGCACAGAGCTGCTTTGTAAAGCAGTAGCAGCAGCAGCTCTCTCGGCTGGAATGTACAACAGTATGGATTGCACCAGTGTGTCTTGGTACTCCCGCATTTTACGGTCCCGGTTCCCCGGTGTGATGAGGGTTTGTAAGTTGTCCCGGTAGCGAGGGTCTAGGAGGGTGTACACCCAATAATCTGACGTGGTGAGAATGTGGGCGATGCGGCGGTCGTTTCTCAGGCACTGAAGCATGAAATCAACCATGTGCTGCAGACTCCCAACTGGCCAACAAAAGCTGTCCTCTGGAAGAGGCGTCATCTCTGCCTCCTCTGCATCACCCCACCCTCGCTCTACATTCTGACTAGAGCGTTGTGTACCTCCCTCTGTAGGGATTTCTTCCTCCTCCATTGACTCCTCATCCTCCTCACAAAGTGAGCCCTGCCCAGCCCTTTGTGAGGAACCACGTTGCGCTGACTGTCCTGAAGGTAATTGAATTTGTGACTCCTCATCCTCCACCTCTTCCAAAAGCTCTTCCTTTAGTGCTTTCAGTGATTTCTGAAGCAGGCAGATAAGGGGGACAGTCATGCTGACTAGTGCATCATCTGCACTCGCCATCCGCGTTGAGACATCAAACGCACGCAAAACGTCGCAGATGTCCTTCATAGAGGCCCACTCAGTAGTGGTGAAGTGTGGACGGCGCAAAGAGCGACTTGATTGCGCCTGATGCAGCTGATACTCCATTACTGCTGTCTGCTGCTCACACAACCGCTCCAACATATGTAACGTGGAATTCCACCTGGTGGGTACGTCACATATGATGCGATGTTCAGGAAGGCGAAATCGGCGTTGCAGAGCAGCAATGCGCGATCTGGCTATGCTGGAACGTCGCAAGTGAGCGCACTCTAGGCGGACCTTCTGCAGCAGTCCAGCAAGATCCGGATAGTCCCTCAAAAAACTCTGCACGACCAAGTTGAGCACATGTGCCAGACATGGTATGTGAGTGAGGTTGCCAAGGCCCAGAGCTGCCACCAGATTTCGGCCATTGTCACACACTACCAAGCCTGGCTGGAGATTCGCAGGCAAAAACCACACGTCGCTCTCCTGCTTGATGGCATTCCAGACCTTCTGCGCTGTGTGGCTTAGATTCCCCATTGAAATCATTTTCAGGACGGCCTGTTGACGTTTGGCCACGGCTGTGCTCATATCGGTCGCAAAAGGTAAGGTTCACGGTCCATGTGGAGGTACACCGTGACGGCTCGTGCAGCGATGATTCTGAGGAACTGGAGTAGGAGGAGGAATCAATGTGTACAGACTGGATTCCTGCAATCCTTGGAGTTGGCAGAACACGTACAGCGCCACTGGCAAGATCTGTACCCGGCTCCACAACATTGACCCAATGGGCAGTGAGGGAAAGGTATCGTCCCTGGCCATGGGTACTGGTCCACGCATCGGTGGTCAGGTGGACCCTGCTACTGACGGCGTTTAGTAGCGCATGTTTAATATTTCCCTCGACATGTTTTTGCAGAGCAGGGACGGCTTGCCTGCTGAAATAAAATCGGCTTGGCACATTATATTGTGGGACTGCCAATGCCATTAAGTTCCTGAAACTGTCAGTCTCCACCAGCCTGAATGACAGCATTTCAAGGGACAGGAGTTTTGCAATGCCAGCATTCAGAGCCTGTGCTCGTGGATGGTTTGCCGAGTATGGCCGTCTTTTATCCCATGCCTGTGCTACCGATGGCTGTTTGTGGCCTGGGAGTGTGACGATGACTGTGAACTTGCTGCTGTGGGTGGAATAACAGTTTGTCTATGGACAACAGTGACCGAGGTTCTTCCATGGAGATCCTGTGAGGAAGCCGAACCAGGTGTGTGTGAGCTGGAGGTAGAGGCTCCAACACAACCTGAAGATGTAGGTGCTGCTGTAGGTTGGCCTACATCTCCAGTGTGTCTTTGTAACTCAGCTACGTGCTTTGTCCGTACATGTTTCCACATATTTGTGGTATTCAGGTTACTGATATTTTTACCTCTTTTAACTTTTTGCTTACACAGCTTGCATGTAACATAGCAAATATCATCTACAAGTCTGTCAAAAAAGGACCACGCAGTGCAAGTCATGGGAGCGCCAATTTTGACATTTGTAAGAGAACTGCTCCCAACAGGTGCCAAACTGGAGGCTACAGGCAAGCGAGTCTGCAGCCTACCTCTCCCTCCTCTTTGTACAGTTGGGCCAATCTCTTCCTCAGAGCTGCTCCCACCACCTTCCTGCTGCTCACGCCATGTTGGGTCTCAGACTTCATCATTTCCACTACCTCTTCCAACACCTGCTGCTGTTGGATGGTCTGGGCAGCACCATGCTCCACAAAACCTGGCACGTGAGTCTCATCATCATCATGAGATGCGTTCTGCGGTGTGCTGTCCATCGGCACTGGCTCACCCGCCTCTTCAGATTGAGAGAGATACAGCTGTTGCGCATCACTGCATACTCCCTCTTCTTCAAATTGCAGAATGCTGCTTGCCTGTGCCCGTGTTTGCGAGCCAACAGATTCTGAGAACAGAAGCAGAGACTCAGCTGGCTCCTGTACAGAACTCTCTGACTGCCTGGCAATTTGACAGGCGGTGAACAGACAGATGGTTGCTCAACAGTGTTGTGTTCCTGAGAGGAGGTGGAAGGAATTGAAGTCGATGCATTGGCTGCCATCCAACCAACAACGGCTTCAATTTGTTCTTCCCGCAGCAGGGGGGCACGCCGAGCTCCTACCAAAGTGCGCATAAAGGAACGCTCATGGGGAAAACTGGTGGATGCTGTGTCACTGAGGGCGGCAGCAGCCACAGAATCCCCACGTCCTCTCCCTGCTGAAACTCCACGGCCACGACCACGTGCCTTACTCACTGACTTCTTCATCTTGGTAGATTGATAAAGAAAGTCAGAAAAGTTATAAGGCCTAAGTGTGGTTATTACACAGAGACTGAAGTGAACACTAAAACACAACTGTTCACAATCTGTGAAAGGCTACTCCTTTGTCTACTTCTATAGTGTTTGCAACCAATGTATTGGATACGGATGGAAGCGCGTCACACTAATAGATTATATTTATTTTAAATGGAATGGAGCAGAACCAATTGGAGAGAAATGACAAGGATGAGGCACTGAGACACGCTCAGCAGAGTACAAGCAGCAGTGCTTGAACAAGTAACTGGAGCGTGATGTGCACTCAAAAAATAAAAAACACAGACTGAAGTGAACACTGAAACACAACTGTTCACAATCTGTGAAAGGCTACTCCTTTGTCTACTTCTATAGTGTTTGCAACCAATGTATTGGATACGGATGGAAGCGCGTCACACTAATAGATTATATTTATTTTAAATGGAATGGAGCAGAACCAATTGGAGAGAAATGACAAGGATGAGGCACTGAGACACGCTCAGCAGAGTACAAGCAGCAGTGCTTGAACAAGTAACTGGAGCGTGATGTGCACTCAAAAAATAAAAAACACAGACTGAAGTGAACACTGAAACACAACTGTTCACAATCTGTGAAAGGCTACTCCTTTGTCTACTTCTATAGTGTTTGCAACCAATGTATTGGATACGGATGGAAGCGCGTCACACTAAAATTTAAATTGCATGGAGCAGCAAGAATTACACTGAAGAAAAAAAAAAGAGTCTGTGAGTGACACGTGCAGATGCCTACAGACAGCGTTGCATGCAGAGCAAACTGCAGCGTCACCTGCACTCACACACACCTTGCAGAGCTGTTAAAACAACACTGCAGGCAAAAGGAAGCTTTACACAGCGGTTGGTGCTAGCCTGCCTAAAGCACAGTACACTAAATCGCAATCTCTAACTGTCCCTCAGAGTCAGCACAGCAGCGTTCTGTCCCTTACTGAATTCACAGCACAGTGACGCTAAAATGGCGGCGGCGCCTTTTATAGTGCATTCTGACATCATTTCAGCATCCAATCACAGCCATGCCATTAGTTAACATGACCGCAGCAGTACAGGATGTGCCTCACTTCTTAGGATTCCTCATTGGCTGACTAAAATCACATTGCCTCTCAAAGAATTATGGGAACTTCCGATTCCGGTATACGATATATGGAAAATATCGGAACTAAGTATCGAAAGTCCGATACAGCTAATATCGGCCGATACCCGATACTTGCGGTATCGTATCGCTCAACACTAGTCATAAATATAAACTACTACTCTTAGCTGGCTGAATTGGAAAAGGCATAATAGGGATAGATTCTCTACACTGATAACTAGCTTTGACTAAATGAAGGCTGTCTGCACCATATCCATAGGATGGGTCATCAATAATTTATTGCTTGGGGTCTATACACTATTTACTGGCTTCTGCCAGACTGCAGATAAGCTCCTCCTATTCAACTGAAAGGGTGCTGATCTGCTGTACTCAGGAGCAGCCACTAAACAGTGTGATAGGGCTGTGCTTTCCTGGCTCCGTACACTGTATGTATACGGCCATCGCCAAAGCAGATAGCAATGGATTGAGGAAGGTGCTGGACCCCCAGTGATCTGATATTGATAAGTCACCCTATGTTTCGGTCATGAGTGGTAGTCCTGGACTTCCTCTTTAATCAGTTTTGTTACACAACCATAAAATCCTTTAATTTGCATTAGCACTAATTGGGGTGCCACAGCTTTTTCTTCTATATATTTAAGCTATCTGTAAAGGCTCACCTGGTGAGGCATATCCACTAAGCCTCCTTTCCGGGAGGCGGGGGGCCTCAAGTCATTGGTGCAGAGGACACAAGGAATTGGAGTATCTGGAACCTCAGGAGCAGTCAGACAGATGAAGCAGAACCCAGCAGGGATAGATAAAAGTTGAAAATGCAATAAAGTATAGGTAATGGAGCAAACCAAACAGGGAACACTAAAGTCTCATTCCTACAATACAGGCGCGTGTCCTAATGGGCCTTAAACGGAATTAGGGAGATGATGCAACTGAGCAACGCTGGACAAGCTGCAAAACCTGATGTGGAGCACAGCAAAGAGCAACATACCAAAGAGAAGGACGCAGAGCCCGAGATACCCTGGACAGGTGTGTGACACTATCCTGTAATGTCTATTTCAGTAAAGACTTTGATTATGCCATAAAATAAGAAAGGAGTATGTTTTCGAAGAATTGTGTTCTATGTCTCCTTCATTGTTTACCAGATATAGCTCCCCACTTTTAGTTGCATCTGAGCCTAGTATAACAGCACAGGTCAATTCACTAAAATGAAATGAGCTGTAATTCCAGACATGGCTGCTACTAAGAATACAGGACTGTGCCTAGTGAACGGGATGTGGTGCGTGGCATGCACTCAGAGCCCTTCTCATCTTATCTCGATGACTTATCCTAAAGCTGGCAATGCACATTGACTGTCGGACAAACAATTGTCTAGTTGAGAGTTTTTCACCGACTTGTCCATACACGAGAAAGCTCAGCTTGGCAGAGTGTTCAGTATGGGCAGACTAGAGTAAGCCGCTGTCAGAATAATCGGGAAGCAGCCTATTTGCCTGCAAAACAAAAGAATTAGGTGATTAAAGTCCAACCACCTGGTCTTTATGTCCCCAACATAATCTATCAGGTAACCTTCAGTAGACCCTCATATATGTTAGATGGTTGGCTGATCCTGCAGAAATTGATAGGTGTGACTGACTTTTATCTACTGCATATGGACGCTTTATACATTTAAAGTCTCGGATAATCAATTCAAATGTTCAAATGAATATTTCTTTTTTTGAGAAATATTTTTATTAAACCTTTTTCAATGCAGCCCAGACAATGTCAACCATAATATAACATGATAGGACGAAGCTCAAAAGCATATTAGTAATATAAGGCCTTATAACTTAGAACACAAAGACAAATTTAGCATTCAACTGTATTCTTGAATGCCATGTGGCACCAAAAAAGTAAAGCAAAATAAGAGCGATGAAAACTTCTTGAAAAGTAGAAAAACAAAATTAATAATTACTAAACATTTTTTTACAACCTGCACATCTCTGTTTTTCTCTTTACTTGTAGGTTTACATATAAATTGGCCATTATAAACAATTCCATCATAAAAATCCTCCATTATTTTTCACAATTTTAGCACCATAGATTTCAGAGGCAATGTGTTAATGCTGATTTTTTTTCCCCCAAATCCAACTGGCATAGATGATATTATAGTTACTGCTAAATCTCAGTCTAAAATGAATAAATCTACAACTTCTTTAAACTTCTCTGAGATTATAATAGATATAAAAATGGGATAAAAAATGCATTTATTTTCAATTTTAATAAATGCATCTACATGTCCTCTGCTTTCACGAATAATTAAAGGATTGCTGAAAATGTTTGACTTTGGGCAGCGTGCCAACTGCTGATTAAAATTAATTCACAGGATATCAAACTAAGGTTACAGAGTGACACGCAAATGCATTCAGACTGTAATCTATCAGTAGCAGAATGGCAGCACATCCAGTTACCAGGATTCAATGCTATGTCGCCATAACGTATGAATTGATTCATTAAAGTGTTATGTCCTTATACCCAATCGTTTGTGTCAGTCATACAGTATATCTGGAAATTTTCATGTAATGTGCAATCATTAACATGAGATAATTATGTGTAATGTAATATTTCATATTATTCATGTTAGTGACTTATTAACGGAAACCTTTATAAATGCAATAATTAAAAACCTGTACATCGTTTAGGATTTTCAGATGGCAGAGCTCAATGCTGCATAGATGTCAATTTTCAGTAACAATAGTGTTAAATTAGGGCAGCACCTATCCCAAAAAGGGCAGTTTTTAGGTAACAATACCCACTTGTCTGGTTTTTGACTGAAAATTCAGGTTTTCAGGTTTAGAGAAGCGGTTGTAATGTCCCTTCCAGGAACCTGTACAAGAGGTGCGTGCCTCTGTGTGTGCCGTGGGTCACCTTTATGTGTGTCATACACCGAGGGCACAGTGGTACATGGATTACAGTTTTGATTTGTAATAAGGACCCGGTGTATTTTCTTATAGAGGCTGTGAGAACTGGGAGGTAGCATGCAATGTATAATCTTATTGATAAATCAAAAAAGGCAAACAAATAAAACAAAAAGTGTATAATAGGTCATTCCTAATTGCGGAGCTTGGTACAAGTAGCTAGCAACCAAAAACTAACATACATCTGACATAAATACAAAAAAATACAGCCAAGAAGTATAGACATATGAATTCATTTATTTAGAGATTTGCAAACAAGCAATGGTTTAAAAATGTTTAAAAGGTTTTTAAAAGCACAGGAGTCATACAGAGGAAGATGTGCAAAAAACAGCAGGAAGAGCAAATACAATATATTGTCAAAGAGTAATACAGAATCTTATCCACTGAAAAAAAGAGAATAAAAACCTAGTTAAAACCATGAATGTAACCAAGTAATTAATTAAAATCAGCCCACAAGATGCACGCAGTCCCTGGCCTAGAAAGGGTCTGTAGGTTTTTTCATAACACGAAATGTATGTTGGAAAAAGGTTGTCAAAAAAAAGCTATCACCTCATCACAGGCCTTTCCAGTTCTACCGTTGTTCACTGTCCACCATCTGGTCCTCCTCTTTCTGTGTTAGCACACCGCATCTCAGGCTTCTTCACCACATCCAGGCCGCAGAGGTCACTGCATGTTGTAAGATTGTGACCTTGCCGCAATCTTAGAGCATGCAGTGACCTCCAAGGCTTTGATGGGGTAGAAGTCCAGAAGAATTCAGAGTGATTTTGAAAGAAGAGGACCAGCCAGCAGCCAGCGAGCATTCGAGAATCCAGAGAGGTGAATATTAGAAGGTGTTTCTTTTACCATTACCCATCTCATGGCTCAATTCTCTGGCCACCCCTCTATCCAGTGTATGGTCTTCTTCATTCCACCATCACACAACACTTCTCTAATCTCTTCATTTTAGGCAGGATTTTCATCCTTGTCCAGGCCTTGGAGGTCACTACGTTTCATAAGTTCACAATGCACCTCCTGATGTCATAATGTCATGACCTTATAGCATGCAGTGATCTGTGACCTGGTCCTCCACCTAAGATCTCGAACAGATGCCATCATTTCTGGGAAGATCTGGGGCTGGGAAGCAGATCACAGTGATGAGTATACTGTCAGTCACAAACAGGAGGCTGGCATTGGGAGAAGAAATAGACTGAAGAAGGCAGAAAGCTGTAAGCTGTAAGGTTGAAGGACAACCCATACCTGAAGATTGATAGTTCGGACCAGCAGTATTATCCCACTATTATTACTGCTATTAGTAGAAGTAGCGTTACCCATTTAATAAGATGAGACAATGCCTTTCATGGCATAATATAAATATCAGGAAATACATTTAATTACATGTCATTTAATTACATGTCACCTACATTACATGTCACTTACCTTGACACGCCAGAGCTGGTATGTCACTCTCCACAAGGAGAAAACTTACCCCTAAGACCTCAGTCCAGAACCTCTCACACAGCCAAATCAGATCTCATGCTTTGCACTGACGAGGACCAATAGTCCGAAACAACTTGTCTGCAAATTGAGATATGATTTGGCTTTTATCCTAAGTCACATTACAAGACTAGTTAAAGGGTTAATTGTGACTTGTAGGATCTCTACTTCCAATAGGTGGCGCTATGGAGTTCAAGTCCCTTTTTCTCTTAAGAGGCAATTTGCATATTAAATTTCCCAGAGGAGCATTGCACGACGAATAAGCCTCCTTACCTTGACACCCCAGAGCTGGTATGTCACTCTCCACAAGGAGAAACCTTACCCCTTAGACCTTATGTCACCTATTGTAATTCATCTTTCTACATATTCTGTGGGAAAGACACAGGTCACAATTTTTGTACGTTATGAATGGATGAGACTAGGTAGCTATTTTAGTTACAAATATTATCCTATTCTGTAAGTCTTATTTTAATAATGATTCTGTACAGTATCTATTAGGGTACGTACTGTAATACTATGCAGTTCTAAAAAAGGCAGCTTTTACTTTGGACTCTACTAAAGGACAAGCCACTGTGTTCCTCATTTATTTCTCTGGAGACCTACTGTACATTGGCTGAGTGCTGAGTGTTCTACATTCAGTTCAATGCAGGGTTTGCACTTTCCCAGCCATTAGCCAGCTGCTTCAGCAGTTCATCATCTTGTGAGGGTTTTTTCATACATCAAAGACATCAACCAGAGTGACTGAGTGGATGTAACTGAGCCTGGACAGCGTTAGTCGTACAGTATTTCTGTTCTGCAGTTGCGCATAGTTTTATGCCATCTGGCTTAGTCGTATTGTAGATCTATATATATAAAATTGAGTGTGTGTGTGTGTGTGTGAATCGAGCCACGCCCTCTTCACATAGCCCCGCCCACTCTGCATAGCCACACGCAAAGCCCCGTATAATAAATATCTGCTCAAAAAAATAAAGGGCACACTAAATAACACATCCTAGATCTAAATGAATGAAATATTCTCATTGAATACTTTGTTCTGTACAAAGTTAAATGTGCTGCCAACAAAATCACACAAACATCATCAATGGAAATCAAATTTATTAACCAATGGAGGCCTGGATTTGGAGTCACAAACAAATTTAAAGTGGAATGTAATGTCCTTAAAACAAGTCAAAATGATGCTCAGTAGTGTGTGTGGTCTCCACGTGCCTGTATGACCTCCCTGTCTGGGTATGCTCCTGATGAGGCAGCGGATGGTCTCCTGAGGGATCTCCTCCCATACCTGGACTAAAGCATCCGCCAACTCCTGGACAGTCTGTGGTGCAACGTGACGTTGGTGGATGGAGAGAGACATGATGTCCCAGATGTATTAAATCGGATTCAGGTCTGGGGAATGGAAGGGCCAGTCCATAGCTTCAATGCCTTCATCTTGCAGGAACTGCTGACACACTCCAGCCACATGAGGTCTGGCATTGGCCTGCATTAGGAAGAACCCAGGGCCAACCACACCAGCATATGGTCTCACAAGGGGTCTGAGAATCTCATCTTGGTACCTAGTGGCAGTCAGACTACCTCTGGCGAGCACATGGAGGGCTGTGCGGCCCTCCAAAGAAATGCCACCCCACACCATTACTGACCCACTGCCAAACTGGTCATGCTGAAGGATGTTGCAGGCAGCAGATTGCTCTCCACGGCATCTCCAGACTCTGTCACGTCTGTCACATGTGCTCAGTGTGAACCTGCTTTCATCTGTGAAGAGCACAGGGCGCCAGAGGCGAATTTGCCAATCCTGGTGTTCTGTGGCAAATGCCAAGCGTCCTGCACAGTGTTGGGCTGTGAGCACAACCCCCATCTGTGGACGTAGGGCACTCAGACCATCCTCATGGAGTCTGTTTCTAACCGTTTGTGCAGACATATGCACATTTGTGGTCATCTTGCAGGGCTCTGGCAGTGCTCCTCCTGTTCCTCCTTGCACAAAGGTGGAGGTAGCTGTCCTGCTGCTGGGTTGTTGCCCTCCTACGGCCCGCTCCACGTCTCCTGGTGTACTGGCCTGTCTCCTGGTAGCGCCTCCAACCTCTGGACACTACACTGACAGACACAGCAAACCTTCTTGCCACAGCTCACATTGATGTGCCATCCTGGATGAGCTGCACTACCTGAGCCACTTGTATGGGTTGTAGAGTCCGGATCATGCTACCACGAGTGTGAAAGCACAACCAACATTCAAAAGTGACCAAAGCATCAGCCAAAAAGCAATTGGTAATGAGATGTGGTCTGTGGTCCCAACCTGCAGAACCACTCCTTTATTGAGTGTGTCTTGATAATTGCCAATAATTTCCATCTGTTGTCTATTCCATTTGCGCAACAGCATGTGAAATTGATTGTCAATCAGTGTTGCTTCCTTTAGTGGACAGCTTGATTTCACAGAAGTTTGCTTTACTTGGAGTTATATTCTGTTGTTTAAGTGTTCCCTTTATTTTTGTGAGCAGTGTATATGTATATATATATATATATATATATATATATATACATATATATATATATGTAATATATATATATATATATAAACTATCTAATCTAATATATATATATATATATATATATATCTAATATATATATATTTCATAGGCACATCTTCTTGACCACAACAGGTTACACTGCCTGTGTTGCCCATAGCAACCAATCACTAAGCATCTTTCATTTCACCAGAGCTGTTTAAATGATGAAAGCTAAGCTGTGATTGGTTGCTATGAGCAACAGTTTTTCCACTCCACAACACCTCAGCAGACACTGACCGGGTGAGAGAAATCTAGCATCCCCGGGAACATAAGCTCCCAGCCATTGTCTGCCCCCCAGAGAGGAGCAAAGAGCACATGACAGAAATTAATTACCCCCTCCTCTATTACTGCCGACGTAGAAAATCGCATTATCAGCGGCCGCACACAGAGCCACACTGCCAGGTTACATAACAACACATCTCCAGGAACTCCCTGCTCAGCCCCAATCAGCTTGGGACTATGGGATGGAGGATGTGTGATGTGTATATGAGCACTGGACTATGGGATGGACGATATGTAAGATGGGTATATGGGCACGGGACTATGGGATGGAGGATGTTTGATAGGTATATGAGCACTGGACTATGGGATGGAGGATATGTATGATGGGTATATGGGCATGGGACTATGGGATGAGGATCTGCATGATGGGTATATGGGCACGGGACTATGGGATGGAGGATGTGTGATCGGTATATGAGCACTGGACTATGGGATGGAGGATATGTAAGATGGGTATATGGGCACGGGACTATGGGATGGAGGATGTGTGATGGGTATATGAGCACTGGACTAGATGAGATAGTATGAGGGGTAATGGCATGGACTATGGGATAGGATATGAATGGGTATATGGGCACGAGACTATGATGGAGGATTGAGAGGTATATGGCATTGGGACTATGGGATGGAGATATTATGATGGTATAGGCATGGGACTATGGGATGGAGGATATGTATTGATTTTTATTACTATTTATCTCACTTATATAGCACCATTAATGAGCATTAGAATAGTATTGTATGATGGGTATATGGACACTGGGACTATGGATAGAGGATGTGTGATGGGTATATGGACACCGACTATGGGATGGAGTATATTAATATTGTATATGGTATATGGGCTCGGACTATGGAAGGAGGATGGCTAGGTTATGGGCACAGGACTGTGGGATAGAGGATATGTATAATGGATATATGGGCACTAGGACTATGGGATAGAGGATATGTGATGATGGGTATATGGCACAGGACTATGGGATGAGGATATGTAATGATGGGTATATGGGCTCGGGACTATGGGAAGGAGGATGTGCTATGGGTTATGACAAGGATGGGAATATATGGTTATACCAGTAGGTGAGGGATTCTATGGAGAGGATATGTTGATGGGTATATGGTCACTGGGACTAGGGGTAGAAAGAGGATTGGAGGTATATGTATAATGGTATGATATGTGGGCACGGGACTATGGGATGGAGGATATGTATGATGGGTATATGGGCATGGGACTATGGGATGGAGGATATGTATGATGGGATTATGGACACAGGACTATGGGATGGAGAATGTGTGATGGGTATATGGACACTGGACTATGGGATGTAGGATATGCATGATGGATATATGGGCACTGGACTATGGGATGGAGGATAATCATTAGAATTTGTTATAACTAAACACAGTAAGTTACTATGCCCAGGCAACGCCGGGCTCTTCAGCTAGTCAGTCATAAAAATAAGGGTGGTTTCCCATATTGCCTAAGGTCAGTTGTTATGGAATTGCAAGTTCAAAAAGCAGTTAAATGTTCTTATCATGTGGTTCAGATAAGCAGATCATTTGAAATTCAAATTTGCCAAATTTTCCTAAAAAATTTGATTCATGGCTAATATATTTGTGCAGATTTCAATACTGGAAAGCTTGTAATTACTTGTAAAATAGACAAGGGGGAGAAGAGAGAGAACCTCGCTGACAATACGAGCTTACACTTTACAGATGAGAGAGAACCTTGCTGACCATAGAAACTTACAATCTACAGAAGTGAGAAAGAGAAAGGAGAACCCCAGTGACAGGTAATAAGAGCTTGCACTCTTCAAAAAAAAGAAACTTGCCCAGTGACGTGGAAAACAACTATGCAGTACAAATTGTGCTCCACTATGAACTGTTGATCACTGACCCCCCTATACAAGGTTTGATAATCCATAAACTGTCATAGTTATAGGGCATTATTATTTATTATTATAGCGCCATTTATTCCATGGCGCTTTACATGTGAGGTGGGGTATACATAATAAAAACAAGTACAGTAACCTTAAACGATACAAGACACGACTGGTACAGGAGGAGTGAGGACCCTGCCTGCGAGGGCTCACTATCTACAAGGGATGGGTGAGGATACAGTAGGTGAGAGTAGAGCTGGTATAGGAAACCGCATGCAACAATGCAAAATGACATTTGTCAGCTCTCTGATGCTTCAGCAGTGTGGGAAATGGGGGTCAGGCAAGTTTTTTTTCGCGAACCACGAAATCTAAAAATGTTTGAAATAGAGTGAAACCAAGAAATTTCAAGAATTGTGATTCAAACTTGATCCTCTGCTCATCTCCTATTAATTCTTCTATACCAGCAGGAACATAGCAGAGAGCAATTGGTTATATTTATATTTAGGATTCTAAGTATAATCACAATCTAATAAAAAAAATAAAATAAACAAATCACTCTCTCTTCTGTTTATTCTGAATTTGTAATCTAAACCAGGAGAAAAAATTAAGGTCTCTGGTTATCTTGAACACTGTCCAATGCTGACCTGAGAAAATGTCTATAGTCTAGTTTATAGAACAATTTGTGTTTGCATGCCCTGACATTTAATCTCGGAAAGTGATTGCACTCTTCAATTTGTCATTCCAGTTTAATTTGACCTTAGATTTAAAAAAAAGTGCAAACACAGTGTTTGGTGTCAGGGTAAATGAGAGAGGTAACTCAGAATGTAAAAGGGAATTTAACCTAGACAGCTATTTAAATCCTGTTATTTTTGAACAGAGTCTATGGGAATAACAAACTGGCAGACACATCTGGCATCTGCTTATCGTATATGTTCAAACATAAAAAGAGCATTTTGAAATTCAACATTATCGGTCAGTATTTCACATGATGTTCACCAACAGGAGTGTCAGGCTGCCAAATATCTCTTTGGTAATTGGCAATGTTGGCAAAACAGTATTTGAGTTTCTTAAACCAGTAGCTAAAAATTTGAGAAAGTGGTACATTATTGAAAAATACAGTGCCTTGCGAAAGTATTCGGCCCCCTGGAACTTTTCAACCTTTTCCCACATATCATGCTTCAAACATAAAGATACCAAATGTTAATTTTTGGTGAAGAATCAACAAGTGGGACACAATTGTGAAGTTGAACGAAATTTATTGTTTTTTTTTAAATTTTTGTGGAAATACAAAAACTGAAATGTGGGGCGTGCAAAATTATTCGGCACCTTTAACTTAACACTTTGTTGCGCCACCTTTTGCTGCGATTACAGCTGCAAGTCGCTTGGGGTATGTCTCTATCAGCTTTGTACATCGAGAGACTGAAATTCTTGCCCATTCTTCCTTGGCAAACAGATCGAGCTCAGTGAGGTTGGATGGAGATCGTTTGTGAACAGCAGTTTTCAGCTCTTTCCACTGATTCTCGATTGGATTCAGGTCTGGACTTTGACTTGGCCATTCTAACACCTGGATACGTTTATTTGTGAACCATTCCATTGTAGATTTTGCTTTATGTTTGGGAACAGTGTCTTGTTGGAACACAAATCTCCGTCCCAGTCTCAGGTCTTTTGCAGACTCCAAAAGGTTTTCTTCAAGAATGGTCCTGTATTTGGCTCCATCCATCTTCCCATCAATTTGAACCAGCTTTCCTGTCCTTGCTGAAGAAAAGCAGGCCCAAACCATGATGCTGCCACCACCATGTTTGACAGTGGGGATAGTGTGTTTAGGGTGATGAGCTGTGTTGCCTTTACGCCAAACATATCGTTTGGCATTGTTGCCAAAAAGTTTGATTTTGGTTAAATCTGACCAGAGCACCTTCTTCCACATGTTTGGTGTGTCTCCCAGGTGGCTTGTTGCAAACTTTAAACAACACTTTTTATGGATATCTTTGAGAAATGGTTGCTTCGTGCCACTCTTCCATAAAGGCCAGATTTGTGCAGTGTACGACTGATTGTTGTCCTATGGACAGACTGTCCCACCTCAGCTGTAGATCTCTGCAGTTCATCCAGAGTGATCATGGGCCTCTTGGCTGCATCTCTGATCAGTCTTCTCCTTGTTTGAGATGAAAGTTTAGAGGGATGGCTGGGTCTTGGTAGATTTGCAGTGGTATGATACTCCTTCCATTTCAATATGATCGCTTGCACAGTGCTCCTTGGGATGTTTAAAGTTTTGGAAATCATTTTGTATCCAAATCCGGCTTTAAACTTTTCCACAACAGTATCACGGACCTGCCTGCTGTGTTCCTTGGTCTTCATGATGATCTCTGTGCTTCAAACTGAACCCTGAGACTATCACAGAGCAGGTGCACTTATACGGAGATTTGATTACTCACAGGTGGATTATATTTATCATCATTAGCCTTTTAGGACAACTGTTGTGAACATGTTGGAAATGACTTCTGAGCTGAGGCTCCCTCTGGTGGTTGCTGATGGTATTGAAGCTGTATTGAATGACAAGGCTTTTTCACCGGGAAGCGAGGATTGGCAATCAGGGGAGACGGACTGGGCTGATATAAGTGAGCTGCCCTCCCATGATCCTCTTCCTGGTCTAGTTTGGAAGTCAGCTGGTTTTACAATACCAGAGAAATTACCTATAAATTTACAGTAAAAATTAGCAAAACCCAAAAATCTCTGAAGAGCCTTCAATGTAGTGGGTTGAACCCAATCACAAATGGCCTGATCTTTGACCGGGTCCATATCAATAGCAGACGGAGACAAAATGAATCCCAAAAATGAAACCTTCTGTACGCCAAAAAGACATTTTGATCCCTTAACATACAAGGCATTTTCTCTCAAAATCCTGAATACCATCCGAACATGTTCCACATGAGAATCCCAGTCATTGGAAAATATCAAGATATAGTTCAAATAAACGATCAGAAATTTATCCACAAAATCCCGGAAAATATTGTTCATGAAAGATTGGAAGCCGGAAGGGGCATTAGTGAGCCCAAAAGGCATCACTAGGTAGTCAAAATGCCTCTCAGGGGTATTAAACCCAGTCTTACATTCATCACTGTGCTTGATGCGAATAAGATTATACGCCCCCTGAGGTCAAGCTTGGTAAACCAACTAACACCTTTCACTCTTGAAAATAAGTCAGAAATCAGGGGTAACGGATATTGATATTTAACAGTGATCTTATTAAGGAGACGATAGTCCATACATGGCCTCAATGAACCATCCTTTTTGGCCACAAAGAAAAGCCGGCGCCCAAGGGTGAAGATGATGGTCTGATATGACCCTTCTCCAAAGACTCTTTGATATAAGATCGCATAGCTTCATGCTCGGGTACCGATAAATTGAAGAGCCGACCCTTAGGAAATTTTCAACCAGGTACTAACTCAAGCGCGCAATCATAACTCCTATGAGGAGGTAAGGACGCAGATTTACTCTCACTAAACACATCAGAAAAATCAGCCAAATAGTTAGGGACATCTTGAAACTGCGGAGAGGTAGAAAAAACAGATGTGTCACTACGAACACATTGACAACCCCAACTGACCACAGACACAGACTTCCAATCCAAAACAGGATTATGGGTCTGCAACTGTCACGTTTGGGGACTGCAGCCGCCCACCATGGCGTGGTGCGGGCATCCCTCGTGTACGAAATATGGACCCTCCATACCACAGAGGGGTACCCGGGTCTACCCAAACTAGGGAAGGGCAGAGACCGGGGTTCTGTGGCAGCTGAGCATGAGGACGAGGAAGAGACACATAGGACTTGATTACACCGCACAACTTCAGGTATAGGGAAGTAAAGTTTACTAAAGTAAATAAGTGTAGACACACAGTACATAAATCAAACATGACCATACAAGGCTCCCGATTCCACACCCTCCAGAAGGGTATCACCCAGAGGACTCCAAGGTACCAACGGATCACCGTGGCACACATAGGTGGGACATCAGGACACAGGCATAACATCAGGGTAGACGAGGTCATCAGAATCACGAACTCAGGAACACGAACTGAACTTCAGGAACACGGACACCGGAACATAACACAGCAGGCACAGTTCAGACAGTCAGGTACAGGACAGGTACAGGATCAAGGATTCAAGCCTAGAATTAACGCCTCTAGGAAAGGCACAGGAACGAGTTCAGGATCAGGGATACGAGCCTAGAATTACCGCCTCTAGGAAAGGCACAGGAACGAGTTCAGGATCAGGGATACGAGCCTAGAATTACCGCCTCTAGGAAAGGCACAGGAACGAGTTCAGGAACACAAAACAGGACTAGGGAATCAGCTCTCCAGAGCTGATCAAACTCAAAGCAGGAGCTGAACACACAAACACACAAGGCTAGGTTCAGAAGATATGTGTAAGGTTCTATGTATATATTCCTGAAACTCAGTTTGTTCGTCAGCCATTTTACTTTCTGTCTTGCTGCAGCTATCTTGCCCTCAGTCAAAATGGAGTTTCCAGCTTGCATGTTCCCGCCCTGATTCTCTCCTTTGCTTCTTAAGCAGCCACAGCTGAGAAATCAGTGCTTCAGAATCTAGCCTGCAGTGAATCTGTGACTTGACTCCTGTAAGCCTTGGACCTTGTACTCCAGCTATTCCTACTGAGGAACTCTGAAGCACTTGTGGACTCTGAACCCTGCTCTTTGAAAGACCCACGTTTGCATGGACTTACGGTAACAGAGAAGAAGATCCTGAATCTGTATTGGAGAGTGATTGCTGAGCTTGGATTACTCTGGCCTGCTGTGTCTCCTGTTTCTGTGTCTGCAAACTGTGTGACTATTTCTGCCAACTTGTATGAAGTAATACAGGACTTTTCTATATCAAACCTGTGACTCCTGTGTTTTCATCGCACCCAAGCACAAGACGCTATATGAACTGTACTACATACATTACAAGATTCTGAAGACAAAACGTTAGTGTCTGCTGGGTCTGGAAGGCTGTGTCTGCTGTACTGTGAATATCAGACGTCCGGTTGTACTTTCTGTGATGACAGTGGTTGTGACTTCTCACAACCATTCCAGGTGAGCAATTCCCTTAAGTTTTTTCTTTTTGCAGTGTTACCACAGGTAAACACTATTGTTTTTTTTTTTCCTTTCTTTTCTCTTTTTTGTCTGCTGTAACTCTGGATATCAGATGTCTGGTTGAAACTTTCTGTGATGATAGTGGTTGTGACTTCTCACAACCATTCCAGGTGAGCAGTTCCCTTAATTTTTTTTTCTCTCTGCAGTGTTGCCACAGGTGAACACTATTGTTTTTTTTTCTCTCCTCTTCTTCCAGTAATCCTGTCTTAAAAGATCTGGAAAATGGAGGCCCGCATAAAGGAACTTTGCGGAGTGACTGATAATATCCTTGCAGATTTACAGAATATAAAGACCCGTTTTACAAATCTACAGGACCTCAATAATCACAATTTGCAAGTGGTTGGACAGACTACCCAGGATTTGCGAGCCAGGATTGAGGTTCTAGAGGGGCGAGTCCAGGCTCCTGCCGTAGCCCCGAGTGCTGGGATTCCCAAGTTGCCCCCTTTTCGTTTTGGCGGTGAACGTGAGAAATTCAGGGGATTTATTAATCAATGCAATCTTTTTTTTTCTGTACTAAAGCTATTCCTACTGAGGAACTCTGAAGCACTTGTGGACTCTGAACCCTGCTCTTTGAAAGACCCACGTTTGCATGGACTTACGGTAACAGAGAAGAAGATCCTGAACCTGTTGTGGAGAGTGATTGCTGAGCTTAGATTACTCTGGCCTGCTGTGTCTCCTGCTTCTGTGTCTGCAAACTGTGTGACTATTTTTGCCAACTTGTATGAAGTAATACAAGACTTTCTATATCAAACCTGTGTCTCATGTATTTTCATCGCACCCAAGCACAAGACGCTATATGAACTGTACTACATACATTACAAGATTCTGAAGCCAAAACGTTAGTGTCTGCTGGGTCTGGAAAGGCTGTGTCTGCTGTAACTGTGGATATCGGATGTCCGGTTGTACTTTCTGTGATGACAGTGGTTGTGACTTCTCACAACCATTCCAGGTGAGCAATTCCCTTAAGTGTTTTTTTTTCTGCAGTGTTACCACAGGTAAACACTATTGTTTTTTTTTTTCTCTTTTCTCTTGTTTGTCTGCTGTAACTGTGGATATCAGATGTCCGGGTGAACTTTCTGTGATGATAGTGGTTGTGACTTCTCACAACCATTCCAGGTGAGCAGTTCCCTTAATTTTTTTTCTCTCTGCAGTGTTACCACAGGTAAACACTATTGTTTTTTTTTTCTCCTCTCCTCTTCTTCCAGTACTCCTGTCTTAAAAGATCTGGAAAATGGAGGCCCGCATAAAGGAACTTTGCGGAGTGACTGATAATATCCTTGCAGATTTGCAGAATATAAAGACCCGTTTTGCAAGCCTACAGGACCTCACTAATCACAATTTGCAAGTGTTTGGACAGACTGCCCAGGATTTCCGAGCCAGGATTGAGGTTCTAGAAGAACGAGTCCAGGCTCCTGCCGTAGCCCCGAGTTCTGGGATTCCCAAGTTGCCCCCTTTTCGTTTTGGCGGTGAACGTGAGAAATTCAGGGGATTTATTAATCAATGCAATCTTTTTTTTCTGCACATGCTTCACAATTTCCCACTGAACGATCTAAGGTGCTTACTATAATTATGTTGCTTACCAACAAGGCTTTAATGTGGGCAAACCCTCTGATTGAGACTGAGGATGATTGTTTGAATCACCTTGATGATTTTATTTCAGCCATGGGGCAGGTGTTTGATGACCCCAATCGAGGTGCAACAGCTGAAGCAGCCATGTTAGCTTTGCGCCAAGGTAAGCACTCGGTAGCTGAATATGCCTTGGATTTCAGGAGATGGGCCCTTGATACCACCTGGGACAGTTCCGCCAAAAAATCTATTTTTCGAAAGGGGTTATCTCCACTGATTAAGGATGAACTTGCTCGTGCCGACCCTCCCACTGCGTTAGGTGACTTTATTAACTACTGCATCCGTATTGATACTCGTCTGACTGAACGCAGGCAAGAGAGATGGTTCGAAAGCAATCGTACTAACCTTTTCCTACCTTCCTCTCCAGCTAAGGAACCTTTGAGTAGGATCACACGGGAACCTGAACCTGAACCCATGCAGGTAGACTCTTTACAACGACGGGTTAGTGATGCACGCAAGGAACATCGTTTTAAGGAGAATCTATGTTTCTATTGTGGTAAGTCAGGGCACTTCATTATAAACTGCCCCAGCCGTTCTCGTAAGACTACTGCAGCACTCATTCATTGTGAGTGTTGCGAGAGGGGATCTGTCAGGTCCGAGTCTCAGGCTCCAGAGAGATCTGCAGCAACAGATCTTGATTTCTCGGACTTAAACTCCGTTACCTCTGAGGACGTTGACTGTGTAAACGCTGCCATTTTTCAAGTTTCCTCAGCGGTGTCCCAGCTGAGTTGAAGAAAAACAATTCTCATTGCTTTCTTTCCATCAAACTCTGGGTTGACTCAGCTTGGGTGTCTAGCTCTGCTATGATCGACTCAGGGGCAAGTGGAAATTTTATGGATGTCTCCTTTGCTCTGAAACAGGGAATACGTTCAGTGAAGAAGGCTACTCCAGTACAGATGGAAACTGTGGATGGCTCCCTGCTGACCTCTGGACCAGTGGATCAGGAAACAGAGCCTTTGAGGGTTCTTATGGGTAAAGATCATCAAGAGAAACTGTCCTTTATGCTTATCTCTTCTCCCCACTTTCCCATCATTCTAGGGCTACCATGGCTGCAGGCTCAGAATCCTACCATTAACTGGGAGACCAAGGAATTACACTTTCCAGAGAAACAGATGAGTCCAAAAGTTTCAGCTTGCTCTGTTCCTAAAGGAATCATGTCAGTCCCTGAACTACCAGCTGTATACCAGGACTATGTGGATTTATGTGACAAGAAGAACGCTGACCAGCTTCCTCCTCACCGTCCATATGATTGTCCAATTGAATTATTGCCTGGAGCCGAGATACCTTTTGGTAAGATCTACCCCCTGGCGGGGCCCGAGCTAAAGGCTTTAAAGGATTACATAGATGAAAATCTAGCCAAGGGCTTCATACGCCCCTCTTCATCTCCTGCAGGTGCACCCATCTTCTTTGTAAAGAAGAAAGATGGATCTCTGAGACCATGCGTAGACTATAGGGAACTCAATAAGGTTACTATTAGAAACCGTTATCCATTGCCTTTAATCCCTGAGTTATTGGAGAGAGTGCGACATGCCAAAATTTTTTCTAAACTAGATCTTCGTGGGGCCTATAACTTAGTCCGTATTAGACCTGGGGATGAATGGAAGACTGCATTCAGGTCACGCTATGGACACTTTGAATATCTAGTTATGCCTTTTGGTCTGAGTACCGCCCCAGCCACTTTCCAACACTTGGTGAATGACATCTTCAGGGATCTCCTAGATACATTCGTGGTAATTTATTTGGATGATATTCTAATTTTTTCTAACTCCACAGAGGAACATCATGGACATGTGAGAATGGTCTTGGAACGTCTAAGACAAAATCATCTTTACATCAAACTTGAAAAGTGTGAATTCCATAGGACCGAAATTCAATTTCTGGGGTATGTACTGTCTACACAAGGAATTAGTATGGATGGAAGCAAAACCCAAGCCATCAAGGATTGGCCAAGTCCTAGAAATGTGAAGGAGGTACAGCGCTTCATCGGGTTTGCCAACTTCTATAGACGTTTCATTAGAAATTTCTCTGAGGTAGTGTCACCTATCACTCAACTTACCCGGAAAGAGTCTAGGTTTTCCTGGACTCCCCAAGCCCAGGAAGCATTTTCCCGTCTAAAAGATTAATTTACCACTGCACCTATCCTAGTACATCCCAACCCCGAGCTTGCCTTCATAATAGAGGTGGATGCTTCAGACTGTGCCGTTGGAGCTATACTCTCTCAGAGAACAGGTGAGAAGAATGTCTTGCATCCCTGTGCCTTCTTTTCCCAGCAGTTGTCTTCGGCTGAGAGGAACTACGATGTGGGCAATAGAGAGTTGTTGGCCATTATTGCCGCCTTCAAAGAATGGAGACACCTTCTTCAGGGAGCTGCACAGCAAATAGTCGTCCTGACAGACCATCGTAACCTTGAGTTTATCAGGTCGGCTAAGTGCCTGACTCCTCGCCAGGCTCGCTGGAATCTTTTCTTAAACCAATTTAATTTTATCATCTCTTATAGACCAGGATCGCGCAATGGAAAGGCTAATGCACTCTCTAGGATTTACTCAGCAGAGACACGTCCAATTACTCCTCCTAAGACTATTCTTCCTGACTCTAGATTCCTAGGAGTAATTCATAATCAAGACCTACTTAAGGACATCAAGGAAGCATACCATGCGGATTCCTTTTTGGCACAACCCCCAAGGGACGTAAGTCTTGTCTTTAAGAATGGTGTGTGGATTCAGGGACAACGTCTGTATATTCCTGAAACAGTCAGATTAAGAGTATTGCAACTCATTCACGATTCCAAGATAGCTGGGCATAGAGGAATTCTAAAGACACAGGAATTTCTTTCTCGTTTCTTTTGGTGGCCCACTTGCAGGAAGGATGTTTTGAATTATGTCACTTCATGTGAGGTCTGTGCAAGATGCAAAACACCTCGCTCCTCACCAACTGGTCTGTTACAGCCTCTTCCCACCCCGTCCCGCCCGTGGGGATCCATTTCTATGGACTTCATTGTGGAGTTACCAACCTCTCAGGGGAAGAACACCATTCTAGTGGTGGTTGACCGTCTAACAAAGGCAGCTCATTTTATCCCTTGTGTCGGCTTACCCACTGCAAAACAGACATCAGATTTGATGATTAAAGATGTGTTTCGCTTACATGGAGTACCGGATGAGGTTATTTCGGATCGAGGGGTGCAATTCACTTCTAGGTTTTGGCAAAATTTCTGTGCAGCATTGGACATTAAAGTAAACCTTTCTTCTGCTTTTCATCCCCAGAATAATGGACAGACCGAACGAACCAATCAAACCCTGGAGCAGTATCTCCGCTGCTTTATCTGCCACCTACAGGATGATTGGGTGGATCTACTTCCATTAGCTGAGTTCTCGTATAACAACTCTCAGAGTGCCTCCACTAAACAGTCTCCTTTTTACTCTAATGTAGGTTATCATCCTAACATTCTACCACGATTTCCCATAGAAACGCCTTTACCAGCAGTGGCTGAAAGAATCACGTCTTTACAGAAGAATATGGATCTTCTAAAGGAAAATCTGGAATCGGCTCAAGAAAGGTACAAGAAAGCAGCAGATAAATTTCGTAAACCTGCACCAGCTTTCAAGGTAGGAGACTTGGTCTGGCTGTCAACCAGAAATATTAAGTTAAGGATTCCATCGTCTAAGTTGGGACAAAGTACATTGGACCCTATAAAATCAGTAAAATTATAAGTGCCGTTGCTTGTCGTCTTCAACTGCCCAGAACTATGAGAATCCACCCTGTCTTTCATGTATCCCTACTAAAGGCTGCGACACCCAATACGTTTCCTGGACGTTCTTCTCCTTGCCCTGACCCAGTGCTAGTCGATGGTCAGGAAGAATTTGTGGTGGAAAGGATTTTAGATTCCAGGTTGTATAGAAATCAGTTACAATATCTGATTAAATGGCAGGGCTACCCAGTGGAGGACAACTCATGGGAACCGGTCAATAACGTTAATGCTCCTCGCTTGCTCCGTCAGTTTCATCAGAGGTACCCACACAAGCCTGGTCTGAGGTCATCCGGAGGTTGTCCTTAAGGGGGAGTAATGTAAGGTTCTATGTATATATTCCTGAAACTCAGTTTGTTCGTCAGCCATTTTACTTTCTGTCTTGCTGCAGCTATCTTGCCCTCAGTCAAAATGGAGTTTCCAGCTTGCATGTTCCCGCCCTGATTCTCTCCTTTGCTTCTTAAGCAGCCACAGCTGAGCAATCAGTGCTTCAGAATCTAGCCTGCAGTGAACCTGTGACTTGACTCCTGTAAGCCTTGGACCTTGTACTCCAGCTATTCCTACTGAGGAACTCTGAAGCACTTGTGGACTCTGAACCCTGCTCTTTGAAAGACCCACGTTTGTATGGACTTACGGTAACAGAGAAGAAGATCCTGAATCTGTATTGGAGAGTGATTGCTGAGCTTGGATTACTCTGGCCTGCTGTGTCTCCTGTTTCTGTGTCTGCAAACTGTGTGACTATTTCTGCCAACTTGTATGAAGTAATACAGGACTTTTCTATATCAAACCTGTGACTCCTGTGTTTTCATCGCACCCAAGCACAAGACGCTATATGAACTGTACTACATACATTACACTATGTGAGTAGCTAAGGCCCCGCCCATAGGGCAGGGAGCCTTTATATATGAGCTGCCCCTCAGCAATTGGCTGGGGACAGCATTTCAGGTACACACACATAACCCTGATAAAAGCAGGGCAGGTGTGGCCTGCGCACCCTATGAGAGCCAGACATAAGCACAGCAAGGGCACCTGGAAATGGCTGCAGCCCAAACACACGTAGCAAGTCATGCACCAGTGCAGAGGACCTTGCAACCTACGGGTAGTTTTCACAGCAGTAGCCAGGGACCGCACATGCGGGTGGTCATGCAACGCAGCGGAAACACCCACGAATGCACGGTTACGCAGCGGAGCTGGGAACTGAGCATCATCCATACAGGTAACGGATATCAGTATCCCAGCTATATTAGGGGAAAAGGAGCAAAGGGTTAAAGCACAAACATGCATGTCACAACGTGACAGCAACCAAGGAAAACCCAGTACAATAATGTCATGTAAATTATGTAACACCAAAAATTTACAATTCTCTTGGTGGTCCGGGTCAACCTGCATTATCACCTTGGTTGAAAACTGGGGTTTATTCTCCACCAAAGGGTAGAATCAATACCAGCAAAGGAATAGACCTCCGCAGGGGTACTATGGGAAAACCACAACATTTGGCAAAATCAAAATCCACCAGGTTTAGAGCTGCTCCTGAATCAACAAAAGCCTGAGCCGAAAATGTGGACATGGAGCAAATCAAGGTAACAGTCAAAAGAAATTTAGTCTGAACATTACCCAAAACAACTGAGCACGCAAAACGTCTTCCCTGCTTAGGGCAGACGGAAAAAGTATGAGAAGCGTCTCCACAATAGAAGCACAACTTATTACGCTTTCGAAACTCGACGCTGAGCCCCAGAAACTACTCCATCACACTGCATGGGCTCAGAGGTTTGCTCACAAGGCATCACCACCTCTCGCATATTGCTACGCTCACATAAACGTCTATCAATTTGAATAGCCAATGACATAGAGTCATTGAGACCAGAGGGAACAGGAAATCCCACCATAACGTCCTTTACGGTTTCTGCCAGACCCTTCTGACAAAGAGCTGCCAGGGCATCATCATTCCATTTAGTAAGGACTGCCCACTTTCGGAATTTCTGACAATATAGCACTGCGGCTTCCTGACCCTGATTCAATGCCAACAAGGTTTTCTCAGCTTGATCAGTAACATTGGATTCATCGTACAACAACCCCAGAGCCTGAAAAAACACATCAACATCAGTGAAAACAGGATCCCCAGATGTCAGGGAAAAAGCCCAATCCTGAGGGTCGCCACGCAACAGGGAGATGACAATTTGAACCTGCTGTGCTGCGTTCCCCGAGGACTTAGGTTTCAGGGCAAAATACAACTTACAGTTATTTTTAACATTCAAAAATTTGGACCGATCCACAAAAAATAAATCCGGAGTAGGGATCTTAGGTTCTACAGCAGGCATCCGAATGAGATAGATTGTAATACTCCGAACTTCAGCAGCAAGCTGCTCCACACGATCGGACAAATGCTTGATTTCCATTGCAGAAAAACTCCTCCTACAGCCCCCAGAGATTAAGAGGAAAAAATACACACAAAAAAAAAATTCTGACTACATTTTTTTTTTCCTTTTTTTTTTACAATTTTTTCCTTCTTTTGAGTACCATAGAATTTACAGTCAGGATGTTGATTCTGTTATGATTTGGTAGCTGAGGAGGACAGGAGCAAAAAACAGCCAAGGCAGCCGAACACCAGAGAGGTTGGGAACTAAAAGGTTGCAGACCGCTAAACTAACCGCACAACTAGAAGCAGCCGTGGGACGTACCTACGGTGACCTAGACACCTCGACACAGCCGGAGAGATTAGCTATACCTGAAGATAGAAAGAGGAAAGCTAACTGCCCCGGAGTATAGCCCCAAAGGAATAGGCAGCCCCCACACATATAATGGCGGTTAGACAAGATGAAATACAAACGCAGGTAGAAAATAGAGTAAGCAAACGCTGGGGCCAAAAACTATCTAGACAGGACCGGAAGGAAAGAATACTGTCTGCAACCCTGCAAAACCCTAGGAAAAATTCCAACACTTCTGATTCCAAAAATGCTGAGACCACACGATCTCGCCCCCACTTAATCAGATCTCTGGTGTGAACACGTCGCTACCCAGCAACACTGAAACAACAGGAACAGAGCAAATGAACAGAAACAAATGAGAACCAGAGACCAGCACAGGCCCCTGCAGGGGACCCGGCTGACATCACCAAGCAGGGCAGCAAAAACAAAGAAAATCTAACCACAGAAAAAGTAGAAGTAATAAAGGCGTGCACACTGTGGGAAAAGAGTAGGGGCTGGCTGAACCTGGAATTGATCCAGTGTCAATATAGATAAGAATAAACAGCCGCAATCAACAAGTATATTTATCAATGCATAACAAGGAATTTTATTAGGGTCACCACAGCAATAGTACAAGTGTCAAAGTAACGTTTCAACCAAAAAAGGTCTTTATCAAACAACACTTTATAGAGGTAGTGAAAAGAGGGAGATGAGCAATGTTAGCTATAGTATTGAAGGGTAATGGTTGGTTGAAGCAATGGGACCAAGGGTCCCAGGGATTACTGGCGCTCCTGGGATATGGAGGATCACCACAGATCCTCCGTATGCCAGGAGCGCCAGTAATCCCTGGGACCCTTGGTCCCATTGCTTCAACCAACCATTACCCTTCATTACTATAGCTAACATTGCTCATCTCCCTCTTTTCACTACCTCCATAAAGTGTTGTTTGATAAAGACCTTTTTTGGTCGAAACGTTACTTTGACACTTGTACTATTGCTGTGGTAACCCTAATAAAATTCCCTTGTTATGCAATGATAAATATACTCGTTGAGTGCGGCTGTTTATTCTTATCTAACCACAGAAAAAAGCAGAAGCTAACTTATCTGAATGTTCGCAGGAGACATCAGAAAACAAGCTGACTTCCAAACAAGACCAGGAAGAGGAAACTAATCACCGGCGAGGATCATGGGAGGGCAGCTCACTTATATCAGCCCAGTCCATCTCCCCTGATTGCCAATCCTCGCTTCCAGGTGAAAAAGTCTTGTCATTCAATACAGCTTCAATACCATCAGCAACCACCAGAGGGAGCCTCAGCTCAGAAGTCATTTCCAACATGTTCAAAACAGACAACATTGGATCATTCAGAGATCCACAATGAACTTCTGGAGTGAGTTTGCTGCACTGAAAGTAAAGGGGCCGAATAATATTGCACGCCCCACTTTTCAGTCTTTGTATTTCCACAAAAATTTAAAATAACCAATAAATTTTGTTCAACTTCACAATTGTGTCCCACTTGTTGTTGATTCTTCACCAAAAATTAACATTTGGTATCTTTATGTTTGAAGCATGATATGTGGGAAAAAGTTGAAAACTTCCAGGGAGCCAAATACTTTTGCAAGGCACTGTATATTCTTTCTGTTACATTTCAGTGGTATATAACACTCCAAAAAAGCATTCTAAAATTTTTCTGGATTGAATTTGTCATCCATACACTTTTACGTGCCTTGTGTTACTTTATAGTGATTTAAACTCCAAAAAAACACTTTCACTGCTGCAGGTGACCATTTTTTAAATTCAAAATAAGCTTGGTTTCAAGACACCTAGCAATTAGAAAATGCGTAATGCATGCGATAAGGGACAGGGAAGTGGAAGTTCTGATGATGGTGTATGCAGATGCCAAGGACGTGGGGCATGTGCGACCATGCCTGTTGCTGGAGCACAAGAAACACTCCCATCCACGACAAATACCGTATATACTCGTGTATAAGCCGAGATTTTCAGCCCATTTTTTAGGGCTGAAAGTCCCCCTCTCGGCTTATACGCGGGTCATATACGGGGGTCGGCGGGGGAGGGGGAGCGGGGGTGTCGGATCATACTCACCCCTCCACCTGCGCGGTCTCTGCAGCCCCCCTGCTTCTCCCACGATCTCCGGCTCCTTCCTGCAGCGGTCACATGGCACCGCTCATTAAAGTCATGAATATGCACATATTCATGACTTTAATAAGCGGTTCCATGTGACCGTTGTAGGAAGGAAGCGCTGCGGAGAGCCCCGGGAGAAGAGGAGAGGCTGCAGAGACCGCGCCGGCAGAGGGGTGAGTATAGCGATATTTACCTGTCCCGTTCCACCGCTGCTCGCTTCGTCCTCGTCTGACTCCTCTGGCTGTGAATGATCAGGCAGAGGGCGCGATGACGTCGTTAGTGCGCGCCGCGCCCCCTGCCAGATCATTCACAGCCAGAGGAGTCAGACGAGGATGCAGCATGCAGCGGTGGAACGGGACAGGTAAATATCTCAGGTGCCGGGGTCCTGAGCGAGCGGTGACACCGGCACCTGTCCCCCATAGCGCGCCGGTATCACCGCCTGCTCAGGACACCGGCACCGGCCCCCAGCGATGAGAGGTGAGTATGTAATTTTTTTTTTTTGCAGCAGCAGCAGCATATGAGGCCTATACTATGGAGCATATGGGGCATAATTGTGCAGCATATGGGGGCATAATCTGTGGAACATATGAGGGCATAATATGGAGCATATGGGGGCATAAACTGTGGAACATATGGGGCATAATCTGGAGCATATGGGGGCATAATCTGTGGAACATATGGGGGCATAATATGGAGCATATGGGGGCATAAGCTGTGGAACATATGGAGTTTATGGGGGCATAATCTGTGGAACATATGGGGGCATAATCTGGAGCATATGGGGGCATAATCTGTGGAACATATGGGGCATAATCTGGAGCATATGGGGGCATAATCTGTGGAACATATGGGGGCATAATCTGGAGCATATGGGGGAATAATCTGTGGAACATATGGGGGCATAATCTGGAGCATATGGGGCATAATCTGTGGAACATATGGGGCATAATCTGGAGCATATGGGGGCATAATCTGTGGAACATATGGGGGCATAATATGGAGCATAGGGGGGCATAATCTGTGGAATATATGGGGGCATAATCTGGAGCATATGGGGGCATAATCTCTGAAGCATATTGGGCATAATATGGAGCATATGGGGGCATAAGCTGTGGAACATATGGGGGCATAATCTAGACCATATGGGGGCATAATCTGTGGAACATATGGGGGCATAATCTGGAGCATATGGGGGCATAATCTGTGGAACATATGGGGCATAATCTGGAGCATATGGGGGCATAATCTGTGGAACATATGGGGGCATAATATGGAGCATATGGGGGCATAATCTGTGGAATATATGGGGGCATAATCTGGAGCATATGGGGGCATAATCTCTGAAGCATATTGGGCATAATATGGAGCATATGGGGGCATAACTGTGGAACATATGGGGGCATAATCTGGAGCATATGGGGGCATAATCTGTGGAACATATGGGGGCATAATCTGGAGCATATGGGGCATAATCTGTGGAACATATGGGGCATAATCTGGAGCATATGGGGGCATAATCTGTGGAACATATGGGGGCATAATCTGGAGCATATGGGGGCATAATCTGTGGAACACATGGGGCATAATCTGGAGCATATGGGGGAATAATCTGTGAAACATATGGGGGCATAATCTGGAGCATATGGGGGCATAATCTGTGGAACAAATAGGGGCATAATCTGGAGCATATGGGGGCATAATCTGTGGAACATATGGGGGCATAATATGGAGCATATGAGGGCATAATCTCTGAAGCATATTGGGCACAATCTGGAGCATATGGGGGGCATAATCTGGAGCATATGGGGGCATAATCTGTGGAGCATATTGGGCATAATCTGTGCGGCATATGGGGGCATAATCTGTGGAGCATCATATGGGGCATAATAATTTTTCACCCTAGGCTTATACGCGAGTCAATAAGTTTTCCCAGTTTTTTGTGGCAAAATTAGGGGGTCAGCTTATACACGGGTTGACTTATACATGAGTATATACGGTAGGTTCCTTTCCCACTTTGCAGGGAGGCACGGTACACAACTTCTGAAGCCAAACCAGTGCAAACAGCTGGTCGGTTGGAATACAGATAATGCTTCCAGCATGCTCAGCAGCACAACCCAGTCTTTCACACAGTCCAGTCTGACCATCCAAGAGTCTGGATCACTTAATCCTTACCCTAAACCTTCTTCCTCCCACCATGTTGAATCTCATGAGACCAGTGATCCCACACTATGACACTCCGAAGAGCTCTTTACAACATAATTTCTTTATTGTGGCCCCTCACCCTGCATGGTCCAAGAGGGACTGGAGGAGATGCTGTTTAGTGATGCACAAAACTTAGAGCTGCCACAGCCACAAGAAGATGATGGTGGGGAATGGAAAATTTTGTCTAAGGAGGAAGATGATGATGAGACACAGTTGCTGATAAGTCAGGTTGTTTTTAAGTTACCAAGTCAGGAGGACCATGGTATGGTGGTAGAAGATGAGGTGGTAGCTGAGAGTCAGCAACCCAACCTGGGAAGCTGGCGTGCACAGCCAGCAGCCCTACGGAAGAGGGATAAGTAACACCAATTGGGGACAGGAAAAGCAAGTGGGGTGACCAGAGGGAAAAGGCAGGCAATTTTTCTGCAGAGCACTGAGACTCGTGCATTTGTCCATCAAAGAGTTAGGTGTTCCCCAGTCTGGGATTTTTTTAAACAGAGTTCTAAAACAAAAAAATGGTCATTTGCAACCTGTGTCATGCAAAGATAAGCAGAGGTCTGACCACTAAGAGCCTAATCACCATCATCATTATCAGGCACATATCATCTAGGCACTTGACTCGCTAGGTCCATGTGCTAGGTGCTTCCCAGTCACCTGTCCAAGACACTGGTGCAGATGCCTCTCACCCTGCACCTGTACTTGCACATTCTGATGCACCATCATCAGGCACTTCCAAATCATTGTCCCAGTACAACGTTCAGTTGTCCCTATTTAAGCAGGTTGCGGGATGCAGTGACAGACAAGGAGGCAGAGCAAGGGTTAACAAAACTGAACAATTTAATTAAACAAGGTATTAACTCCTCGCAATGAGGTAACTGTTTAAAGAATAGATGATATACACAGCAAATGCAAAATAATAGCAGTCCAGTTAAGGAACTTAAGTCCTTATGTCCTTTATGCTCCACTGCAACAGATGATCCCATGGGGGTTGTAGAACCGGCAGCAGCCGGGAAAATATCCACAGAGGGAGTCCTTGGCACGATAATCCGTCTTCTGGTGGCAGCGGTCGGTCTCTGGTACCTTCTGCTGAGCCCCTAGTCCATGATCTTGTGCTGCCGAAGCAAACAAGGCCGCAGCGTTCCCAGAGTCCAACGTGAGCTAGCATACAGTAACTGTCAGGGAAGTCCATGAGAGTATATGCGGTACTCGGCTTTATCTCCTCCGCACGTGCGCAGTACCCAAGGTCTCCGAGCGCACGGCACCTCTCTCTCTTACAGTCACTGGGCATCTTTCTCCTCAGCGGTCCCGCTGGAGACAGTGGGAGCCAACTACCACAGCCTGTCATGTCGCCGGTGCTCAGGGGACAGAGCTCACTGCTCGCCCGGCTGCTTGCTGCTGTTGCTTCATGCCAAACTACCGGTTGCTGCATGTGCTTTTTCTTTTATCTGGATCCTCCTAGCTGGGTAATGAGGTTGGTCCAGTCCCTCATTTCTTCCCCCAGGCAACATGGTAGGCAGCCTCAACAGTTCTAGACCCCTGATCGGTGCAGGTACCCGCAGCCTGGTCTTCCTCCTTATACTCCCCCTCTCCTTTAGCTTGCCATTCCACAGGTGAGAGTTCTTGCAGTAGGCGTTGGCACTCCTCCATCTCTTGAATGATCCGTTACCAAATAAATTGGTCTTGTTCATAATGATTTGGAGGTATTCCAGCTGTTGTTCGTTCTGTACGGCGTAAGTCAGGTTGGGTGGTTGAGTCAGGTTGGGCAATTGAGGACAGGGACGCGTCCTGGTTCAATGGAGCAGTCATCTCGGGAGTTTCAGGTTCTTGCATTTCCCCTGAGCCAGTGGGTAGTGGACAGTCCAGATCAGAGGGTAAGGAAGGCGGTTCTTATTCATCGCAGTCAAAGATCGCTGGAGTGGACATTTCGGGAAAACTTGGCGCTCTCTCTTCTCTTTCGGGATCTTGTGACAGGCAAGAACATACCATGCTTCGGTGGACCACTCGGGTACGGGCCCCTTCTTCCCCCTCAGGCTGAACTTCACAGACAGGATCATTAGATCCAATTCGGCATTTCACCCAATACGCAGTTTTTTTCCCATCAATGTTCTAACTTTCCTCGAGGTCACTTGTCTCGGACCAATGCTCGGTCTCCAGCCTTGAGAGCTGTCTCTCGTAGGGGCGTCACCTCATGGTGCTCAAGTTCCCGAAACTTAGTCTGCACCAGTCGATGTAGAGTCTGCAAGCGATGTTGATGTTCACGGACCCAGGTGGATACCCATATCCGTGGGTAGTCCTCCTCTGGGTCCAACTCTAGCTCAGTAATCTCTCGTCCTTTTCGGCCGAACAGCAGGGTATATGACATGTATCCAGTTGTACTGTGCACTTGGTTGTTGTACACCCAGACCAATTCAGCTACATACTCGGGCCAATGGACATTCCTGTCTTCCTCTAACGTTCTCAACATCTGAATCAGCATCCCGTTCACAGGCTCCATTCCCCTGCTGATGATAAGGTGTCGTCCTGGACATTTCAATCTGATACAGATGGTGAAACTCCTCCATCACTTGACCTTGAAAGCAAGCGCGTTGGTCAGAATGGATCCTTCTCAGGCATTAAATACACCTGGATGAAATCTCGACAAATAGCCTGTGCAGCTGACTCAGCCGTCTGATCCCGAGTCGGAGTCACCACAGCAAAGTTAGTGAAATGATCGGTCATCACAAGACAATGTTCATATCCGAGATGCGCAGGACCCACGATCAGGTAGTCAATCATAAGCAGTTCCAGAGGAGCAGAGTTCACAATGATCTGCATAGGGGCTCTCTGCTCGGGAGGTTTAGCCAATTCACAACTTCGACATTGTCAACAAGCTTCTTCTACTGCAGTCTTCAGTCGGGAATGATAAACCAGCTTCTGCAACAACTGAAACGTCTTCTCCGGACCAAAGTGAGCTCCTCTTACATGGGCTTTCGTGGCCACCTCACTGATCGCCTTTTCGGGAGTATCACTTGCCAGGTGACTCCCCATTCCCGTACCAACTGTACCTTCCAATACAGCAAACCGTCTTCCAGTTGGAGCCTCTCCCATTGTTGGAGAATCTGCAGCATTCCCGGGGACAGGATGTCTCGCTCTCTCTGGTTGGGCAGTTGTTTTAGGTCCACCCATTGTCTCAATTGTGCTAGTTCTCTGTCTTCCTGCTGAAGCCGCACCCAGTCATCTCAAGGTCGTCCCAACAGGTGTTTTCCCGACACTTCTTCGACCTGTTCCCAGCGTCCTGGCAAGGTTCCGGAACCCAGGGATCTCCTCTGCATCTAACTCTTCATCTCGGTCACGACCTGGTTGCCTGTGGGTCACCCCGGACAGGGCATCGGCATGTGTATTTTGCCATATGGGCCACCCATCTTTGCTCCAAGGCCCCCAGTTATGCATTTTCTATGTGGGCTAGAGGATTGTTGTCAGTGCGTACAAAGACTTCGGATCTCGACAGGTACATGGCAAACCTCTCGGTCATCGCCCACACTAACGCCAGTAGTTCCAGCTTAAACGAACTATAGTTGTCTGGATTTCGTCCTGAGTCATGGAGAGATCGGCTCATGTAGGCAATTACTCGTTCCTTTCCGTCATGTACCTGTGACGATACAGCTCCTAGTCCCTGGAGACTTCCAACGGTTTGAAGTATGAAAGGTTGAGAGAAGTCTGCATAGGCCAGTATGGGTGCCTCAGTCAGAGCCATCTTCAGGGTTTGAAAGGCTTCTTCCCCGCTATCCCCCCCCGCTGGATGGTCCAATTCTTCGCACCAGACGGCACTCCTTTCAATATCTCCGCAGCGGATTAACATTGTGAGTGAAGTCTTTCACAAACCGTTGATAGTACTCCGTCAGCCCCAGAAAGGCCCGTACGTCCTTCATTGTCTTCAGAGTAGGCCAGTCCTGTACTGTCACTATTTTCTTACGCACAGGTCTCACCCCTTCAGCGGATACAACATGTCAGAGGTATTCAATCTGCTTGCGGAAAAGGTGGCATTTCTGAGGTTTCACTTTCAGGCCATGCTTCTGCAGCCGACTCAACACCTGTTCCAGCCGCCGGAGGTGCTCCTCAAAAGTAGCTGCATAGATGACGATGTTTCTAGATAAATGAGAGTAGCTTCAAAGTTATTTCTCCTAAACACCGTTCCATCAGCCGATGAAAGGTTCCAGGCGCATTAATAAGACCGAAGGCATCCAGTTGAATTCGAACAATCCCATTGTAATGTATGTAGTACAGTTCATATAGCGTCTTGTGCTTGGGTGCGATGAAAATACATGAGACACAGGTTTGATATAGAAAGTCTTGTATTACTTCATACAAGTTGGCAAAAATAGTCACACAGTTTGCAGACACAGAAGCAGGAGACATAGCAGGCCAGAGTAATCTAAGCTCAGCAATCACTCTCCACAACAGGTTCAGGATCTTCTTCTCTGTTACCGTAAGTCCATGCAAACGTGGGTCTTTCAAAGAGCAGGGTTCAGAGTCCACAAGTGCTTCAGAGTTCCTCAGTAGGAATAGCTGGAGTACAAGGTCCAAGGCTTTAGGAGTCAGGTCACAGGTTCACTGCAGGCTAGATTCTGAAGCACTGATTGCTCAGCTGTGGCTGCTTAAGAAGCAAAAGGAGAGAATCAGGGCGGGAACATGCAAGCTGGAAACTCCATTTTGACTGAGGGCAAGATAGCTGCAGCAAGACAGAAAGTAAAATGGCTGACGAACAAACTGAGTTTCAGGAACATGTACACAGAACCTTACATTACTCCCCCTTAGGGACAACCTCCGGATGACCTCAGGCCAGGCTTGTGTGGGTACCTCTGATGAAACTGACGGAACAAGCGAGGAGCATTAACGTTATTGACTGGTTCCCATGAGTTGTCCTCCACTGGGTAGCCCTGCCATTTAATCAGATATTGTAACTGATTTCTATACAACCTGGAATCTAAAATCCTTTCCACCACAAATTCTTCCTGACCATCGACTAGCACTGGGTTAGGGCAAGGAGAAGAACGTCCAGGAAACGTATTGGGTGTCGCAGCCTTTAGTAGGGATACATGAAAGACAGGGTGAATTCTCATAGTTCTGGGCAGTTGAAGACGACAAGCAACGGCACTTATAATTTTACTGATTTTATAGGGTCCAATGTACTTATGTCCCAACTTAGACGATGGAATCCTTAACTTAAGATTTCTGGTTGACAGCCAGACCAAGTCTCCTACCTTGAAAGCTGGTGCAGGTTTACGAAATTTATCTGCTGCTTTCTTGTACCTTTCCTGAGCCGATTCCAGATTCTCCTTTAGAAGATCCATATTCTTCTGTAAAGAGGTGATTCTTTCAGCCACTGCTGGTAAAGGCGTTTCTATGGGAAATCGTGGTAGAATGTTAGGATGATAACCTAGATTAGAGTAAAAAGGAGACTGCTTAGTGGAGGCACTCTGAGAGTTGTTATACGAGAACTCAGCTAATGGAAGTAGATCCACCCAATCATCCTGTAGGTGGCAGATAAAGCAGCGGAGATACTGCTCCAGGGTTTGATTGGTTCGTTCGGTCTGTCCATTAGTCTGGGGATGAAAAGCAGAAGAAAGGTTTACTTT
>JARQOD010000004.1:167781228-167886580 GCA_033576555.1 Oophaga sylvatica | reverse complement strand
TACAATCAGGGGGGCACGTGAGGAAACAAAAAATGTTGCGTTTACACAGAAAACGTCCTCAGGAGGTAACGGAGTTTAAGTCCGAGAAATCAAGATCTTTTGTGAGATTTCTGGAGCCTGAGGCTCGGACCTGAAATTCCCCTCTGCCTCAAAATGAATGAGTGCGCGTAGTTTCCAGAAGGCCTGGGGCAGTTTTTTGGCCCCCTGATTACCACAATTGAAATGATTTCCTTAAAAGTGTTCCTTGTCATCATAACCCCGTCGTTGAAAAAGGGCACCTGCCTGGGTTCAGGTTGGTTCCGTGAAATCCTATAAAAGGTTCCTTGCTGGAGGGAAGGTAGGAAAAGGTTAGTGCGTTGCTTTGAACAAAATTCTTTTTTGCCTGCGTTCGTCAAAAGGGTAAAAAGGGATGCAGTAGTTTTAAGTCACCTAAGCAGGGGAGGGTCGGCACAGCAATTTTATCTTTCGTGGAGTAACCCCCTTTCGAAAAAGTTTTTTGGGGGAAAACTCCCCCGGTGGATAAGGGCCCACTCCGAAATAAGGTTTAGCTCCGAAGTGCTTCCTTGGCCAAAGCTACAGGGCGCTCAGCTTTTGACTATGGGGTCCCCCAAAATGCCCCAGGGGAAAAAAAGCTGGTGATTCAAACCCCATCATCCTCAGTTCAATGAGAGGGTTTCCCCCACATCAAAGCCTGTTGGTAAGCAAAAAAATTATGTAAGCCCCTTAGATCGTTCAGTGGGAAATTGGAAGATGTGCAGAAAAAAAAAAATTTGCATTGATTAAAAAACCCCCTAAAATTTCTCCGTTCACCGCCAAAACGAAAAGGGGGCAACTTGGGAATCCCAGAACTCGGGCTACGGCAGGAGCCTGGACTCGTTCTTCTAGAACCTCAATCCTGGCTCGGAAATCCTGGGCAGTCTGTCCAAACACTTGCAAATTGTGATTAGTGAGGTCCTGTAGGCTTGCAAAACGGGTCTTTATATTCTGCAAATCTGCAAGGATATTATCAGTCACTCCGCAAAGTTCCTTTATGCGGGCCTCCATTTTCCAGATCTTTTAAGACAGGAGTACTGGAAGAAGAGGAGAGGAGAAAAAAAAAAACAATAGTGTTTACCTGTGGTAACACTGCAGAGAGAAAAAAAATTAAGGGAACTGCTCACCTGGAATGGTTGTGAGAAGTCACAACCACTATCATCACAGAAAGTTCACCCGGACATCTGATATCCACAGTTACAGCAGACAAAAAAGAGAAAAGAGAAAAAAAAAAACAATAGTGTTTACCTGTGGTAACACTGCAGAAAAAAAAACACTTAAGGGAATTGCTCACCTGGAATGGTTGTGAGAAGTCACAACCACTGTCATCACAGAAAGTACAACCGGACATCCGATATCCACAGTTACAGCAGACACAGCCTTTCCAGACCCAGCAGACACTAACGTTTTGGCTTCAGAATCTTGTAATGTATGTAGTACAGTTCATATAGCGTCTTGTGCTTGGGTGCGATGAAAATACATGAGACACAGGTTTGATATAGAAAGTCTTGTATTACTTCATACAAGTTGGCAAAAATAGTCACACAGTTTGCAGACACAGAAGCAGGAGACACAGCAGGCCAGAGTAATCTAAGCTCAGCAATCACTCTCCACAACAGGTTCAGGATCTTCTTCTCTGTTACCGTAAGTCCATGCAAACGTGGGTCTTTCAAAGAGCAGGGTTCAGAGTCCACAAGTGCTTCAGAGTTCCTCAGTAGGAATAGCTTTAGTACAAGGTCCAAGGCTTTAGGAGTCAGGTCACAGGTTCACTGCAGGCTAGATTCTGAAGCACTGATTGCTCAGCTGTGGCTGCTTAAGAAGCAAAAGGAGAGAATCAGGGCGGGAACATGCAAGCTGGAAACTCCATTTTGACTGAGGGCAAGATAGCTGCAGCAAGACAGAAAGTAAAATGGCTGACGAACAAACTGAGTTTCAGGAACATGTACACAGAACCTTACACCCATAGGCAGTATGAACACTGTCTTCGGCCCATCTTGCTCAGTCATGGGCACTTGCCAATATCCAATGGCCAGATCTAATGACGAGAAGTACTTGGCTTTTCCCAAGGCAGGCAACGACTCCTCAATTCTCGGTAGGGGATAAGAGTCCTGCACTGTACAGGCATTGAGTCGCCGGTAGTCAAGATAAAAACACAGGGTTCCATCCTTCTTCCGAACTAGAACAATGGGGACTGCCCATGGGCTCTTGTTCTCCCGCATGACCCCACTCTTCAGCATGTGTGCCAACATTTCTTTCACTTCCTGGTACATTTGCGGCGGAATCTGTTGATAGCGCTCCTGAATCAGTGCGGCATTTCCTGTGGGAATCTCGTGAGTTATGGCTGTGGTGCACCCGAAATCATCGTCATGGCAGGCAAAGACATCCTGGTAATGCCCCAGCATAGCTTCTACCTGTTGTACCTGTTGCAACGTGAGTCCTGTCAACTCAGCCTGCATCTGCTCTAGGATCCGGCGCAATTCTCTCATGGTGCTGAACGAAGGCTCTGAGGACACGGTGACAGCTATAGTCCAGGGATCACCTTGTTTCACTGCTAACTGAATGGCCTCTGGTTGCGTCAGTTCCTCCGGCATACCAAGTACTTACGTCACTTCACTCTTGGGAGGAGCGTGAGATCATCCTCTCCTAGATTGACACACTGTACCACTACGTTGCTGTCGTGGATGGTGGCTAATGTCCGAGCAATGAAGAGTCCTGGAGGCAGTTGATCTATTAGGGCTTGCTCTATCTGGACTTCCACTCCTTCGAGGGGCTTACAGGCTCGCACAGGCAGCGTGAGCGCATTCTGGCCAGGCAGTAAAACGAGTTTGGCAGCGGCCGGAACGACCACCTTCCCCGGACTTTTCCTTCTCTCGTTGTCTCTTGAGCCTGGACTACCTGTGTCAGTTGTTGGAACACCTTCCTTTGGGGGGTGCAGGGGCTCCATAGATTGAGAAAAGCATCAGGTGACTCACTGACTAGGATGGTTCTGAGTTCCTTCAGCACATTCATCCCTAGGGTCACTGTAGGGCCACTGCCAGGGTCTCTAGCAGTCAACACTACTCCTTTTCGGCCCACATCTTTGCCACACATGGTAATATGCATCGAGACCACCCCTGCGACTGGGATGGGTAATTGGTTGGCCGCTGTCAACTTGATCACTGGGCCCCTTTCAGGTCGCAATGACGTCTGAAAAATGACGTCTGAAATAACATTCTGGCATGGTAGTCAATTACCGCCCTTACCACCACCAGCATGATCAGGCACATGGCAGCAATGTACCTGGCTTTGCTGGTTGAACACCAGGCTCCATGAACAGTGTCTGCAGGTGATACCACTGTGTCTTCCGCTGTTGTGTGTGCAATCCAATCCCCTGTCCATGGTGCATGCAAAGATGCCTCTTGCCCTATATCTGTAGTTGCACACAAACTCAACTAGCTCCATTAACAATCACGTCCACGTCCTTGTCCCAACGCAGCGTTCAGTTGTCCATACCCCAGTCCTTGGAACGCAAGCATAAATACGCAACCAACGCCACAGTACTAAATTCACACATTTCTCGTCTGTTTGCAATGGAAATGTTGCATTTTAGGCTCGTGGAATATGGAAACTTTCCGCAACCTGATGGCGGTGACCGTAACAAGGTATTCGGTCCCCACCCAGCACTATTTCTCCTGGACTGCTGTCACGATATTAGACAAGCAAGCACGTGTCCCACGACATTACCCGTGCCATCAACAATGCAGGTACAGGGAAAGTGCACCTAACCACGGACACGTGCACAAGTGATTGTGGGCAGGGACAGTACATCTTGCTGACGGCACACTGTGTTTGCATAGAAAAAGTCATGACCCAGTCGGACATTGTGAGACCATGTCACAGATGTATGGAGGAGACAGTTTGGGGAAGACTTAGTATGTCATGTTTACGGTTTTGAACTGTAGCCTATGGGCAATAGGAAGACAGTGAAGGGCATGGCAGAGAGGAGAGGCTGTGGAATAATGGAGGGACAGTTGGTTACTCTGGCAGCAGAGTTTTGGATAGATTTGAGTGGTGCAACAGTGCTAGATAGGAGGGTACAGAGTATAAGGATGCAATACTAGAGGAAAGAGATCATGAGGGCATGCACAAACATTTTTTAAGTTTCTTGTAATGTACGGATCCAGGAAATGTTTTAGAGTTGTAATGGACAGGAGGAGGCAAGGGCTTTGATACGTAGCTTGAAAGAAAGGGCAGAGTCGAGGATCACCCCGAGACCACGAACATGTGGGAATATTTGTCCCGGTGTGCCGTCCCAGAATTACACAGGCACGTGTCACACAGCATTACCCGTGCCCTCCACAATGCTGGTACTTGGAAAGTCCACCTAACCACAAACACGTGGACAAGTGCTTGTGGTCAGGGACGATACATCTCACTGAGGGTACACAGGGTTAATATAGTGGAATCTGGGACACTCTCAGACCTTGGTATGGTGGCCGCCCTCACAAACACAGAGTATTAGGTGCCCTGCGTCAATCTGGGTTGCCCCCACAATGTACAGCTCCTGCACCTCCTCCTCCTCCTTCGCCTCCTCTTCAGCCTTCAGCTCCAAAAGGTAGCACATCAGTCACAAGCTGGAAGCACTGCAACACTGCCTAATCAAAGAGGGAACAGGCTTTGCTGAAGCTAATATGCTTCTGTGACAAACGCCACAATGCTGAAGAGTTGTGGACAGCTCTGAAACAGCAGTAGGCATATCGGTGGATGAGACCGCTGAACCCACAACCAGGCATGTTTGTGTGTGACAATGGGTGGAACATGGTGGCTGCTCTTTGGTGAGGCGAGCTCACACATGTGCCATTTCTGGCTCATGTGCTTAACCTAATTGCTCAACGTTTTTTGAAAAGCAACACGAAGCTGGCAGATCTGCTGGCAAAAATACAACGCTCTAAATACCCATTTTAGAAAGTCAGCTACAGCTTCATCCACCCTTGCAGTGATTCAGCAACGCTTACATCAATTGGTAGCCAAAAAATAACAAAACAAAAGAACAAAATATGAAGAAGCCCTTTAAGGCAAGTTCTTAGCCACATAGCAAAATCATAGAAAAGGGGGCTAAACCATAAAATTACAAATATAAACACAGATAACTGTAATCCTAATGTAAATATTCATATAGATAATGTAGTAGATAGAATACAGCTACATTGTGTCTGCAGTCTCAAACATCATTGTATAACATAAATCTATAACAATATAGATATTAGTCCTAAAGAGACCATAGAATAACAGAAATAACAGGGTAGCCAAAAGTAATAAAAATAAAGTGCAATTACCTATATAATCGAGCTGAAATAAAGCTGAATGGCGTGACCTCCTCCACCCAAAAGCGCGTTTTGCACCCCCTGTGTGCCTAAACATTGGAGCTCCTCCACAAATGACTCCATTTTGGAAACTAGACTGCCCCAAGGAACTTATCTAGATGTGTGGTGAGCACATTGAACCCCCAAGTGCTTCACAGTAGTTTATAACGCAGAGCCGTGAAAATAAAAAATCATTTTTTTTTCTCAAAAATTAATTTTTTTTCACCGTAATTTTTTATTTTCACAAGGGTAACAGGAGAAATTGGACTGCAAAAGTTGTTGTCCAAGTTTGTCCTGAGTACGCTTGTACCACATATGTGGGGGGGAACCAATGTTTGGGCAAGCGTCGGGGCTCGGAAGGGAAATAGTGACGTTTTGAAATGAAGACTTTGATGTAATGGTCAGCGGGCGTCAAGTTACGTTTGCAGAGCCCCTGATGTGCCTAAACAGTAGAACTCCCCCACAAGTGACCCCATTATTTAAACTAGACCCCCAAGGAACTTATCGAGATGTGTGGTGAGCACTTTGAACCCCAATTGTTTCACAGAAGTTTATAACGCAGAGCCGTGATAAAAAAAATCTTTTTTTTTTCCACAAAAATCATTTTTTAGCCCCCAATTTTTATTTTCCAAATGGTAACAGGAGAAATTAGACCCCTAAAGTTTTTGAGCAATTTTTCCTGAGTACGCTGACACCCCATATGTTGGGGTAAACCACTGTTTGGGAACACGTCGGGGCTTGGGAGGGACGGAGCACAGTTTGACTTTTTGAACGCAAAATTGACTGGAATAAATGGTGGCGCCGTGTTGCGTTTGGAGAGCCCCTGATGTGCCTAAACAGTGGAAACCCCCCAATTCTAACTCCAACCCTAACCACAACACACCCCTAGCCCCAACCACAACCCTAACCCCAACACAACCCTAACCCTAATCCCAACCCTAACATAACCCTAACCACAACCTTAACCCCAACAGAACCCTAACCCTAATCCCACCCTAGCCACAACCCTAACCACAAACCTAACCTTAATCCCAACCCTAACCCCAACACACCCATAACCCTAATCTTAACCCTAATCCCAACCCTAACCATAATTCCAACCCTAACCCTAATTCCAATCACAACCCTTATCCCAACCCTAGCCCTAATTCCAAACCTAACCCTAACCCTAATTCCAACCCTAACCCTAATTCCAACCCAAACCCTAATTCTAACCCTAACCCTAACCTTAATGGAAAAATAAAAATAACTACATTTTCTTTATTTCATTATTTTTCCCTACCTATGGGGGTGATAAAGGAGGGGTTTATTTACTATTTTTTGTATTTTAATCACTGTGATAGGGTTTATCACAGTGATCAAAATGTACCTGGAATGAATGAATCTGCCCGCCGGCAGATTCGGCGGGCGCACTGCGCATGTGCCCGCCATTTTAGAAGATGGTGGCGCCCATGGAGGAAGACGGAGGAACACCGGGAGAAACACTGGGACTCAGGAGGTACCGGGGGTGGGAGGGGGGAATCGGAAGGCGGATGGGAGAAAAGGGGAGGGGAGCAAATACTGACGGCGGCGGCACATCGCCGTCGTCAGTCGGTGGCGGGGGCAGATAGCCCCCGTCAGTCGTGGGGGGGGCAGGTCGCGGTCTCCAGTCATGGCCGGATTATATTGCATTGGCCATGGCTGGATTGTAATATTTCACCAAATTTCATTGGTGAAATATTGCAATTGCTCTGATTGGCTGTTTCACTTTCAACAGCCAATCAGAGCAATCGTAGCCACAGGGGGCAAAGCCATCCCCCCGGGGTGAAGTACAAGTCCTCCTTTACCTGCGGGTCGGGTGACCTTTCAGTGACCACGGTCACTCGACCCACAGGAACGCTATTTCAGCCATGATGCCTACGTAGGCATCACAGGTCGTAATGTCACGGATTTTCATGATGCCTACATAGGCGTCACAGGTCAGGAAGGGGTTAAGTGGGAGAACTTGCACAATTGGTGGCTGTCTAAATACTTTTTTCACACTGTAGATTACTGGATTCGTAGTGGGCCATGATTATCTCAGAATCATGATAAAAATCCTTTATAATTCGCACAGAGTTTATAAAACAGCTAGAGAAGAGAATATGAGGGCAAAGTACTTAACAATGTGTTCAAATGTGAACTGCGGAATGGCTACTATATTCACCATCCCAATGTTTGTACTGTACATTGGGTTCAATCACTGGAAGCTCAGCAAAGTTAGTGTAGGACGTGAAAATGGACAAGAACATTGATAGTGCATGACAGCATATGTGATAAGGCATAAAAAACTGGAAGTGTAGATTCTTTAGGGAAGTTTCGGGAAGGACGGGACAGGTAGGACCCAGTTCAGACTGGACGGACAGGAACAGTTTCGGAAAGGACTGGAACACAGGCAGATATGACTGGAATATAGGGATGGGTAGACCCAGCTCAGAGTAGGAGCATTTTCAGGAAGGACTGGGACACAGACAAATATGACTCAAATATGGGAACAGGTAGGACCTAGTTCAGACTGGACAGACAAGGAGCTGTAGATGTGGAACAGGTGCAGAGTCGCAGATGCAGTGCAGATACAGAGCCACAGGTGTGGTACAGATGCATAGCCGCAGGTGCGGCACAGATGCAGAGTCACAGGTAGGAGCAGAACAGACAGGACCAGATTCACACAGGTACTGACAATAAAGTAGCAAGTCTACACAAAGATCACTAATGTTGTGCAGAGACCACATAATAGAGATATGTGCTGGTTCACATACTTCAGGCTTTTTTTGATAACTGTCAGTCAGTACAGATGTAAGGAGGAAGACCAGGCTGCGGGTACCTGCATCATGCCGGGTCCAGAACTGTCGAGGCTGCGTGCAGTTTTGCCAGAGGGAAAGAATGGGGAACCGGACAGGTCCCATGACCCAGGGAGAGGGGGTGTGGCAAGGCTGGGCAGTGAGCAAGAAGCGCGGGAAAAAGACTGGGTTTTCCGGCTGGCAGCAAGAGTGTAAGGGTGTGTGCGATGCACTAAGCAGCAAGAGAGATATTGAGGAGTCGTGCCCAAGCAGAACTTACGCGAGCGCTCTCAGGGGTCAGTGGGTGTGCAGAGCTAAGCAGAGTGTAACACAGAGCAGGAATATTAGAATAAAGTGTTGACATGTGTGGTTTCTGTAATTCGCTTTCTTACCTCCAGAGGTTTGCAATTTCATCGAGACAAATCAGATTATTGGGTTAGCAAAAAAATGGCAACTATTTAGGTAAACTAGATCTGCTGAGTGAATGTGACCCTTTTTTGGATGAACATCTCAAAAAGTATGGAAATCCTGAAAAAGTCTTATTTATTTGCAAACATTTTTTAAGGAATGTATTGATTTAATGGGACAACAGATTCTCCAGGGTTTTTGTTATTCTATGCCAGTCGAAGAGACCTGAGTAGTCTCGAAAGCTTGCAATTTGTTACCATCTTTTCAGTTAGTCATTAAAAGTTATCAACCACTGAGGACTCTCAATTCTCGACACTCCAATCTTTGAACTGACAAAACATGCAGAGACTTATTAACAGATTAGAAATCTGTTTTCTTTCTTCATTGAATTCAAAACCATTGCTAAAGAAATAGTGTTAACATCTGGCTAATATGTATGACAGAGACCTGAAATATGATGACCTTTTAAATGAATGTGAGCATCTCAAGCACTATATGGCTCTTGATGAAAATTGTGAGACTCTCCCTTCACTGTACACACAAATAATTTTGGACAATTTGAAGTCAGTATTCCCGAATGTAGGAATTGCACTAAGATTGCTCATATCCATTATGGTGACCAACTGTACTGGAGAACCTTCTTTTTCAATACTGAAACTTGTAAAAAATCTGCTTCGTAGCCCAACAGGGCAGCATCTTTTGAACTGGCTTTCACTCATGTGCATGAAAAATGATGTCCTGAAGACATTTGACTTCAAGCCAATGATAAGGCAATTGTCTGAAAAGAAATGCAAGACTTGCTATAATAAGAAGTTCCTACTTTCATACTGTGCCATCTAATCTTGAGCATTAATGAATTTCTCAAGCCCTGTGTAGTGTTAAAATGTTTATCATGTTGATTAGTTGCTGCTGTACAGCATGTTTTTAACCCCTTAATGACCACCAATACAACTTTTTACTGACCTGAGATATAAGAGAATAGCATCCCAATACAGGTGACAATCCAGCAGCTGTAAGTTGTACACTATAGCCGACAACTTGATGTATCAGCCACAATCAGTGTTGGCACCGTCCATATCTGTTTAACCCCTTAGATTCTGCTGTCCATAGTGACTACATCATATAAATGGTTAACAGAGTGTGGGGGCTTCTCTTTAACCCCATCGGCACCCTGAGATCATGATTCTCTGGTCCTGATATTTGCCACGGCAATTCACAGCAAAATAGCGGCCTTAGAGTCTGCCGGCTACAGTGACCTGTTCAGAAGTCAGCGACATTTAAGTGGTAAAAATAAATCTTTTCATTTCTGTCTTGCCACTTCGCATTCATTCCATAACATCACCTGAAAGGTTAATAAACTACCTGACAGCAGTTTTCAATATATCGGGGGAGGGGGGTGCTGTTTTTAAAATGGTATCACTTTTGGAGGTTTTCCAATATCTAGAACCCCAAAAGTCACTTCAAACCTGAATAGGTCCTTCAAAAAACTAAGTTTTATAATTTCCCAGAAAAAATTAAAAATTACTGCTACATTTTTAAACCTCCTAAAAGGCTAACAAACTAAAATAGCATTTTACAAATGGTGTTGATGTAAAGCATGGGAAATGTGGAAAATGTTATTTATGAATGTTTTTGTGTGTTATGACTGTCTGGATTAAATGATTAATCATTCAAAGTTTGAAAATTGCAAAAAAATTTTATATTTTTGTCAAATTTCTGATATTCTTTTATAAATAAACACTTAATATATAGACATAAATTTACCATTAACATAAAGTACAACATGTCACGAAAAAACATTTTCAAAATCATTGGGATCTGTTGAAGCGTTCCAGAGTTATTACCACATAAAGGGACACTGGTCAGATTTTAAAAAATTTGGCCTCGTCACTAAGGGGTTAATGTTTAACCCCTTACTGCCATCGGACGTACTATCCCGTCCATGGTACCTGGGCCCGTATGACCGGGGACGGGATAGTACGTCATAGGCGATCAGCTGCGCTCCTGAGGGGAGCGCAGCTAATCGCCGCCGGGTGTCAGCTGATTATCACAGCTGACACCCATGACTGTGTGTCAGGAGCGGTCACGGACCGCTCCCGGCACATTAACCCCTTGCACACCGCGATCAAACATGATCGCGGTGTACTGGGGGCACAGGGGAGGATCGCGCAGGGTGGGGGCTCCCTGCTCGCCCCCCTGAGACCCTCAGAGCAGCGCGATGTGATCGCGCTGTTCTGAGGGCTTCCTCCCTCCCAGGACCCGGATCCAAGATGGCGCCGTGGTCCTGGAGGGAGGCGGCTACCTCAGTGCCTGCCGAGAGCAGGCACTGAGAAGCCTGCATCTATGCCTGTGCGATCGCTGGTGTGACAGAGTGCTGTGCACACTGTCACACCAGCGATCTGATAAAATACTGTGATTTCCCACCCTGGGACAAAGTAAAAAAGTTAAAAAAGTAAAAATAAACATGTGTAAAAAAAAAATCCAAAATAAATAAAAAAAAAAATATATATTCCCCAATAAATTCACTTCTTCCTGTAAATAAAAAAAACAAAACAATAAAAGTACACATATTTGGTATCGCCGCGTCCGTAACGACCCCCCTATAAAATTGTCCCACTAGTTAACCCCTTTAGTGAACCCCTTAAAAAAAAAAAAAAACGAAGCAAAAAATCAATGCTTTATCATCATACCGCCGAACAAAAAGTGGAATAACACGCGATCAAAAAGACCAATATAAAAAAACATGGTACCGCTGAAAACGTCATCTTGTCCCACAAAAAACGAGCTGTCATGGGGGGGGCGTGGCTACCGCCTACAGAGCAAGACGTGCTAATCTGAGCGCTCTGTTCCTGGCCTCATAGCTGACTATTTTCAGCTTTACTAAGCACGACTAGTCGGTCCCTTGTGACGAAGGAGAGAACAAGGAGTACCCAGATGTCCAAAAGGAAAGGATCGGGCAACCAGCTGAAGCGCCTCACGGACTTCTATCCTGCTGGGCCTAGTGACGGAGGATCTAACATGGCGCCGGGACGCGGGAAACCTGCACCTAAGAAGACACCAACAGCTGCCATTACCCGTGGCCGCATTGCAGCCCTGCAACACAGCTCTCTAACGCTGAGACCACCACACTCACCGCCGGTAACACCCGACCACTCCGGCCAATTTCTACGTTCATCCCAACACCGATCGCGGGTGCAAAAGCTCACAGTCGCAACTGAGCAGGAGGAAGAGATGGCGACGCAAGACGCTTCAGACATAACGACTGACTCCTCTCCTTCCTCCAGCCCTCAGAAGCAAAAACCACGTACGGAGACTCCTGTGGGTGAGTCACAATCAGAACTTAATGCGGCATTCTCTGCTCCAGCTTCTAATCAACCTGCCTCAGAAGCGTATATAAAGGAGCTAATCGTAGCCTTGAGCGGTTCAATACAAGGTAAACTGGATAAACTACAAGCCGCAGTGGAAGCATCTGTAGACAATGTGTCATACAGAGTTAACACAGTGGAACACAAAATGGAGGAGGTAATAGGATCGCACAACGCCCTCATAGACTCCCACTATGCATTACATGACGAAGTGCAATATCTAAAATCCAAGATGGCAGATATCGAAGATAGACATCGCAGAAATAATATTAAAATAAGAGGAGTGCCAGAGTCGGTTCTCTCATCAGACCTTCAGGACTATGTGGTAGATTTGTTCCGCATTTTTATCCCAGAAGCCACCGACCGCGATCTTATTATCGATCGAATACATAGGCTTCCTAGAGCCAAATTTTTGCCGCCAAATGTGCCGAGGGATGTATTGCTCAGAGTACATTTTTTCCATATTAAAGAACGAATATTACTTGCAGCCAGGAAAATGAAGGAATTCCCCACGCCATACTTGGGATTACAGCTATATACTGATTTATCTCAAGCCACCTTGCAAGCACGAAGAAACCTCCAGCCCCTGACCTCCGCTCTCAGAGCAGCTTCTATACAGTACAAATGGGGTTTTCCACTGAAACTCTTGGTGCGCCATGAAGATACCCTACATATCATTCACTCACTGAAGGAAGGATGCGACTTGGCAAAAAGTTGGGGCGTGAAGATTGACCTGCAACTACAGACTGCGATCCAGAAACCTCCTAAGCCGACGCAAGATTGGCAAACCCAGAGCTCCCACGCTGATCCGGTCGAGCTAAAAATCGACGCAGTTCTCTCTACAGCGGCTAGCTACTTGGGACCGTTCCGTCAATACGGGCTAGCCTACTAGTTTTTGAGGCCTCATTAGAAGGCCATTTGAACTCCTTCCCCTGGAGATTTTCGGTCGAGGAGCATATTTGAGTATCGATATGTACCTTCGATTGATCTTTTATGATCTAACTCAGTTACACTGCTTTTGTAATGCCTTTACTCGTTGTGTCCCCCTCCTTATGTTTCTATCCCTAGTATTACCCAAAGATCTACTTCACATCCCAAACCCTTCTTGCGCTGCCGAAATGGAATTACCCAGCATATCTCGCCTTGAGACCGCAATATCCAAATTTCATTTACTCCTAGGTTCGGCCTTGCGGTGCGGTAAGCAAATTATGATATCTCAATATGTCGCTTAATTTGGTATCCCTCAACGTAAGGGGACTGAATTCCCCTTATAAGCGCTCTTATCTTTGGAGAGAGGCAGGTAGACTTAAAGCAGATATACTTTTTCTGCAGGAAACTCACTTTTCTCGTACTAAAATGCCCCTCTTTAGCAGCGTTAAATACACGCAGATTTTCCTAGCCTCTCAGGAGAAGAAAAAGGCAGGCGTCGCTATTTTGTTCTCCACTGACGTGTCATTTCAATGCGAATCTTCCTACATTGACCCTGCAGGTCGTTTTATAATATTGGTGGGACTGCTACAGAACAAAATGGTCACTGTGGTTAATATATATGCACCGAATTTACGACAAATTCGTTTCCTAAACAGGGTAATGCGTAAAGTCCGAGTAATGAGCGAAGGGAAGTCTGCTTATGGGAGGGGACTTCAACATGATAGCTGATGGGTCGTTAGATTCTTCCAATCCTAGATCCCGGCATGTCCCATGTCCCCAACAATGGTTAAGATCACACTCCCTATACGATACATACAGATGCCTTAATTCTAGCTCTAGGGCTTACTCCTTCTACTCAGCTCGACATCGCACCTTTTCACGCATTGACATGTTTGTTGTGGATCGTTGGGCATTGCCAGATGCTAAGTCTGCTACGGTAGGGACGGCCGCGTGGTCGGACCATGCGCCGATAACGCTGGAGTGGTCTCCGCGTACCAATGCATCAACGACGAGGCAATGGCGAAATAACCTGGCACTGTACACCGATTCTTCATATGCGACTCGCATACGACAGCATATAGCAGACTACTTTAGTGTTAATGCTACTCCTGACGTTACTCCCTCGATATTATGGTTAGCTCACAAGGCTGTCATGCGGGGACACCTCATCCAAATGGGAGCTCAGAGGAAAAAGGCACTAACGAGTCAGCTGGATAGTTTATTGCTGAAAGTCCAATTAGCTGAGAATGAAATCACTTCACAACCAACATTGAATAATCATCGAAGTCTGATGACCCATCGACATAATTTACAACTTCATCTGTTTAGCCAACACGATAAATACATACGCACCATGCGTGCAACACACTACGGGTCAATTAATAAAACCTCTCGATACATGGCATCCAAACTAAAACAAAGGCGAATCCGTAGTACGGTGTTCTCACTAAAAAATTCCCAATGCCCTCACTCGTCAATCACACACCCTATGGAAATAGCGGAGTCGTTTCGTAAATATTACGAACAGTTATACAATCTCAAAGATTCCCCGGGAGTTATACAACCTACAGACCTAGCCATTAACTCTTTTTTATCTCAAATTGACCTCCCGAAACTATCCCCTTCATCGGCCTCTATGCTAAATGCCCCAATCTCGGTGACTGAAACCTTGCAATCCATCAATATGTCTAAATTGGGCAAATCACCTGGCCCTGACGGGTACTCGAATGAATATCTCCGAACCTTCTCTGAATTACTTGCGCCGCATTTGACTAACATGCTAAACTCAGCTCGTGAATGCGCTTCTTTCCCGTCTGAGTTTTTAGAAGCGACAATAACTGCGATTCCTAAACCTGGGAAATCCCCTAACGAACCTGGAAACTTTAGACCCATATCGCTACTGAATTCAGATACTAAAATATACGCTAAAATACTAGCCATCAGGCTATCTAACATTTTACCACTGCTGATCCATACTGATCAGACAGGATTTGTGGCGGGACGCCAAACATCAGACGCAACACGACGTGTCCTCAACTTGCTTCAATTTGCTTCGAGGGGTCGGGCGCCTTCTTTGCTTCTCTCGTTGGATGCGGAGAAGGAGTTCGACAGAATTCATTGGGGATTTATGTTCCACACTTTGCGCAGATTTGGTTTCGGGAACGACTTTTTACACTACATCGAAGCTTTATATTCCTGCCCATCCGCTAAGGTGCTTATTAATGGCACTTTATCGCAATCATTCTACATAACGAACGGCACCCGTCAGGGTTGTCCCCTGTCTCCTCTCCTCTTTGTTCTCATCATGGAACCATTGGCGGAGAGAGTCAGATTGGATCAGACTATTAGAGGTATCCCAATTTCTGGTAGACAACACAAAATAAGTCTGTATGCAGATGATATTGTCCTCCTATTAACCGACCGTTAACCTCCCTACGATCAGCCTGTAACACCCTAGACGAATTTGGGCGGATATCTCACTACAAACTCAACTACACCAAATCACACCTCATGGGGGTACACATTGATCCCCAACTTAAGGCTGCGATACTCGCTGAGTTCCCCTTCAAATGGCAGGATACTACGATAACGTACCTAGGTATTAAGCTTACCTTACCATTTCACAAGACAGTGTTACAAAATATGAATGGCCTAATACAGGATATTCAGGAGACTTTAGACACATTCTCAAAAACAGACATATCATGGATGGGTCGGATCGTATCCTATAAGATGATGATCTTACCTAAAATCCTATATATATATAGAACGCTTAATCTCCCGATACCAAAGAAATATATAACAAGGCTCTCATCACAAATGTTGGGGTTTATATGGGCAGGGAAGAAACCCAGGGTGGCCTCCTCAGTCTTGAGAATGTCTTGTCACCATGGAGGGGCGGGCGTCCCCAATTTACACGCATATTACCACGCTACGATTATACGTCAAACTAGACACTGGTGGATGCAATCTACACACTCCTCTTGGCCGACCATAGAATTAGTCTTAAATCATTCAAGACCATTACACTTGCATTTGTTAGTTAACATTGTAGACAAAACTCTTCCTCCACCGGCTTCACATGTAGTGAAAGCGTCTCTACGTAGTTGGGTCTTATTAACATCCAAGTTGAGATATGATACACAAGTCTCTGCGACAGCATTACCGATCGCACTTCTTCATCAGTGTATTCCAGACTTAGACACCCGGAGCTGGGGGGAACTTGGCCTGCAAACTTGGGGAGATGTAGCCACAATGCAATTTACAAGACACATGCCACATCTAACCGCATTCCATATTCGAAGGGCTAGATCCTATATCCTCTCTGGTAATAAGCTTGATACGCGGGTTCCTCTGACCCTCTGGAACCTTATCTTGGGTACTAACCCCCAACCTCACTTTGCTACAACTAAGCACTTATATGCAATATTTAACGACTCCATTCACTTTACTAAACGAACCCATATCCTCAGTTGGGAAATTGACCTAGGAGGACTGTATTCTGAGACTCAGTGGGAACTTGCGTTTAAATGGGCTAAAAAAGCGTCGCTCTCCATGACGCTTCAAGAATCGCATATGAAGTGCATGTCACGCTGGTATTACACTCCTGAGAGGCTGGCCAGATTGTTTCCCGGAACCTCTGATTGCTGTTGGAGGAACTGTGGAGAGACGGGCTCCTTATTCCACATATTTTGGAGCTGCCCTAGAGTTTTGTGCTTCTGGGGAGAGGTTTTCAACTTACTAGATTTGGTGACATCTTTGAGAATACAGCGTTCTCCTCACATAGCATTATGCCTGCTGGAGATCGACACGGTACCTCTAAAATTCCGCAGGTTTGTAGCACACACTCTAATGGTAGATAAAGTAATGTTAGCCCAACGCTGGAAAACTGCTTCCATACCATCGATGCTTGAGCTGACCTCTCGACTTAAAGAACATCACGCACTGGAACGTTTATATGCTATCCGCAATAATTGCGTAACACTATGCAACCGCACTTGGGCCCCATGGTCCAAATATTGCAAAGACTCATTACATCCTGTCTCAACAGGTCACCCTTAAGGGATCTCTAAACGAAACGCAAGAAATGGTTCTTCTTACCGATATTACCTCCCCTTCCTTTCTATTACCAAATCCTTTCCTTATGTTTATTGTTTGTATACCTAGTTAGTCCATATCTTGTCTTGTTTATTCTTACTGTTTTACAACGTATGGTCTCCTGTATGCCCAGTTATATGCTTTATTGTACATGCAATAACCAAAAAATTTTCAATAAAAAACTATTGAACATAAAAAACGAGCTGTCATAAAGCATCATCAGCGAAAAAATAAAAAAGTTATAGCTCGCAGAATAAAACGATGCAAAAATAATTATTTTTTATATAAAATTGTTTTTATTCTATAAAAGCGCCAAAACATGAAAAAATGATATAAATGAGGTATCGCCATAATCGTACTGACCCGAAGAATAAAACTGCTTTATCAATTTTACCACATGCGGAACGGTATAAACGCCTCCCCCAAAAGAAATTCATGAATTGCTGATTTTTGTTAATTCTAACCTCCCAAAAATCGAAATAAAAAGCGATCAAAAAAGTCACGTGCTCAAAAATGGTACAAATAAAAACGTCAACTCGTCCCGCAAAAAATAAGACCTCACATGACTCTGTGGGCCAAAATATGCAAAAATTATAGCTCTCAAAATGTGATGATGCAAAAACTATTTTTGCAATAAAAAGCGTCTTTTAGCGTGACAGCTGCCAATCACAAAAACCCGCTATAAATAGTAAATCAAACCCCCCTTTATCACCCCCTTAGTAAGGGAAAAATAATAAAATTAAAAAAAAGTATTTATTTCCATTTTCCCATTAGGATTAGGGTTAGGGTTGCGGCTAAAGTTAGGGTTAGGGTTGGTGCTAAAGTTAGGATTAGGGTTAGGGTTGGGATTAGGGGTGTGTTAGGGTTAGGTTTGTGGTTAGGGTTGGGACTAGGGTTAGGGGTGTGTTGGGGTTAGGGTTGGAGTTAGAATTGGGGGGTTTCAGCTGTTTAGGCACATCAGGGGCTCTCCAAATGTGACATGGCGTCTGATCTCAATTCCAGCCAATTCTGCGTTGAAAAAGTCAAACGGTGCTCCTTCACTTCTCAGCTCTGCCATGCGTCCAAACAGTAGTTTATCCCCACATATGGGGTATCAGTGTACTCTGGACCCCAAGAGTTATTGTGCAATTTGTCCTATTTCTTCTGTTACCCTTGGGAAAATAAAAAACTGGGGGCGAAAATATCATTTTTGTACAAAAAAAATATTGTTTTGTTTTTTACGGCTGTACATTATAAACTTCTGTGAAGCACTTGGGGCTTCATAGCGCTCACCACACACCTAGATAAGTTCCTTGTGGGGTCTATTTTCCAAAATGGGGTCACTTGTTGGGGATTTCCACTGTTTAGGCGCATCAGGGGCTCTCCAAATGCGACATGACGCCCCAGACCATTCCATCAAAGTCTGCAATCCAAAACGTCACTACTTCCTTCCGAGCCCCAACGTGTACCCATACAGTAGTTTTCTCCCACTATTGGATATCAGCGTACTCAGGACAAATTGGACAACAACTTTTGGGGTCCAATTTCTCCTGTTACCCTTCTAAAAATAAAATATTGGGGCAAAAAATATCATTTTTGCAAAAAAAAAAAGGATTTTTTATTTTTACGGCTGTGCGTTATAAACTTCTGTGAAGCACTTCGGGGTTCAAAGTGCTCACCACACATCTAGATAAGTTCCTTGTGGGGTCTATTTTCCAAAATGGGGTCACTTGTTGGGGATTTCCACTGTTTAGGCGCATCAGGGGCTCTCCAAATGCGACATGACGCCCCCAGACCATTCCATCAAAGTCTGCAATCCAAAACGTCACTACTTCCCTTCCGAGCCCCAACGTGTACCCATACAGTAGTTTTCTCCCACATATTGGATATCAGCGTACTCAGGACAAATTGGACAACAACTTTTGGGGTCCAATTTCTCCTGTTACCCTTGTAAAAATAAAATATTGGGGCAAAAAAATCATTTTTGCAAAAAAAAAAAGGATTTTTTATTTTTACGGCTGTGCGTTATAAACTTCTGTGAAGCACTTCGGGGTTCAAACTGCTCACCACACATCTAGACAAGTTCCTTGTGGGGTCTATTTTCCAAAATGGGGTCACTTGTGGGGGGTTTCCACTGTTTAGGCGCATCAGGGGCTCTCCAAATGCGACATGACGCCCCCAGACCATTCCATCAAAGTCTGCAATCCAAAACGTCACTACTTCCCTTCCGAGCCCTGACGTGCGCCCATACAGTAGTTTTCTCCCACATATTGGTATCAGCGTACTCAGGACAAATTGGACAACAACTTTTGGGTTCCAATTTCTTCTGTTACCCTTGTGAAAATAAAATATTGGGGGCGAAAAAATCATTTTTGTAAAAAAAAAAAAAGATTTTTTATTTTTACGGCTGTACGTTATAAACTTCTGTGAAGCACTTCGGGGTTCAAAGTGCTCACCACACATCTAGATAAGTTCCTTGTGGGGTCTATTTGCCAAAATGGGGTCACTTGTGGGGGGTTTCCACTGTATAGGTGCATCAGGGGCTCTCCAAATGTGACATGACGCCCCAGACCATTCCATCAAAGTCTGCAATCCAAAACGTCACTACTTCCCTTCCGAGCCCTGACGTGCGCCCATACAGTAGTTTTCTCCCACATATTGGGTATCAGCGTACTCAGGACAAATTGGACAACAACTTTTGAGTTCCAATTTCTTCTGTTACCCTTGTGAAAATAAAATATTGGGGACGAAAAAATCATTTTTGTAAAAAAAAAAAAGATTTTTTATTTTACGGCTGTACGTTATAAACTTTAGTGAAACACCTGGGGGTTAAAAGTTCTCACCACACATCTAGATAAGTTCCTTGAGGGGTCTAGTTTCCAAAATGGCGTCATTTATGGGGGTTTCCACTGTTTAGGCAGATCAGGAGCTCTCCAAACACGACATGGCGTCCAGCCAATTCTGCGTTGAAAAAGTCAGACGGCGCTCCTTCCCTTCCAAACTCTGCCATGCACCCAAACAGTGGTTTACCCCCACATGTGGGGTATCAGCGCACTCAGGACAAATTGCACAATAACTTTTGGAGTCTTGTTACCCTTGGAAAAATAAAAATTGGGGTGAAAAGATCATTTTTGTGGAAAAAATATGATTTTTAAATTTTACGGCTCTACGTTATAAACTTGTGTGAAGCACTTGGGGGTTCAAATTTCTCACCAAAGATCTAGAAAAGTTCCTTAGGGGGTCTAGTTTCCAAAATGGGGTCATTTGTGGGGGGTTTCCACTGTTTAGGCACATCAGGGGCTCTCCAAATGCAACATGGCATCCAATCTCAATTCCAGCCAATTTTGGTTGGAAAAAGTCAAATGGTGCTCCTTCCATTCCGAGCTCTGCCGTGCGCCCAAACAGTGGTTCCCACCCACATATGGGGTATCAGCGTACTCAGGACAAATTGGACAACAACTTATGTGGTCCAATTTCTCCTGTTACTCTTGAGAAAATAAAAATTAGTGACTAAAATATAATTTTTGTGGGAAAAAAATAGGATTTTTTATTTTCATGCCGGGCATTATAAACTTGTGTGAAGCACTTGGGGGTTCAAAGTGCTCACCAAAGATCTAGATAAGTTCCTTAGGGGGTATAGTTTCCAAAATGGGGTCACTTGTGGGGGGTTTCCACTGTTTAGGCTCATCTGGGGCACTGCAAACGGAACATGACCCCATCAACGTCTGCATTCCAAAACGTTACTACTTCCTTTCCAAGCCCTGCCGTGCACCCAAACAGTTCCCCCCCACATATGGGGTATCAGCGTACTCAGGACAAATTGGACAACAACTTTTGGGGTCCAATTTCCTTGGGAAAATTCAAAAATTTGGGACTAAAAAATCATTTTTGTGGAAAATTTTTTTTTTTTTTTTCACACCCAGGCATTATAAGCTTTTGTGAAACACTTGGGAGTTCAAACTGCTCACAACAGATCTAGATAAGTACCTTAGGGGGTCTAGTTTCCAAAATGGTGTCACTTGTGGGGGTTTCCACTGTTTAGGCGCATCAGGGGCTCTCCAAACACGACATGGCGTCCAATCTCAATTCCAGCCAATTTTAGTTTGAAAAAGTCAAACGGCGCTCCTTCCCTTACGAGCTCTGCCGTGTGCCCAAACAGTGGTTTTCCCCCACATATTGGGTATTGGCGTACTCAGGAAAAATTGCATAACAACCTTATCTGTCCATTTTCTCCTTTTACCCTTGTGAAAATAAAAAAAAGTTTGTAAAAGATCATTTTTGTGGCTAAAAAGTTAAATATTCATTTTTTCCTTCCACGTTGCTTTAGTTCCTGTGAAGCACCTGAAGGGTTAATAATCTTCTTGAATGTGGTTTTGAGTACCTTGAGGGGTGCAGTTTTTAGAATGGTGTCACTTTTGGGTATTTTCTGCCATATAGACCCCTCAAAGTGACTTCAAATGAGAGGTGGTCCCTAAAAAAAATGGCTTTGTAAATTTTGTTGTAAAAATGAGAAATCGCTGGTCAACTTTTAACCCTTATAACTTCCTAACAAAAAAAAATTTTGGTTCCAAAATTGTGCTGATGTAAAGTAGACATGTGGGAAATGTTATTTCTTAACTATTTTATGTGACATATTTCTCTGTTTTAAGGGAATAAAAATTCAAAGTTTGAAAATTGCAAAATTTTAAAAATTTTCGCCATATTTGCGTTTTTTTTCAAAAATAAACGCAAGTTATATCGAAGAAATTTTACTTCTAACGTGAAGTACAATATGTCACGAGAAAACAATCTCAGAATCGCGAAGATCCGTTGAAGCGTTCCAGAGTTATAACCTCATAAAGAGACAGTGGTCAGAATTGTAAAAACTGGCCCGGTCATTAACGTGCAAACCACCCTTGGGGGTGAAGGGGTTAACACCAGTTTTGTTGAAGTGCCAGTAAAATAAAGACATGTTTAATATTATCAACCGTTTACTTTTAATTCCTGTGAGTGGTTGTCGTAGGGGCCCTAGCACACTGGTTTGCCCAAGGGCCCATAACGCTGTTAAGACGGCCCTGGCCATATTCTGTCAATAGAGACAAGAGAGGGGTTCCTATTATCGTCGTCATATCACCACGTCCCTTCCTCACTTTGCATTCTGACCACACAAGTCCTGTGTCGCATTCAGTACATGGCTATTGTCTTTTCATTCATTTTTGCTCATCATTCTGTCTCCTGCCTAATTCTCAAGTGAAGCAAACGCTAAAGATGATGCACTTAAAAATGTAATAGAATAGGATTATCCTTCGCAAGGAATGTTTTATGGAAAGGATAAGCCTGGATGAATCACTCCATGACATACTGAACAAAGGGTTATTAATAGAAATTAATATAAAATTAGCAAATGGGAGGAGGAAGCGGGTTTTATCCAGCATTTGTTATACTGAGCACACACAGCCAAGTCTTTTCATTTTGGCCATACAAACGAGACACAGCCATAGGGATAATAATAAAGCATACGTCATTGACTTTTCGCATACTTCTATACACGGATAACTTGGGGAACAGAACACTTTCAGTATGCTTTACTTATGATGCAGTGCATAGTTTTATCATCCCTGAAGTAAGCTGCGCCTATTATATGAGGAACAATACGGAAAACCTGTAAAACCGGAGCCTGCGACACTGGTTACTCAGTCACTTGTGGAAAGGTCATATCCACTTATAATCTGGTATAATGATGTGCTATTTAGGTATTAAATAAGAACAAACCTTTCACTTTGGCTATTGACCCTAAATGATTTTATTTATTCTGATTCATCAAAAGAGCAGATACATTTATGAAATAGTGTCAAATCAAACAGTTTTTTTTGGTGAGATATGAACAATTATGTAAATTGTCATTGCTGTTATAAGAGGCTGAGTAAGATGTGATCGTGGAAATTTATAGATGAATAAAAACAAAATATATATATATATATATATATATAATTGCTAGTAATAGAGAGTTGTGAAAATGGAGAGTTGTATAGTACAGGAAATTGAAGAATTGAATAGAAGGATTCTGATCCATCGGCCAGGACGGCTAGACGGGTGGCTTGCAAAAATAAATATTTGGTATACTTTTATATTTTTTACAATATTGTTTTTTCAATTCTTATTTCATTTTTTAGCTCCTTCAGGGGATTTGAACCTGTTATACAGGGTGGGCCATTTATATTGATACACCTAAATAAAATGGGAATGGTTGGTGATATCAGCTTCCTGTTTGTGGCACATAAGTACATGGGAGGGGGAAACTTTTCAAGATAGGTGGTGAATTTTGTTGTTTCAGGTGCTGCATATCTCGTATCTGAAGGCATTTGTCTATGCTGTGAAGATACGAGATGTGCAGCATCTGAAACAACAGATACTAGAAGCCTGTGCTAGCATTTCTTCTGCAGCGTTGCTATCAGTGTGTCAAGAGTGAGAGAAGAGGGTTGCATTGACAATCCAACACACTGGGCAGCACTTTGAACACATTTTATAAGTGTCCATAAACTTGTAAATAACTCATGAAAGAATAAAGTTCTTTAAAACCAAGCACACCATTGTTTTTCTTGTGAAATTCTCAATAAGTTTGATGTGTCACATGACCCTCTTCCCATTGGAAAAAATAAAGTTGGATCCAAAACGGCAAACTTCAAAATGGCCGCCATGGTCGCCACCCATCTTGAAAAGTTTTCCTCCTCCCATATACTAATGTGGCACAAACCGGAAGTTGATATCACCAACAATTCCCATTTTATTTAGGTGTATCCATATAAATGGCCCACCCTGTAGTTTAACTGCTTTGACTACATACTGCAATTACAGGTATTGTAGTAAATAAAGTAAATGACATTCTCATATGAAGCCAGAGGCCCCATTCACACGTTCAGTATTTGGTCAGTATTTTACCTCGGTATTTATAAGCCAAAACCAGGAGAGGAGCAATCAGAGGAAAGGTATAATAGAAACATGTCACCATTTCTGTATTTATCATATCACCCACTCCTGGTTATGACTTACAGATACTGAGGTCAAATACTCAACATGAAAATGTGGCTTAACCCCTCTCTGACATTAGACGTACTATCCCGTCCATAAAACCCGTGCCATTCTGCCCATGGACGGGATAGTACGTCATAGGCGATCAGCTGCGCTCCTGAGGGGAGCGCAGCTAATCGCCGCCGGGTGTCAGCTGATTATCACAGCTGACACCCGTGACTGTGTGTCAGGAGTGGTCACGGACCGCTCCCGGCACATTAACCCCTAGCACACCGCGATCAAACATGATCGCGGTGTACTGGGGGCACAGGGAAGCATCGCGCAGGGAGTGGGCTCCCTGCGCGCCCCCCTGAGACCCTCAGACCAGCGCGATGTGATCGCGCTGTTCTGAGGGCTTCCTCCCTCCCAGGACCCGGATCCAAGATGGCGCCGGGGTCCTGGAGGGAGGCGGCTTCCTCAGTGCCTGCCGAGAGCAGGCACTGAGAAGCCTGCTGCACTGCCTGAGCGATCGCTGGTGTGACAGTGTGCTGTGCACACTGTCACACCAGCGATTTGATAAAATACAGTGATGTCCCACCCTGGGACAAAGTAAAAAAGTTAAAAAAATAAAAATAAACATGTTATAAAAAAAAATCCAAAATAAATAAAAAAAAAAAAAATATTCCCCAATAAATTCATTTCTTCCTGTAAATAAAAAAAACAAAACAATAAAAGTACACATATTTGGTATCGCCGCGTCCGTAACGACCCCCCCTATAAAACTGTCCCACTAGTTAACCCCTTTAGTGAACCCCTTAAAAAAAAAAAAAAAAACGAAGCAAAAAATCATGCTTTATCATCATACCGCCGAACAAAAAGTGGAATAACGCGCGATCAAAAAGACCGATATAAATAAACATGGTACCCTGAAAACGTCATCTTGTCCCGCAAAAACGAGCCACCAAACAGCATCATCAGCGAAAAAATAAAAAGTTATAGCTCGCAGAATAAAGCGATGCAAAAATAATTATTTTTTATATAAAATTGTTTTTATTCTATAAAAGCGCCAAAACATAAAAAAAAATGATATAAATGAGGTATCGCCATAATCGTACTGACCCGAAGAATAAAACTGCTTTATCAATTTTACCACACGCGGAACAATAAAAACGCCTCCCCCAAAAGAAATTCATGAATTGCTGATTTTTGTTCATTCTAACCTCCCAAAAATCGAAATAAAAAGCGATCAAAAAATGTCACCTGCTCAAAAATGGTACAAATAAAAACGTCAACTCGTACCGCAAAAAATAAGACCTCACATGACTCTGTGGGCCAAAATATGCAAAAATTATAGTTCTCAAAATGTGGCGATGCAAAAACTATTTTTGCAATAAAAAGCGTCTTTTAGCGTGACAGCTGCCAATCATAAAAACCCGCTATAAATAGTAAATCAAACCCCCCTTTATCACCCCCTTAGTTAGGGAAAAATAATAAAATTAAAAAAATGTATTTATTTCCATTTTCCCATTAGGGTTAGGGTTAGGGTTGCGGCTAAAGTTAGGGTTAGGGTTGGCGCTAAAGTTAGGATTAGGGTTAGGGTTGGGATTAGGGGTGTGTTAGGGTTAGGTTTGTGGTTAGGGTTGGGACTAGGGTTAGGGGTGTGTTGGGGTTAGGGTTGGAGTTAGAATTGGGGGGTTTCCGCTGTTTAGGCACATCAGGGGCTCTCCAAATGTGACATGGCGTCTGATCTCAATTCCAGCCAATTCTGCGTTGAAAAAGTCAAACGGTGCTCCTTCACTTCTGAGCTCTGCCATGCGTCCAAACAGTAGTTTATCCCCACATATGGGGTATCAGCGTACTCTGGACCCCAAAAGTTATTGTGCAATTTGTCCTATTTCTTCTGTTACCCTTGGGAAAATAAAAAACTGGGGGCGAAAATATCATTTTTGTACAAAAAAAAATATTTTTTTGTTTTTACGGCTGTACATTATAAACTTCTGTGAAGCACTTGGGGCTTCATAGCGCTCACCACACACCTAGATAAGTTCCTTGTGGGGTCTATTTTCCAAAATGGGGTCACTTGTTGGGGATTTCCACTGTTTAGGCGCATCAGGGGCTCTCCAAATGCGACATGACGCCCCCAGACCATTCCATCAAAGTCTGCAATCCAAAACGTCACTACTTCCCTTCCGAGCCCCAACGTGTACCCATACAGTAGTTTTCTCCCACATATTGGGTATCAGCGTACTCAGGACAAATTGGACAACAACTTTTGGGGTCAAATTTCTCCTGTTACCCTTGTAAAAATAAAATATTGGGGCAAAAAAATCATTTTTGCAAAAAAAAAAAGGAATTTTTATTTTTACGGCTGTGCGTTATAAACTTCTGTGAAGCACTTCGGGGTTCAAAGTGCTCACCACACATCTAGATAAGTTCCTTGTGGGGTCTATTTTCCAAAATGGGTCACTTGTGGGGGGTTTCCACTGTTTAGGCGCATCAGGGGCTCTCCAAATGCGACATGACGCACCCAGACCATTCCATCAAAGTCTGCAATCCAAAACGTCACTACTTCCCTTCCGAGCCCTGACGTGCGCCCATACAGTAGTTTTCGCCCACATATTGGGTATCAGCGTACTCAGGACAAATTGGACAACAACTTTTGGGGTCCAATTTCTCCTGTTACCCTTGTGAAAATAAAATATTGGGGGCGAAAAAAATCATTTTTGTAAAAAAAAAAAAAGATTTTTTATTTTTACGGCTGTGCGTTATAAACTTCTGTGAAGCACTTCGGGGTTCAAAGTGCTCACCACACATCTAGATAAGTTCCTTGTGGGGTCTATTTGCCAAAATGGGGTCACTTGTGGGGGGTTTCCACTGTTTAGGTGCATCAGGGGCTCTCCAAATGTGACATGATGCCCCCAGACCATTCCATCAAAGTCTGCAATCCAAAACGTCACTACTTCCCTTCCGAGCCCCGACGTGTGCCCATACAGTAGTTTTCGCCCACATATTGGGTATCAGTGTACTCAGGACAAATTGGACAACAACTTTTGGGTTCCAATTTCTTCTGTTACCCTTGTGAAAATAAAATATTGGGGGCGAAAAAATCATTTTTGTAAAAAAAAAAAAAAGATTTTTTATTTTACGGCTGTACGTTATAAACTTTAGTGAAACACCTGGGGGTTCAAAATTCTCACCACACATCTAGATAAGTTCCTTGAGGGGTCTAGTTTCCAAAATGGTGTCATTTATGGGGGTTTCCACTGTTTAGGCAGATCAGGAGCTCTCCAAACACGACATGGCGTCTAGCCAATTCTGCGTTGAAAAAGTCAGACGGCGCTCCTTCCCTTCCAAACTCTGCCATGCACCCAAACAGTGGTTTACCCCCACATATGGGGTATCAGCGCACTCAGGACAAATTGCACAATAACTTTTGGAGTCTTGTTACCCTTGGAAAAATAAAAATTGGGGTGAAAAGATCATTTTTGTGGAAAAAATATGATTTTTAAATTTTACGGCTCTACGTTATAAACTTGTGTGAAGCACTTGGGGGTTCAAATTGCTCATCAAAAATCTAGATAAGTTCTTAGGGGGTCTAGTTTCCCAAATGGGGTCATTTGTGGGGGTTTTCCACTGTTTAGGTACATCAGGGGCTCTCCAAATGCAACATGGCATCCAAACTCAATTCCAGCCAATTTTGGTTGGAAAAAGTCAAATGGTGCTCCTTCCATTCCGAGCTCTGCCGTGCGCCCAAACAGTGGTTCCCCCCCACATATGTTGTATCAGCGTACTCAGGACAAATTGTACAACAACTTTTGTGGCCCAATTTCTCCTGTTACCCTTGAGAAAATAAAAAATTAGTGACTAAAAGATAATTTATGTGGGAAAAAAATAGGATTTTTTATTTTCATGCCCGGGCATTATAAACTTGTGTGAAGCACTTGGGGGTTCAAAGTGCTCACCAAAGATCTAGATAAGTTCCTTAGGGGGTCTAGTTTCCAAAATGGGGTCACTTGTGGGGGGTTTCCACTGTTTAGACTCATCTGGGGCACTGCAAACGGAACATGACCCCCATTAACGTCTGCATTCCAAAACGTTACTACTTCCTTTCCAAGCCCTGCCGTGCGCCCAAACAGTTTCCCCCCCCACATATGGGGTATCAGCGTACTCAGGACAAATTGGACAACAACTTTTGGGGTCCAATTTCCTTGGAAAATTCAAAAATTTGGGACTAAAAAATCATTTTTGTGGAAAATTGATTTTTTTTTTTCACACCCAGGTAGGGTTGAGCATTCCGATACTGCAAATATCGGGTATCGGCCGATATTGGCTGTATCGGAATTCCGATTCCGAGTTCCGATATTTTCGTCATATCGGATACCGGAATCGGGATTGTCACTGTTACTGTCAGTGTCCGTCGGTCGGGTCTGTCAGGAGTCAGCGGCACTTACCCGGCAGAAGATCTCCGGCGGTCACATCCTGGACTGCTTAATGGCCGCCATCCTCTTCTCCCCGGCGGTCACATGCAGTTTCTCGCGATAACTGCAGTGACTGCTGGGTAATCGCGGCCGTAAAGCAGTCCGATGACGTCACCACCGGGGAAGCTGGTAAGCAGCTATGCTGCGCCGGGATGTCAGGCTCTGCCTGTCATTCCGATGTAGCAGAGCTGGATCGTCGTGGGACAGTCGTTACTATGGACTGCGTCGGACAGGTGGTATACTGTTGGTTTTTTTTTTTTATTTTTTTACAGGAGATCGATGGCGTCGCAGGAATGAGAGAGTAATAAAAAAAATGAAAACTGTGTTGTCTCTTTTATTTCATTAAAAGACTTTTTTCTTGCTGTGTCTTTTTTTTACACATTTAAAAACTTTGGGATTAATAATGGATCGGTGTCTTATTGACGCCTCTCCATTATTAACCGGGCTTATTGTCACCGTTCAATCAACGGTGACATTAACCCCTTATTACCCCGCTTGCCACCGCTACAGGGCAAGTGGGAAGAGCCAGGTAAAGTGCCACAATTGGCACATCTTTTGATGCGCCAAATGTGGGGCTGCTGTAGCCTGGTATTATCAGGCTGTTGAGGGCCAAAATCCATGGGCCTTGACAGTCTTTTAATACCATCCCGCAGCAGTCTGCATTTTACTTGGCTGGTTAACAAAAATAGGGGGACCCCTACGCCGTTTTTTTTTTCGAGGGGATCCCCTATTTTTGTTAACCAGCCAAGCTAAGCAGACTGCTGTGGCCTGGTATTATCAGGCTGGCAAGGTCCATGGATATTGGATCCTTACCAGCCTGAAAAACCAGGCCTCAGCGGTCTGCTTCATCTGGCTGGTTAACAAAAATAGGGGGGACCCCACGCCAATTTTTTTCGAGGGGATCCCCTATTTTTGTTAATCAGCCAAGATATGCAGACTGCTGTGGCCTGGTATTATCAGGCTGGCAAGGTCCATGGATCTTGGCTCCTTAACAGCCTGAAAATCCAGGCCTCAGCGGTCTGCTTCATCTGGCTGGTTAACAAAAATAGGGGGGACCCCACGCCAATTTTTTTCGAGGGGATCCCCTATTTTTGTTAATCAGCCAAGATATGCAGACTGCTGTGGCCTGGTATTATCAGGCTGGCAAGGTCCATGGATCTTGGCTCCTTAACAGCCTGAAAATCCAGGCCTCAGCGGTCTGCTTCATCTGGCTGGTTAACAAAAATAGGGGGGACCCCACGCCATTTTTTTTTCGAAGGGAACCCCTATTTTTGTTAATCAGTTCCCTCTGACGTCACTGATTGTGTCCCTGGCTGACCTGAAGTGAAAGTGGAAAGCAATCAATTAAGCTTTCCACTTCCTCTCCTGTCAGCCAGGAGAGGAGCTCATTCATTTGGGGGTTTACTGTGAGGCTGCAGCATTAGCTGCGGTCCCTGCAGTAAACATTAACCCTTTCTGAAGGATTACACCGTGGGACCTGACTGTGCATCGGATTGGTAAGAATAATTTTGCTTTATTATTTTATTTTTATTACAGGAAATGGTTTTAGCAGGTAAATAAAATATGGTCAAAAACTGTGTGATTATTTCATTAAACTTCTTTTTTATTAAAGTGTGTGTGTTTGATTTTTCTTTCATACAATAGGATTAATAATTGATAGTTGTCTAATTGACAGCTCTCAATTATTAACCTGGATTAAAGTGACCTTTCAATTGCAAGGTCATTTTAACCCCTTATTAACCCATTCGCCACCGCTACAGGGCAATGGGAATAGACGGGCAAAGTGCCAGAAAGGGCAAATCTAATTAGAGATTTGCCCTTTCTGGGGGGTCTGGGGGCAGATGATAGTAGCCGGGGGGGGGGCAAAAATAATGGTCCCTCTCTGGGCTATTATTATCTGCCCCCACTCACTGGCTTTGTCTGTCTGGTTGCGAAAATAGGGCGGGAGCCCACGCATTTTTTTTCAGCAATTTTACACCTCATATATATATATATATACATGTCATTGAGTTTGTGACACATATATATATATATTTATAGTTCATACACTTCTACATAGTATAATAGCCGCTAATTCAATTGCCGGCTTTTGTGAAAATGCAGAACCCGACATGAAATGACACTTGGTTTACATAGAGTTAACCATGTCTTTTCATGTAGTTTGATATCTGATTTGCACAAACAATTACATGAGTGTAAGTGTGCAAAATTTCACACCTGTAGGGGTTAATTAAAGGTGTAAATTCGTAGCAAAAAAGTCCGTTTTTTTTACAACGAATTTACACCTTTAATTAACCCCTACAGGTGTGAAATTTTGCACACAGCCACTCATGTAATTGTTTGTGCAAATCAGATATCAAACTACATGAAAAGACATGGTTAACTCTATGTAAACCAAGTGTCATTTCATGTCGGGTGCTTCTGTCTTTTCACAAAAGCCGACTTTACCCGGCAATTGAATCAGAGGCTATTTTACTATGTAGAAGTGTATAAACTATAAATATATGTATATATATATGTCACAATGACATGTATATATATATATATATATATGTATTCTATGTGTGTATATTTAGTGTTTACAAGGAAAGAATGGGGTTTTTTTAGTTACGATATTTTGTTCCCATAGACTTACATTGGATTTCCGGTATTGGTATCAGGTATCGCCGATATTTTAATGGTATCGGTGATACCATTCCGATTCCGATACTTTTGGATATCGGAAAGTATCGCTCAACTCTACACCCAGGCTTTATAAACTTTTGTGAAACACTTGAGGGTTCAAAGTGCTCACAACAGATCTAGATAAGTACCTTAGGGGGTCTAGTTTCCAAAATGGTGTCACTTGTGGGGGGTTTCCACTGTTTAGGCGCATCAGGGGCTCTCCAAATGCGACATGGCATCCAATCTAAATTCCAGCCAATTTTAGTTTGAAAAAGTCAAACGTCACTCCTTCCCTTACGAGCTCTGCCGTGTGCCCAAACAGTGGTTTTCCCCCACATATGGGGTATCAGCGTACTCAGGAGAAATTGCATAACAACCTTATCTGTTCATTTTCTCCTTTTACCCTTGTGAAAATAAAAAAAAAGTTTGTAAAAGATAATTTTTGTGGCTAAAAAGTAAAATATTCATTTTTTCCTTCCACGTTGCTTTAGTTACTGTGAAGCACCTGAAGGGTTAATAAACTTCTTGAATGTGGTTTTGAGTACCTTGAGGGGTGCAGTTTTTAGAATGGTGTCACTTTTGGGTATTTTCTGCCATATAGACCCCTCAAAGTGACTTCAAATGTGAGGTGGTCCCTAAAAAAAATGGCTTTGTAAATTTTGTTGTAAAAATGAGAAATCGCTGGTCAACTTTTAACCCTTATAACTTCCTAACAAAAAAAAATTTTGGTTCCAAAATTGTGCTGATGTAAAGTAGACATGTGGGAAATGTTATTTCTTAACTATTTTGTGTGATATATTTCTCTGTTTTAAGGGAATAAAAATTCAAAGTTTGAAAATTGCAAAATTTTAAAAATTTTCGCCATATTTGCGTTTTTTCAAAAATAAACGCAAGTTATATCGAAGAAATTTTACCACTAACATGAAGTACAATATGTCACGAGAAAACAATCTCAGAATCGCGAAGATCCGTTTAAGCGTTCCAGAGTTATAACCTCATAAAGAGACAGTGGTCAGAATTGTAAAAATTGGCCCGGTCATTAACGTGCAAACCACCCTTGGGGGTGAAGGGGTTAAAGTTGTGCTAGATAGGACCACCATAGCAGCCATGGTTGCCTTCAGCAGGCCTCTTTCATTTGAAATGAGTTCTGGAGGCAGATTCTTAGGCAGAACTATTTCCAGCCCACAGTTCTTAACAACTCATTTACATATTTAGAAAAATGTAGATTTCTCTGGAATAAGACATTGGATCACATATAGGTATCATTTTATTCAGTTTCTTATAACCTACATGCCTATATATACGGCTTAGGAGGGTTGATCCTATTGACAGATTCCTTTAAAGATATAAATCTATTCTATTATTATAAACCCTGTTTTTCGGTGATTACTTTGTATCTGCGTTCATACTGCACCCACACACACAAATGATACACCATTTGAAAGGTAAACTTGCCCCCTTCATCAAGAAAATAGCTAATAGCTAAACAAACCACACATCCACGATTTGATCACAAAATACAGTTTAAACATTAATTTTCATTAACCTGCAGTAAGGAAAAATGACCTGCAGGTGGCACCACAGTACCCCAAAAGCACACTACCACAAAGCTGCTTACAGACATCACAAACAAATCCAAACATTTGCCTTGGGTGCTTTCCAGCTTGCTCAAGTGCTTGCCCAGCCTATTTCAGCCAAATTGGAGGATTGTATACTTCACTGCAGGTGAGTGACATATGCAAACACATTTGTAAACATGCACTGCCTATTGAATTGCACACTTGCTACATTCATGTCTGTGTTCATCATCTCATGAAATCCATTTACATTTGACCAGCTTACTTTTTCTGGAATTGCCTGTACCCCTAATTTTGCACAGGTCAAGCTAGTCCAGATATAAAAGAATTGGATCAAATTAGTATCTGCTTATCCTTACATGGTGGAATATATTACGACTCGAGCAGTTTTGAAGAATAAAATAGGTACGTGCATTGTAAAAAAAAATATTGTCGATCACGTTATGATATAAAAACAATCCTCTTTATCAAAGCACCTCTACCAATCCATTTGTACATGACAGAAATCAGAACGATAACATACAGAGCAGAATCCCTCAAATGACATCTCGTCATTTAGAACTCTAGAGGGAGATTAACCTGGAACCAGAATCCATGTTTCTTTTTCTCACGTGATCGGTGCGGTCATCATAGTTTTACAGCAAAGGTTACAATTACGCTCCACTAAAACTACGCCAACATAGGTCTTTAAATACATAGTATGTTCATTTTATGCCAAGCAGTGTACTGTGCGTCATAACCGTCATGAGCATGTTCACTTGTGAAGTGTGAGTCCACTGAGAATTGTAGAAGAAACACAATCTATGTATTAAGTGTGGGGTTTCTCTTGCTTCGAAAGAGCGGAGCTTACATGTCATGGTAACAAGTCATTTCTATGCATTTACACAGTTACTTATTCACCCAGCAGTAGCTAAGGAACAAACCCCTAGGAGTTGTATTACTTTCCATGATTGTGTTTTTTTTTCTTCAATGTTCATGGTTTACTTACAATGGGAACAAGTCATGAAAATCAGATTGACAATAGGAAGCATACTTTTCACTTTGCAATTTGCCTAAACAGATTTCAGCTATCTAAATGTATGTTAATTATATTCTCCGCAAAGTATTTTTTTTCCCAAAACATGACAAAATGACTGGCAGTTTTACAGCAAAACAGTAGTGAGATCATACACGACCTTGAACACATGCAGAGCTGGCTGGAGGAAAATTAGTCAAACGCAGCAGTCTGTCTAATGAAATAAGGTTTTATCTTTCCTTCAGGGCGTCAAGTCAATAGTTAACATTTGGCAGAATAAAAGTCTCATTTTATTTCTTGTTTGATTTTGCTAGCTGTTCTGCTAAATGTTTTTCTTTTGACTTGCCACTTTGTCAATCCCATCAACCGATTCAATCACGCCAAAGATAAAATTCGCTCAATTAATAGAAAACTAGACATCTTGCGTCTCCGCTGGCCATATACTTTCAATAGATGTTGGCTAGCTTTCCCACCTCCCCACAAAACACTTATATGCTTGATTCATAGTGCATATGTTTTTATTAGAGTGCGAGGGGTGAGAGTACATTTAAATGGACCGATTGCTGTCCATTAACAAATGCCAGTTCATCATATCCATGTTGATTGTCACTCTTTTACTAGCATGGTTTACAAGTACTGACAAATACTGATGGAAATAGAAAAATTATTGACACCGTCGGGGTCTCTTTCCATACAACATCATGCCATTAGCTGAACATCCCCTGTTTACACATGGGAAAGTACTGCCGATAGTGATGATTTTATGCTTCCATAAACGATCCAATCATGTGACGAATAAGTGTTTCGCTCATTCCTCATAAGATGTCTGACATGTTTACACAGGCAATAAATACAGTTTATTTCCCTTACCAAAAGGGACAGGGAACAAAAGGATAGGGCATTAAAATTACTATGTTCGATCCTTTGTTTCTCTCCACATTATCTGTCTAGAAAGAGACACCAAAGGATGTCCTTGTGAAACCTGTAGTAATGTTTGCAGAGCCCTCTCGGGGGTGACCAAGACTGATTTCCTTATTTCTGTTCATCCCTCCCCTGTTAATATACCTATGCATGCCCAATTGGCCAATTTCAGGAAGCCATGTGGGAGATTCTCAAAACCAGTGTTTCCCAATGTTAGTCCTCACGACCTCCAGCAGATCATGTTTTCAGGATTTCCTTGATATTGCACAGGTGATGGAAGTATTAACAATACTAGAGGTTCTCACTATAGAATATACTCAAATCATGACCTGTTGGGGGCCTTGATGACCTGAATTAAGAAAAACTGCTCTAGACTATGCAAGCCAATAAAATAATAACATTCTAGATTGTGAGCCCCATCAGGGACAGTGCCAATAATGTCTGTAAAGCTCTGTGGAATTAATGGTGCTATATAAATGCGTAAAATAAATAAATAAATACATTTACTGTATACTTGCCATCAGTGCCAGCACCATTCTAGTGGTTGTGTCCGGCACTGGCTCTCCCGGAGACCACATGACATTGTTATGGCACACGATACCTGAGGCCAGAGACCTGAAGGTGCCTCGTTTATCTGTACAAGCAATTGTATGCAACGCAAGATAGATATGTCCAGCCATCATACCACTCAGGAAGGAGACGGGTTCTGTCTCCCAGAGATGAACGTGCTTTGTTCCGACATGTGCATAACAACCAAAGGACAAAAGCAAAAGATCTTGTGAAGATTATGGCAGAAGCTGGTAAGAATGTGTCAATATCCACAGTGAAACGAGTACCGTATCAACTTGGGCTGAAAGGCCACTCTGCCAGGAAGAAGCAAATACTCCAAAAGAAACATAAAAAAGCCAGATTAATGTTTGCAAATGCACACAGGAACAAAAACCATAATTTTGGAGACATGTCCTGTGGTCTGATTAAAGTAAAATTGCACTTTTTGGGCATAATGGCCATTGTTATGTTTGGTGGAAAAAGGGTGAAGCTTGGAAGCCTAAGAACACCATCCCAACTGTGAAACAAGAGGGTGGCAGCATCATGTTGTGGGGTTGTTTTTCTGCAGAAGGGACTGGTGCACTTCACAAAATACAGCTCTGGCAAAAATTAAGAGACCACTGCACAGTTTTATAAAAATCAACTTCTCTACATGTCTGACACCCATTCCATTCCAGTGTCAGTTGAATTCCAACCAGAGTACACATCATTGTACTTAATATGCTTCTGATTAGGTGATCACCTGAACCAAATCTTATTTAACGAAGGAAAGTATAAAAAACACTGCTGTGGTGTTCACAGTTCTCTTGCAATAGGACAAGCTGGATGGAAAAACAGGTGCTAGTAATATCCCAAAAGTAATAGGAATGAAAAACTAACTTTTAACCATGCCAAAGAAGTTGAAAAGAAAAATATTGAGTGAGGAAAAGAAGGACTCAATTCTTGCTTTACTAGCAGAGGGATACAGTGAGCATCATTTTGCCTCCATCCTTAAAATTTCTAAGACGGCAGTCCAATACAACAAGGTCAAGCAGCAGTCATTGACAACGAAGCTACAGACCGGCAGAGGGCAAAAACGACTCTCCACTGACCGGGATGACCATCATCTTATTCGAATGTCACTCAACAACCGCAGGATGACCTACAGAAGGAATGGCAAATGGCAGCTGGGTGAAGTGTACGGCAAGAACAGTTCGCAACAGGCTCCTAGAGGCAGGGCTCAAGTCATGTAAAGCTAGAAAAAAGCCTTTCATCAAGGAGAAGCAAAGTAGAGTCAGGCTAAAGTTTGCCACAGACCATAAGGATTGGACCATAGAGAACTGGAATAATGTAATCTTCTCTGATGAGCCTAATTTTCAGCATTGCCCAACATTTGGTCATTTAATGGTTAGACGGAGACCTGGAGAGGCGTACAAGCCACAGTGTCTTGCACCTACTTTGAAATTTGGAGGAGGATCGGTGATGAGCTGGGGATGCTTTAGCAAGGCTGGAATTGGGCAGGTTAATCTTTGCGAAGGTCGTATGAATCAAGCTTCATACAAGGTTATCCTGGAAAAACAGCTGATTCCTTCTGCTCAGGCAATGTTCTCCCACTCTGGAGACTTTTTTTCCATCAGGACAATGCACCATGCCACACAGCTAAGTCAATCAATGTGTGGATGAAGGACCACCACATCAAATCACTGTCATGGCCAGCCCAATCTTCAGACCTGAACCCCCTTGAAAACCTCTGAAATGTAATCAAGAGGAAAAAGGATAGTCACAAGTAGTGTTGAGCATTTCGATACCACAAGTATCGGGTATCGGCCGATATTCGCTGTATCGGAATTCCGATACTTAGTTCCGATATTTTTCCAATATCGTATACCAGAATCGGAAGTTCCCATAATTCTTTGAGAGGCAATGTGATTTTAGTCAGCCAATGAGGAATCTTATGAAGTGTGGGCACATCCTGTAATGCTGCGGTCATCTTAACTAATGGCATGGCTGTGATTGGCTGCTGAAATGATGTCAGAATGCACTATAAAAGGCGCCGCCGCCATTTTAGCGTCACTGTGCTGTGAACTCAGTTAGGGACAGAACGCTGTTCTGCTGACTTTGAGGGACAGTTAGACATTGCGATTTTGTGTACTGTGCTTTAGGCAGGCTAGTTTACCAACCGCTGTGTAAAGCTTCCTTTTGCCAGTGTTGTTTTAACAGCTCTGTGCAAGGTGTGTGTGAGAGTGCAGGTGACGCTGCAGTTTGCTCTGCATCCACCACTGTTTGTAGGCATCTGCACGTGTCACTCACTGACTCTTTTTTTTATTTTATTTTGTGGAATTGGTGCAGCTCCATTATATTTGAAAAAAATCTAATCTATTAGTGTGACGCGCTTCCATCCGTATACAATACATTGGTTGCAAACACTATAGAAGTACAGAAAGGATCCTTTCACAGATAGTGAACAGTTGTGTTTCAGTGTTCACTGCAGTCTGTGAGGTTTTGATTTTTTGAGTGCAGATCACGCTCCAGTTAGTTCTTCAACCACTGCTGGTTGTAGTCTGCTGAGCGTGTGTCACTGCCTCATCCTTCACATTTTTCTCTAATTGGTGCTGCTCCATTATATTTGAAAAAAATCTAATCTATTAGTGTGACGCGCTTCCATCCGTATACAATACATTGGTTGCAAACACTATAGAAGTACACAAAGGGGCCTTTCACAGCTACTGAACAGTTGTCTGCAGTGTTCACTGTAGTCTGTGAGCTTTTCATTTTTTGAGTGCAGATTACGCTCCAGTTAGTTCTTCAACCACTGCTGGTTGTAGTCTGCTGAGCGTGTGTCACTGCCTCATCCTTCACATTTTTCTCTAATTGGTGCTGCTCCATTATATTTGAAAAAAATCTAATCTATTAGTGTGACGCGCTTCCATCCGTATACAATACATTGGTTGCAAACACTATAGAAGTACACAAAGGTGCCTTTCACAGCTACTGAACAGTTGTCTGCAGTGTTCACTGTAGTCTGTGAGCTTTTCATTTTTTGAGTGCAGATTACGCTCCAGTTAGTTCTTCAACCACTGGTGGTTGTAGTCTGCTGAGCGTGTGTCACTGCCTCATCCTTCACATTTTTCTCTAATTGGTGCTGCTCCATTATATTTGAAAAAAATCTAATCTATTAGTGTGACGCGCTTCCATCCGTATACAATACATTGGTTGCAAACACTATAGAAGTACACAAAGGGGCCTTTCACAGCTACTGAACAGTTGTCTGCAGTGTTCACTGTAGTCTGTGAGCTTTTCATTTTTGAGTGCAGATTACGCTCCAGTTAGTTCTTCAACCACTGCTGGTTGTAGTCTGCTGAGCGTGTGTCACTGCCTCATCCTTCACATTTTTCTCTAATTGGTGCTGCTCCATTATATTTGAAAAAAATCGAATCTATTAGTGTGACGCGCTTCCATCCGTATACAATACATTGGTTGCAAACACTATAGAAGTACACAAAGGGGCCTTTCACAGCTACTGAACAGTTGTCTGCAGTGTTCACTGTAGTCTGTGAGCTTTTCATTTTTTGAGTGCAGATTACGCTCCAGTTAGTTCTTCAACCACTGCTGGTTGTAGTCTGCTGAGCGTGTGTCACTGCCTCATCCTTCACATTTTTCTCTAATTGGTGCTGCTCCATTATATTTGAAAAAAATCTAATCTATTAGTGTGACGCGCTTCCATCCGTATACAATACATTGGTTGCAAACACTATAGAAGTACACAAAGGGGCCTTTCACAGCTACTGAACAGTTGTCTGCAGTGTTCACTGTAGTCTGTGAGCTTTTCATTTTTTGAGTGCAGATTACGCTCCAGTTAGTTCTTCAACCACTGCTGGTTGTAGTCTGCTGAGCGTGTGTCACTGCCTCATCCTTCACATTTTTCTCTAATTGGTGCTGCTCCATTATATTTGAAAAAAATCTAATCTATTAATGTGACGCGCTTCCATCCGTATACAATACATTGGTTGCAAACACTATAGAAGTACACAAAGGGGCCTTTCACAGCTACTGAACAGTTGTCTGCAGTGTTCACTGCAGTCTCTGAGGAATAACCACACTTAGGCCTTATAACTTTTCTGACTTTCTTTATCAATCTACCAAGATGAAGAAGGCAGGGAGTAAGGCACGTGGTCGTGGCCGTGGAGTTTCAGCAGGGAGAGGACGTGGGGATTCTGTGGCTGCTGCCGCACCCAGTGACACAGCATCCACCAGTTTTCCCCGTGAGCGTTCCTTTATGCGCACTTATGTAGGAGCTCAGCGTACCCCCCTGCTGCGGGAAGAAACAAATTGAAGCCGTTGTTGGTTGGATGGCAGCCAATGCATCGACTTCAATTGCTTCCACCTCCTCTCAGGACCACAGCACTGTTGAACAACCATCTGTCTCTTCACCGCCTGCCAAATTGCCCAGGCAGTCAGAGAGCTCTGTAAAGGAGCCATCTGAGTCTCTGCTTCTGTTCTCAGAATCTGTTGGCTTGCAAACAGGGGCCCAGCCAAGCAGCATTCTGGAATGTGAAGAAGAGGCAGTATGCAGTGATGCGCAACAGCTGTGTCTCTCTGAATCTGAAGAGGCGGGTGAGCCAGTGCCGATGGTCAGCACACCGCAGAACGCATCTGATGATGATGAGACTCAGGTGCCAGTTTCTGTTGAGCATGGTGCTGGCCAGACCACCCAACAGCAGCAGGTGTTGGAAGAGGGTAGTGGAGATGATGAGGTCCAAGACCCAACATGGCGTGAGGAACAGGAAGGTGGTGGTAGCAGCTCTGAGGAAGAGATTGCCCCAACGGTCCAAACAGTAGGAGAGGTAGGCTGCAGACTCGGTTGCCTGTAGCCTCCAGTTTGGCACCCGTTCGTAGCAGTTCTCTTCCAACAGCCAAAACGGGCGCTCCCAGGACTTGCACTGCGTGGTCCTTTTTTGACACACTTGCAGATGATATTTGCTATGTCAAATGCAAGCTGTGTAATCAAAAAGTAAAAAGAGGTAAAAGTGTCAGTAACCTTAATACCACAAATATGTGGAAACATGTGCGGTCAAAGCACGTGGTTGAGTTACAAAGACACACTGGAGATGTAGGCCAACCTACAGCAGCACCTACATCTTCAGCTCGTGTTGGAGCCTCTTCCTCCAGCTCACACACAGCTGGTTCGGCTTCCTCACAGGATCGCCATGGAAGAACCTCTGTCACTGTTGTCCAGAGACCCAGTGTTATTCCACCCACAGCTGCAAGTTCCCTGTCATCCTCACACTCCCAGGCCACAAAACAGCCATCGGTAGCACAGGCATGGGATAAAAGACGGCCATACTCGGCAAACCATCCACGAGCACAGGCTCTGAATGCTGACATTGCAAAACTCCTGTCCCTTGAAATGCTGTCATTCAGGCTGGTGGAGACTGACAGTTTCCGTAACTTAATGTCATTGGCAGTCCCACAATACAATGTGCCCAGCCGATTTTATTTCAGCAGGCAAGCCGTCCCTGGTCTGCAAAAGCATGTTGAGGGAAAAATTAAACATGCGCTACTAAACGCCGTCAGTAGCAAGGTCCACCTGACCACCGATGCGTGGACCAGTACCCATGGCCAGGGACGATACCTTTCCCTCACTGCCCATTGGGTCAATGTTGTGGAGCCGGGTACAGATCTTGCGAGTGGCGCTGTACGTGTTCTGCCAACTCCAAGGATTGCAGGAATCAAGTCTGTCCACATTGACTCCTCCTCCTACTCCAGTTCCTCAGAATCATCGCTGCAGGAGCCGTCACGGTCTACCTCCACATGGACCCGTGAACGCTTACCTGATGCGACCGATATGAGCACAGCCGTGGCCAAACGTCAACAGGCCGTCCTGAAATTAATTTCCATGGGGAATCGAAGCCACACAGCGCAGGAGCTCTGAAATGCCATCAAGCAGGAGAGCGACGTGTGGTTTTTGCCAGCGAATCTCCAGCCAGGCTTGGTAGTGTGTGACAATGGCCGAAATCTGGTGGCAGCTCTGGGCCTTGGCAACCTCACTCACATACCATGTCTGGCACATGTGCTCAACTTGGTCGTGCAGAGTTTTTTGAGGGACTATCCGGATCTTGATGCACTGCTGCACAAGGTCCGCCTAGAGTGCGCTCACTTGCGACGTTCCAGCATGGCCAGATCGCGCATTGCAGCTCTGCAACGCAGATTTCGCCTTCCTGAACATCGCATCATATGTGACGTACCCACCAGGTGGAATTCCACGTTACATATGTTGGAGCGGTTGTGTGAGCAGCAGCCACCAGTAATGGAGTATCAGCTGCATCAGGCGCAATCAACTCGCAATTTGCGAAGTTCACACTTCACCACTACTGAGTGGGCCTCTATGAAGGACATCTGCCACGTTTTGCGTGCGTTTGATGAGTCAACGCAGATGGCGAGTGCAGATGATGCACTAGTCAGCCTGACTGTCCCCCTTATCTGCCTGCTTCAAAAAACACTGCAAGCACTAAGGGATGAGGTTTTGGAAGAGGTGGAGGATGAGGAGTCACAAATTCCATCACCTTCTGGACAGTCAGCGCAACGTGGTTCCTCACAAAGGGCTGGGCAGGGCTCACTTTGTGAGGAGGATGAGGAGGAGTCAATGGAGGAGGAAGACATCGCTCCAGAGGGAGGTACACAACGCTCTAGTCAGTATGTAGAGCGAGGGTGGGGTGATGCAGAGCAGGCAGAGATGACGCCTCTTGCAGGGGACAGCGTTTCTTGGCCAGTTGGGAGTCTGCAGCACATGGTTGATTTCATGCTGCAGTGCCTGAGAAACGACCGCCGCATCGCCCACATTCTCACCACGTCTGATTATTGGGTGTACATCCTCCTAGACCCTCGCTACCGGGACAACTTACAAAGCCTCATCACACCGTTGAACCGGCAGCGTAAAATGCGGGAATACCAAGACACACTGGTGCAATCCATAATGTTCTCCATTCCAGCCGAGAGCACTGCTGCTGCTACTGCTTTACAAAGCAGCTCTGTGCGTCGAGGCAGTGGAGACAGCTCTGCAACAAGAGGGAGCACAAGCAGCGCCTCTGCACAGGGCAAGACCAGTATGTTCCAAATGTGGCGAAGTTTTGTGGCAGCGCCACAAATGTCTACACCATCCGAGACGGCTCCAGTCAGCAGGAGGCAACGTTTCCGTAAGATGGTGACAGACTACATGTCTTTCCCTCTCAGTGTACTCCCAGATGGCTCTTCTCCATTCAAGTTTTGGGTCTCTAAGCTGGATACATGGCCAGAGCTTAGCCAGTATGCATTGGAGGTGCTGGCTTGCCCTGCTGCCAGTGTATTATCGGAGCGCGTCTTTAGTGCTGCAGGTGGTGTACTAACAGACCGTCGCATGCGACTATCCTCCGATAATGTAGACCGGCTTACTTTTCTGAAAATGAACAAGGCATGGATCTTGCCAGAATTTGTCTGTCGTTTTCAGATTAAATAACTGGTTCGCAACGTTATCCATGTCTCCTGTTATGTTCATCTTTCTACCACCTGAACTCTACTCCCTGGGCTACAACACTGCCAGTTGCTGCTCAGAAGTGTCGTGTCCACAGACCAATACACAAGCTATAGTGTTAGTGGGGTTCAGTAACCCAGCTCTTCCCCTGCTGTGTGTCCGGCAAGAAGTCTCCTGTTCCCTACACATGCACAGAAAAACCCATGTCGAACATGCTCCAAATAGGGAAGAGCCGTCACCCTGATTGTTATGCTTAAAACAGGAAATTGTGAAGTTTTCCAGGCCTAGAATGATACATTTTTATGACAAATATGGACAAATAATAATTTGTCATCACAGCGCATATCTGCACATGTCTATTAGAAATGGTAACAAAAACTAAAACATAGTCTTCACTTTTTGAAATTAATGCATAAAAGTACATTTCATACTTATCAATTAATGCTTTTTAAGGAACTTTATCTGTACCTGTAAGATAATGCAGTCAATGGATGTACGAATCATAAAATCCTCATCATCATCATCACGAGTTTTATTTATGACAGACATTATAAAATACACATACTGATGCCAACTGTAACTTCACACACCATATATGAAATGGCCAGCATCTAAACCTGGTAATAATGTGCAATAATAAATTATTACATCTAGAAAGTGCATCATGCATACTGACAATAGGTAGTTATACCTGCAAGTGCTGTTGAAACAACCACAACAGATATAAATTAATAATGGTATATAGGTATCACAGTGCATAATTACTCATGGACAATGTCGATGTAATACTGTACCTCAATAAAGTCAGCGTCAACCATTATGCTTGTTAGTCTTGTAGATTGTTAAAGAGGGAACGGTTTTTTTTTGTTGGTCATAGGTGGAGTATTAGACAGTAAATGATTACTGCTGTCGTATTTTTGGCGTCCCTAGGGCGCAATAACGCTGCGTAACGTCACATTTTATAGAGTCATCTAATTGACACACGCTACCCTACCCTACGCGTGACAGTAGGAAGGTAGTGTTGACGGATAAAGCCTTGCGCAACCAGACATGCTTTTACCCTCTTCAACACTGTACAAGCAAAAAATGCATGATTGCAGCCGCAGACTTTATTGACGTACAGTATAACATCGCCATTACCCATCAGAGGCTGTCCACTGTCTGATACAGACATAGAATATACCTTTGCTATCCGTAGCCTTTGTTTCACCTACACTTGCAGGCACACACTTAAATTGTGACAATGCATTATGTTTTTTTAAATGGTTATTTTTTATCGTACATTATTGGTCATCACATTGATGAGTCCATGCTGGACATGTCATACATGCTGTACAAAGTAACGATTTTATTAACTTAAATAATTGAAATGTCTGTGACTGTCACATCTAAATTGCAATGATGATGATGATGAGTGACTATTACAAAATCCATTGTCATCACTATGTTATGGTTTAACATAGCGTTCCTTAAGCATTATTCATAAATACAAAAATGGACTTTTATTCTTAAATTTACAACACTATATTTTGTAACCAATTTTTTGGGTGGTGTGTTGTTCCATTTCTTGTTGGCATGTGCATATATGCGTTTATATTTGCAGTGTCTTTATTTTTATTCTTGAAGTTAGGAAACATGTGTATCTTCGTACCGTGTTAGCCAGTAGATAGAAAAATATTTAGACTTGACAGTCCGCAGTGGTTGATACCTTTTAATGGATAACTGAAAAGATGGTAACAAATTGCAAGCTTTCGAGGCTACTCACGTCTCTTCATCAGGCAAAGACTAAAACAAAAATGAAGCATCACATATTTCTATACACAACAGGACACAGGAATAGTGCAATAGGTAAGACAAGTAAGTGACGTGTAGCAGAACTGTCATTATCACAGAGGGATGAACATAAATATTGGAACAGTTCCTAGATAAGGATAGAAAGTTTTATTGCCCTCTGATTGGGGTCTGGTTTTGTGTTTTCATGCCCCTGGAAGGGCAGAGACGCAGATTCCTTAATTGATATAGAATGACATAAATCCGTCTGATCTATTCATTCCATCACTAACAGTGTCAAAGGTCATGATGAGCTTATATTCTGAAACCTTTGTATCTTTCTCATATTTGAAGTTATATTTTAATATCAGTAATTCCATATCCATCATGCTATGACCGGGCATACAAAAGTGTTTTGCCACAGGTAAATCCATTATTTTTTCTCTTATTGTGTGGCGCTGATAATTCATCCTTGTTCTCATTTTTTGGCCGGTCTCCCCTCACTTGTCCCTCCCTCACTTGTCTTACCTATTCCTGTGTCCTGTTGTGTGTAGAAATATGTGATTCTTCATTTTTTGTTTTAGTCTTAGCCTGATGAAGAGACCTGAGTAGTCTCGAAAGCTTGGAATTTGTTACCATATTTTCAGTTAGCCATTAAACGGTATCAACCACAGAGGACTCTCAAGTATAAATATTTTTCTATTCTTGGAATTGAAATTCATCATTTTATTGTCCTAGTAAAACTTCATTTATTCTTGTTTGAAGTACATACATTTGCAATGGCCACGTAACAAGGCAATAACTCAATATTTTATGCCTACACCCTCCTTGACCCTGGGCTTCAACACCGCCAGTTGCTGCTCAGAAGTGTTAGATGCACAGATGAAAACAATCGCTGATGTGTTTGTGGGGTTCAGTAACGCCTGCTGTTCCCCTGCTGTATGTCTGGCAAAAATTACTGCTGCTAACTACAACTTCAACTTCAAACATCTCATACTAGGCCTCTGCCTACACCCTCCTTGACCCTGGGCTTCAACACCGCCAGTTGCTGCTCAGAAGTGTTAGATGCACAGATGAAAACAATCGCTGATGTGTTTGTGGGGTTCAGTAACGCCTCCTGTTCCCCTGCTGTGTGTCTGGCAAAAATTACTGCTGCTAACTACAACTTCAACTTCAAACATCTCATACTAGGCCTCTGCCTACACCCTCCTTGACCCTGGGCTTCAACACCGCCAGTTGCTGCTCAGAAGTGTTAGATGCACAGATGAAAACAATCGCTGATGTGTTTGTGGGGTTCAGTAACGCCTGCTGTTCCCCTGCTGTGTGTCCGGCAAAAATTACTGCTAGCTACCTAATCATGGTGAAAAAAACATGACATGTCAAAGTGTCTAGTGCTACACATAGATATGAGGCTACACCCTGATTTCTAAGCTGTAAACATTTGAAACGTCAACTTTAAAACCATAAAATGATTAGTCTTTGTCACAAATCTGTAACAAAATAATTGTGACATATTATTACAGATATGCACATGTCGAAAACAAATGCAAACACAAAAGCCTACTTATGCTATAGGATACTGATGGTCAACCTTGTCACTCCATAGCTTAGACAAATCCAACTCACATCATGACTCAAATGCTGCAATGTTGGAAGTGCATAATGTGGGTTGAACTTTGACAACTGCTGCAGTGCGAAGGTTATACTTCAGTGTTCTTGCCTTTTAAATAAAAGCATACAAGTAAATATAATAATCCAATGTTGATTAAGGGACGTGATGTACACCTGTAATTGTGCAAACAATGCATGTAGGAATAGTCCTTTTCAACATTACTTATATTTGTGTCATTTTAAAAAATACATATTTAATTAGAAAGTTAACAGCCCATATCATAAAGGTCCTTCATGTAAACATGATAATCGCTAACAAAAATCATGCATTACCTTGGTAAAGTCAATAGTGCATAGTCACAATAGCAAAATATATACCTGTAAGTGGTGCTGAAAGAACGACAACTGATAGAATAGGTGAATGATATCTATTTATCAGACTGAATAGCGACACCTGTACAATGTCGATATAATACTGTACCTTAACAAAACAGCTGTGTCACACCTCACACTCGTTTTTCTTGTAGCTTGTTATGTAATAGGGCACATGCGTGTATGTTTCATCATAGGTGCATGTTTACTGAGTAAAGCAGTCATGACAACGCCTTTGTGTTGTCGGTACGCTTGCGATGATGAACGATGCGCACCGTGAATGTTAGTCTGCGTCATAAGACGTACAGACGCTCCAATACCCAACGCGTCACAGCAGGAAGCCAGTCTGTGCGTCCAAACAAAGGTGCAACCATACTGTAAGGTTCTTTGTCTCTGTTGACATGTTCCTTGAAACTCAGTTTTCCGTCGGCCATTTTGCTTTCTGTCTTTCTGCAGCTCTTGCCCTCAGTTAATATGGAGTTTCCAGTTTTCATGTTCCTGCCCTGATTCTTCCCTCTTGCTTCTTAAGCAGCCTCAGCTGAACAATCAGTGCTCCTGAATCAAGCCTCAGTCAGTCTGTGACCTGACTCCTGGAAGCCTTGGACTTGTACTCCAGCTATTCCCTACTGAGGAACCTTGGAACACTTTTGGACTCTGGAAACCTGCTGTTTGGTGAATCCATGTTTGCAGAGGAATTACGGTACAGAGAAGAGATCCTGAACCTGCTTTGGAGAGTTATTGTAGAGCTTGAAGTTACTCTGGCCTGCTGTGTCTCCTGTTGCTGTTCCTGCAAACTGTGTGAACTTTTCAGCATGCTTGTATGAAGTAATACAAGTAGTGTTGAGCGATACGATAATGCAAATATCGGCTATCGGCCGATATTAGCTCTATCGGCCTTTCGATAATTCGTTTCGATATTTTCGTCATATCGAATACCGGAATCGGATTTGTCACTGTCACTGTCTGTGTCCGTCGGTCGGGTCTGTCACTGTCAGTGTCCGTCGGTCGGGTCTGTCAAGAGTCAGCGGCACTTACCTGGCAGAAGATCTCCGGCGGTCACGGCCTGGACTGCTTCATGGCCGCCATCCTCTTCTCCCCGGCGGTCACATGCAGTTTTCTCGCGATAACTGCAGTGACTGCTGGGTAATCCCGGCCGTAAAGCAGTCAGTCCGATGACGTCACCGCCGGGAAGCAGGTAATCAGCTGTGCTGCGTCGTGATGACAGGCTCTGCCTGTCATTGCGATGTAGCAGAGCTGGATCGCCGTGGCACTATCGTTACTATGGACTGCGTCGGACAGGTGGTATACTGTTGGTTTTTTTTTTTTCTTTTTTTACAGGAGATCGATGGCGTCGCAGGAATGAGAGTGTAATAAAAGAAATGAAAACTGTGTTGTCTCTTTTATTTCATTAAAATACTTTTTTCTTGCTTTGTCTTTTTTTTATGCATTTAATAACTTTGGGATTAATAATGGATCGGTGTCTTATTGACGCCTCTCCATTATTAACCGGGCTTATTGTCACCGTGCAATCAACGGTGACATTAACCCCTTATTACCTCGCTTGCCACCGCTACAGGGCAAGTGGGAAGAGCCGGGTAAAGTGCCACAATTGGCACATCTTTTGATGCGCCAAATGTGGGGCTGCTGTAGCCTGGTATTATCAGGCTGTTGAGGGCCAAAATCCATGGGCCTTGACAGTCTTTTAATACCAGGCCGCAGCAGTCTGCATTTTACTTGGCTGGTTAACAAAAATAGGGGGACCCCTACGCCGTTTTTTTTTCGAGGGGATCCCCTATTTTTGTTAACCAGCCAAGCTAAGCAGACTGCTGTGGCCTGGTATTATCAGGCTTGCAAGGTCCATGGATATTGGATCCTTACCAGCCTGAAAAGCCATGCCTCAGCGGTCTGCTTCATCTGGCTGGTTAACAAAAATAGGGGGGACCCCACGCCAATTTTTTCGAGGGGATCCCCTATTTTTGTTAATCAGCCAAGATATGCAGACTGCTGTGGCCTGGTATTATCAGGCTGGCAAGGTCCATGGATCTTGGCTCCTTAACAGCCTGAAAATCCAGGCCTCAGCGGTCTGCTTCATCTGGCTGGTTAACAAAAATAGGGGGAACCCCACGCCAATTTTTTTCGAGGGGATCCCCTATTTTTGTTAACCAGTTCCCTCTGACGTCACTGATTGTGTCCCTGGCTGACCTGAAGTGAAAGTGGAAAGCAATCAATTAAGCTTTCCACTTCCTCTCCTGTCAGCCAGGAGAGGAACTCATTCATTTGGGGGTTTACTGTGAGGCTGCAGCATTAGCTGCGGTCCCTGCAGTAAACATTAACCCTTTCTGAAGGATTACACCGTGGGACCTGACTGTACATCGGATTGGTAAGAATAATTTTGCTTTATTATTTTATTTTTATTACAGGAAATGGTTTTAGCAGGAAAATAAAATATGGTCAAAAACTGTGTGATTATTTCATTAAACTTCTTTTTTATTAAAGTGTGTGTGTTTGATTTTTCTTTCATACAATAGGATTAATAATTGATAGTTGTCTAATTGACAGCTCTCAATTATTAACCTGGCTTAAAGTGACCTTTCAATTGCAAGGTCATTTTAACCCCTTATTAACCCATTCGCCACCGCTACAGGGCAATGGGAATAGACGGGCAAAGTGCCAGAAAGGGCAAATCTAATTAGAGATTTGCCCTTTCTGGGGTGTCTGGGGGCAGATGTTAGTAGCCGGGGGGGGGCAAAAATAATGGTCCCTCTCTGGGCTATTATTATCTGCCCCCACTCACTGGCTTTGTCTGTCTGGTTGCGAAAATAGGGCGGGAGCCCACGCATTTTTTTTCAGCAATTTTACACCTCATATATAAATATACATGTCATTCAATTTGTGACACATATATAATATATATATATATTTATATTTATAGTTCATACACTTCTACATAGTATAATAGCCGCTAATTCAATTGCCGGCTTTTGTGAAAATGCAGAACCCGACATGAAATGACACTTGGTTTACATAGAGTTAACCATGTCTTTTCATGTAGTTTGATATCTGATTTGCACAAACAATTACATGAGTGTAAGTGTGCAAAATTTCACACCTGTAGGGGTTAATTAAAGGTGTAAATTCGTAGCAAAAAAGTCCGTTTTTTTTACAACGAATTTACACCTTTAATTAACCCCTACAGGTGTGAAATTTTGCACACATAGACTGATGTAATTGTTTGTGCAAATCAGATTGCAAACGACATGAAAAGACATGGTTAACCCTATGTACACCAAGTGTCATTTCATGTCGGGTGCTTCTGTCTTTTCACAGAAGCCGGCTTTACCCGGCAATTGAATCAGAGGATATTTTACTATGTAGAAGTGTATAAACTATACATATATGTATATATATATGTCACAATGACATGTATATATATATATATAATATATATATGTATTCTATGTGTGTATATTTAGTGTTTACAAGGAAATAAAGGTTTTTTTAGTTTCGATATTTTGTTCCCATAGACTTACATTGGACTTCCGCAATCGGAATCGGATATCGACGATATTTAGTGCTATCGGCGATACAATTTCGATACGATATTTTTAGATATCGAGCAATATCGCTCAACACTAAATACAAGTCATTTCATTTCGACCTATGTCTCCTGTGTTTTCTTCGCACCCAAGCACAAGACGCTATAGGAACTGTACACTATACAGGACACATACATGCACGTAACCTTTTATAAAGCTATATAAAAAAAAGGATGTAGTAGTAACGCACACTTTATTGAGGTACAGTATTACATCGCCATTCACCATCTGTGGCTATGCAGTCTCATCTATATATACCTTATCTATCCGTTGTCATGCTTGCAAGTCCACAGTCAGGCATAAATATCTGTTTTCACTCTGCACTATGCACTTTTTAAATTTTTTGTTTGTTAATATAAATGATTGGCACATATTCTCAGTATTACATGATGGAAATTTTAGATATTTTTAAAAAAATTTTAGTGATATTATTCACCAAATGTAAAGTTTTATGAATGTCAAAGATAACTTGTAATGCTGATTATGTTTTTAAGTCAGCCATTCATTGTCTACACAATAAAAATGGTGTACATACTGTTACTTAGCCATCATTAATGGATTCTGATATGTACTTGTATGCTTTTATTTTAAACCGTATAGCAGATTATTTAACCTATTTTAATTGTGGTTTGCATTGCTTTTCAACATGTTAATGTATGCGTTTATGTTTGTAAATTATTAATTTCCATATATTTTTTTAAGTAAAATCATCATCTTATGGTACTAAAGGTTATATTTCTCTTGTTTGGAGTATAGACATTTTTAATTGACACGTAACAAGGAAAATACTTGATATAGTATTTAAACATCCTCCTTGACCCTGGGCTCCAACACCGCCAGTTGTTGCTCGGAAGTGCTGTTAGCACAGTCAACACTTGCTCCTGTGTTACTGGGGTTCAGTAATGTCAGCTGCTCCCCTGCTGTGTGAACGGCAAAAAGTCCTGCTGCCTCCACCATGTTCTCTTTTCATCCCTGGGCTCCAACACCGCCAGTTGTTGCTCGGAAGTGCTGTTAGCACAGTCAACACTTGCTCCTGTGTTACTGGGGTTCAGTAATGTCAGCTGTTCCCCTGCTGTGTGTACGGCAAAAAGTCCTGCTGCCTCCACCATGTTCTCTTCTCATCCCTGGGCTCCAACACCGCCAGTTGTTGCTCGGAAGTGCTGTTAGCACAGTCAACACTTGCTCCTGTGTTACTGGGGTTCAGTAATGTCAGCTGTTCCCCTGCTGTGTGGACGGCAAAAAGTCCTGCTGCCACCACCATGTTCTCTTCTCATCCTTGGGCTACAACACCGCCAGTTGTTGCTCGGAAGTGCTGTTAGCACAGTCAACACTTGCTCCTGTGTTACTGGGGTTCAGTAATGTCAGCTGTTCTCCTGCTGTGTGAACGGCAAAAAGTCCTGCTGCCTCCACCATGTTCTCTTCTCATCCCTGGGCTCCAACACCGCCAGTTGTTGCTCGGAAGTGCTGTTAGCACAGTCAACACTTGCTCCTGTGTTACTGGGGTTCAGTAATGTCAGCTGTTCCCCTGCTGTGTGAACGGGAAAAAGTCCTGCTGCCTCCACCATGTTCTCTTCTCATCCCTGGGCTACAACACCGCCAGTTGTTGCTCGGAAGTGCTGTTAGCACAGTCAACACTTGCTCCTGTGTTACTGGGGTTCAGTAATGTCAGCTGTTCCCCTGCTGTGTGAACGGCAAAAAGTCCTGCTGCCTCCACCATGTTCTCTTCTCATCCCTGGGCTCCAACACCGCCAGTTGTTGCTCGGAAGTGCTGTTAGCACAGTCAACACTTGCTCCTGTGTTACTGGGGTTCAGTAATGTCAGCTGTTCCCCTGCTGTGTGTACGGCAAAAAGTCCTGCTGCCTCCACCATGTTCTCTTCTCATCCCTGGGCTCCAACACCGCCAGTTGTTGCTCAGAAGTGCTGTTAGCACAGTCAACACTTGCTCCTGTGTTACTGGGGTTCAGTAATGTCAGCTGTTCCCCTGCTGTGTGAACGGCAAAAAGTCATGCTGCCTCCACCCTGTTGTCTTCTCATCCCTGGGCTTCAACACCGCCAGTTGTTGCTCGGAAGTGTCATTGGCACGGTACTCACTCCTGCCCAGACTGGTTACAGCACGCCATCTGTTTCCTGTCAGTGTAAACGTCATTTAGCCTCCAATAAGTTGTCCTGTCGTGTTGCGGTCGGGTTAGCCGACTCTATGGTGCTTGGAGTTTAGGTGCTTCCTATGTGTGCTGCGGGATATGCAAATAAAGGCTGTTTCCGTTGTGACAATAGGACAATCACCCACTGTAGTACTGTGGGATTCGGTAACTGCGGCCGGCTTGCGGCCTGTCAACTTAAATTTCCATGGGTACCTTCTGCTACCCGTCCGGGTTCCAGTACCGTCAGCTGGTTCTCCACAGTGCCTTTGGCCTAGGTGCCTCCATCTCGGTATCCGAGTTCCAGCAACGTCTGCTGGTCCTTGGTAGTGCTTTGGAGCACAGGTACCTCCTGCTTAGTAACCGTGTCCCAGTAACATCAGCTGGTCCTCGGTTGTGCCATTGGCTCTTTTCCTTCTGCTGCCCCTCCGGGTTCCAGCACAGTCAGCTGGTCCTCGTTACTTGCATTGGCTCTTGTACCTTCTGCTACCCGTCTGGGTTCCAGTACCGTCAGCTGGTTCTCCGCAGTGCCTTTGGCCTAGGTGCCTCCATCTCGGTATCCGAGTTCCAGCAACGTCTGCTGGTCCTTGGTAGTGCTTTGGAGCACAGGTACCTCCTGCTTAGTAACCGTGTCCCAGTAACGTCAGCTGGTCCTCGGTTGTGCCATTGGCTCTTTTCCTTCTGCTGCCCCTCCGGGTTCCAGCACAGTCAGCTGCTCCTCGTTACTTGAATTGGCTCTTGTACCTTCTGCTACATTTACAAATTGAAGATTTTTTCAATGCTTTTTTGGGTAATCACTCTGGATCTCCAACAATGAAGACGACGACCCTGATGACCATCCCGAAGAAGATGACGACCACAAGGACGACGAGCATCAAGCCAACCAGCCTAAACACCATCACAAAGAAGAAATAAAAGATTACCAAACAGGACTAAGAAGGTTAAGACAAACTACAAGATACAGAACAAGAGACTTAAGAACAATAAGCAGAAGATCAAAAAGCAGAAGAACATGAAGTATAAGACCAAAATGAAGAGCAAAATATATGCTCTAAATTCTAAGCAGAAGAAGACTAAGCAGTGTATGGGGGTGAGTCCGTTCCTCCTCGTGGTGCCCCTGGAAAATGCCTGCTGCTGCAGGCTAAACTGAACACGGACAAATACTGTTGTAATTTAAATCTTTTGTGACAGCAAGAACGGAAGGATGAAAAATTCATACTTTGACAGATTACAAGTACAGGATTCTCTGTCACTAATAAGAATATGATGAAGAAGATGAAGTACAATATGAATAAGAATAATAGTTTAATAAGAAGAATATGAGTAATGTTAACAAAAAGATGAATAGCAAGAAGTTTAAGAAGAAGATAAAGAAGGTGAAGATGAAGAATAATTTGATGAAAAAGATGATGCTGCTGAAGATTATGAAGGAGAAAGTGTGTCAAAAGTTAAAAAGGTGAAGAGCATGGAAGTTGTGAAATATACATATTTGCCAAAATAGAAAAAACGTTAACAACATTGTCAATTTCTTCGTCAATCCTAACATCTTTAAAAAAAAAAATATTAATGCTATTCCATTTGATTGGGTTAAACATCTATGCCTTTAATGTCTCCTCAACCTCCCCCAATACATTCTACATTACTCTTTGTTGTTTTCCTTCATGTACAATTAACCAACAAGGCAAGAATGGGTTTTTTTTAATTCCGATATTTTGTTCCCATAGACTTACATTGGATTTCCGGTATCGGTATCGGGTATCGCCGATATTTTTTGGGTATCGGCGATACCATTCCGATTCCGATACTTTTGGATATCGGAAAGTATCGCTCAACTCTAGTCACAAGCCATCAAACAAAGAAGAACTGCTTAAATTTTTGTACCAGGAGTGGCATAAGGTCACTCAAAAGCAGTGTGAAAGACTGGTGGAAAGCATGCCAAGACGCATGAAAGCTGTGATTAAAAATCATGGTTATTCCACAAAATATTGATTTCTGAACTCTTCCTGAGTTAAAACATTGTATTGTTGTTTTTAAATGATTATGACTTGTTTTCTTAGCATTATTTGAGGTCTGCAAGCAGTGCATTTTTTGTTATTTTGACCATTTCTCATTTTCTGAAAATAAATACAAAATTTATTGCTTGGAAATTCGGAGACATGTTGTCAGTAGTTTATAGAATTAAAGAGCAATTTACATTTTACTCAAAAATATACCTAAAAAGACAATAATCAGACAAACTGAAAATTTTGCAGTTGTCTCTTAATTTTTGCCAGAGCAGTAAATGGCATCATGAGAAAAGAAGATTATGTGGCAATACTGAAGCAACATCTCAAGACATCAGCCGTGAAGTTAAAGCTTGGGTGGAAATGGGTCTTCCAAATGGACAATGACCCGAAGCATACTGCCAAAATGGTAACAAAGTGGCTTAAGGATAACAAAGTCAATGTTTGGGAGTGACCATCACAAAGCACTGATCTCAAGCCTATTGAAAATATATGAGCAAAGCTGAAAATGCAGGTGCGAGCAAGGCGACCTACAAACCTGGATCAGTTACACCAGTTTTGTCAGGAGGAATGGACCCAAATTCTGACTAACTATTGTGAGAAGCTTGTGGAAGGGTATCCCAAACGTTTAAACCATGTCATTCAGTTTAAGGGCAATGGTACCAAGTTCTAATGAAATGTATGTGAACTTTTGGCTTTGCAGTAAGTAATAAAAATGTATTACAACATTCTCTCCCTCTCTCATTATTCTGGCATTTGGCAAATATTAATAATTATGGTAATCCTAATTGACCTAAAAAGGGAAAGGTTTATTCTGATTTCGTGTCAGATATTGAGAAAAACATGCATATGTGTCTTTTCATAGAGAGTATGTAAACTTCTAGTTTCAACTGTATGTAAATCTTTCAAGAACTCTTCAACAGGGAATCTGTACAAGGCAACATGCACGTGCCCCATGGACGATATGTATATTGAAGACCACCAGGGAACTAAGGAAGCAAGTGGGTGAACATCTTGGAGATATCAGAAATAAACGTGATACCCCGATTGCACATCATACGAATGGGGTGCATGGGGGACATCTAAAGGAGATATCGTTCAGCATGATTGAATATATAATACCAAAAATAAGAGGGGAAAATCTTGATAAATTACCTTTCACAACTAGCTCAGGACCCAACAAGAGGGGGGGCACTGCTAGACCTAATATTATCCAACAGGCCAGACCGCATATCAAATATAAGGGTTGGGGGTCACTTGGGTAATAGTGATCACAAAATAATAAGCTTTCATGTATCCTTTAATAAGATGTGTAGTCGAGGGGTTACAAGGACACTAAACTTCAGGAAGGCAAATTTCCAACGGATGAGAGATGATCTTGGTGCAATAAACTGGGACGATATCCTGAGACATAAAAATACACAAAGAAAATGAGAGACGTTTATTAGTATCCTGAATAGGACCTGTGCACAGTATATACCCTATGGGAATAAACATGCTAGAATTAGGAGGAAACCACTATGGCTAAATAGAGCTGTAAGGGGCGCAATAAGGGACAAAAAGAAAGCGTTTAGGGAATTAAAGCAAGTAGGTAGTGAAGAGGCATTAAATAAATACAGAAGATTAAATAAATTCTGTAAAAAGCAAATCAAGACAGCAAAGATTGAGGCAGAGAGACTCATTGCCAGAGAAAGTAAAAATAATCCCAAAATATTCTTTAACTACATAAATAGTAAGAAACTAAAAAATGATAGTGTTGGTCCCCTTAAAAATAGTCTGGGTGAAATGGTGGATGAGGATGAGGAAAAAGCCAATATGCTAAATGACTTTTTTTCAACTGTATTTACACAAGAAAATCCCATGACAGATAACATGATCAGTGATAAAAAAATTTCTCCATTAAATGTCACCTGCTTAACCCAGCAGGAAGTACGGCGGCGTCTAAAAATCACTAAAATTGACAAATCCCCGGGCCCGGATGGGATACACCCCGAGTACTCCAGGAATTAAGTACAGTTATAGATAGACCATTATTTTTAATCTTTAAAGGGGTGATCTTATTAACAATGTATAAATATATGAGGGGACAGTACAAAGACCTTTCTAATGATCTTTTTACTCTTAGACCTGTGACGGGGACAAGGGGGCATCCTCTACGTCTGGAGGAAAGAAGGTTTAGCCATAATCACAGATGCAGATTCTTTACTGTAAGAGCAGTGAGACTATGGAACTCTCTGCCGTCTAATGTTGTGATGAGTGATTCCTTACTAAAATTTAAGAAGGGACTGGATGCCTTTCTTGAAAAGTATAATATTACAGGCTATATTCACTAGTTTCCTAGATATTGCGTTGATCCAGGGAGCTAGTCTGATTGCCGTATGTGGAGTCGGGAAGGAATTTTTTTCCCCAATGTGAAGCTTACTGTTTGCCACCTGCGGTTTTTTTTGCCTTCCTCTGGATCAACATGTTAGGGCAGGTTAGGATAGGATATGGGTTGAACTAGATGGACTTAAAGTCTTCCTTCAACCTTAATAACTATGTTACTATGTTGAAAGAGAATCTGAGTGGATATTTAGGATGCAATTTGTATTCCCTAAAGGAATGAACAAGCAGCTCTCCGATACATGCTTTCTATAAGTTTAATTAATTGGATTCCCTTGTGATCGGCCCCTCTCTCCTCTTCCTTTCCTCTTTTACATTGTCTCGAGAAATTACCTGGTTGTGCCTCCACTAATTGATTTGAGACAGAATTGAATTTTCGTTTGGGATGCCATATTTCTTGCCACCAAGTTAGTGGTACCCCCATTGGGGATTGGATATTGTCTATCATAAGTATATACATAGATATATATCTAATTCCATTTCCCTTCCTTTCCCATTTAATATCTCATGTTATTATGAATCATTCTTTATTTATGACTGGACATGCAGGTTCATTGTTTTTCTATTGTGATTAATGCCTCTGGGCGTGTCACTGTCCCTGTGTAGGAGGATATGACCAGGAAGATTAGTGCTTGATTCATTTTTGTGTTCCAAAGTACGTATGTCAAACCTGGTTCCTATCTGATGATGTGTGCTCCAGTGTGGAGAGCACAAGTCTATTTGCTAGTGAGTAAATTTGGAGGCAGATTTGAAGCCCAGACTCTGCATTATCAGACACCCATCTTAGCCTGTGACTACTCATCATGAACTTGCAGCTATCATCTCTATCATCCATGCGTCTAGCCTCCTGGTGAACCGACTGGACAGGGAAACCTGTTGAGGCAGCTTCCACAATCAATGATAAGTCTTTTTTTCTAATATCATTGATAGAAAGATCTATGTATCATATTTATCACCTATTTTTGTATTTTAGCTCACAATATCAGGGCATAATAGGGATAGATTGGGACAGCCACCAACGAGCGAGGGCACTAACTCGTCATAAATAGAGTGCCAACCTATGCAATAGGTAGCATCAGTTTGGGCAAAATATAGTCAATTATAAGAGTATTGTTATTTGTTTTTTTAGCTGTATCAATGGAGAGGAAGAACTCCTGCAGATACCTGAATTTATAACTATAAGGTTATCCTTCCACCTCAACATTATCTTTATGTCATATTATGTCCACACTCTACGGGTATTGGTATTATTAAGATGATATGCTTTTTGTATACGTGTTATGCAATCATATATGTACAGGTAACATAGTAACATAGTTATTAAGGTTGAAGGAAGACTTTAAGTCCATCTAGTTCAACCAATATCCTATCCTAACCTGCCCTAACATGTTGATCCAGAGGAATTCTCACAAAATTAGAATATCATCAAAAAGTTAATTTATTTCAGTTCTTCAATACAAAAAGTGAAACTCATATATTATATAGAGTCATTACAGAGTGTAATACACAGTCAAAGTTTTTGACTGTGCATTTTCACTGCATCAAATAAAGTTTTTCCAAAGCCAAATACCAGGAAAGGAAGAATCAAAAACAGAAAAAATGACATACCAAAAAGATACAAAAAATGCACACTCAAAAGGCTGATAACACACGTAAGAAAAGCAAACACAGAAACAAAATGAAAAATATCTAAGTAACTTAATTTACAAAAATGCTGCAGAAAATTTCCAACTGAAACTTACCAAAAGCTCATTGTGGGAATGTAGCCTAAAGGCACTGCCACACTTAGCGATCTCACCAGCGATCACGACAATGACACGACCTGGCGAGATCGCTAGTGCGATCGCTATGTGATCGTTAGTTAGATTCAAAACACAACTCATCAGCGATCTGTGATTCCAAACACATCTCATCAGCGATCTGTATAATGACCTCTGCGGTCGTTGGGAAAACCTAGTCCCACCTGTGACGCTGGTAAAGTCGTTCATAAAGGGTGTTACACTCAGCGATTCAGGCTCACCAGCGGGACACCAACGACCAAAAAACGGCTCAGAACGTTCATAAGCATCAAGCGACATCTCAGCACGTGCCACATCGCTGCTACATGTCACACACAGCTAAGTCGCTAACGAGATCGCTACTGCGTCATAAATGGTGAGCAGTAGCGATCTCGTTAGCGATCTCGTTAGCGATCTCGCTAGCGATCTCGCTTAGTGTGGCATACCCTTTAGACTGGACAACTTCTTTACACCCTTCACCACCCGAGCCCGTTTTCACCTTCAAGACCAGCCCAAATTTTACAATTCTGGCCAGTGTCACTTTATGTGGTAATAACTATGGAACCCTTCAACATATCCCACTGATTCTGAGATTGTACTTCATGTTAGTGGTAAAATTTGGGCCAATATTTTAGGTGTTTTTTTGTGAAAATATCAGAATTTTGGTGAACATTTTTACATTTTCAAACTTTTAATTTTTATGCCCTGAAACCAAATAGTTACATCACACAAAACAGTTAATAAATAACATTTTACCATATGTCTACTTTACATATGTCTCACTTTAAAACATATTTTTTTGTTAGAAAGTTAGAAGGGTTAGGCCTCTTTCACACATCAGGTTTTCGCCGTCAGGCGCGATCCAGCATTTTTTTTCTTAAAACCGGATCCGGCGAAATCTAATGCCGGATCCGTTTTTTTTCCCATTGACTAACATTAGCGCTGGATCTTGCGGTGCGTCCGGTTTTTGCCGGATCCGGCTAATTGTCTAATTCCAGTGTCTGGAAAAAACGGCAACTGTAACATTTTTTGTCTCTGGTTTTTTGTCACAATGAAAGTATCTGAGGCCGCAATGCGCCGGATCCGTTTTTTTTGTCTGAGCATGCTCAGAATTAGCCCAGCCCACAGCAAACATATATAAACTATGCCAGTGGGACCACCCTCAGCCATTACCATGCAGCCAGCAAAGAAGAGAGGAGCCAGCCGCAGAAGGCAGGAGGAGGAGAACAGAGCAGCAGCACCCCAAGATACGAAGCCTGGGATTGTCGTTCCTCCGGGCAACAATGGTCACCAGAAGGTAAATATTACACACCCCATGTCAAATAAAAATGTTAACATGTCTAACTAAATTTTTTTTTTCAGCCAGGGACATTCAAGATCAGTATATTAATTGTACTTTTTTCTCTTTATTCCACAGAACGGTAACCAGCACTCGGGAGCCTGCAGAGTTGGACCCTTCTGGAGCGATCCCTCAGGAGTCCGCCACCGAGGGACACTTCAACCGCCCCGGCCCATCCGTACCTTCCCAGCCTTCCCTGACACGTGAGTCCTCAGTCCCCTCCACCAGCGCTGGAGTATCGTGGCCGAGTGCATTGCATGAGGCTACTGGTCAGGAGACATCTTTCCCTTTACCCCACCCTTCTGCCGCTGCCACCTCTAGTACACCTGTGGCTACTGGGCGGCAGCGGCAGAGGGGTCAGGAAAGGAGCTATGCTCCCGAGTTCTTGCCTCTGAATGCATCTTTCCAGAACTGTCGTAAAGTCTTGTCAGAGCAAATGGCCGCAGGCTTTAATCAGCTCAACACCAGCATTCTGGAGATAAAGACACTTCTGCAAACCATGCATTCAGAAGCAAGAAGTTCTCCAAACCACAGCTTTTTTCTGTCTGTAGTCGAGCGCATGGATGCGCTATCTCCTAGCCAGCAGATGCATGTAATGCATACTTGCCACGCTGCTCTAGCGCACGTTACCTCCCAACCTCCTCCACCCACCCCAGTCGTTCCTCCCACACATGCCCTCCCTTCAGCCACCGTCCCTCTTCCCCCTCCTATTCAATATCAGCAACCTCCCCAGTACCAGCAACCTCCCCAGTACCAGCAACCTCCCCACTTCCAGTAACCTGCCCCGTACCAACATCCTTCCCCGTACCAACATCCTTCCCCGTACCAACCTCCTTCCCTGTACCAGTTCCCAACCACATCTGCTCCTCCAGTCCCTGCCCAACCCTCCTCTCCACCACCCACCTGTTCTGCCTCCCACATCTCTACCCGTTCCATTTCTTTTTCCACCTCTTCACCTCTTTTACCTGATCCTTCCCCACCACCATCCAGGTCCGCTCTCCACACTCCCACTGTCGAAGTGTCCCGCAGCCCCTCCAGTAGTATCTCCACCCCACACTACACAAATTTGTAAATGTGTGTAAATAAAAAAATTATTATATGGTTGTAAGATTTTTTTTATTAAAAAACATTCATAAATTTCTTTGACATAGAAAAAAAATGTTAATAAAAACTTATTTCACATTGAAAAAAAATGGTAATAAAGATTTATTTCACATTGAAAAAAAATGTTAATAAAGATTTATTTCACATTGAAAAAAATATGTTATTAAACATTTTCATACAATAAATGTAAAATTGGTTGATTAAAATTATTGTCTGTCATTTATTTGTAAGGTACAATAAAGGTAAAATATATTGGGTATACAAAACCAAGTACATAACTTTGGGTAAAAGGAAAATTTATTTTACCTTTTGGCCAAAGTTGTATCCCTGTTTGTGTATTAGCCAAAGTATTTCACCTGTTAACCAAAGTTGTGTACATTGTTAGGTAATACCAAACAAGGTACCTAACTTTGGTTAAAAGGTGAAATACTTTGGGTAATACACAACCAGGGATACAACTTTGGGCAAAAGGTAAAATACTGTACATAATCCACAACAAGGTAGACAACTTTGGTTTGCAAAGGTATACTGTGGGTACACAAGGTACATGACAAGGTAACAGAGCAATTTATTAAACTCTGTCATCCTGCCAGTCTAGTCTTCCTTGAGGTGACATAAAGTATTCGGCAAATTTGTCCCTCACTCAGGAAACAGTCACAGAACTTCTATTGGTAATGTTCTGGTAATCATGCAAGGAGGTTTCTTCAGAGTGGTCCTCAATGGAAATCGTTTCCTTGCAGATAACAAAATTGTGCAGGACCACACAAGCTTTGATAACCTTGTCCACAGTTTCAGTCTTGAGGTTGATTGCAGTCAATAGAACACGCCATTTGGCTGTCAGAATACCAAAAACGCACTCCACTATTCTTCTGGCACTTGTGAGGCGGTAATTGAAAATTCTTTTTGTTGGTGTCAATTCTCTGCTGGAGTACAGTTTCAGCAGGTGTTCTGACAGCTGGAAGGCTTCATCCCCTTCACAAACAAAAGGCATAGATGGGCCAGATTTTTGAGGCAGCGGTCTAGGGGGTGGGAACTGGAAGGTGTTTCCATACAGCTGACGGACCATTGCTGACAGTTCGAACACTTGAGAGTCATTGGAGTGGCCATAGGCCCCAATATCTACAGCAATAATAATTTGTATTCAGTGTCAGTGATGGCCATGAGGACAATGGAGAAATATTTTTTGTAATTAAAGTATTCTGATCCAGATCTGCTGGCTTGACAATGCGGATATGTTACCCGTCCACAGCGCCCAGGCAATTAGGAAGCTGACATATTGAAGAAACTTGTCAGCAATTTCAAGCCAACTCTCTGTTGTGGGCTGTGGTAGAAATTCCTCAATTAAAGAGTCCCACAATGCACGGCATGTGTGCTTTACTATTCCAGAGATGGTGGAAATCCAAAGTCTGTACTGGAAATGGAGTGAGGAAAGAGATTCTCCAGTTGCCAGAAATCTGTGAAAAAAAAACAAAAAAACAATTAGTTTCAAATCACAGCATTACATACCAGAGCTCAGCTTTAATAATTGGAGATACTATAAAAAATATTTATTTTGATAGTATCTCCAATTGTTAAAGCTGAGTCAGATGCCTGTATACAAACTGCCAGCTACAACATTCCAGGACAAGTGTGCTCTGAAGCAAGCAGATCACATAAATATAGCTTACCGAAGAGTCACGATCAGACGCTCCGACGGTGAAATGGAGAAGCGGCAATACGTATCCGATCTTCTTATGAGGTCTCCAATGCGCTCCACCAAGAAATCAAAGTTCTCCATTTTCATGCGAACATACTCAAAAAATTTCTGAGGGTTTCCTCTTAGCTCCATGTAGAGTGTAGCATACACCCCACGCGTCATTCTCTGGGCTGTGATGGGGTGGATCCAGAAACGTCATCGGCGCTGACGCATGATGCACTGCTGTATCTTTCTCTCCTTCTCCAGAACAATCGTTTTCAAACGATTCGCCTCCACTGTGAAATCCACCAAATTCTTCAGAATGTTTCCTATCACAATGTCCATCTTCACCAGCCACTTGCTCTTCTCTCCAACCTGCACTTGCTCCTCTACAACCTGTCAAAGATGGGCTGTAGGAACAGTGTATATATAGGTTTTCAGTAGCCAATCATGTTTGGAAGCCACCAAGGGGCGTTTTTAAAAACCGGATCCGTCGTAATCCGTCGAAAAATGGATAAAACAGATCCGTCTAGCATATCCAACCAAATCCCGGATCCGTCTTATCCGGTTTCGCATAATATTAGCCGGATCCGGCGCTCCGGCGCGACACCGGATCGTGCCTGACGGCAAAAACCTGATTGTGTGAAAGTAGCCTTAAAAGTTTATCATCAATTTCAATTTAAGGAACCTATATGACAGCAAATACCCAAAAAGTGACACCATTTTAAAAAATTCAACCCTCAAAGTGTTTAAAACCATACTTAATTTTCAGCTGCTTCACAGGAATTAAAGCAATGTGGAAGGAAAAAAATGCAAATTTTACTCTTTCCCTCTCAAAAATGCTGATTTAGCCCCAATTTTTTCGTTTTCACAAAGGTAATAGGAGAAAACGGATAGTACAATTTGATGTGCAATTTCTCCTAAGCACGCTGATACCCCATATCTGGTGGAAAACTACTGTTTGGGAGCACGGTAAGGCTCAGAAGTGAAGGAGCGCCATTTGACTTTTGGAACCCAAAATTGCCTGGAATAGATAGCGGATGCAATGTTGCATTTACAGAGCCCCTGATGTCCAGAAAGAGTTGTAACCCTCCACAAGTGACCCCATTTAGATAAATAACCCCTCAAAGAACTTATCTAGGTATGGTGAGAACCTTAAACCCACAGGTACTTCACAAAATTTTAAAACATGGAGACGTAAAAATTAAAAAATATTTTTTTTCCAGTAAAAATATTGATATTGCCCAAAATTTTCATTTTCACAAGGGTGATAGGAGAAAATGGACCATACAATTTGTTGTACAATTTCTCCGGAATATGCCAATACCCCTTTTATGCTGGAAAACTACTGTTTGTGTGCACGGTAGGGCAAGGAAAGGAAGGGGCTCAATTTGACTTTTAAAGCGTAAAATTGGCTGTAATAGATAGCGAGAACCATGTCGCGTCTGAATAGCCACTAACATGCTAAAAGAGCAAAAACCCCCACAACTGACCCCATTTTGGAAATTAAACCTGTTGAGGAATTCATCTATGGAAGTAGTGAGCATTTTTAACCTTTAGGCGATTCACAGAATTATATAACATTGGGCTGAGTAAATGGAAAATTACAATTTTTTCCACTAAAATGTTGCTTTGGCCCCAAGTTTTTAATTTTCGAAAAGGGGAAGAGAAGAAAATGAATGTTACAATTTGTTTCGCAATTTCTCCTGAGTACGTCAATACTCTGTGTTATGATCCAGGTCGGGGTTTGCTTCTTGCTTTTCTTTCCCCGGCCTGGTCATGGAGGGGTTAACTTTTCCTGCCTCTCTTTGGTTCTTGGGTGGCTATTTACTGGTGCTATTTTTGGTAGCCTTTGTCAGTGATAGCTCTGGTCCTTGGTTTGAGCAGCTGACTCGTATACCCTAGTAAGTCTTCTGCCTCTGACTTCCTGTGTTTGTGTCTGACCCATTCCCTATCCCTGACTTTGTGTACGTTTGGTGATTTACCTACAGTGTATGACTCGGCTTGAACTCTGAACTCCGCCTCCTGCTTTTCTGACTCTGGTACTACATTCCCCGACGGTTTTGGACTCACTGGCTTGTACCTTGACTCCTCTTTCCGTCTCACATTTTGGATACTGCACCCCCCTCTGGCTTTGACTTTTGGCTCATCTCTGACCTCGTGCATTGCTGTGACCTCTGGTACTTCGTCTTCCTGTTTGTTGCTGACATCGGCCTGTCTGACTACTCTGCCGTGTCCTGATGACGGCCTGCACTTCTGCACCACGGTGCTACACTGTAAGTGCAACCCTTTTTCCCCATAACAGCGCCCCTTGGTGGAGGCTGCGTGCAACTGCTCTGCAATTGCATTACATTATCACTGACCCACTACATTTTAAAAGGGGATTTTGCACTTTTTTTTTCGCTCTGGTATGGATCTGCTCCGTACTTTGGCAGATCAAGTGGCCAACCTTACTCAGATGATGCAGGAGTTTTCTGTGGAGCACAGGGCGTTGGTTACTTCTCAGAAGCAGGTGCAGAGGGAGGTGGCTGAGACAGTTAAGTTAACCCAGGGGACCTCCTCTGTCAGTAAGTCTGGTGAGGTTACTGATGTGTCTTTTTCACTCTCTCAGTGAAACTCCCTGACACCTTCTCTGGTGAGAAGGACAAGTTCCACACGTTCAGGGACAGTTGCAAATTATTACTTTCCCTTAGACCCCGATCTTCAGGAGATGAGAGTTAGTGGGTGAAGATAATTATATCTTTTCTGAGGGAGGGTCCACAGTCTTGAGCTTTTTCCTTACCCCGACAGTCCCTGAGAGAAGGTCTGTTGAATTGATAAGTTTTTTGAGGCTCTGGGCCTTATCTATGACAAACCAGACCGAGTCAGATTGGCAGAGGACACTATTATGGGTGTATCACAAGAAAATCTCTCTGCCGAATGGTACTGTTTGGAATTTCAGAGATGGTCCCCAGAGGTGTCCTGGAACAACTAGGCACTCAGGTTTCAGGGGACTGTCTGATCATTTAAAGGACGCCCTGGCTCTGCATCCTCCTCCCAGCTCTCTGGAAGAGGCCATGACTCAGGCCGTTCGCATGGATCAGAGGTTACGGGAGAGAGGAGTCGTGCAACGGGAGGCCCCTTTCCTTCCGGTTAAACCGGAACCTTCACAACCTGCTGAGCCCATGAAAGTAGAAGCCATCACCTTCAGGGAAAAGAAGAGGAGACGTCGACGGGAAGGAACTTTGTTTTTACTGCGGTGCTCCAGGACATTGGAAGACGGACTGTCCCTCCTGTCCTCCTACTCCCAAGGTGTCTGGGTAACTACTGAAGAGGTTGCCCAGACTCACAAGTTCCTTTTTCCTCATTCCTTAAAGTACTGTTAAAAGTGGAATTTGGTGTTGAGAACTGCTTCACTCCCACTTTGGCCTTTGTGGACTGTGGGTCAGCCATGAACCTAATTGACTCTAAACTGGTGGCCAGCTGTAAGTTAGGGACAGTTAGGTTGGGGACTCCCATTAAAATTATGGCCATTGACTCTACACCCCTCACCAAGGGCAGGGTTAATTTAATCTCTAAAGAGTTCACTCTCAAGGTGGGGGCCCTACACCAGGAGTTTATTTTATGTTTTGCCTTGGATAATCTCCCTGCTGGCCTGGTGTTGGGGTTTCCTTGGTTGCAACATCATAACCTAGTTATTGACTGGGGATCCCAGGATATTGTGAAGTGGGGACCTAACTGTTCTGAAGGTTGTCTTACTACTATGTCTATGTCATCCGTCAGACTGGAAGGTATTCCGGAGTGTTGTGAATGTGTTAGAAATGAATTCTGAGCAGAAGCTCCCTCTGGTGGTTACAAACAGTACTGAACCATTCAATGAGGATTGGCAATCAGGAGTTACAGACTGGTTTTATATACGGGAGGTTCCCTCCCATCATGGTTGCCGGTGATCAATTGTTCTTGTCTCAACTGTGGTTCCTGGTTCACTTGGAAGCTTGCTGAGTCTTGCCTCTTCTCCTGCTCTCAGATAAGATATTTTCTGTTTTTATTTTTGTGCTTGCTTTTTGCATTGTTCCCTGCACTTCTGTGGAGGTCAGCCAGGTCCCCTCCGGGGGCTTGTGCTCCTCTCAGTTTATCTGAGCCACTGTTATTTGTTCATTTGCCTTTTCCAGTTTTTTCAGTGGCTGCGGCTTAGTTTTGTTACACCAGAGAACTAATTTAGGTGGTAGAGGTCGTGTGATCTCAGGTGTTTTTGCAATTAGTAGAGTTGGTATTTTTTAGGGTTTTTTGGATTGCAGTAAGTGTCCTTCCTATCCTTTTTCTTTCTAGGCAGATTGGGCCCCAACGTTTGCTCTTACTATTTTCTGTCTGTATTTCCTCTTGTCTAACCGCCATTACATGTTTGGGGGCTTCCTATGTTCTTTGGGGATCTGCTCCGGGGCAGATAGCTTTCCTCTTTCTATCTTTAGGTGTAGTTAACCTCTCAGGCTGTGACGAGGCGTCTAGGACCAACGTAGGAACGCTCCATGGCTGCCTTTAGTTGTCGTGGTTAGTCAGGGTACTGCAATCCAGTAGATTCCAGCCTCTCTGGTGTATTGCCGTTTTTGCCTGCTCTCCTCAGCTACCAAATCATAACAGTATCACCGGCCAAACTGAAAATTATATGGTACTCAAAAGAAGGGAAAAATAGTAAAAGGAAAAAGAAAAAGGGAAGTTGTCAGAAATTTTTTTTTCTCTGTTTGTTGCATTTTTTCCCTCTTTTTCTCTGGGTGCTGAGGAGGATTTTTTTTTCTCTCAATGGAGTTTGCACAGTTGTCTGGCCATGTGGATCAGCTTGCCACTGAAGTTTGGAGTATTGCTACCTATCTTGCAGGGTTGCCGGTTGTGGAACCTAGGATCGCCATGCCAGATTTATTTTTGGGGGATCGAGCTAAATTTCTGAAATTCAAAAATAATTGTAAGTTGTTTTTTGCCTTAAAACCTAAGTCCTCAGGGAACGCAGCACAGCAGGTTCAAATTGTCATCTCTCTCCTGCGCGGCGATCCTCAGGATTGGGCTTTTTCCCTGACACCTGGGGACCCTGTTTTGAGTAATGTTGATGCATTTTTTCTGGCTCTGGGGTTATTGTACGATGAACCTAATGTCATTGATCAAGCTGAAAAAACCTTGTTGGCATTAAATCAGGGGCTTGAGGACGCTGAGTTGTACTGGGCAGTCCTGACCAAATGGAATGATGATGCTTTGGCAACCCTTTTTCGGAAGGGTCTGTCAGAGAAAGTAAAAGATGTTATGGTGGGTTTCCTTACTTCCTCTGGTCTCAATGATTCTATGTCATTAGCGATTCAAATTGACAGACGATTTCATGAGCGTAGAGGTATGCGTGGAATAGTGTTGCCTTGTGAACCAGCTTCCGAACCCATGCAGTGTGATAGAGTGGCTTCTGGGGCACAGCGTCATGAGTTTCGAAAACGCAATGGGTTATGTTTCTACTGTGGTGACGCCTCTCATGCTATTTCAGTCTGCCCTAAGCGGGGAAGACGTTTTGCACGCTCAGTTGTCTTGGGTACTGTTCAGACTAAATTTCTGTTGACTGTTACCCTGATGTGCTCCCTGTCCACATTTTCTGCTCAGTCTTTTGTTGATTCGGGAGCAGCTATTAACCTGATGGATTTTGATTTTGCTAAAAGTTGTGGGTTTCCCTTGATACCCCTACGGAAGTCTATTCCCCTACTGGGGATTGATTCTACCCCTTTGGCTGATAATAAACCCCAGTTCTCTACTCAGGTAATAATGAGGGTTGAACCTGATCATCAGGAGAGTTGCAAAATTTTGGTGCTGTATAATCTGCATGACATTATTGTACTAGGTTTCCCTTGGTTACAGTCTCATAATCCTGTTTTGGATTGGAAATCTGTGTCTGTAACTAGTTGGGGCTGCCAATGTGTTAATGCCAACACTCCTGTTTTTTCTGCCTCTCCCCAGGCTCAGGATGTTCCTGACTTTTTGACTGATTTTTCTGATGTGTTTAGCGAAAGTAAATCTGCATCCTTGCCCCCCATAGGAGCTATGACTGCGCTATTGAATTAGTGCCTGGTAGTAAATTCCCTAAAGGTCGCCTTTTTAACTTGTCTGTACCTGAACATGACACTATGCGGTCTTATATCAAGGAGTCATTGGAGAAGGGTCATATCAGACCATCCTCTTCACCCTTGGGTGCCGGTTTTTTCTTTGTGGCCAAAAAGGATGGTTCATTAAGGCCGTGTATTGATTATCGTCTGTTGAACAATATCACTGTGAAATATCAATATCCGTTACCCTTGATTTCTGACCTGTTTTCCAGGGTGAAAAGTGCTACTTGGTTTACCAAGCTTGACCTCAGGGGGGCGTATAACCTTATTCGCATTAAGCACGGGGATGAATGGAAAACGGCGTTTAATACCCCTGAGGGGCATTTTGAGTACTAGTGATGCCCTTTGGGCTCACTAACGCTCCTTCCGTCTTCCAGTCCTTCATGAATGACATTTTCAGGGATTTTGTGGATAAATTTCTGATTGTTTATTTGGATGATATCTTGATTTTTTCCAATGACTGGGACTCTCATGTGAAACATGTTCGGACTGTGTTCCAGATTTTAAGAGAGAATGCTCTGTATGTGAAGGGATCAAAGTGTCTTTTTGGCGTACAGAGGATCTCATTTCTGGGATTCATTTTGTCCCCATCTGTTATTGAAATGGACCCGGTCAAGGTTCAGGCCATCTGTGATTGGGTCCAACCTGTTATGATTTGGTAGCTGAGGAGAGCAGGCAAAAAAGGAAATACACCAGAGCAGTTGGAAACTATGAGATTGCAGTACCCTGACTAACCACCACAACTAGAGGCAGCCGTGGAGCGTTCCTACGTTGGTCCTAGACGCCTCGTCACAGCCTGAGAAACTAACTACACCTAAAGATAGAAAGAGGAAAGCTATCTGCCCCGGAGCAGATCCCCAAAGAACATAGAAAGCCCCCAAACAAGTAATGGAGGTTAGACAAGAAGAAATACTGACACAGACAGAAAATAGTATGAGCAAACGATGGGGCCCAAACTTACTAAATAGAAAAGGATAGGAAGGGCACTTACTGCAATCCCAAAAAACCCTGAAAAGCACCAACTCTACTAATTTCAAAAACACCTGAGATCACACGACCTCTACCACCTAAATTAGTTCTCTGGTGTAACCAAAAACAAAACAGCAGCCACTGAAAAAACTGGAAAAAGCAAATGTACAAACAACAGTGGCTGAACTGAACTGAGAGGCAAAAGCCCCCAGAGGGGACCCTGAAGGCCCCCACAGAAGTGCAGGACAAAATGCAAAAATCAAGCACAAAAACAAAAAGAAGAAAATGTCTTATCTGATAGCAGGAGATTCAGACACGACACAGCAGGCTACCAAGGAAACAGGAATCAAGGATTGAGACCAGAACAATTGATCACCGGCAACCCTGATGGGAAGGTGACTCCCTTATATAAGACCAGTCAGTAACACCTGATTCCCAATCCTCACAATCTTCACTGGACAGTCCAGTACCGTTTGTAACCACCAGAGGGAGCTTCTGCTCAGAACTCATTTCCAGCCTATTCACAACAGTACCCCCCCTTGAGGAGGGGTCACCGAACCCTCATTTGAGCAACCAGGTCGGTCAGGATGAGTTCTATGATACGCACGGATGAGTCTCCTAGCATGGATGTCCGAAGCAAACACCCAAGAATTATCTTCCTGACCATAACCTCTCCATTTAACCAAATACTGGAGTTTCCGTCTAGAAAAACAAGAATTCAATATTTTCTCAACCACATACTCCAGATTGCCCTCAACCAAAACAGGGTCAGGAGGCACAGTAGTAGGAACCACTGGTTCAACAAACCTCTTCAACAAGGACTTGTGGAACACGTTATGGATCTTAAATGTCCCTGGAAGAAGCAAACGAAAAGAAACAGGGTTAAGAATCTCCATGATCTTATAAGGTCCAATGAACCTAGGCTTAAATTTTGGAGATGCCACTCTCATAGGAATATTTCTTGAGGACAACCAGACCAAGTCCCCACTTTAAACCGAGGACCATCAGTCCTATGCCGGTTAGCAAACCGCTGGGCCCTCTCCTGAGAGAGGGACAACCTCTCCACTACCTGGTCCCAAATCTGTTGCATACGCTCCACAACAGAGTCAACACCTGGGCAGACAGAAGCCTCCGTCTGTCCAGAAGAAAATCGAGGGTGAAACCCAGAATTACAGAAAAATGGAGACATCAAAGTGGCAGAGCTAGCCCTATTATTAAGGGCAAACTCAGCCAAAGGCAAAAAAGAGACCCAGTCATCCTGATCAGCAGACACAAAGCATCTTAGATAAGTCTCCAATGTCTGGTTTGTTCTCTCAGTTTGACCATTGGTCTGAGGATGAAACGCCGAGGAGAAAGACAATTGAACACCAATTTTAGAACAAAAGGTCCTCCAAAATCTGGAAACAAACTGGACTCCTCTGTCAGACACAATGTTCTCAGGAATGCCGTGTAAACGAACCACGTGCTGAAGGAACAAAGGCACCAATTCAGAGGAGGAAGGCAACTTAGGTAATGGCACAAGATGCATCATCTTGGAAAACCTATCGCAAATCACCCAGATGACGGTCATTCTCTGAGAAACAGGGAGGTCGGAAATGAAATCCATAGAGATATGGGTCCATGGTCTCTTATGCACAGGTAATGGCTTCAACAAACCACTAGAATGAGAGCAAGGCTTGGAGCGAGAGCAAGTCCCGCAGGACTGCACAAACTCCCTGATATCACGAGACAAGGTAGGCCACCAAAAGGACCGACCAACCAAGTCCCTGGTACCAAAAATTCCGGGATGACTGGCCAACGCGGAACAATGAATCTCAGACATTACACTTTTTCCACTGGTCCGGGACAAACAATTTCCCAACAGGGCAGCGCTCGGGCTTATCCTCCTGGCACCCCTCCAGAGCCAGTCTCAAATTGGGCGAGATGGCAGAAAGAACTACACCCTCTTTCAAAATAACAGAAGGATCAGATAACTCAGGAGAGTCCGCCAGGAAACTCCTCGAGAGGGCATCCGCCTTAACATTTTTAGTGCCAGGAAGAAATGAAACCACAAAATTAAAACGTGTGACAAACAAGGCCCACCTGGCCTGTCTAGGATTAAGTCGCTTGGCAGATTCCAGATAAACTAGATTCTTATGGTCAGTAAGGACCACCACCTGATGTTTGGCTCCCTCCAGCCAATGTCTCCACTCTTCAAAAGCCCACTTCATGGCTAATAACTCCCGATTACCCACGTCATAATTACGTTCAGTGGGAGAAAATTTTCGAGAGAAAAAGGCACAAGGGTTACTTTTAGAGGTCTCTGGATCTCTTTGGGACAAAACGGCACCTGCCCCAATTTCAGAGGCATCAACCTCCACCTGAAATGGTAGAGAAACATCAGGCTGCCGTAGAACAGGAGCAGAAGTGAATCTCTGCTTAAGTTCCTGAAATGCAGAGACTGCCTCAGGAGGCCAATTCACCACATCAGAACCCTTCTTGGTCAAATCAGTTAATGGTTTAACAATAACAGAGAAATTACCAATAAATTTACGATAAAAATTGGCAAAACCCAAGAATCTTTGAAGAGCCTTTAATGAAGTAGGTTGGACCCAATCACAGATAGCCTGATCTTTGACCGGGTCCATTTCAATAACAGATGGGGACAAAATGAAATCCAGAAATGAGATCCTCTGAACGCCAAAAAGACACTTTGATCCCTTCACATACAGAGCATTCTCTCTCAAAATCTGGAACACAGTCCGAACATGTTTTACATGAGAGTCCCAGTCATTGGAAAAAATCAAGATATCATCCAAATAAACAATCAGAAATTTATCCACAAAATCCCTGAAAATGTCATTCATGAAGGACTGGAAGACAGAAGGAGCATTAGTGAGCCCAAAGGGCATCACAAGGTGCTCAAAATGCCCTTCAGGGGTATTAAATGCCGTCTTCCATTCATCCCCGTGCTTAATGCGAATAAGGTTATATGCCCCCCTGAGGTCAAGCTTGGTAAACCAAGTAGCGTTTTTCACCCTGGAAAACAGATCAGAGATCAAGGGTAACGGATATTGATATTTCACAGTAATATTGTTCAACAGACGATAATCAATACACGGCCTTAATGAACCATCCTTTTTGGCCACAAAGAAAAAACCGGCACCTAAGGGTGAAGAGGATGGTCTGATATGACCCTTCTCCAATGACTCCTTGATATAAGACCGCATAGCGTCATGTTCAGGTACAGACAAGTTAAAAAGGCGACCTTTAGGGAATTTACTACCAGGCACTAATTCAATAGCGCAGTCATAGCTCCTATGGGGAGGTAAGGATGCAGATTTACTTTCGCTAAACACATCAGAAAAATCCATCAAAAAGTCAGGAACATCCTGAGCCTGGGGGGAGGCAGAAAAAACAGGAGTGTTGGTATTAACACACTGACAGCCCCAACTGGTAACAGACACAGATTTCCAATCCAAAACAGGATTATGAGACTGTAACCAAGGAAAACCCAGTACGATAATGTCATGCAGATTATACAGAACCAAAAATTTGCAACTCTCCTGATGATCAGGTTCTACCCTCATTATCACCTGAGTAGAGAACTGAGGTTTATTTTCAGCCAAAGGGGTAGAATCGATCCCCAGTAGGGGAATAGACTTCTGTAGGGGTATCAAAGGAAACCCACAACGTTTAGCAAAATCAAAATCCATCAGGTTAATAGGTGCTCCAGAATCAACAAAAGCCTGAGCAGAAAATGAGAACAGAGAGCATATCAGGGTAACAGTTAACAAAAACTTAGTCTGAACACTACCCAAGACAACTGAGCGAGCAAAACGTCTTCCCGCTTAGGGCAGACAGAAATAGCATGAGAGGCATCACCACAGTAGAAACATAACCCATTGCGCTTTCGAAATTCATGACGCTGTGCCCAGAAACCACTCTATCACACTGCATGGATTCAGAAGCAGGTTCACAAGGCAACATTATTCCACGCATACCTTTCTGCTCACGCAAACGTCTGTCAATTTGAATCGCTAATGACATAGAATCATTGAGACCAGAGGGAACAGGGAATCCCACCATAACATCCTTTACATTATCTGACAGTCCCTTCCGAAAAAGAGCTGCCAAAGCGTCGTCATTCCATTTGGTCAGGACTGCCCACCTACGGAATCTCTGACAGTATAACTCAGCGTCCTCAAGCCCCTGACTTAATGCCAACAAAGTTTTTTCAGCTTGACCAGTGACATTAGGCTCATCGTACAATAACCCCAAAGCCTGAAAAAACGCATCAACATCACTCAAAACAGGATCCCAGGTGTCAGGGGAAAAAGCCCAATCCTGAGGGTCGCCGCGCAGGAGAGAGATGACAATTTGAACCTGCTGCGCTGCGTTCCCTGAGGACTTAGATTTTAAGGCAAAAAACAATTTACAGTTATTTTTGAAATTCAGAAACTTAGCTCGATCCCCTAAAAACAAATCTGGCATGGGAATCCTAGGTTCCACAACAGGCAACCTAGCAAGATAGGTAGCAATACTCCGAACTTCAGTGGCAAGCTGATCCACACGGCCAGACAACTGTGCAAACTCCATGAGAGAGAAAAAAAAAAATCCTCCTCAGCACCCAGAGATACAGAGGGAAAAAAAAAATGCAACAAACAGAAAAAAAAAATCTCTGACAACTCTGACAACTTTTTTCTTTCACAATATTTTTCCCTTCTGTGAGTACCATATAATTTTCAGTTTAGGCCGGTGATACTGTTATGATTTGGTAGCTGAGGAGAGCAGGCAAAAAAGGAAATACACCAGAGCAGTTGGAAACTATGAGATTGCAGTACCCTGACTAACCACCACAACTAGAGGCAGCCGTGGAGTGTTCCTACGTTGGTCCTAGACGCCTCGTCACAGCCTGAGAAACTAACTACACCTAAAGATAGAAAGAGGAAAGCTATCTGCCCCGGAGCAGATCCCCAAAGAACATAGAAAGCCCCCAAACAAGTGATGGCGGTTAGACAAGAAGAAATACTGACACAGACAGAAAATAGTATGAGCAAACGATGGGGCCCAAACTTACTAAATAGAAAAGGATAGGAAGGGCACTTACTGCAATCCCAAAAAACCCTGAAAAGCACCAACTCTACTAATTTCAAAAACACCTGAGATCACACGACCTCTACCACCTAAATTAGTTCTCTGGTGTAACCAAAAACAAAACAGCAGCCACTGAAAAAACTGGAAAAAGCAAATGTACAAACAACAGTGGCTGAACTGAACTGAGAGGCAAAAGCCCCCAGAGGGGACCCTGAAGGCCCCCACAGAAGTGCAGGACAAAATGCAAAAATCAAGCACAAAAACAAAAAGAAGAAAATGTCTTATCTGATAGCAGGAGATTCAGACACGACACAGCAGGCTACCAAGGAAACAGGAATCAAGGATTGAGACCAGAACAATTGATCACCGGCAACCCTGATGGGAAGGTGACTCCCTTATATAAGACCAGTCAGTAACACCTGATTCCCAATCCTCACAATCTTCACTGGACAGGCCAGTACCGTTTGTAACCACCAGAGGGAGCTTCTGCTCAGAACTCATTTCCAGCCTATTCACAACACCAACCTACTTCATTAAAGGCTCTTCAGAGATTCTTGGGTTTTGCCAATTTTTATCGTAAATTTATTGGTAATTTCTCTGTTATTGTTAAACCATTAACTGATTTGACCAAAAAGGGTTCTGATGTGGTGAATTGGCCTCCTGAGGCAGTCTCTGCATTTCAGGAACTTAAGCAGAGATCCACTTCTGCTCCTGTTCTACGGCAGCCTGATGTTTCTTTGCCATTTCAGGTGGAGGTTGATGCCTCTGAAATTGGGGCAGGTGCCATTTTGTCCCGAAGAGATCCAGAGACCTCTAAAAGTAACCCTTGTGCCTTTTTCTCTCGAAAATTTTCTCCAACTGAACGTAATTATGACGTGGGTAATCGGGAGTTATTGGCCATGAAGTGGGCTTTTGAAGAGTGGAGACATTGGCTGGAGGGAGCCAAACATCAGGTGGTGGTCCTCACGGACCATAAGAATCTGGTTTATCTGGAATCAGCCAAGCAACTTAATCCTAGACAGGCCAGGTGGGCCTTGTTTTTCACACGTTTTAATTTTATGGTTTCCTTTCTTCCTGGCACTAAGAATGTTAAGGCGGATGCCCTCTCGAGGAATTTCCTTGCGGACTCTCCTGAGTTATCTGATCCTGCTGTTATTTTGAAAGAGGGTGTAGTTCTTTCCGCCATCTCGCCCAATTTGAGACTGGCTCTGGAAGGGTGTCAGGAGGATAAACCCGAGCGCTGCCCTATTGGGAAATTGTTTGTCCCAGACCGGTGGAAAAAGAGTGTGATGTCTGAGATTCATTGTTTCGCGTTGGCCGGTCATCCCGGAATTTTTGGTACCAGAGACTTGGTTAGTCGGTCCTTTTGGTGGCCTACTTTGTCTCGTGACGTCAGGGAATTTGTGCAGTCCTGCGGGAATTGTTATCGCTCCAAGCCTTGCTCTCGCTCTAGTGGTTTGTTCATGCCATTGCCTGTGCCCAAGAGACCATGGACCCATATCTCTATGGATTTCATTTCCGACCTCCCTGTTTCTCAGAGAATGACCGTTACCTGGGTGATTTGTGATAGGTTTTCCAAAATGATACATCTTGTGCCATTACCTAAGTTGCCTTCCTCCTCCGAATTGGTGCCTTTGTTCCTTCAGCACGTGGTTCGGTTACACGGCATTCCTGAGAACATTGTGTCTGACAGAGGAGTCCAGTTTGTTTCCAGATTTTGGAGGACTTTTTGTTCTAAACTTGGTGTTCAATTGTCTTTCTCCTCGGCTTTTCATCCTCAGACCAATGGACAAACTGAGAGAACAAACCAGACATTGGAGACTTATCTGAGATGCTTTGTGTCTGCTGATCAAGATGACTGGGTCTCTTTTTTGCCTTTGGCTGAGTTTGCTCTTAATAATAGGGCTAGCTCTGCCACTTTGATGTCTCCATTTTTCTGCAATTTTGGGTTTCACCCTCGATTTTCTTCGTGACAGACGGAGGCTTCTGTCTGTCCAGGTGTTGACTCTGTTGTGGAGCGTATGCAGCAGATTTGGGACCAGGTAGTGGAGAGGTTGTCCCTCTCTCAGGAGAGGGCCCAGCGGTTTGCCAACCGGCATAGGACTGATGGTACTCAGTTTGAAGTGGGGGACTTGGTCTGGTTGTCCTCAAGAAATATCCCTATGAGAGTTGCATCTCCTAAGTTTAAGCCTAGGTTCATTGGACCTTATAAGATCATGATGGAGATTCTTAATCCTGTTTCCTTTCGTTTACTTCTTCCAGGGACATTTAAGATCCATAACGTGTTCCACAAGTCCTTATTGAAGAGGTTTGTCGAGCCAGTGGTTCCTATGGCTGCGCCTCCTGACCCTGTTTTGGTTGAGGGCAATCTGGAGTATGTGGTTGAGAAAATATTGGATTCTCGTTTTTCTAGACGGAAACTCCAGTATTTGGTTAAGTGGAGAGGTTATGGTCAGGAGGACAATTCTTGGGTGTTTGCTTAGGACATCCATGCTAGGAGACTGATCCATGCGTATCACAGAGCTCATCCTGACCGACCTGGTTGCCCAAATGAGGGTTCGATGACCCCTCCTCAAGGGGGGGTACTGTTGTGAATGTGTTAGAAATGAATTCTGAGCAGAAGCTCCCTCTGGTGGTTACAAACAGTACTGAACCATTCAATGAGGATTGGCAATCAGGAGTTACAGACTGGTCATATATAAGAGAGGTTCCCTCCCATCATGGTTGCCGGTGATCAATTGTTCTTGTCTCAACTGTGGTTCCTGGTTCACTTGGAAGCTTGCTGAGTCTTGCCTCTTTTCCTGCTCTCAGATAAGATATTTTGTTTTTATTTTTGTGCTTGCTTTTTGCATTGTTCCCTGCACTTCTGTGGAGGTCAGCCAGGTCCCTCCGGGGGCTTGTGCACCTCTCAGTTTATCTGAGCCACTGTTATTTGTTCATTTGCCTTTTCCAGTTTTTTCAGTGGCTGCGGCTTAGTTTTGTTACACCAGAGAACTAATTTAGGTGGTAGAGGTCGTGTGATCTCAGGTGTTTTTGCAATTAGTAGAGTTGGTATTTTTTAGGGTTTTTTGGATTGCAGTAAGTGTCCTTCCTATCCTTTTTCTTTCTAGGCAGATTGGGCCCCAACGTTTGCTCTTACTATTTTCTGTCTGTGTCTGTATTTCCTCTTGTCTAACCGCCATTACATGTTTGGGGGCTTCCTATGTTCTTTGGGGATCTGCTCCGGGGCAGATAGCTTTCCTCTTTCTATCTTTAGGTGTAGTTAACCTCTCAGGCTGTGACGAGGCGTCTAGGACCAACGTAGGAACGCTCCACGGCTGCCTTTAGTTGTGGTGGTTAGTCAGGGTACTGCAATCCAGTAGATTCCAACCTCTCTGGTGTATTGCCGTTTTTACCTGCTCTCCTCAGCTACCAAATCATAACACCGGAGTACCGAAGGACTTTGCGGATGTGTTCTCAGAAAAGAGGCTGAGGTTTTACCACCACACCGCCCATTTGATTGTACCATTGATCTTGTTCCTGATTCTAGATTGCCCATGGCTCGTTTGTATAATTTATCCGGGACCGAGCATACAGCCATGAAGGAATACATCTCTGAGAGTCTTCGCAAAGGGCACATTAACCCTTCCATGTCCCCTGTGGCGGCTGGGTTCTTTTTCGTGAAAAAGAAAGATGGTGGCTTGCGCCGATGCCTCGATTTCCAAGAGTTGAATAAGATCACTGTGAGAAATACTTAACTCCTCCCACTTATCCCTGATTTATACAACCAACTTTCTGGGGCTAAGTGGTTTTCTAAATTGGATCTTCGGGGGGCATACAATTTCATCCGTATACAGGAGGGGATGAGTGGAAAACTGCGTTTCTCATCTCTGAGGGGCTGTTTGAAAATTTGGTTATGCCTTTTGGGTTGACTAATGCACCGGCTGTTTTCCAAAATTTTATCAACCATGTTTATTCTGACTTTATTGGACACTTTATGGTAGTGTATCTTGATGATATTCTGGTGTACTCTTTGGAGAAGCAGGCTCACATAGGTCATCTGCGTGCAGTTCTGCAGAGACTCCGGGAAAACTATCTCTTTGCTAAACCGGAAAAATGTTTGTTTTTGATCCAGGAGTTGACCTTTCTGGGGTTCATCTTGTTGGCTAAGGGATTTCGTATGGACCCCAGAAAGGTTTAGGCCATTGTGGACTGGTTTCAACCAGGGTTCTTAAACGTCTTCAGCGTTTCTTGGGGTTCGCTAATTATAGGAAATTTATAAGGGGTTTTTCTCAAATTGTTAAGCCTCTCACTGATTTGACTCGAAAGGTGTCTGATATCAAGAATTGGCCTGCTCCAGCCGCAGCGGCATTTTCGGCGTTAAAGTAGTGCTTCATGTCCACCCCTGTATTGATTCAACCGGATCCATCTGAACCGTTTATTGTAGAGGTGGACACCTCGGAGGTGGGGGTGGGGGTGGTATTGTCCCAGGGACCTGCCACTTTAACCAATTTAAGTCCTTGTGCCTTCTTCTCGAAGAAATTCTCTTCTGCGGAAAAGAATTATGATGTAGGTAACAGAAAGTTATTGGCCATTAAACTAGGGTCTAAGGGTAAGGTTTCTCCTTGTGGATAGTGACATACCAGCTCAGGTGTGTCGAGGTAAGGAGGCTTATTCGCCGTGCAATGCTCCTCTTGGAAATTTTATATGCAAATTGCCTCTTCAAAAAAAGAGGACTTGTACTCTATAGCGCCACCTATTGGAAGTAGCAATCCTACAAGTCACAATCAACCCTTTAACGAGTCTTGTAATATGACTTAGGATAAAAGCCAAATCAGTATCTCCATTTGCAGACACGGTGTTTCGGACTATTGGTCCTCATCAGTGCAAAGTAGGAGAAATCTGATTTGGCTAGATGAGAGGCTCTGGACTAGGGTCTAAGGGTAAGGTTTCTCCTTGTGGAGAGTAACATACCAGCTCTGGCGTGTCGAGGTAAGGAGGCTTATTCGCCGTGCAATGCTCCTCTGGGAAATGTTATATGCAAATTGCCTCTTCAAAAAAAGAGGACTTGTACTCTATAGCGCCACCTATTGGAAGTAGCGATCCTACAAGTCACAATCAACCCTTTAACGAGTCTTGTAATATGACTTAAGATAAAAGCCAAATCAGTATCTCCATTTGCAAACACGGTGTTTCGGACTATTGGTCCTCGTCAGTGCAAAGTAGGAGAGATCTATTTTGGCTAGATGAGAGGCTCTGGACTGGGCCATTAAACTGACATTTGAAGAAAGGAGGCATTTTTTGGAGGGGGCCATCGAATCATTGTGATTACAGTTCATAAGAATCTGGCTTACATTGAGTCTGCCAAGAGGTTGACACCGAGACAGGCGAGATGGTCACTTTTTTTCTCATGGTTTCAATTCTCTATTGCCTTATCCCATACTCTGGACTCTATATCACCTCCTGAATCTCCTTCCTCCAATATACAGCATGATGTGGTTGTGGCTGGGGTGTCCTCAGTGTTGGAGTGGGAGATTCGTGAGGCTCAGTCCCTTGTTCCTCCATCATTGCCGGTTAATAAGCTTTTTGTGCCCATCCAATTTCGTCTCAGGATACTTTGAGAGTTTCATGATTCAGCCCTGAGTGGACATCCTGGAATCTCGGCTACCTGTAAAGCTGTCTCTAGGTTGTTTTGGGGGTCCTCATTGGCTTCGGATGTGGTTATGATCGTGTCATCCTGTGATGTATGTACTTGTGCTAAAAGCTTCCATAACCGGCCGGCTAGGGAATTGGTGCCTTTGCCAATTCCTGATAGACCATGGACCCATCTGTCCATGGATTTTATCACCAATCTTCCTCCTTCTAGTGGTTAAAACGGTCATTTGGGTGGTGGTGGATAGATTTAGTAAGCAGGCGCATTTTGCACCTTTAACAGGTCTGCCTAATGCTGAGACGTTAGCTAAATTGTTTGTTGAACATGTGGTATGGCTGCATGGTGTGCCTGTGAGTTTGGTTTCGGACAGGGGAGTGCAGTTTGTGTCCAAGTTTTGGAGGGCCTTTTGTAAAAGGTTGAATATCTGTTGACCTTTTCTTCAGCATATCATCCTGAGACTAATGCTCAGACAGAAAGAACCAATCAGTCCTTGGAACAAATCTTGCGTTGTCTGACCACAACTCGGCAGGAAGATTGGTGTTCCTCTTTGACTGTGGCTAAATTTGCTTTTAATAATCGCATTAATCAGTCAATAGATACCTCCCCTTTCTTCTGTAATTATGGGTTTCACCCTCACTTTGGGGAATTTTCCCGACTGGATTCAGGGTGCCCTGGGGCTGATCTAGCTGTGCAACGTTTGAGGGAGGTGTGGCAGGAGGTTCAGGGGAATATTGGGGAGGCTCAGGGGAGGTATAAATTCTTTGCTGACAAAAGACGATCTGTGGGGCCAGTATTCCGGGTTGGGGATAAGGTATGGTTGTCCAACAGAAATATTAAGCTTACAGCTCCTTCTGCTAAGTTGGGGCCCAAGTTCATTGGCCCTTATGAGATTGTGGAGGTGGTTAATCCTGTGGCCTTAAGTTTGCGCCTTCCCCGTCTTTACGGATTCCCAACATGTTCCATAAAGCTCTTTTGAAACCATTGGGGTCTTCCTCTGGGGAATCTCCTTCTCCTACGCCACCTATTTCGGTGGATGGCCAGAATTAGTATGAGGTAGAACGGATTGTTGACTCTTGCATGATCCGTCGCTCACTCCAATATCTGGTCCATTGGAGGGGTTATGGTCCGTCTGCGTTCCGCCACAATCGGTCCATGCAGATTGGTTGGTCTGGGCTTTTCATGCTCGGTGTCCTGGGAAGCCTGGGGATCCAGTGGTCCCCCTTGAGAGGAGGGTACTGTCATGATCCAGGTCGGGGTTTGCTTCTTGATTTTCTTTCCCCGGCCTGGTCATAGAGGGGTTAACTTTTCCTGCCTCTCTTTGGTTCTTGGGTGGCTATTTACTGGTGCTATTTTTGGTAGCCTTTGTCAGTGATAGCTCTGATCCTTGGCTTGAGCAGCTGACCCGTATACCTTAGTGATCCTTCTGACTCTGAGTTCCCATGTTTGTGTCTGACCCATTCCCTATCTCTGACTTTGTATACGTTTGGTGATTTCCCTACAGTGTATGACTCGGCTTGAACGCTGAACCCCGCCTCCTGTTTTTCTCTCTGGTACTATGTTCCCTGACGGTTTTGGACCCACTGGCTTTTCATCTCACACTTTGGATACTGTGCCCCGTCTAGCTCTGACTTTTGGCTTGTCTCTAACCTCATGCATTGCTGTGACCTCTGGTACTTCATCTTCCTGTTTGTTGCTGACATCGGCCTGTCTGAGTCTGACTACTCTGCTGCCTCCTGGTGGCGGCCTGCACTTTTGAACCAAGGTGCTACACAGTAAGTACAACCTTTTTTCCTCATAACATCGTCCCCTGGTGGAGGCTGCGCGCAACTGCTCCGCAGTTGCACTACACTCTGTATGTAGTCTAAAACTACTTTTGAGGCATAGTGGAATGTTCAAAAGAGAAGAGTTCAGATTTTGCTGGAATGGTTTGAGGGTGCAATGTCACATTGACAGAGCCCCTGAGGTGTCAGAACAACAGAAAATCCCCATAAGTGACCCCATTTTAAAAAATACACCCCCAATGAACTAATCTAGGGGTGCAGTGAGCATGTTCACATCACATGTGCCTCAAAGAATTTTATTCCACTGGATGGTGAAAATGAATAATCACATTTTTTGCCACTAAAATGTTGTTTTAGCCCCAATTTTTTATTTTTTTTTAAGTGCTAATAGGAGAGAACAGATCTCATAGTTTGCTGTGCAATTTCTCCTGAGTGCGCCAATACCCTACATGTCATCGAGAAATACTTTTCAGGCACAGTGCAAAGCTGAGAAGGGAAGGAGAACCATATTATAGTACAGATTTTGTTGTTATGGTTTACGATTGCCATGACCCAATGGAAGAGGCCCTGAGGTACCAGAACAGCAGAACTCCCCCATGTGTGACTCCATTTTACAAACTACATCTCTCAATGAATTCATCAAAGTGTGCAGTGATCATATTGACATCACAGGTGTGTCACAGAATTTTAAGCCTTTGGCCAAAAAAGTAATTACATTTTTACTATCATAATTTTGTTTTAGCACTAAATTTTAAATTTTCAAAAGGGGAAATGGGTAAAAATGGAACCAAAATTTTTCCTGAAACAAGCAGCAGTGGATGTTGCCGAAAAAAAATTGCAAATCTGCCAGTGTAGTGTCTGTAAATTGTGGTGTCCAGTATGTTGCAGTGCCCATGCATTGTGTTCAGCTTGTGCTTTTGGAGACATGGATCTGTAAATTAAATTGGCTATCATCGCTATAGAAATGCCATCATGTGGATGCTAAATGTGGTCTCACTATGAGGCATTTGAATTTGGGAGCACAGAATTACCGTATAAACTCGCGTATATATCAAAAAACTGACCGGCACATCCAAACTTATATTCAGTGTGAACAGGTGCTAACACTGAATCTAAGTTTGGATGTGCCGGTCAGTTTTTTGATATGTATTCATTTACCTTCTGCCTGAGCACTCCACCTGGTGGTCACAGGCCTTTTAATTACAGCAGGTTCATCACCCTCCACAGAGATGTAGATTTTAGTCTGAAAAGAGGATTCATAGGTTCCCATGCAGACAGACTTTTCTAAAGCGAGGATAGGCATTAGTTAGGGACCTGATATACGAGAAGAGCCTTGACGTGGCTATCAGGCTCACATAATTTGGCCATCTTATGCGCTAAGACTTCTCAATTTTTCATATTTCTAAGGTAATGATGTAATTCATTTTTCATATTTTTCATATTTCGTGTTTGCAAGCTATAGCGCTACAGTGTGCTACCTTTTCTAATTGTAAACACGCGTATAAGCCGAGATTTTCAGCCCATTTTTTAAGGCTTAAAGTCCCCCTCTCGGATTATACGTGAGTCATATACTGGGGGGGTTGGCGGGGGAGGGGGAGCGGGGGAGTCAGATCATACTTACCCCTCTGTCAGCGCGTCTCTGCAGCCCCCCTGCTTCTCCCACGATCTCAGGCTCCTTCCTGCAGCGGTCACATGGTATCGCTCATTAGAAGTCATGAATATACATATATTCATGACTTTAATGAGCGGTACCACGTGACCGCTGTAGGAAGGAAGAGCTGCGGGAGAAGAGCAGGGGCTGCAGAGACGCGCCGGTGGGGGGGGTGAGTATATGCGATATTTACCTGTCCCCGTTCCACTGCTGCTCGCTACTGTGTCCTCGTGTCCTCTAGCTGTGAATGTTCAGGCAGAGGGCGCGATGACGTAGTTAGTACGATCCGCGCCCTCTGCCTGAGCGCTCACTGACAAGAGGACCCGGAAGACAGCGGCGCGCAGAGGTGGACCAGGTACAGGTAAATATCTCAGTTGCCAGGGCCTTGAGCGAGCGGTGACACCGGCACCTGTTCCCCATAGCGCGCCGGTGTCCCCGCCTGCTCAGGAAACTGGCACCTGGCCCCCAGCGACTAGAGGTGAGTATGTAATTTTTTTTTTAGTTGCAGCAGCAGCATAAGGGACCTACACTATAGGGCATAATCTATGGAGCATATGGGGTCTAATCTGTGGAACATATGGGGCATAATCTGTGGAGCATAATCTGTGGAGCATATGGGGCATAATCTGTGGAACATATGGGGCATAATCTATGGAGCATAATCTGTGGAGCATATGGGGCATAATCTGTGGAACATATGGGGCATAATCTATGGAGAATAATCTGTGGAGCATATGGGGCATAATCTGTGGAACATATGGGGCATAATCTGTGGAGCATATGGGGCATAATCTGTGGAACATACGGGGCATAATCTGTGGAACCTATGGGGAATAATCTGTGGAACATATGGGGCATAATCTGTGGAGCATATGGGGCATAATCTGTGGAGCATATGGGGCATAATCTGTGGAACATATGGGGCATAATCTGTGGAACATATGGGGCATAATCTGTGGAACATATGGGGCATAATCTGTGGCGCATATGGGGCATAATATATGGGGCATAATCTATGTAGCATCTTATGGGGGCATAATCTATGGAGCACCATATGGGGGCATAATCTATGGAGCATCTTATGGGGCCATTATTAACCTTTGTGCAGCATTATATGGGGCGTATTTTGTATGGAGCATCTTCTGGGGCCCATCATTAACTGTATGGAGCATTATATGGGGCTCCTGATTCAGTATGGATATTCAAAAACATTTAACCTACTGATGTCTCAATTAATTTTACTTTTATTGGTATCTATTTTTATTTTTGTAATTTACCAGTAGCTGCTGCATTTTCCACCCTAGGCTTATACGCGAGTCATTAAGTTTTTCCAGTTTTTTGTGGCAAAATTAGGGGGGTCGGCTTATACACTGGTCGGCTTATACATGAGTATATACGGTAGCTGGAATTCTTTTTGGGGTCCAAGAGCCATAGTGATTTTCCGGAGTCTTTGTACTACCAGTAATGTGGAATCCCCCTATATTTCCATTGACAGATGATGGACCTGAGTGGGGACCTGCTTTTTTTGTGGATTAAGTTGAAGCTTTTATTGGGTATATTTTGCATAACATTTTCTATTAAGTTTATCCTGCGCACTACAATGAGCATACATTGACGTTTCCATCTGAATCTCCGAATGACGTGATTAAGAAGAAACCTTGAGTGATCCATTCATTATAATGAGGCAACAGAGTTACTTTGTATTTTGTCTTGTCTCTGTTCAGCAGTGTACTTTTTTCAGAGGTGCACAAAATTGTGACCAACCGCATTTTTATGCACTCTTAAAAAGAAGGACACCGCTGGGTCATAGGCCAGAGTGTCTCAATTTGCCTCATGATAGGAAATCTTCCACCCTTGTTTCCATTTGAATTACATATTTTAGAGATTTACACGGAAACCCTGATGTAAGCGCTAAGGGTAGAGAGCAGGATAAATGTAAGTCGAGTATTAGTGCGATCTTTGTGAGATAGAATGAACAAATCAATAGCAGATCAAGAATTGATTTAATTTATTTTTTACGCCATTTCTCATGTGGTATAAGTTATTAGATAACGGCAATTCTTTGAGTTGGTGTGGTTAGAGCGATACTAGATATATATAATTTTTTTACGTTTTGCTGCTATCACACACTAAAAAACGCTTTTTTTTCTAAAAATTAGCTTTTGCATTGCAATATTTTGAAAGCTATAATTTTTCTACATTTTTGCAATGATGGAAGAGCTTGTTTTTTGCAGAACAAGTTGATGTTTTTATTGGTAGAATTTTCAGGCACTTAACATTTTTTGATCACTTCCTAAGCCGATCTTTGGGAGGCAGAATGAACAAAATCCAGAAATTCAAGAATTGCTTTTTGGGGTGTCTTTTAATGCCGTTCACCATGTAGTAAAATTGGTAAGGCAGCTTTATTCTTCGGGTCAGAACGATTACAGCTATAGCACATTTATATCACTTTTTTATGTTTTGCCGCTTTGACAAAATAAAAACTATTTCATAGAAAAAAGAATTGATTTTGCATAGTTGTATTCTGAGAGCTGTAACTGTTTCCTTTCTCCTCTGATACAGCTGTTTGGTGACTAGTTTTTTAGTGGGACCAGATGACATTTTCAGTGATACCATTTTTATTTACTTTCAGCTTTTTGATCGCATTTTATTCCACTTTTTTTGGGACAATAAAATGAAAAAGCATCACTTTTTTTCCACATTCTTTATTTTTTTTTACAGTGTTCATTTAAGGGATTTAATAGTGTGACAGTTTTATAGGTCGAGTCGGTCCAGATGCGGCGATACCAAATGTGTGCATTTTTGTTGTTTCTTTTTTTACATACATATACATATTTATTGGTTTAATATTTTTTTCATTTTATGTTTTTGAAAAAATTTTTTTTTACTTTTTATCACTTTTTTTTTCATTTAGCCCCCCTATTGTACATTCAATTTTATTGCCCTGATCTCTGGTATAATGCATTGCAATGCACCAGTGCTGTACTGACAGTAGCCTATTAGACCATGCTCTGAGCATGGTCTAACAGGCTTGCCATAGGTGTGTGAACCGGATGTCATCATGACATCAGGTTGAATTCGCTGGGGCACAGATCTGAAAGGAGTGGGAGCTCTCTCCATCTCCCTGCCTTTTAAATGTTGCGATCGCTATAGATCACAGCATTTAAGGGATAAATGGCACGGGGCGGTGGGGGTACTGCTCTTGGCAGTGACAGCCGAGGCTCAGCTTCCACTTAAGCTGAGCTCCCAGCCGCAATCGTGCGGGCACTGCTCCTGCACTACTCACACCATGACGTCAAATGTCGTGAAGGGGTTAATTAAACTTGACAATCTCCCTGGCACTTAGGAAAATAAGAATTGGGTATATTGGATTTCCAGAAAAGAATCCTCCTGAGATAACAGATCGGCACATGTTTTGTCTCATGTATGCGATGTATATATTACTGCATTGAAAAGTATTCTTCAGACACATCCTTATATGATTTCATGTTTGTACAGCATGATTTGTCATGAAGTTAGAAAGGAAAATAAAACTAATGCATTATGATGTTTGCCAACTTTATGGGTCCTGCAGATAAAATCACTAATGTATATTAAGGCTGTGTGTCCTCCATGAGTTTATCATGATGAATATTTTGTTATGTCAAAAACCCAGAATGTTATGGTTGCATCCAAGTGGATGGGAGTTATAGAAATCTCATGCCCACTGTATTTTGTTTTTTTAGGCTTCTTTCCCATAATGAGTTTTTGGTGTGTTTTTTTAACCAGCGTATTTTCGAAAACAAAATGCAAGTACAGTAACCTATTCTGATGGGTGCAGAAATAGTGCAAAAAATCTGCAACATCAAAAACTCACCAAAAGCGCACTTCTTCCATAAGCATTTTCTAAAAACAAAAATCTAAACGAATGGTTGTATTTGTAATTCCCTCGCCATAAGCTGCAGATGAATTCATGCATTTATTCCCACAGTTCAATGCCTGTGATGTCAAAGCAACATAAGTACAGAGCTCACCATAAACACAGATGTTGTTTATGCATAAATACACATAAATGTGCTTACATAACATTTACAGTCAATTGATATGTAACATACTTACAGCTCTAACTTGTCTACCCAGTATGAGTATAGTCAGATCAAAAACACCATAGCAGCTTTTCTCCCATAAACCAGGTGTAATGTGTTACCCTTTATATGAGTTAGTAGAACGCAGCCCAACTAATAAATACATTCTAAAATATAACATAAAACATTTTTTTAAAACTAGGCAAGAGGTGGCTCTTGACACTTATGGTTGTAGATCACTGCAAAATGTGCATATTTGTATGAGCACATTTCACAGAAATTTGTATATCTTGTAGCGTAATCGCCATTTTAATATATTTTCATAAATTATAATACACGTGAAAATAACAGACCTTGTAATATATCTTATTAGAGAAATCTGCTTCTTTCTCTTTCTGGACTGATCTTTCATTGTCAAAATTCTCAATTCACGGTTAAAATTTGTCTTCGGTGAACGCAGATTTTCCCATTACTGAGATAGAAGATGGCAATTGGTGCTCATAAAGTTCTATGGAGAACTGCAACTACTGTTTAAGGAGAACGTGCAACAGATTGTCTATGTCTAACTTTAAGTACTTCCACCTTCCAAAGAATCTCAGGAATGGGAAAATCTGTCTTTACATACTATAGATTTAACAGAGAATAGAAGATCAATTCCGTAGGTGAAAAAAGAAAATGAATCTGATAAGATAAATTATAAAGTTACTTATTTTTATGTGCATTAATCATTTAATAAATAAAATATAAAACACTAGTTACTCTTAAATGTCAAGCAGTGGTATCATGTACTATTAACCCCGTCACCCGCTGAGCCTGTTTTCATCTTCTAGACCAGGCCAAATTTTACAATTCTGACCAATGTCAGTGTATGAGGTAATAACTCTGGAACTCTTCAACAGATCCCACTGATTCTGAGATTGTGTTCTCATGACATATTGTACTTCATGATAGTGGTAAAATTTGTCTGATATGACTTGCGTTTATAAGTGAAAATATTGGAAATTTCACAAACATTTTGAAAATTTTGCATTTTTCAAACTTTTAATTCTTATGCACTCTCATATATCACACAAATTAGTTAATAAATAACATTTACCACATGTCTACTTTACATATATTTTGTTAGAAGGGTTAAAAGTGGATCAGCAATTTCTAATTTTTCCAACAAAATTTACAAAACCATTTTTTTAGGGAACACATCACATTTGAAGCGACTTTGGGAGTCTATATGACAGAAAATATCAAAAAGTGACACCATTGTAAAAACTGCACCCTTCATTGTTCTCAAAACCACATTCAAGGAGTTTATTAACTCTTCAGGTGCTTCACAAATTAATGCAATGCAGTAGGAAAAATTTACATTTTTCTATTTTTTTCATAACAAATTAACTTTAGTGCATTTTTTTTTTATATTCACAAGGGTGACAGGAGAAAATGGACCATGGGGTTGGAACAGATGACCCAGGAGGTCCCTTCCAACTCTACCATTCTTTGATTCTATGACCCCAAAATGTATTGTGAAATTTCTCCTTAGTATGCAGATACCCCAATTGTGGGGGAAAACTACTGTTTGGGCACACGACAGGGTTTGGAAGGGATACATATCAAAAAACTGACCGGCACATCCAAACATAGATCCAGTGTGAACAGGTGCTAAAACCTAGAGTCACCAACTCATACACATTCAAGAAAAAAATGTAGCACACTGTAGCGCTATAGCTTGCGGACACAAAATATGAAAATATGAAAAATTTGAAAAATAAATTGCATCACTGCCTTAGAAATATGAAAAATTGAGAAGTCTTAGAGCATAAAAAGATGTGTATCTTCGTACCGTGTTAGCCAGTAGATAGAAAAATATTTAGACTTGAGAGTCCTCAGTGGTTGATACCTTTTAATGGCTAACTGAAAAGATTGTAACAAATTGCAAGCTTTCGAGATTACTCAGGTCTCTTCATCAGGCAAAGACTAATACAAAATCTGAAAAATCACATATTTATACACAACAGGACACAGGAATAGTGCAATAGGTAAGACAAGTGACGTGAAGCAGAACTGTCATTATGGGAAAGGGATGAACATAAATATTGGAACAGTTCATAGATGAGGAGTGTGAAAGTTTTATTGCCCTCTGATTGGAGTCTACTATTGTGTTTTGATGCCCCCAGAAGGTCAGAGAAGGAGATTCCTTAATTGCTGTAAAAGGACATGAATCCTTGGGAAATATTCATTCCAGCACTGAGAGTTTCAAAGGTCATCATGAGCTTAATATTCCCAAACCTTTCTATCTCTCTCAGATTTAAAGTTAGATTTTAATACAAGTAATTTCATGTCCATCATGCTATGACCGGGCATACAAAAGTGTTTTGCCACAGGTAGATCCATTCTTTTTTCTCTTATTGTGTGACGATGGGAATCAATGGGAATGGGAATGGGAATCAAAAAACTGACCGCCACATCCAAACATAGATCCAGTGTGAACAGGTGCTAAAACCTAGAGTCACCAACTCATACACATTCAAGAAAAAAGGTAGCACACTGTAGCGCTATAGCTTGCGGACACAAAATATGAAAATATGAAAAATATGAAAAATGAATTGCATCACTGCCTTAGAAATATGAAAAATTGAGAAGTCAGTGCCGGTCAGTTTTTTTATATGTATTCATTTACCTTCTACCTGAGCACTCCACCTGTTGGTCACAGGCATTTTAATTATACCAGGTTCATTACCCCTCCACAGAGATGTAGATTTTAGTCTGAAGAGAGGATTCATATGTTCTCATGCAGACAGACTTTTCTAAGTGAGGATTGGCATGGTTTGGACCTGGGATACGAGAAGAGCCTTAACGTGGCTTCCAGATACATATAAATTGGCCTTTTTATGCGCTAAGACTTCTCAATTTTTCATATTTCTAAGGCAGTGATGCAATTCACTTTTCATATTTTTCATATTTTCATATTTTGTGTCCGCAAGCTATAGCGCTACAGTGTGCTACCTTTTTTTCTTGAATGTGTATGAGTTGGTGACTCTATGTTTTAGCACCTGTTCACACTGGATCTATGTTTGGATGTGCCGGTCAGTTTTTTGATATGTATTCATTTACCTTCTGCCTGAGCACTCCACCTGGTGGTCACAGGCGTTTTAATTATAACAGGTTCATTACCCCTCCACAGAGATGTAGAATTTTGTCTGGAGAGAGGATTCATATGTTCCCATGCAGACAGACTATTCTAAGTGAGGATTGGCATGGCTGGGACCTGGGATACGAGAAGAGCCTTAACGTGGCTTCCAGGTACACATAAATTGGCCTTTTTATGAGCTAAGACTTCTCAATTTTTCATATTTCTAAGACAGTGATGCAATTCATTTTTCATATTTTTCATATTTTCATATTTTGTGTCCGCAAGCTATAGCGCTACAGTGTGCTACCTTTTTTTCTTGAAGGGTTTGGAAGGGAAGCAGCACTGTTTGACTTTTTGAATACAAAAATGGCTGGATTGAGAGGGTAAACAGTGGAAACTCAACACAAGTGATCCTGTTTAGGAAACTAGATCTCTCAAGGAATGTATCTAGATGTTTGGTGAGCACCTTGAACACCCAGGTGCTTCACAGAAGTTTATAATGTAGAGCTATGAAAACTACAGTTTGGGCACACGGCAGGGCTCAGAAAGGAAGGAGTGATGTTTTGGAACGCAGACATTGATGGAATGGTCTGTGGGTGTCATTAGAGAGCCTCTGATGTGCCGAAATATTGGAAACCCTCACAAGTGACCTAATTTTGGAAACTGCCTCAAGGAGTTTATCTACATGAGTGGTGAGTACCTTGAACCCACTGTTACTTCAGACTTTTACAAAGTTGAACTATGAAAATGAAAAAATATATATTCTTCCCACAAAAATGTTCTTTCAGCCTCAAGTTTTTTCATTTTCACAAGGATATCATAAGAAAATGGAACCCAAAATTTATTGTGCAATTTCTTCTAAGTATAACGATACCCCATATGTGGTCGAAAACTACTTTCGAAGCATAGTGCAAAGCTCAGAAGGGAAGAAGCACCATATTGGAGTTCAGATTTTACTGGAATGGTTTGAGGGTGCAATGTCACACTGGCAGAGCATCTGAGGTGCCAGAACAGCAGAAACCTACCATAAGTAATCTCATTTTATAAATTACATCCCCCAATGAATTCATTTAGGGGTGCAGTGAGCATGTGGACAAAACATGTGCCTCATGGAATTTTATACCAAAAATTTGTCAAAGTGACCCATGCTGGTAAATCAGTCTAATTTTAGGACTATGTAGTATAAGCTTACACCACCTATTGGCACAATTTTTTGCTGCTTTCTCCTGATAAACCATGCCTCTTTTCTGCAAGGCCACAATCCCTTGTTAGATAATTTTGTTAGACAGCGTGCACAAACATAATAAATATGGTGCAATTCATACAAGTCTTATTACGCATTTAACTTGATAAATATGCCTTATTTTCTCTAATTAACATGGCCAATAATTATATTTTTAGAATTAACAGAGTATTATGTCATAATTGATTCCCCATGCAAAATAGTAAAAACAAATTGTGAAAGAACAAAGAAAACCTGGTTTCACACTACAATGCCAGGTGTGTGGTGAGGGATGAGCATATAGATATCTACTGATGACTCTAATATGCCCAAAAAATTTTATTACTTATATGCTTCATGATCCTGCCATTCATGAGGCCCTCGGGACACAGTGAGTGATAGCTCAGCCACTCTATCAAATGCAGAGGTGTACTGAGCTCTCAGTTTTATGAATGACAGTCCAGCCGCCCAATCATTGGCAGGGGCATACTGCTCTGTCAGTATTGTGAATGACAGCCCAGTAGTCCAAACAATGGTAGTGGGTTGTCAGTATTGTGAATGACAGCATAGCAGACCATTCAGGTCAGGCCTGCTAGGTTTTGTCCAGGTGTCGCCCGTTCTGAATGATTGCCTGGTTATTTTATTACCTGATAATGGTTGCCTGTCATACCTTTAGCTTGGTGGTGTGTGTGCCTGGTTCTCTAGTCCTCTGTTATTTTGATCTTTTGCTGCCCAACCTTGAACCTTGCCTTTGATCATCCATTTGCTTAGCCCCTTTGTCTCTATCTGCTACATCCCCTGAATTTTGTCCTCGGACTGTAACCTTTTTACTCCTTTGCCTTCCCTCTCTGTTATGACAACTTCTCTTGGTATTTGACCCCAGACTTCTTGACTCCCCTGCCTCACGACTTGTCCGTGAGAAGTGACGTTTACCGGTATCACAATGTATATGCTAAAAAAAGTGTTCCTTTGGCCTCTATTTGCACAGTTCATGTTGAGATTTACTTGGCTGAAATGTATTGCAAAAACTGCAGTCTAATCTGGTTTTCCTTACAAATGTAAGCATTTTTAATTGGGATCTAATTATAGTTATGCTACGGGAAATGGTAGAAATTGAGTGGCATATATCTGGGGCATTTTAATTGACTGCTTGAAACTGCCCCATTGAAATTCTCCGCCAAAGTGGTAATAACATGGGCCCACAGGAAAAACTTGATCTTCGTATCTTATATTATCTACTAGTCTGTAATATAAGTCTATACAGCTTAGTAGCTAAAAAATTGGAAATGGAAAATGACATAATGTCTCATAAATTTTAATGTCAAATGACATTATCAAGGGAACAGCAGATGGCAACTGAAATAAATATTGGACATGTTTATAGCGCTTTACAACCCTTAACCCCTTGTTCCCCTCTCCACAATGACTTAAAGATGCATGCTTAGCCGACGTGAGCGTCCATGTTTATGCGTAGGTTTATTGGTAGATCGGGGGAGAATGGATTATTCAGCTTACGACTTTCTTACCCATATGGCCATCATGAGCTATTCAAGGGAATCTGTCACCTATTTTTTTCCCTATGAGATGTGGCCACCGCCATCAGAGGCTTATCTACAGCATTCTGTAAAACTGTAGATAAGCCCCCAATTTAACCTGAAAGATAAGAAAAACGAGTTAGATTATACTCACCCAGGGGCAGTCCGGGTTCCGGTCCAGTCCGATGGGTGTCGCGGTCCAGGTACTGATCTGCCCTCTTGAGAGCAGAGCAGAGTACTGCAGTGCGCAGGCGCCGTACCGCTCTGACCTTTCCCAGCACCTGCGCACTGCAGTACTCTGCTCTGCCCTCAACAGGGCAGAGAATTTAGGGATTACGCCTGCGCAGGAGCCGCGATAGAAGCAAGGAGGAGGATGTCATCGTTAGAAAATGGGAGGCGCCGGACCCATACCACGACACCCATCGGATCCAGACCGCACCGGACCGCCCCCGGGTGAGTATAATATAACTCGTTTTTCTTATCTTTCAGGTTACATCAGGGCTTATCTTCAGCATTAAAGAATGATAAGCTCCTGATGGCGGTGGTCGCATCTCATAGGGGAAAAAATAGGTGACAGATTCCCTTTAATCATATTTGATGCTGGTCTGTACATCTCCATCCTTAAGAGCCTGTTTGATCATATTAGTTTTGTATAGTTATATCTGTGGATTTTTGCTATTCAGAAGAACTCAGGGATACTTTCTGCCTTGTTGCTGTCACAGCCTCGCTACACTTTGCAAATTTAATTTTTTAGATTGTTCCAAGTCGAAAGCAGCAAATCACATCTTATCCTACATTTTTAATGTAATGCATTTAGCTCCTTCCCATAAGACTGTTTTTAGAAAATCTAAGCATTAGATAAATATGTAGCTCCAAGTCTCATTAAATATTATGACATCAGGTCATTAAAGCAACCACCTACTTCATGCTGAACTTGCACTTATCCTGTTCAACCAGCATCTTATAATGGTAACTTGTTCCTTGCTCTGTTCCCATGATGTTCAAAAGCCTGAAATACATCTTCCTTTGATCTGAAAGCAGGCCAAACACTTTACATAGCCTTTGGTCTATGCTGCTGAAAATGTTACGTTCCATTAACTAAGTCCTCCTTAAAGAAACATTCCCATCAAAGTTTTGATCCTCTTAATATAATTGCAGTCATCATATTACATTGCACTGTGCACTTACAATTGCTCATTTTGCCTTTCTACCCAGCTAATTCTTCTCTTTTCCATGAGGTCTATGACATTATGTAATTATAAGCTGACTAGCTGAATCCTTCTAAGCTCTATGAAGAAACAGGAGGTCAATTTCCCCTTTATGAGTCATGAATCACTGCAAAGTCCCTGACAGGGGGAGGAGCAGAGCACCTGGGTCAGGAGGTGAAGAGGGGGATGATAAATGTAGGAACAAGAGACTTCCTGATTCTACATAGAGCAAGGAAAAGAGAAGAATTAGCTGGGTAGAAAGGGAAAATGAGCAATTGTAAGTACACAGTGCTATATAATATGATGACTACAATATATTAAAAGAATAAAATCTTTAATGGGAGTGCTTTTTTAAAGAGGACCAAACATCAAATAAAAAGTTTTGTTCTTATTTTATTCCTCCTGTACCGTGGAGTATGTTTTTTATTTTTTTTGTTTTTTATTTATATAATTAAATCAGAAATATATATGAGGTATGGGACTTTTTCTTTAGTGCTAATTAGTATGGTATGATCTTTACTATGGGGGGTGAAACATCACAACATTTTTGCAGCAATTTATCATAGAAAATGGACTTGTCTGTGTGATAGGTCGCCTTTATATAAGGAAGAATATTCAGGTAACTAATGCACTTTAAAATCCCTCTTCTTTCACATTGGTTTTCCAAAAACGGATGCAGTGTTTTAGTAAGGCCGTATCATTGAAAAGGCACCAGCATTATAAATATAGAGAATGGCTACCAGTCATAGTTTTATCATGCTCTGAGCTCTAGAAGAGAGCAATGGCTTACAGAGTCAGCTAGCAATGCATGACATACATTTCAAGCAGAGAGATGCCACAAGCTATTTTAAGTAAATTGCCTAACATAAGGTTGTAGTAGAATGAAGGGACATTACACACTAGATCAGGGGTGGGCAATTAATTTTCCCGAGGGGCCACATTAGAGACTGTGACTGTTGTGGAGAGCTGAACCAATAGGCTGAAATTAATTCTGCTCAATTTTAATATTAGCATATTCACTATAATCATCATATAATAATATTAATTGTATCCCTTAATTTTGAGCAGAATTATGTGCTGACATCCTCCTATATACTGTATGAGCCTACATACAGTACCCTATATACCATAAGAGCCCCCAAATAGACTACTATATACTGTACACAGTATGAACTCCCTTATGGGCTGCTGTACACTCTATAAGCCCTCACATAGCCTCCCACAGATAGAATGAGTCCCATGTGGCCTCTGATATACAGTATGAGCCTCGACATAGTCTCTTATATACAGCATGTGCCCCACATAGCCGCCCTATATACAGCATGTGCCCCACATAGCCGCCCTATATACAGCATGTGCCCCACATAGTCTCTTATATACAGCATGTGCCCCACATAGCCGCCCTATATACAGCATGTGCCCCACATAGTCTCTTATGTACAGAATGTGCCCCACATAGCCTCCCTATACACAGCATGTGCACCACATAGCATCTTATATAGCGTATGAGCCCCACGTAGCCTCCATATAGTTAGTGTTAGCCCAATATAATGTGTGAGTCCCACATAGCCTCTAATATAAAGTAATATAATATATATGTAATATAAACTAATATAAAGTATGAGCCCCACAAGGGCCCCCTTTATGTACAGTATGAGCTGTATATATACAGTGTGAGTCCCACATAGCCTCTAATATAAAGTAATATAATATAATATATGTAATATAAACTAATATAAAGTATGAGCCCCACATGGCCTCCCTTTATGTACAGTATGAGCTGTATATATACAGTGTGAGCCCCCCTCATACACAGCATGAGCCCCACATGGCCTCCTATATGCATACAAATATCCCATACACAAGAAAAAAAACACATATCTCGCTCCCCTTCCCCCGGTGCTCTGCCTTTGCTTCTGTCTTCCCGAGAGCACAGCTAATGAAATTTAATGATGTCATCATGTTTGCTGGCTCACATACAGATTGTTGGAAGATGGAGCCAGCGGTGCCGTCCTCCACCAATGTATTCACCGCTGTTTGCATCCTGAGGTTGTGGAGAGCAGTGACAATGGGTGGCAGCAGTGGATAGATGGATGGTGGGGAGGGCACAATGCGGCCCGTGGGACACTGTTTCAGCCCTTCAGCCTTCCCAGGTCTGCACTAGAGCAAAAATATCTATGCATCCAAAGATACTGTATCTTAAATATAGTAAGAAACACATTGAATCCATTCCCAGAGAGGATGGCACATCTACTGAGAACAACAACTGGCTCAGTATCGGATAATATGCCCCCAAACCACTACTTAATAATAACATTACGCATACTGGCAAATATCGATCCATCCATGGATATGCCTCTATCAGTAAACCCTGAGAACTAGATAACCACCCATAAGAAAGATGGGCACAGCTTAATGCTAGAAATACCGGAGTGCCAGCAAGTGCGTGAATATACAAAAATCAACACAGTAAATGAAAAAATATAAACTGCTGCACATCCCCTGTCAAATAGAAAATACCTTATTGAAGGCAACCTAATCCAGGAAACATCTAAAAACAGTTAAAATTGCCAAGTTGATAATATGTTGGATACAATCATAACACGAACATGTCTTGATTTATGGTGTGCACGTTCCAATTTTCAGATTTCTATTTTTAAAATAATGAAACTATGTATTATTTCCTTTACACTTCACAAATACTTACTACTTTGTGTAGGCATATCATTTAAAATCCAGACTTAAGTTCATGGGTGTAACGTAAAAAGTGGGAACAAGTTCACGAGGTATGAATACTTTTTCAAGGCACTGTATATGGTGGTTGCACCTGGTATTGATTGAATAAGCAATAACCCGTTTTACTTAGTCTATATTGGTATTATGATGGCATCCAACATATTATCACATTGGCAATTTGTGTGTTGAGGTCTATGTTTTCTGGCTGATATCAAGAGCCTTTAGCCTTGTTTTTAGATGTTTCCTTTATTAGGTCACCTACTAGGATAAAGTATTTTCTATATGATGGTGGATGTGCAGCAATTTTTGTGGGTGTAATTTTCCCTTTACCATGTTGGCCCGAGTAAGTAATCGCTGTTTAATAAGCAATGTTATGGGTCTTGTGTAATAACTTATGTAATAAGCTTGTGATGAGCCAACCAGTCAGTACATGTGACTAGGAATAAAGTGACATTACAGCATGCATAGTCATCAGTATGGCACTTCATTACATGTACTTATTCTAAAGGCGGCCATCCTGTATTCCTTGTGTAAGGAGCTTTTAGCCCCGGATGTCTATTATAAGTACACGACCAGCTGCCTGCATGCAGAAACTTAAGAAAGAGCCATGTAGTCTGCATTTAAATTTGGTTAGGCCTCTATAAGGAATGGACTGGCTTTAAAAATAATCAATAAGTTTGTGCTAGAAAATATTTGGAGCTGCTCATCGGGTAGTAGCAAATATATCACATAGGCTAATCATTATTTTTTGGCTAATGGACTCTGGATACCTCCATTTGCATACAGTTGATGCCAGCAGGCTGGCTGTCTCTCCAGAGATATGTGTTGCTGTACCCTTGTAGCAGCTGGCACCGCACCCTTGCCCATTGTGCAGCTTTTTCTAATTCTCTCTTCTTTGTCTCTTCATATAATAGGCTGCACGATCCAATACTATGAATGTAAATAACCTCTAGTTCTGGAAATAAAATGGTTCGGCATTTGCACTAACAGCGTCCTTCATTGCACACGTATATTTTAATAAATTACTAAGTAAAATCTAAATGAATGGTGACAAACCGCATAGTACACATCACGAAGCCATGAGCTTGAAGATCTGAGGGTAGAGTCTCATACACCGGCGAACCCAGACCGAAAAGGGCCCCTGTGCAAGAACGATATATGGGTCCTTTACAGCCCAAGAGCTCCTAAAAAGTTAAAATTGCACCTGCTATGGAGGTAGAAGTGGCCCCCTTACCTCTTGGGCCCCTGTGCGGCTGCACAGGTTGCACCAATGATATGTCCGCCTCTGGTCTCCTACGAATGGTTGAACAGTTTGGTGGGTGAAATGACTGTTTATCTGAGGTACATAAAGGCTTTGTTTTTAGAATCTATAACGCCCGTATTCTAGACATATTCTTCCAAAGAAGCAACTTCTAACAGTTTTCCACAGATTTATATGGAATTAAAAAACAAACAAAAAATGCCATATATATTTATATTACTGGGTTATATAGCATCATTAACTTTAAAGTGCTGTACATACTGTACATCATCACTGTCCTCATTGGGGCTCAGAATCTAAATTCCCTATCAGTATGTCTTTGGACTGTGGATGGAAATCGGAGTACCTGGAGGAAACCCACATAAACACGGAGAGAACATACAAACTTCTTTCAGATGCTGTCATTGGTGGGATTTAGATTCAGATACCCAGCGCTGCAAAGCATCAGTGCTAACCACTGAGCCACCATATGAAATCAGATACATGTGGAGGTGTAATAGACATTAATGAGTGTCTTGTATAATTTGGATGTTGCACTCAACCATAATATAGTCATGTTTGTGAACGCTCAGAAATATTTGATCCCTCTGGCAAACAAGACTTAATAGTTGGTGGCAAAACCTTTATTGGGAAGCACAGCAGTCAGACGTTTTTGCAGTTGATGATGAGGTTTGCACACATTTCAGGAGGAATTTTGGTCCACTCCTCTTTACAGATCATCTCTAAATCATTAAGATTTTGAGGCTGTCGCTTGGCAACTCGGAGCGTCAACTCCCTCCATAAGTTTTCTATGGGATTAAGGTCTGGAGACTGGCTAGGCCACTCCATGACCTTAATGTGCTTCTTTTTGAGGTACTGCTTTGTTGCCTTGGTGGTATGTTTTGGGTCATTGTCTTGCTGGAAGACCCAGCCACGACCCATTTTTAATGTCCTGGCGGAGGGAAGGAGGTTCTCACTCAGGATTTTACGGTACATGGCTCCATCCATTCTCCCATTGATTCAGTGAAGTAGTCCTGTGCCCTTAGCAGAGAAACACCCCCAAAACATAATGTTTCCACCCCCCATTCTTGACAGTGGGGATTTTTGTCTCATCTGACCACAGCACCTTCTCCCAATCACACACAGAATCATCCAGGTGTTCACTGGCAAACTTCAGACGGGCCTGCACATGTGTCTTCTTGAGCAGGGGGACCTTGCGGCACTGCAGGATTTTAAACCTTTACGGCGTAATGTGTTACCAATGGTTTTCTTGGTGACTGCAGTCCCAGCTGCCTTGAGATCATTAACAAGTCCCCCTCCCGTGTAGTTTTAGGCTGATCTCTCACCTTCCTCATTATCAAGGATACCCCACGAGGTGAGATTTTGCATGGTGCCCAGATTGATGTCGATTGACAGTCATTTTTTATTTCTTCCATTTTCTTGCTATTGCACCATTGCACTATTGCAACTATTGTCTCCTCCTCACCCAGCATCTTACTTATGATTTCGTAGCCCATTCCAGCTTAGTGCAGGTCTATGATCTTGTCCCTGACATCCTTAAAAAGCTGTTTGGTCTTGCCCATGTTGTAGAGGTTCGAGTTTGACTGATTAATTGAGTCTGTGGACAGGAGTCTATATAAAGATGACTATGTAAGACAGCTGTCTTTAATGCAAGAAATGAGTTGATTAGGAGCATCTAACTGGTTCTGCTATACAAGCCAGAACTCTTACTGGTTGGTAGGGGATCAAATACTTATTTCTCACTGCAAAATGCAAATAAATTTATATAATTTATACAATGTGATTTTCTGGGTTTTATTTTTGATATTCTGTCTCTCAATGTTAAAATTAACCTACCCTTAAAATTATAGTCTGTTCATCTTTGTCAGTGGGAAAACTTACAAAATCAGCAAGGCACCATATGGCGGCATATGGAATACCTACAGGTGTTTATTCGATTCCAGTGATCAGCGGCACTTCTACAAAAGGAGCACACTGGAAGAAAGTAGAACCCTATGAAGAAAAGCTATAAGACATTAATAGATACATACATTGCACAACTTTTTACATATACACTCACATTACTGAGGATATGCAGATGACGCAAGTAGAATGCTCTGCTTTTAATACTGAGCCTGATAGTATAAATTGGATCAGAGTTGATAACCTTTGTTCAGCAGTTATCTAATGGTTTTGGACAACTTTATACAAAAACAAATAAACCAAAAGCATTACAGTGCAACTGTCTGCCATATGAACTGACATATGTGTTTACCCAGCAAATATAAATGCATTGCTACTTACATAAACAGAGTGCATCTACAGCTTTATCAGTGTAGCTTCCAAGGTGGAGACAGCTTTTGAACCTTTGACATCACAACTACGTGACCAGTCTTGTACTCTGTGGGACTTCAGGACCTTTGGTGCCATCATGATCATGTGAACCATGATGTGACTGTGATGTCCTCACAGGTCCTGCATTCTGCGGGAATCAGAAGAATTGAAAAGGAGATAGACTGGTGGTAAGTCCTCTATTATCTGTGTGTGTGTCTGTCTTTCTATCTATATGTGTGTTTCTGTCTTTCTGTCTGTCTTTATATCTATGTGTGTGTATGTCTGTTTGTCTTTGTATCTGTGTGTGTCTTTCTGTCTTTGTATCTATTTGTGTGTGTGGTTGAGCATAGAATTTATGGGATCCTGCTGATATATATTAGGGAGGACATCAGAATGTATGGATTACTGGTAGGTATATATTAGTGAAGATATCAGAATTATGGGCACTTGGTGTAATATGTTAGTAAAGCCATCAGAATGTATGGGCTCCTGGTAGGTATACAGTTGTGCTCAAAAGTTTACATGCCCCAGCAGAATTATTGCTTTCTTAGCCTTTTTTCAGAGAATATGAATTATAACACCAAAACTTTTTCTCCACTCATGGTTAGTGGTTGGGTGAAGCTATTTATTGTCAAACTACTGTGTTTTCTCTTTTTTAAATCACAATGACAACCCAAAACATCCAAAGGACCCTGTTCAAAAGTTTACATACCCTGGTAATTTTGGCCTGATAACATGAACAGAAGTTGACACAAATGGGTTTGAATGGCTACTAAAGGTAACATCCTTACCTGTGACCTGTTTGCTTGTAATCAGTGTGTGTGCATAAAAGCTGAGTGAGTTTCTGGTATCCAGACAGACTTTTGTATCTTTCATCCAGCCACTGACGTTTCTGGATTGTGAGTCATGGGGAAAGCAGAATAATTGTCAAAAAGTAGTTGACCTGTATAAAACAGGAAAGGGATACAAAAAGATGTCCAAGGAATTGATAATGCCAGTCAGCAGCGTTCAAACTGTGATTAACAAATGAAAAATCAGGTGTTCTGTAAAAACAAAACCACGGTCAGGTAGACCAACAAAAATTTCATCCACAACTGCCAGGAAAATTGTTCGGGATGCAAAGAAAAATCCACAAATAACAGCAGCTTAAATGCTGGACTCTCTGAAAACTAGCGGTGTGGCTGTTTTAAGATGCACAATTAGTAGACACTGAAGAAAAATGGGCTGCATGGTCGAGTCGCCAGAAGAAAGCCATTACTGTGAAAATGCCACAAACAGCACAGAGACAAGCCTCAAAAATTCTGGAACAAGGTAATTTGGAGCGATGAGACCAAAATTGAACTTTTTGGCCACAACCATAAACGTTACATTCGGAGAGAAGTCAACAAGGCCTATGATGAAAAGAACAAAATTCCTACTGTGAAGCATGGAGGTGGATGAGTGATGTTTTGGGGATGTGTGAGCTACAAAGGCACAGGAAACTTGGTCAAAGTTGAAGGAAAGATGAATGCAGCACGTTATCAGCAAATACTGGAGGCAAATTTGCAATCAGTCCAAGCTGCGCATGGGATGTACTTGGACGTTCCAACATGACAACGATTCAAAACACAAGGCCAAGTCGACTTGTCATTGACTACAACAGAACAAAGTGACAGTTCTGGAGTAGCCATCTCAGTCTTCTGATCTCAATATCATTGAGACACTCTGGGGAGATCTCAAGCTCACAGTTCATGCTAGACAGCCCAGGAATTTTACAAGAACCGGAGGCTTTTTGCCAAGAAGAGTGGGCAGCTTTACGATCTGAGAAATAAAGAACCTCACCCACAACTACCAGAAAAGACTTCAAGCTGTCATTGATGTTTGAGGGAGCAATACACGGTAGTAGGAAATGGGGTATGTAAACTTTTGATCAGGGTCATTTGGATGTTTTGGGTTGTTATTATGATTTCAAAAGAGAAAACACATATTTATAGCCCTACAGAGTGCAACTTTATTTGTTAGTTACACTTAGCATGGAGAACAGAAAGAGGAAAGAGAACTGTCTGAGGATCGAGAACCAAATATGTTGAAAAAATCAACAATTTCAAGGTTAGAAGACCATCTCCAAGATATCATTGTTCACAGTGCTCAACATAATCAAGAAGTTTGCAATATATGACACTGTAGATTATTTCCCTGGATGTGGACCTCAGAGATAAAATGATAAAAGGTTGCAACAGAGAAGGTATGGATGGTGGATAAGCAGCCCCTATCCGTAGACATTTGAATGAAATGAAACGTTATGGTAAGAGACCCAGGAAGACCCCACTTCTGACACAGAGACATAAAAAAGCTAGACTGCAGTTTGCCAAAATACATGTGAGTAAGCCAAAATCCTTTTGGATATATCAGATCAAGATAAATCTTTTCAATAAAGCACATCCTTCTACTGTTTACTGAAAATGGAATGGGTCCTACAAAGAAAGGAACACAGTGCCTACAGTCAAATATGGTGGAGATTCAAAGATGTTTTAGGGTTGTTTTACTGCCTCTGGCACTCGATGCCAAGACTGTGTGTAAGGCATAATGAAGTCTTAAGATTCCCAAAGGACTTTGCGTCACAATGTGGTGCCCAGTGTCTGAAATCTGTGTTTGGTCATGTCAACAGGACAGTGACCCAAAAATACTTCAAGAAGCACCAAAAAATGGATAGAAACAAAGTGCTGGGAAGTCCTTAAGTGGTCAGCAATGAGTCCGGATCTAAATCCCATTGAAAACCTGTGAAGAGATCTTAAAATTCTTTTTGGGAGAAAGCACCCTTCAAATATGTGAGACCTGGAGAGGTTTGCAGAATTGGTCCAAAATTCCAGTTAGAAGTGTAATAAGCTTATTATTATTATACATTTTTATAGCGCCATTTATTCCATGGCACTTTACATGCGAAAGGGGCAAATATAGTAAGTACAATAAATATGAGCAAAACAAGGAACATACAAGTACAGAAGGAGAGAGGACCCTGCCCGCGAGGGCTCACAGTCTACAGGGGATGGGTGAGGATACACTAGGAGAGAGTAGAGCTGGTTGTGCGGCGGTTCAGTAGACTGAGGATCACTGCAGTTTGTATGCTTGTCAGAAGACGTGGGTCTCCAGGTTCTTTTTGAAGGTTTCTGTGGTAGTGGAAAGTCTGATGTATTGGGGTAGAGTGTTCCAGAGTATGTGGGAAGCACTGGAGAAGTCTTGTATGCGGTTGTGTGAAGAAGAGATAAGAGGGGAGTAGAGAAGAAGATCTTGAGAGGATCAAAGGTTGTGTGTAGGTAAGTACAGGGAGACCATGTCACAGATATATGGAGGAGACAGGTTGTGGTTGGCTTTGTATGTCATAGTTAGGGTTTTGAACTAGAGACTCTGGACAATAGGAAGCCAGTGAAGGGCTTGGCATAGAAGAGAGGCTGGGAAATAACGGGGAGATAGGTGGATTAGTTGGGCAGCAGAATGTAAGATGGATTGGAGTGGTGCCAGGGTGGTAGAGGGGAGGCCAGAGAGTAGGAGGTTGCAGTAGTCAAGGCGGGAGATGAGAAGCCAGTGCATTAGTGTTTTTGTGGTTTCATGGTCAAGGAATACAAGGATCCGGGAAATATTTTTGAGCTTGAGTCGGCAGGAGGAGGCAAGGGCTTCGATATGTGGTTTGAAAGAGAGGGCAGAGTCGAGGATCACCCGAGGCACGAGCATGCAGGACTGGGGAAAGTGAGCACCCATTGACATTGATGGATAGGTCTGGTGGAGGGGTAGAGTGAGAGGGGGAAAGATGATGAATTGTTTTGTCCATGTTCAGTTTTAGAAAGCGATCAGAAAAGAAAGCTGAAATAGCAGACAGACTTTGTGTGATTTTGGTCAGTAAGGAGGTGAGGTCAGGTCCAGATAGGTAGATCTGTGTGTCATTGGCTCATAGAAACCGTGGGATTCTGTGAGGTGTTCCAGGCCGAAGATGTAGATGGAGAAGAGTAGGGGTCCTAGAAGCTAGCCTTAGGGAACACTGACAGACAGGGGGTGAGGTGAGGAGGTGTTGTGGGAGAGGGAGACACTGAATGTTCAGTCTGTTAGATATGACGAGATCCAGGATAGGGCCAAGTCTGTGATTCCAAGAGATAAGAGAATCTGTAGCAGGAGGGAATATTCCACAGTGTTGAAGGCAGAAAACAGGTCCAGGAGAAGGAGGACAGAGTAGTGTCGCTTGCTCTTGGCGGTTAATAGTTCATTGGTGACTTTAGTTAGGGCAGTTTCGGTTGAGTGATGCTG